>JAVQMG010000133.1:40200000-41400000 GCA_032878915.1 Castanopsis chinensis
ACAATTTACGTGGAGAAAAAAAAATACTTTTGCTTGGTGATTGTTAACAAGAATAATAATAAAAACTGATTCAAATCAATAATGTATATACTAGAGCATCGGGGAGTTTCCCTATATCGATATGAGATTCTTTGTGATCTAAGAAAATATCTATTTCTTAATTAATTGTTCTTATACAATTAAAAACTTATGATTCGGTTGAACTGAGACAATTCAAGAACGCATTATAACCTCGATTAATAATGCGGTTAGAAAAGTTTTTCAGAAAAACCCATTCACTTTAAAATCTGATTTCTATTTGAAACTATTAGAAATTCATCTAAACAATAAGAAAAACATGATTGAAATTATTGAAAGCATGGAAGAACTAATACATCAATAGAAATCTAATTGAACAATCAAATATGTCGTTGATAAAATCTTAGAAAAAATCACATTGAATATTCATACCGTATAAAAGAAACATAACCCCTAGCCCTAGCAAAAGGTTTAGGCTGCCATTAGAGAAGGAAAAATACAAGTTTTCTCTGCCCAAAATTCGTTCTCACAGCCTCGCCTCCAAAACCCTAATGTCAAAAAGTCTAAAGAAAATAAAACTTTTTCTATTTTAATTTCCGTCCAAGTTTACAGCGGTAACTTGTGAGTTAATTTCGGCCTTCAAAACTTGCGAATTTGGAAAAACTCAAAACTAGAAAGTTGTAGATAATGAAATCACGGTTCCAACCCATCTGGCCTTGTATCAATTGGATTTTTGATGAGTGAGATACGCCCAAAATACTGATCAGTGCTCAAATCAGATTTTTCCTTTTCAAATTCTGCCTCTTTGATTTCTTTCCTTATTTGAAGCTTCCAATCATGGTAGATGATCCAAGCACTCCAGCTGCTCCTTAGACATTTGAGCATGGTTCTTTAGCTCCACTTTAATTATAGTTTGGCCTCCATTCTCTCACAAATTCCTGTAAACTCATCTTTCTCACATAATTTCCTGAAAGTAGAAAATTACACACAATGAATAGCATCTTATTCAAGAAATTATGTAAAGCTATATAATAGGGACTAATGCAAATAATGGTTTAATTATACAAATTAAACATAGTAATAAAGAGATAACGCCCACGTAAACATATAACAAGTATACATTTTAAGGCGTTATCACACCCCCCAACTTAAATCTTGCTAGTCCCTAGCAATCCACAAAGCACCTATGTCTACTAAAAGTGAAAAATTAAACCTAAAATACAAGCCACTTTCGTAGGCTACACGACTGCACTTCCCATGTGCAGCAAGTCTTTGAACCCCTAGGTCACCCTAGTGGACGAGTTTACTCTCGTGAGGGTTTGCAGTGACTCTACCCACAAAAGTCAAAGGTTTCTTGAAAATTCCTGCAGCAAATGTTTGTCTGCTTTATCATTATATCATACAAATGAACTTTCAATTTTTGAGTTGGGATACTATTCATCATATTAAAAAGTTTTCACTAGCTTCACTTTTGGAGTGTGTGTGTGTATAGCCCATCCAATCAAACCATCTTTTCCAAACATGCATAGACCAAGAATAATCTAGATTAGAGCCTCTACTCCAAAACCTCTCTTAAGTCATCAACACTCTGAAAGAACACACATAGAAGTATTGGTTTCTCTCTTCAAATCACATGTGAATAAAAAGGAAAGAAGAAATTTTAAGAATATCACATGTGTATACTAAAGCAGCCGCTAAAACAACGGAAAAAGATCTCTTGGAAAGGATGTTGAGTTCCTGGAAACATGAGGTTAATACCATTCTCATCCCTACTTTTTATCCCAAGCACATACCAGCCATGCACCTTTAGGATCAAGTAGGGCTTTAAGCTTAGTGGTAGTATAATCTTATGAAGGTAAACTGCTCTCTTTGAAATATGAGGTATATGAATCAAACGCAGAAAATTCAAACCAAACCCAACTCATAGCTGTGGCAACCAACTTAAATCAATATAACCTTTACTCAACCATATAACCCTTCTGAAATACATGAAAGATGTGTAAGACACCAAGGATTTATTGATTGATTATGTATGTCTCCTCTTTCTTTTTCTTTTTCTCTCTGTCTCTTCTTTTTTTTTTCTTTTTTTCTTTTTTTGATCTTTCTTTTCTTTTTTTTTTTCTTTTTTTTTTCTTCTTTTTGATTTTTTTTTTTTTTTGAAAGAAAAGAGAGACAATGGTGGTATCTAACATATCAATTGCTCAAAACTTGAACCCCCATGAGAATACCCATAAATAAAAATGTTTTGTGGTATTGTAGAAGTATTTCCCATGGCTCAAATGATGGTGACAAAGGTTAATGTAAAGGTAGGCTGAATATTTGTTTAGCTGGTGACAAAAAAAAAAAAAAAAATTGGTGGTTTTAGGCTCTCATCTCCTAAAATTTCACATAAACCAGCATGCCTAAGGACAAAAATAAGTAGGATCATGGTATGTCTCCCCATAATGTTTCCAGTAGTCAACCAAAGGAATATAGAGATCTTTTACAAATATTGAAGCATATGAAAGAAATTTAAGAGTTCAAACAAAGATATACTCTCACAAAGAAAAGTAAGGCTCAAGAACTCTCTATATGGGTTGAGTTTCAGCTTTTATCTAGCTTGTTCATGATCCATGCATATCCAACATCCAACCGTCCACTAACCAGGCTATTGTGCTCAAAAGTTTCCAATTGTGCTCTTCATGAAAAAGTCTTAATATAGCAAATAGTATACCCAACTCAGCATTATTCATTCCATCATATGATATGAAAATAAAGCTTATAACTCTTCTGCATTCAAATTCAAGGGTTTTTTTTTTTTTTTTTTTTTTTCGAGAATTGAAAAGTTGCAACAAAAAAGAAAGAAAAATAAAATCATGCAAGGTGCAACAAAATGTGTAGACCTCTCCCCCCAACTAAAATATTGCATTGTCCCCAATGTATCAAAGCCAAAATAAATTCAAGTGTAAAGGGAAGAAGTTACCTTAAGCATTTAATTTTTTTTTTTTTTTGAAATTTCTTTCACCCCTGCAAGTGTTAGCTCAAAAAAAGAAAAATAATAACAAAATAAAAAAACAAAAAAAACAAGAACAAAAACAAAAGCCAAAAAGAAAAAGGAAACAAAGAAAGAGAAAAAAAAAATTGAAACAAATATGGTACAATTTCATAAGGCTTTTACAGAGTTCACTTAGCATCCCAATAGGCAGGGATCTCAAGCGACATAGTCTCCTCCTCTGGTATAACTCCCCCTAAGTATAGTTTTAACCTTTGTCCATTTACTTTCAAAATTCTACCATCTCTAGGGTCCTCAACTACGACAGCTCCATGGTTAAACACTTCCCTTACTATGAAAGGTCCATCCCACCTAGTTTTTAGTTTACCTGGAAATTTATGAAGCCTCGAATCATAAAGAAGGACTTGCTAATTTTTCTCAAAATTTTTCCTCACAATGCTTTTATCATGAAATAATTTCATCCTTTCTTTATAATTGCGAGTGCTCACATAAGCCTCATTCCTAAGCTCTTCTAGCTCATTCAATTGGAATTTCCTCAATTTTTCAGCCCCTTGTAGATCAAAGTTAAAGGCTTTAATAGCCCAATAAGCTTTATGTTCCATCTCTACGGGCAAATGACAAGGTTTCCCATAAACAAGACGATAGGGAGACATTCCTAAGGGTCCTTTATAGGCTGTTCGGTAAGCCCATAATGCATCAACTAGCCTTAAAGACCAATCTTTACGGTTTGGATTGACTGTTTTCTCTAAAATTTGCTTAATCTCCCTATTTGCAAGCTCAACTTGTCCACAAGTTTGAGGGTGGTACGAGGTGGACAACCGGTGCACCACTCCATACTTTTTCAGCAATGCTTGAAAATAACGGTTACAAAAATGGCTTCCATTATCACTAATTATAGCCTTTGGCATTCCAAATCGTGAGAGAATGTGTTCTCTCAAAAATTTCAAAACCGTTTTATGGTCATTAACCTTGCATGCTATGGCCTCAACCCATCTAGATACATAATCTACTGCCAAAAGAATATATAGATTACCAAAAGATTGGGGAAAAGGTCCCATGAAGTCGATTCCCCAACAATCAAAAACTTCTATCTCAAGGATAGGGGACATCGGCATCATGTTCCTACGTGTGATACGCCCTAACTTTTGGCACTCTATACACCTCTTACAGAAGTTGTAAGTGTCCTTAAACATAGTAGGCCAATAAAATCCACTCTGCAAGATTTTTGCAGCGGTTTTTCTCACTGAAAAGTGGCCACCACAAGCTTCTGAATGGCAAAATTTTATAACATTATGGGTCTCATTATTAGGAATGCATCTTCTCAAGATTTGATCAGGGCAATATTTAAACAAATAAGGATCATCCCAATAAAAGTTTCTTACCTCAACAAAGAATTTTCGCCTATCTTGCGCGGTCCAGTGCTCAGGAATGGCACTCATGACTAGGTAATTCACTATATGTGCATACCATGGCAGCTCAGTAACAGCATAAAGATGCTCACCTGGGAATGAGTCTCGAATAGGCATTTCTTTTAGACCCTCATCAAAAGTAAGTCGGGATAAATGATCTGCCACTACATTCTCCACTCCTTTCTTATCTTTGATCTCAATGTTGAATTCCTGCAAGAGTAAAATCCAACGTATTAATCGTGCCTTAGCATCCTTCTTAGAAAGAAGGTATTTAAGGGCGGCATGATCTGTAAAAACAACAATAGGAGCACCAATCAAATATGAGCGAAATTTATCTAGAGCAAATACTACAGCTAGTAACTCTTTTTCTGTGGTGGTGTAGTTCATTTGTGCACTATTTAAACTTCGACTAGCATAGTATATCACATAAGGCTTTTTATCTTTTCTTTGTCCAAGGACTGCCCCTATTGCATAATCACTAGCATCACACATGATTTCAAATGGTAGAGACCAATCAGGAGCTTGCATTATAGGGGCAGACGTAAGCATGTGGACTAGCTTTTTGAAGGCTACTTCACACTCTTCCGTCCACTCAAAATTGGACTCCTTAAGTAGGAGATTACAAAGAGGTCTAGATATAGAACTAAAATTCTTTATAAATCTCCTATAGAAGCCAGCATGCCCTAAAAGGGATCTAACATCTTTTACTGTCTTAGGGGTTGGTAGATTAAGAATTAAGTCTATTTTAGCTTTGTCCACCTCTATGCCTCTAGAAGACACTACATGTCCAAGAACAATTCCTGAAGTGACCATAAAATGACACTTTTCCCAATTAAGAACTAAGCCTTTTTCTTCACAACGGGCTAAAACCAACTTTAAGTTATTAAGACAGTCATCAAAAGAGTCACCAAAAACAGACAAGTCATCCATAAACACTTCCAAAAATTTCCCAACCATGTCACTAAAAATACTAACCATGCATCTTTGAAAAGTGGCTGGTGCATTACATAGCCCAAATGGCATTCTTTGAAAGGTGAAGGTACCAAAAGGGCAAGTGAAAGTGGTCTTTCCCTGATCTTCTAAGGCAATCTCTATCTGGTAATAGCCTGAATAGCCATCTAGGAAGCAATAGAACATATGGCCAGCTACCCTTTCCAATATTTGGTCAATGAAAGGTAAGGGGAAGTGGTCCTTCCTAGTTACAGCATTAAGCTTCCTATAGTCCACACACATTCTCCAACCTGTAACTAATCGGGTTGGGATCATCTCATTGTTTTCATTCTTGACCACAGTCATTCCAGACTTCTTAGGAACCACTTGCGTCGGGCTTACCCACTTACTATCAGAAATAGGGTATATGATACCTGCATCCAACAATTTAATTACCTCACTTTTAACAACATCTTTCATTGTTGGGTTAAGCCGACGTTGGGGTTCTCTAGAAGTCTTAGAATCATCCTCTAGGTAAATTTTATGTGTGCAAATCAATGGGCTAATGCCCTTGATATCAACTATGGTCCATCCTAGGGCTGATTTGTGGTCTCTTAAAACATTCAACAACTTACCTTCCTGTTCCTCATTTAATGCAGAAGAAATAATTACAGGAAAAGTTTCACCTGAACCCAAATATGAATACTTAAGACCATTGGGCAATGGCTTAAGTTCTAGCTGTGGTGTCTCTTCATTTGAAGGCATAGGCTTTTTGTCACTCTTTGGTAGCTCCTCAAAGCAAGGTCTCCATCCTTCATTAATTGCCATCACCTGTTGTCCTTCCAAAACCTGTGAGGAATCCAACAAAGAACAAATTTCAGATAAATGAATATCACTTTTTAAATCATAAGCATCAACATAATTATTAAGAAGAGCTTCAAGAGGATCAGAAAAACAATTTTTATTAAACTCTTCTTGAACCACTGCCTCAATGAGGTTCACATAGGCACAGTCATCATCTCCATGTGGTTGTTTAGCCACATGAAATATGTTTAGCTCCAAAGTCATGGAACCAAAAGTGAGTTGCATCCTTCCATTCCTGCAATTAATTAAAGCATTAGCTGTGGCAAGAAAAGGCCTACCCAAAATAATAGGGGTATGAGCACTAGGATGTAAAACAGGTTGGTAATCTAAAACAATAACAACTGGATAATAAAAGTGTTCAATTTTTACCAACACATCCTCAACCATCCCCCTCGGCTCCCTTACAGAGCGGTCAGCTAACTGTAAAGTTACTGAAGTAGGTTTTAACTCACCAAGTCCAAGTTTTTGATATACACTGAATGGGATCAAATTAACACTTGCCCCAAGATCTAGCAATGCATGCTCCATGATGTAATCTCCAATAGTACAAGAGATCGTAGGACAACCTGGATCCTTATACTTTGGTGGGGTCTTATGTTGAATAACTGCACTTACCTGTTCTGTTAGGAATGCGGTCTTCTTCACATGATGCTTTCTCTTGATGGTGCATAAGTCCTTAATTACCTTGGCATATGCAGGCACTTGCTTGATAACATGCAATAATGGCAAATTTATCTTGACTTGATGCAAATGCTCTAATATCTCAAATGTGGTGTCCAATTTCCTAGGTAATTTTAAGGCTTGTGGAAATGGTGGAGGGATTGGGCATTGTTCAATGTCATCAAGCCCAAGTGACTCAGTTTCAACCTTCTCTTTTTCAACTGGGATCTCCTTAGGTTTCTTAGTTACTAAAGGAGAACTTTTATCAACCTCTTTACCACTCCTCAAAATGGTCACAGTTTTTACTTCCTCATGTTTATCTTTAGAGCCAATTTTTAGATTTTGATTGATGGGATTGGGTTGAGTTTGGGAAGGAAGTTTCCCTCTCTCTATCCCACTCAATGAATTTGTAAGCCTAGTTATATGACTCTTGGTCTCTCTTACCTCTTCATCTAGCCTAGTGAGCATGGATTCAAACTTTTGATTTTGCTCACTTTGCTTTTGAATGAAAGTACTAAGTGCATCCTCCAAGGAATTTTTAGATGATGATGATGATGATGCATGTGGTGAATTAAAATTCCTTGGAGCAGAAGGATTCAACACATTGTCACTTTTATAACTCAAATACGGATGGTTTCGCATATTTGGGTTATAATTGTTAGAATATGAAGAATTATTTGGCCAATATGAATTAAATGCATGTACTTGTTCTTCTGGCACATTTAAAAATGATGAAAGTGATGCACATTCATTTGTAGCATGGTTTATCTCATGACAGATTTTACACACCTCCATAGGGTCCTCTCTAAAGGTAGCACTAACACTCTTACTTCCTTTCATTTTGAGTGCCTCAATTTCTTTAGTTAACATGCTAATTTTTGCACTCATGTTATCATCTTCCCTCAACTTGAAAACACTTCCACTAGAAGTGGTAGTGTTAGTTCTAGTCCTATCAGTGGAGTCCATAGGGCTAGGTCCAGTCCATGTGTTAGAGTTTTCAGCTATCTCATCAAGATAATCCATTGCATCTTCAGGTTCTTTTTGTAAAAAGTCCCCTCCGCATGAGAGTTGAACAAACTGTCGATCCCTAGGTGTAAGTCCTTCATAAAAATAGCTAACCAACCTCCAATCTTCATACCCATGAGTTGGGCAGAAATTGAAAAGATCTTTGTTGTACCTTTCCCAAGCTTGGTATAAGGTCTCATTTTCTCCTTGGACAAAACTAGCTATCCTTCTTTTTACTTGCTGGACTTTGTGGGGAGGAAAATGTTTCTTAAAAAACTCTTTGGCCATCTCCCCCCAACTACCTATAGACCTAGGTTTCAAGGTGTAAAGCCAACTTCTTGCCTTATCCTTAAGAGAAAAAGGAAAGAAACGTAACTTAGCAGTCTCAATAACATTTTGTGCATAGAAACTACTAATTACCTCTTCAAAAGCTCTAACATGGACATAAGGATTTTCATTTTCTTGTCCCCTAAATTCAGGAAGTATTGCTAATAAACCTTGTTTCAATTCTACGTGTGGTGCATTAGGTGGAAACATGATGCATGAAGGAACAGAATTTTGTGTAGGATGCAACAATTCATACATAGTTCTTCTATTCTCCTCATGATTATTACGTATTTCATCACCCATGATTGATGAAGAAGGTGAAGGTGATGGTGTGTCAAAAAGATTACCAAAGTAAGTTTCAAAAATTTCTAATCTGCCTCTCTCGTTTCTAACCCAAATGCTCATGCAACAATGAATACACAATCAAATAAAATAAAATAAAAACAAACAGAAAAATAAAAACAAAATAAGGGGAAAAAAAATGGAACGAAGTTACCAATAGAAGAATTTCCACCAGCTATGCTTTGCTCCAAAAAAAAAAAAAAAACAAATTGCCTCTGAACACGCAGCAGCTCCCCGGCAACGGCGCCAAAATTGCTTGCTCACTCCCAAGTGCAGGAGATCGTAGCAATATAATTCTCGGAGTACCGAGGTCGAACCACAAGGAGCAGGGTAAATTCAAAGACAATATAATTAAATGACAATTTACGTGGAGAAAAAAAATACTTTTGCTTGGTGATTGTTAACAAGAATAATAATAAAAACTGATTCAAATCAATAATGTATATACTAGAGCATCGGGGAGTTTCCCTATATCGATATGAGATTCTTTGTGATCTAAGAAAATATCTATTTCATAATTGATTGTTCTTATACAATTAAAAACTTATGATTCGGTTGAACTGAGACAATTCAAGAACGCATTATAACCTCGATTAATAATGCGGTTAGAAAAGTTTTTCAGAAAAACCCATTCACTTTAAAATCTGATTTCTATTTGAAACTATTAGAAATTCATCTAAACAATAAGAAAAACATGATTGAACTTATTGAAAGCATGGAAGAACTAATACATCAATAGAAATCTAATTGAACAATCAAATATGTCGTTGATAAAATCTTAGAAAAAATCACATTGAATATTCATACCGTATAGAAGAAACATAACCCCTAGCCCTAGCAAAAGGTTTAGGCTGCCATTAGAGAAGGAAAAATACAAGTTTTCTCTGCCCAAAATTCGTTCTCACAGCCTCGCCTCCAAAACCCTAATGTCAAAAAGTCTAAAGAAAATAAAACTTTTTCTATTTTAATTTCCGTCCAGGTTTATAGCGGTAACTTATGAGTTAATTTCGGCCTTCAAAACTTGCGAATTTGGAAAAACTCAAAACTAGAAAGTTGTAGATAATGAAATCACGGTTCCAACCCATCTGGCCTTGTATCAATTGGATTTTTGATGAGTGAGATACGCCCAAAATACTGATCAGTGCTCAAATCAGATTTTTCCTTTTCAGATTCTGCCTCTTTGATTTCTTTCCTTATTTGAAGCTTCCAATCATGGTAGATGATCCAAGCACTCCAGCTGCTCCTTAGACATTTGAGCATGGTTCTTTAGCTCCACTTTAATTATAGTTTGGCCTCCATTCTCTCACAAATTCCTGTAAACTCATCTTTCTCACATAATTTCCTGAAAGTAGAAAATTACACACAATGAATAGCATCTTATTCAAGAAATTATGTAAAGCTATATAATAGGGACTAATGCAAATAATGGTTTAATTATACAAATTAAACATAGTAATAAGGAGATAACGCCCATGTAAACATATAACAAGTATACATTTTAAGGCGTTATCAATTACGTATGAAAGCCAAAATGTCTAGAGTTAACAAAATATAAAGAGTTAACAAAATATAAAAATGACTATCAATAGTATTTAAAATATATATATATATATATATAAATTATATTATGCATCTTGTTATATATCTTTAAGTGTATCTATGTATATATATGAGGTTACAAGCTAGTTAATATTAATGTAACTTAGCCCTCCCAAAGAAGCTATTTTTCTCAAGAAACTCAATTAGTTTGTCCGTGTGCTGATAGTGTAAATCCTTGTCCCCAAACAAGAAGCTCATTTTCCTTGCTCCCTTCCACTAAACCTTTCCCTCATCGTCTAACATCACTAACTTCAATGAGTTAGCTACTGCATTATTCCTTGTAAATGACCCGTCTTGTTCATTTCTTGGAATATCTACCCCAACCTTCTTCTCTCCCAAAATCCTAGCATTTAACCATTGGTAAAGGAAATAAGGTAACATAATAAGAGGACGTGCAAAATAAAGTCCCTCTATAACTGAGTTCCAGCCATCGTGTGTCAAGAATCCTCCAATCGAGTCATGAGCCAATATCTTGAGTTGAGGCATCCAATTGGTATAAACAACTCCACGACCTTTTATTCTGTCCTCAAAACCATCTGGTAGCTCAGTTGAGTCACTATCCCCCAAATACTTCGCTTACTTGGAGCCCAAAAGAATGGCAACCCAGATAGCTCTAACCCAAGTGTCAACTGTTGGTGCAAATACAATGATAATGGAAAATACACAAAGAGAAACTGAATAATACTTCTGAATTTTTATTGATTTGAAGAAAGAGATTACACAACACTGTTTGGACTGAGGCACGGCACTCGCTCTCTTTAAGGAGATTCAAGCCTTTGGTTGGCTAAACTTTGTAACCGGTGCAGACCGTCTCTGACTTGTCTCCCCCAGGATACAACAGCCCAACAAGTGTCGTATGGCTAGAACAACTTCTACACAAAGTGTTCAAGCCCAAAGCTCCACCAAAAAGAACACCCTTCCTTGACAAGGATTTCTCTATTTTTTTTTTTTTTTTAGTGTATGTTGTAGTAACTTGGATTGGGTCTGAATGGGTCTATTTATAGGCTTAATGGGCCTCACGAAATTACTACCCCAATTAATCTGATTAATTAGGTCTATTATTTCGGATGTAGTGGGTGTTACAAGATTAATTGTTAGATAGTATTCTGATGGGCTGGAGTTACACAATTAATGGTTAGATAAGGAGTTTCTGAAGAATGAAAAGGCCCAAACGGATAGTCCATTAAGTGGGTTAATGGCTCTTTATTTTCCATGATAAAAATGGAATATTAATTCAGGTCATTTACTCACCAACGGATATAGTAATTGTTTTGAATGGGCTATCAAGTAGGAGGATCCAAGAAGCTGATTTATTTCCATTTTTGACACATCCACCCTTCACCTCCCCCTTGCGCATGTATCTGGCCCAATATTTGAGACAATTCATATTAGTCCATTAATCACCACAATTAAAAAGAACAAAATAATCTCTCTCCTTTTCAATGTGGGATTAAACATTTTCACAACTCCTCATCTTCCATATTTACTCCTACATCTTTACATTTATGACATAACATTTATTCATTTTAATTATTTAATATTAAAATGCTCCAACACCAACTCATTTTAGTCGTCTTGACTCGGTCTCACCTTACTACCAAGTGCAACATAAACCACAGACCCTTTTTCTTGTTTGTCCAGCCAATCAATAGCTGTATCCCAAGTATCATCTTTGTGGTCATGTCGACGAACTTGCATTGTGGGTGGCAATAGGCCCACTGGAACAACAAGCTTTTGGTGAAGCTATTTTAGGAGTTTCAACCACTCAGGTTCAAGTTCCATGCAACTGCGAACAATGATCACTTCACACCCAAACACCGCTAAATTATACTCAGTAAAATTTGAATAATTGGAGGACATGTAAAAAAAATAATCCTTAGCCTGGTATAGTCGAAACGTCGCACTGGTAGGAAAGGTTACCCACTTGGGAGGGACAGTCATGTCCTCTGACTTAGTTGGTGGATCATATTTGGCCTTTATCTCCGGTATTGATGAACCAATGAAAGACATGTTCCATGCATTGTAAGTATTGAAGAAGCCTCTAGAGTTTCCTAGCTTAGCAGCAATTGGGGGTAACCAGTAAGCAAATTTAATCTGGAGTAGAATTTTTGAGAAACTGAGCTACATCTTCTTGGAGACCATGATAAGCCCTTTTAAGGTCTAGCACATTATGGGGTGGGATGTCTATAGTGACCTTTGCATTTTTAGGGAGACTGTTGTCGTTGTGTGAAGGGAGTTGCACGAAAGTTATTGAATCAACTAAATATGGAAGGAGTTTTGGGAGGCGTTGAATGTTTCTAGGAGCGGCCAAGTAGAAGACTGTTAAGGACATATTTTATGTAGTTGACTAATCCTTTGACAAAATGCACTTTATTTGTGTTTGGATAGATCTAGGATGTCTTTAATACTTCAAAGAACATGTCGTTCAAGTTTAGTATTAAAGTCATGAAGATTGGACCATGAAACAAGTGAAGAAAGCTGTTCACTAAAGTTGGACAGATAGCTCGACACCTACAGACACCTGCGGATAGGTAGCTCGACAGGTGCTTGACAGATAGCTATCTATTGAGATTAATGAGGCTCGACAGATACTATCTATCGAGGTATCTATCGAGGTTACGGAAATTAAAATTTTCAGATATGATTTTCGACCCATGATCTTGTATTTTTCTCACAACCCTAGACATATATAAAGCTTATTTTAGAGGCCGTCACATAAGAGAATATAAGAAGAACACATGCAAAAGGTGATTGAAGCCTTATTCTCTCTGAAAAAAGCTACTGCATCTTTGCGTCTTAGGGTTTTGTAACCAAATGCTTCTTGATCTTCATTGTTAATGAAGTGAAAAACTTTGCAGCCAACATTCTTCTTTCTCAAGTTGGTGAGTGAGCCACGTATTGGGAGTTGTGCAAAGGAGTTAGTCACGTACTGGGATCTGTGCATCAAATGGTAGCGTTTATATATTGAAGAGTTTAGAGGTTCTGAAGCGATAAAAGGTTTTTGTTGTAAGTTCATCTACGAGGATTGTAGAGTCTAGGGACAAAGGATTTGTACTAGATCTAAAACTTCTCTTTACTATAGTGGATTGTTTTTTGGGAAGGTTTCTCCCTAAGTTTTTTACTGTGAAACTGGTTGGTTTCATTGGTTTTCCTAGGTCATCATATCTTGTCTTATTTACTTTTCCGCTGCATATGATTTAACTTGATATTGATATTTGTTTGTTTGTTTGTTTTAACAAGTTTTATTCATAATAAACCTAATTAACAACTTGAGTTTAAAACTTGTTAATTCTATCAACCGGGGTCTAAATTTCCCAACAGAGACCCGATGACCTTTTTGGGCTATGTTCTTGGCAAGATCTAAAAATGGAATCATGTGACTGAAGGCTGGCCTTGGAAGCATGGCTATGTGGAGTTTTTGGGTTTGATCAGCCATGAAAACCACACGAAAAATATAGAGTTATTTTAGTAGTTTGTTTTTTTCAGTCTTTGCTTAGCCATATAAAATTTCAGTCTTTGCGCACACATATATTGTTTCAAGATACCTGTAAGTAAAGTTTTTGGACATAAAATCATTTAGAGTGAATCTCACATTGGCTGGGAGCTGCCCTACAGCCCTCTATGATCACTATAAAATGGCTTCATAGGCTGTATTACCGATAGATGTCAAATTCACTAGAAATAGTAAATCAAAGATGGAGTTTTTATACTAAAACATCCTCAAGTTAAGGTTGGGACCTATTTTGGTCTTGACCTTCGAGTTTTAAGCTTACTAAAGGGAACCATTAAATCAAAGTTCTAAAGAGTTCTAGTATTGAGGTAAATGTTCAAACTTTGTCTCTTCATTTTCTTGCTTGTTTGTTTGTTTTCTTCTTTTTTTTATTGTTTTAACATCTTTGTCTTTAGCATAGAATGTTTAGTCTTTGCTAGATTTCCTGTTTTGATTACATGTTCAGTATTTTCTAGGTTTGTGTTTTTGGGTGTGTATGCATGCACATGCTCCATGCATGCACATGCATACTCATTGCATGCATACGCATGCACATCAGATGTGCATGCGTACCCAAAAACCCATATTTATTTTCTTTTAAGTTTCTGTTTGTTTCATTCAGTTTTCTTTCACATATTTTGTTTCTGTTTAGTTTAGTTTCACATGCTTAGATTTTTAAGTTAGTAGGATAACATGTTTAGCCTTGTTTGGTTATTAGATTAATAAGTAAGGTTTATGTCTTCGATGAACAACATGAACATGCATAATCACATGTACATGCACTAATGCCTAGGTGTTATGATGTAGTAAGGTAAGTAAGGTAAGTCATGCACATGAATATGAACATACATCATCCTTTGAGTGTTGGGCATGACATGAATGATATCTATGTTTGAATGCTTTAATGTTTTGCTTGGATTTTAAATATTCTTGATTGAATACTATGAACACATGCTACTGTTTTATCAATGATACTACCTTGTGATATACTTGTTGCTCTCGGATGATATGTTTAAATGCCATGATGGATGAATGCTACGATTTGGGCATGATATGCCATGTTTATTGCTTTAGATGCATGATTAGATTGTGTGTGAGTTTAGAACAACATGTTAGAAGACCTTTTGATGAGACTAGGATTTGGAACACAATGAATGGAGGCTAACCTACAAGTTGGGTGGGGTTGGGTGCCTAACACCTTCTCATCCTCATACCTAAACTCCAGACATATGCTTTGGTAAAGATCAGTCTTTCCACCAGGGCGCTACAAATATGGTTACTAGCCTATCTAGGTGGCGACTCCTTTTACACCCTCGGCCCATTCCACCTTGGGCCAAGGCATACTTCCCATGGACCGTGGATGCTTGCACATATAAATTAGCGTAAGGATTCTACTGTAGGTAATTACTTTGGGATGGGCCAGGTTTATGGTAAAAGTTTTCATACTTGTAATCTCTTGATTTTGATTAGTGATTTTTAGGAGTGGTGACCTAAAAATCACTCGATGGAGTTTTTCCCTTGTGAGAGGTTTTCTCCATTAATCAACAAATCATCATGTCAATTTACTTTCCACTGCATTGTAGATTATTTGGTGATTTGCTTGTGCCTCCACGATATTGGATTTAATTTGATCTGATTAATCTACTTAGATAATTGAATTAATTAATTATTGCCAATCTATAACCCAACAGAACTTACCACTTGTTTACCAACATGAGGGTCAAAAGCTTCACTCCTTATTAAAAAAAACCATATTGATGTTTATGGGTGTAAGCACTCGTGACGAGTGGTTTCCTTGTGAGAAGTACGCCTCAGTTTAAGGCGGATTAGGCAGAGGGTGAAAATGGAATTACCACCTAGATTAGGTTTATGAACCATATACATAGCGCCCTTGTGGAATGACTGATCTTACTAGAACACGTGTCCGTAGTTTAGGTATGGGGATAGGAAAGTGTTAGGCACCTAACCCCACCCAACCCGTAGGTTAGCCTCCATTCATTGTGTTCCAAATCCTAATCTCATCAAAGGGTCTTCCAATAGGTTATTCTATACAACACACACACTTAAGCCTATCCTAACATACATCTAACAAACAACATGACATCTCATCACATTCATGGTATAAAAGGAAAGGAATTCAAATAAAATAAGTCAAATCAATTAAAGGAAATCAAATATTTAAGGAAATAAAACATATTAAATATATCATGGAAAAGTCAAGGAGAAAATCATGGCAAGCAATTAATTAGAATATTCTAACCTAATCAGAGTCAAATAGAATAAATAAATATTGAAAATATCGCAAAAAATCTATCATGCAATTAAAACAAAGATAATGCGATTTTCTAGGTCAACATGTGTACGCATAGCAAATGATGCGTACGCATCTTTACAAGCATGCGTACACACCTCCAAGCATGCGTGCACATGTTCACTTAGAAACACAATTCAGAAACATTCACGAGCTCAAGCAGATTGTCACATGTTCATATATCAATTCAAATCCTTAATTAAAACATGGTGAGACACAACAAATCAAAATCAAACAAAAAAAAATCATATTTCTAACCATGCATCAAATCTCATATTTAGCCAAGAACAACAAAACATAAATCAAAGCATGTTCAAACATATCCATTAACTTGATACTTAGAACCAAATGTCACACAAAGGATTAAGACTCAATAAATCAAAAATAAACCCTAAACATTTTAAAGATCCAAAACTAAACAAGGACACAAAACATGAATCATGAATATCCAAAATGATGAAATGCCATGGAAGAGACTCACCTAGCTTATGGATCACCAGTTTGTAGAGATTTAACCAGCCTTTCAGTGCCTACACAACATATCCAGATGAGAATCAAAGGAATCGAGTATATCAATAATCAATTAGTAATCACAACTCAAAATAAAAAGGACATTTAGAAAAGCTTTGAAGAAAGGGTTAGATTTCAAGAATGATTTTTTTTTTTTTCCCTTAAAACCACTAGAGAGAGGTTTTAAAGGGATCAAAAAATGTGCTAGTTGTTGTGATCTCTGAAGATTGAAAGTGAAAGAAGGTTTGGAGAAGAGTAATGGTGAAAAAATATCTCTCTCTAGCTAGGGCTTGAGTTTGGAGGCATAAGGTTGTATTTATATCCTTCAACTAGGGTTTTCGAAGTCATTTAGAGGGCTTTGGATGTTCCCAGGGTTCTTGGAGCCAGCCCACATCAAAGAATGATGTTTTGGCTCCAAAAACTGAAGTTCTAGGCTACTAGAAACAAGGTTACATATGCAAGCTCGAGGCTGCATATGCGTCCTTACCCCCATGCATATGCATGCTTCCCAAGAACCCTAATTTCAATTGCATTGTTGGTCCAACTTCAAATGGCTATAAGTCACTCAATATAAATCCAAATCATGCAAAATGTATGTTCAAATTGAATCCCAAGATGTCTACTTTTCAATGAAACAAACATTACTTAAAAATTCTTTGTGATTTAAAAGTTATGATAAAAAAAAATAATAATAATAAACAAAGGTCATTTTTCAATACTGTTTACAAAGCAATTTGAATACTTTTGAATTGTGATTACTTTTGAATTGTGATTACTTCTGAACCGTCAAGATAACTCCAATTATCTTTTGTAGACATATCAAGCTCATCATTGGGACTAATGACTAAAGTTTATTAATCAGGTACAAAATGAAGTGTCTACAACAACCCAAGCTTGCTATACAACCTCTTATTAGACCTTGCATTAGCAACTCTAAAAAAATTATCATTACTCCTTCAACTACAATACAATCCTCTTGTGGATGCCCCAAAAAAGCAGTTTGTTGCACATTGGGTCTTTGGCAACGTAACTCTTTTATGTGCATGTGTTTCTACAGAGGGGTGTGTGTGTGTCTCCTTTTCTTATTTTATTTTTATAAGTCGCCACCAGCCATTGGTTTTGTATTAGGTATGATTGATCACCTTTTTGTCTAATTCTTTTTTAGTTACCTAATTAACTAAAACCCAATTCAGGGGTATTTAATTAATTAAGATGAACCAAAGTCTCGAACCAAAGATTCTTGGACTCGGAAGTTCAGTTACGGATAGGGAAGGTGTTAGGCACCCGACACCGCCTATCAAAAGGGTAGTAGCCCATTTTTGTTTTAATTCCAATATTAACATTTTATAGAAAAAATTGGATACTTGGCATTTGTTTTTTGAAAAAGATTTTGGACAAACAATACATATATACATGTGAGTATTTATTTACATATAATGTATCATGTGAATATTTATGACAAAATTAAAAGCAAAACATGTGGGGCACATAATGTGATAATTTACTACATTGCGAAAATAATACATATAACTTAACATGTGAGTATTATGTATTACATATTTAACATGTGAATACATACATATAAAAAATAAATAGGGAATGAAAGATGTCACCTTTTAGCAAATTTATCCTCCAATTTTCTCATTCTCATGCACAAACATAATGAACCAAAACATTAGTGCAGAGGGGAGGGAGAAATACGTTAGCTTGATTTGTGTCTATTAGTTCAGTGGAAATGAACCATAGACACAAACCTAAAAAAGAAAGCAATTCCAAAAGGTTCAAAACAAAGCACATGAAGAAGACCTTAAAACTTACCTTTGGAAAGGTGAGTTTTAAAGGAAAACTCATAATTTTCAGAAAAGTTTTACTTTAAAACTTTAGGCTTACACTTTTTTTTTTTTTTTGAAAAATACCTAAGAAGGGATTCTATTGGTTTTTATGAGTAGGGGTTTTCTTTGATGTAAAAAACATAAAGAATGTGTTAATTTCAATAAGATGAATTATTGGAAAGGCATTTTTATGAAAAAAAAAAAAAGACCTTAAAGAAATCAAACTTTTAAAGTTTAAAAACCTTTGTTGGAACTAACCTAAAACTAGATTTAAAAAAAATTAGAAAAACGAGTGCATTTGGAAAAAGGGTTTTCGTGAGAGTAAAGATTTAAAAAAATTGCGAAAAGCAATTTTAGAGACACAAATTAAAACCAAGGTTATTTACAGAGATTTTTTTTTTTTTTTTTTTTAAGAAACAAAGAAAAGAAAAGAAAAGGGATTCCTTGGCTTTGATGAAAAACCATGGCTTTTGTTCATCTTTCAAAATAATTCAAGTTTTATGTTTTGAAATGGTAAAGAAAGAGATTTTTGTAAAATAATGATTTAAGCTTAAAAATCATTTGGAAAGAAGTCAAAACAAGGGGGGAAAACAAATTTTTTTGGAAAAAGGTGTTTAGGAAACCCAAATTTACATTTAAAAAAAAGGGTTTAGTTCTAAGAAAATGGTTTCCATGGTTTTTTTTTTTTTTTTTTTTTTTTTTTTTTTTTTTAAAAAAAAAAAAGAGGTTTTGAAGCAAAGAATCCATGGTTTTTATCTTTTTAAGGGTAGAACACTTAGATTTAAAAGGAGAAAAGAGTTAGTCAAACTATGCCAGAAATGGCAAGTCTATTTTTGTACAATCTAGGATTGTTTGTTCAGTCATCCAATTAGGGTAAACAAGATCTTTTCACATTGTTCCTAGCTTTTGGTTTTCAAAATCATGGTTTTCACCCTTTTTTTGAGATTTAAATCACTATTTTGTCATATTAATTGGGTCTGGAACAAAATAAGATATAGACACCTCTCTCTCTCTCTCTCTCTCTCTCTCTCTCTCTCATTTTTATTCATGCTCTACTCATTTTTATTCATGCTCTACGCATAAGCGGGTAAGATATAAGCATTATTCTAGTTTTTCTTTTTTTTCTTTTTTTTTTTTCAAGCAAGACTTAGGTACAGTACTTAAATGTTGTTTCTTAAGTTCTCTTTTTAAGATTTTGTCATGTAAATTTTTCCTCATGGGATGGAAGTGTATTTTTTAAATTAAATAACCACATGACTAAATCTTAAGAGGTGAACTTAAAGAACAGTACCTAAGATATTTTATCTAAGTTTTATCCTTATCTTTTTGTTGTCTAGCAATTTTGGGCTTGTCTTTGTGATCTACCAGTAGCCTCTTCTTATTAAGTGTTGGACTTTTGGGTTGGACTTTCTTTATTCTCTTACATTTCTCAAACCCGAGAAGGGTCATTGTGCAAGTTTCCATTTTCGTTGGCCTTTTCACAAGTCGACCCCGACTGTGTTCATTGGTTCTCTTTCATGAGACTATCAGAAACGCTTTGGGTTTGGCTAAGTTTGAGTTGCCTTTGTGGCGGCATCGGGATCATTGGCTTAGACCATCGATTTTAATGCTTCGGCTTTGGGGTTGGGGGTGTGTTTTGTGAGTGGGCTTTATGGTGCCATGACAAGCCATGTGTGGTAGTTCACCTAGGGCGATTGAATGTGGTTCAAAGAGTTGGGTCTAGAGAATCCCGTTATAGCTTTTTAATCAAAGAAAATGAAGAAGAAGAATAAAATAAGTGGAAAAAAAATAATAGAGATAGTCATTGGATGTAAGCCCAATACATTCCACGAACTTTATTTAAAATGATAATGAAAATGCAATTTATTTTCTTGAAATTCAAAAAATGAAAAATGCAAAATGTATTTTACATAAATCAAAAAAGCAACCAAACACTACAATAATTTGCTGAATGAATTCCACCTTATATATATATATATATATATATATATATTTCTTGGAACTCGTCCATTTATTTCAATCGTTTTTTATTGTCACTATATCATATGGAATACATTCACATTTCACTGCCAGATGAACCACCAAAAACTGAGGAGAAGGTAAAATAAATATTAGCATGCACATTACACGCTTGCCTACATTACATGTCTACTCGGCTTCTAGGAAGAATATGGTGGGCTTTTTTGGTTCCGTGATCTCCACCGTCCCTTCCAACATCTTAGCAACCTTCCCCATTGATGGCCTCGTCTCCGGTTGATCTTGAAGGCACCACATTGCCGTCTTCACCATACGATCTACCAAATTAAAATGTGCCCGACTATCAAAACTATGCTTAATCCGACTGTCCAAAATGTCCTCCACCTTAAACTCCTTGAACACCTTATCAAATGCCCACCGTGGAAAATACCAATCCTCACTCTCCCTCACAGACCCCTGCATTTCAAAATTCCTTGTCCCAGTCACAAGTTCCAACAACACCATCCCGAAACTGTACACGTCAGCCTTTGAAGTGATCGGATCTCCTCCAACCCATTCCGGAGCCATGTATCCACGGGTTCCCCGAATCCGAGACATGCTCACCCTCTCCTCCTTTTTCCTCAATTTTGCCAACCCAAAATCCGATATCTTGGGACAAAAATCATCCCCCAATAATATATTTTCGGGCTTAATATCACAATGTAAAACCCACTCCAAGCACTCCTCGTGTAAATAGGCAATTGCTCTTGCCACACCAAGCCCAATCCTGTACCGGATACTCCAATCAAGTACTGGGGTTAGAGGAGGACTCATTTCCATCTCGCTCTGTGACTCTGAAAACTTCACCTTACCCTGATTGAATATGTACTTGTCAAGTGATCCATTAGGGACATACTCATAGACAAGAATTCTTTTACCTTTCTCAGCACAAAAACCCCATAGCCTCACCAAGTTGAGATGGTGCATCCTTGCAATAATGGTAACCTCAGCCCAGAACTCAGCATCACCACCTGTAACATGTTTCAACACCTTAACCGCAACAACACGATGATCAGTCAACTCTCCTTTATAGACATCGCCGAATCCTCCTCTACCGATTAAGTTAGAGAAGTCACCAGTGGCAGCTTTGAGCTCAGCGTATGTGAATCTTTTAGGTCCACCTGCTGGAAGCAACTCAAGGCTAAGAGTCTGAGCCATTTCTCTGTACTTTATGTACCTCTTTAGAAAACCCCAAAAGAAAATCACCCCTGAAATCAGCTCAGCAGCGAAGAGGGTACACACTATCACTATGTTTCTGGTTGTAGTGTTGGATTCTTCAGGCGGTAAAGGCAGGCTTATCTTAACAGGGCAGGTAGTTTCCAATAAGTTTGTCATGCCGCTGAAGTTTGATTGATCTTTCTCTGAACCGTCCACACGCAAAAACATTGCAGTCTCAGTTCCTGGTGACCAGTACCCATATACTAGTTTTTCAAGCTGAAGAGCACAATAGCCTTTTCCATCATACTTGAATCCAAACCCTAGACAACTCGGTTCTTTTTTGCAGCTAGCTTGACAAAACGTGAAATTATTAGCATCGATCCGTTTGGTCAGACTTGGCCCGCTGGTATAATTGACGTAATCAAGCTGAAGAAATTTGGTATTTTCCGGATTTGTCATCCGAATTTTGATTTCACATCCTTCTGTTGCGTTTCCATTTGGCTTGAAACCAGGTGGGCATACACAACTGGTACTGGAATTTGAGCCATCGCTGATACAGATAGCATTAGGCCCACATGTGCCGAAAATTGTACAAGATTCTTGGACTGCTTTCCAAACGATGATCCACTTACCAAGATCTGTATCGAAACTGTAAATGTTGAGATTACCATCGTTGTCAAGCTTCAATCTTCGATACCGGGTGGCACCAAAATCTGATGTAATGAAAGCACCTCCACTGTCTTGTGCCATTTTACCATTCTCGTCGAGCTGTTGGAAAGCTTTTCCTGCAGCCCAGTACCTGTCGGTGGAACTAATCAAAACCAAGCTGGAATTTGAGAACCTGTACTTACCATTCTTGGAAATGATTTGTGTACGACTTATATTCTGGGTAGGCAAAATAGTGTCTGTTGGAAACTCGAAACTTTGCCAGGTTGAGAAAATGAGATTACCATCCTTGTTTATGCTGAGACTGGTGGACTTTGGATTTCCTGAGGCACTCGAAGGCCAAACGTTGTGGCCAGAGATGTCATTGAGAATGAGATTGCCTGAGGGGGTGATGAATAGGGGGGCCGAGGCGTTGACTGGAGTACTTTCATTGGTTGACCAGACGATCTCGTTTATTGAGTGGTTGTGGTACCAAATTGAGAAGGTGTAGTGGTTTTGGGAAGTGGGAATTGATTTGAAACCGGCGGCGAAGACTGAATTGGGAGAGAGAAGGATTTGGTTCTTGGTTGGGAGCCATGGGGAGTTTGAGCTTTTGAAGGAGGAGAGAGTGAGCGGTTGTTGTTGGGCTGAGGATGGTGGAAGGTTTGAGAGGAGGATGAAGAAGAGGAAGGAGAGGAGGCGGATGGTGGTGGTAGACATGGTTATTGACTTCTTGGTGGGAAAGTATGGAAATGTAGTTGTCATTGTGGGTAATAAGGTTTTTCATGGTAAGCCATTTTAATGGCGGCTTTTGAAGGATGAACGATGATGACTTCTCCATTGAGATAAGACAAAGACTATTGACTTGAGATGTTTTGTTGGTCCTAAACCACGGCCTCCTTTCCCTTCTTGCACGTTGGGCTTTGACGCTTGACCAGTCAACCCTTCTTTTTTTTTTTTTTTCTTTTTTTTTTTCATTAGATAGTAACGGTGTTAGGGTTATTAAAATGCCAATATTATTGCGCTATCACTTGAACCCAAATTAATGAGCATATGTAATAAGGTTACTAAATTAACTAAAAAGTCAATTTAGCAACCAATAACCTTTTAATGAGCATCTGTAATAAGGTTACTAAATTAACTAAAAAGTCAATTTAGCAGCCAATAACCTTAAAATGTGTTAAGTGTATTATAGTTATAAAACAGAATGTTGAAATAGATAAAATAGTGTTTTGAGTTGTTAAAAACTATATTTTTAGCTTTCTTATTGTGAATGCTCTAAGAGCCCTAGCATCCGGGTTTGTAACCCGGTCTGTATTTACCATCTAAAAATTTACTTTATCTATTATACCAACTCACTTTACAATACACTATACATCTCAATTTTTATTTTTACATCTAATCCATTAAAATAATACTATCAACTACACAATAAAATAATATAATATACAAATTGACTCTCTCTTTTCTCTCTAATTGGTCTCTCTTCTTCAATCTCTCTTAGACACCCACTGCCAGCAACCCAATGCACCACCCACCATCAATATAGACCCAATACTCAAACAAAAGCCACCCACAGCCACCACAAACCCCAAAAACCCCCCCCCCTTAATCAACCAAATAGAACAACTGCATCACCATCCAAATTCCCCAATCAATCAAATAGAACAACAACAAACCCATCGGAACAAATCAGAACAACCATATCACCACACCCAAATCGGAACAAACACATACCCATACTGAAATTTTGGAACAAATCAAAACAATCACATACCCATACCCAAACCAGAACAACTACACCCATACCACCAAACCAACCAACTAGGCACCACCACTGAAAATCTGAAGAACACCACCCTCAAGCCTCAAACTGCAATCATCATTGCAATAGGAACTATTGGAAAAACATAGTTTATATCGCATACAAAACATACGCAATAGAAAATTAACGGATCTATTTCATTCGCAATTGATAACATGTTTTATGTAAATTTCAGAATTCAAGAACAAGAGAGCGTACCTTGGGGCGATGAAATTCAAAACCAAAGATTAGAAGTACTTGATAACATTTTTAATCTTCACTCCAATTCCACTTAATGCACAAGAAGTATGGTCTCTCAATCAGTTTCTAATGGAGAATAATAGAGTGTCTCACACTCACATACACACCATTTCATTCCACACAATAGTGCCACTTAAAATTTTGTATGTTTCTCTCCTTATATCTAACTGATTATCTAATTGGACTAGGCTTTTGGACCATTCCAATTGGGTTTTAGTATGTGACTTAGAGTGGAACCAAAAGGGAACAAATAAGACTCTAGCTCCAATAAGCCTTGGACTTTTCTATCAACTCTTGACAAGTCCAAAGTTATCATTAATTATATTTAATACCACTATATAAATATAATTTTACTCTAGGACTTATTAATAAATTATATCCCAAAACTTTAATATACATACGACTCCTTCATAAAATATTCGTAGTAATACAAAGTCATGAATGTAGACTGCCACTTTGAAGATTACTACATCTTAATCCATGAGTACCCAGTTTAATCCTTTAAGTTAACTCCTTACTAAAGTAGTTAAGCTTAATACTCTAAATAACCAAACCCATTAAATTTATCTTAAGGGAATATTTTTTATCTCCGTTACGAGATTATGAATTTCATCATGAGAATATATGTTCCATCAACACTAAATGTGACTGCCCAACATACTGAGGTTTTGATTGTGACTTTAGATCTCACTCCTGATATATCAAAGCAACCTACACTTTATGATCAGGTTAATTATTCTCTCAAGATTAAGAGTTGTTGTAAATAAAAGTCATGAGATTTATTATTCATTTGACAGTCGTTAGGAGAAAAATAAATCTCACAGCAGTCCAGTTCAATATGTCTTAACTCTTAAAACATATCAACATTGATCAAGACAAAGCATTGACTACGTCAAGTTTAGAGGACTAAACTTATTTTTAAAAGGGGAAGAGTGTAATACCCCACATAATTTTATTTAAGAGTTTTCTTTAAAATAAAATTAATGGGCCATAGCTTTTCTTTTATTTATAAATACAGCCCACTGCCCATTAAGCCCACATCTTATAAAACAAACTACAGGGTAGAGGAAGAGTTAGTCAGAGTTTTATCTAAGGAGGCTAGGAGGTGTATTCTTTCCTTGGAGTTAATCAAAGAGGCAACCAAAGAATTCCAGGTATGATTTCTCATTTGTTAGAATCAAAGAATTAAAAAAAAAAAAAAAAATTAGAACCTTATTATATGTATAGGACTTTCACGGTTTTCATTAGGGTTAATATGTATTAAACCCCAAGTTGCCCTCTATATGCATTCTAGTACAAGCCGTGGATTGAGGAAGGTTATGTAAATGGCTTTTCAATATTTGAAATTGTGTGTAGTCACTTGGAGTTCTATAGAACAAAGCATCACAATTTCGTCTCATTAGGATATATATATATATATATATAAAATAGTTAGAATGAGCCACGAAATTTCAAAAAGATCTGTGGTTTGGCTTAAGTCTTCAATCGGATTGTATATATGCTAAGGTTAGTTATATATATATATATATATATATATATATATATTATAGATATATAAGAAGTCAAAGAATGCGGCTAAGGTTAGATATATATATATATATATATATATATTATTATAGATATATAAGAAGTTAAAGAATGCGGCCAATACCTTCATTGCCTCGGGAACTCTTTCCTTGAGATTATGCTATGCCATTGTGGTTATAAATATATTAGGATAGCTGTAAGATTTTCTATTGTGGATATATATATATATATATATATATATTAGGTGGTTTTAACGTGTTTGGGTAGAGATACTTTGCATTAGTGCTATCATTTAGTTCAGCAAAGTATTTTACTAGTGAGTCAGTTTGTATAGTTTAGTAAAATTTATTTTTGTGGAGGATATTAAGTAATTTCCATGATTGATTATAGGTCCTATTTAAGAGTATTTTGAGGCTTTTTGGAGGTTGTTTCGGTTGGACTTTCAGAGTGATTCAAGTGCTGTAAGTAATTATACATGATATGCACAAGTTTTGTTCTTTAGGTTCTTAGAAGTTAAAGGTTTTCAAAAGTTATATATTTTTAGCTTACGTTTTAAAAATTTATCAAAAAGCATTTTTATGCTATTGAAAGAGAAATTTTGACCTTTAAATAATGTTTTAAAGAGAAACTTTGGATTTTAAATTAAGTTTTGAACATCTAATTTCATTTAAAAGATGACTTCTAAACTAAACTACTCTCAGCAAATAATTGAGTTTCAAAGTAAGTTTTCTAAAAAATTCTTGTTCTTTAAATTTGTTTCAAACCAAGTAATTTCAAAGTCATATTCTTATTTTTCAAATGGTATTTAAGACATTTCTTTTAGCAAATTAGGTTTTCAAACTTACTCGAGAATTGTAAAATTATTTATATAAACTCTTTATTTTTTATTCATTCCCTAAGAGAGTCAAGCATCCGTTGATTCTGTTTCAATTCAATATTGTGATATTCGTTATGTCTCTATCTCTGGAATAATTGTTAATATTAAGAAAATTATTCTATTTTGTACATATTTTGTTTTGTGATATGTGACTCAAATTAAGTGTTTTTAGAATTAATCAGATATATATGTGTAAATCCGTTCACAGGATTGTATGTGAGAATATGTGGTATGTATATGTGACACTGTGCTCTGATCAATTATTTGTATGTGTTTTCGAAAGACTTAAAGATTTGATTTTGTGTGTATTAAGTGATTTCTTACATGTTTGGAAAACTATATTGGATATTTTAAGTGAAATTGTGAAATCAAACTCGTGCTTTGCTTGACTCTATTCTGTTGTATATTCTGTATAATTACTTACTAGATGTGTGACTCACCCCATCAATTAATATTTTCAGATTAAAGTGTAGTTGGGAATTAGAACCCTTGGATCGCTTGTAAGGTGCAAGGTAGAACGCGGAAGTTGTAGGCGACTACAGTATTACTTGAAGACTCATAGAATTTTAGTTTCCTTTGTTTTGGTAATTCACGTTTTATATAGTGGAGATTGTTTCCAATTTGTGGAGTTTTTTTTTTTTTTTTAAATATTATTAGTTATTTTTGTATTTTCGCTTTAGACTTCACAGTGTTTTTGGAGATTGTTATAAATTGTGGATTTAGTTATTGTAAGAGATTTATTAGTAGCATTGTTTATTTGGAGATTTATGGAACTATGTTTAAATAAATTATTTTTGTTGAGCTAGTAAGGTTAGCAAGTTAGTCATGCATCTAAATTCATGTTTCATGGATTTGGGTTGTGACAGTGTTGGTATCAGAGCTCTAGGTTATGATTTTGTAGACAATATCTGAGAGCCTTATGGGTGTTTAAAGTGCTATCAGAAGTCTTGCTGAGGTGGTGGAGAAGCATGTTAGTACTAGTGGAACAGTTAAGCCCAAATATGCTGAGATTGAGGGATGTACTATCGAGCAATTTAGGAAGTTGGGTCCTCCTTCATTTTTGGGCAACCCTAATCCTACAGAAGCGGAATCCTGGATAATGCAAATGGAGAAAATTTTTGATGTGATTGGTTGTACTGAAGTGCAAAAAGTCTCCTTTGCTTCCTTTATGCTGAAAGGGGAAACAAAGCATTGGTGGAGATCTACGAAAAAGACTTTGCCACTTGAGGAAGATGAGATATTGACTTGGAGTATTTTCCTTGAGGCTTTTTATGAGAAGTATTTTCCAGAAAGTGTACGAGATAAGAAAGAAGTGGAGTTTATGGAGCTCATTCAAGGGAATAAAACGGTGTTACAGTATGAGGCTAAATTTACTGAGTTATCTCAATTTGCCCCTCACATTGTGGCTGATGATGTTAGAAAGGCTAAGAAATTTCAGAGGGGACTACGATCAAGTATCAGAACTAGGATGGCAGCCTTACGATTGAAGTCATATTCTGAGGTTGTGGAGACTGCAAAGGTTGTTGAAAATGAGTGTGAAGACTATCAGAGGATTAGGAGCCAAAATAACAAAAGACCTAAGACTAAAGGGTCTCATAGGGGGAATGAACACAATAAGCCATTTAAGAAGAAGACTACAACAGAACCAGAGACTAAAATGGTGCAATAGGTAATAGAGGTTTGTCAGAAGTGTGGTAAGAAGCATAAGGGTGTTTGCTATCGTGAAAGCGAGGCTTGTTTTAAGTGTGGTCAAATGGGACATCGTATCAAAGATTGTCCAGCCTTGAAGAGTGAGTTGATGGCTAAGCCTACTGATGTGAAACAAAGGCCAAAAGTCCAAGGACGAGTGTTTGCTATTACTGAGCAAGATGCTAAGGCATCCAAGTCAGTGGTAACAGGTACCATTCCTATATTTTCTCATACTGCACGAGTTCTTATTGATCCTGGTTCTACTCATTCCTTTGTATCTTGTGCTTATATGAAATATGCTGATTGTGTGCCTGAATTGTTGGACTTTGAACTTTCTGTTTCTACTCCTTTGGGTGAAACTATGGTTGCTGAGTTTATATGTAAGTCTTGTGTGATTAAGATTGGAGAAAATGAATTGTTGGCTAATTTGATTCTCTTAGAAATTCAAGAATTTGATGTCATATTAGGCATGGATTGGTTAGCAGCCTATCATGCTAATGTTGACTGTTACAAGAAGGAAGTAGTGTTTTGTATTCCGAGTCGACCTAAATTTGTATTTCATGGGTCTAGAGAGAGCCTCATGTCTAATGTTATTTCTGCCATTCATGCTAATAAGTTACTTAGAAAGGGTTGTAAAGGTTATCTTGCATATGTGGTGGATAACCAGAAGGAAGGGATTAAGATTGATGACATTCCTATTGTGAGGGACTTTGTTGTTGTATTTCCTGAGGATCTCCCTGGGTTACCGTTTGATAGAGAGATAGAATTTGCCATTGACTTAGTGCCAGGAACTGCACCTATTTCTATGGCACCATATCGCATCGCACCAGCAAAGTTGAAAGAGCTTAAATTGCAATTGCAAGAGCTTTTAGAAAAGGGATTTATTCGACCTAGTGTATCTCCTTGGGGTGCTTCTGTTCTTTTTGTAAAGAAAAAGGATGGGTCTATGAGATTATGCATTGACTATAGACAGTTGAATAAGTTCACTATAAGGAATAAATATCCTTTACCAAGGATTGATGATTTGTTTGATCAATTGCAAGGTGCTAAAGTCTTTTCGAAGATTGACCTTAGATCAGGTTATCATCAACTCAAGGTTAAATAAGAAGATATACCTAAGACTGTCTTTCGTACCCGTTATGGACACTACGAGTTTTCGGTGATGCCATTTGGATTGACCAATGCCCCTGATGCCTTCATGGATTTAATGAACCGTGTGTTCAAGCCTTATTTGGACCGGTTTGTTATTGTTTTTATTGATGATATTTTAGTATATTCTAAAACTCAAGAGGAGCATGTAGAACATTTGAGGATAGTGTTGCAAGTCTTGAGGGAGCAAAAATTATAAGCCAAGTTTAAGAAGTGTGAGTTTTGGTTAAATGAGGTAAGGTTTTTGAGGCATGTAATATCTAAGGATGGCATTTTTGTGGATCCTAAAAAGGTGGAAGCTGTGGTAAATTGGCCTAGACCAACAAATGTATCTGAAGTTCGTAGTTTCTTGGGTCTTGCAGGTTACTATAGGAGATTTGTTGAAGGTTTTTCGCGTATAGCAGGTCTTTTGACTAGGTTGACCCAAAAGAATGCTAAATTCTTATGGAAAGATGAATGTGAAAAGAGCTTTCAAGAATTGAAAGACCAGTTGGTTTCTGCTCCAGTTTTGACATTGCCAACGGGTTCAGGAGGGTTTGTAATTTACAGTGATGCTTCACAGAAAGGTCTTGGTTGTGTGTTCATGCAGCATGGAACGGTGATAGCATATGCTTCTAGGCAGCTAAAAAGGTATGAACAAAATTACCCTACTCATGACTTGGAGTTAGCAGCAGTGGTCTTTGCATTAAAGATATGGAGGCACTACTTATATGGGGAGACGTGTGAGATATACACTGACCATAAAAGTTTGAAATATTTGTTCTCTCAAAAAGAATTGAATATGCGGCAAAGAAGACGGATTGAGTTGTTGAAAGACTATGATTGTACAATACATTATCACCCTGGTAAAGCAAATGTGGTGGCTGATGCCTTAAGTAGAAAATCCTCTGGTAGGGTGGCAAGTATAATTTCGAGGAAAAGACCTTTTTTTGAAGAGTTGAGGGAGATTAATGTGGAGCTCCAATTTAATGAGTAAAGGGTACTTCTTGCTCATTTTTGAGTGCAGCCTACCTTAGTTGAAAAGGTGAAGATTGCTCAAGGATCTGATCCTAGTTTGGTGAAGATTATGGAAGAGGTAAAGGAAGGTAATCGAGCTGAGTTTGAAATTCGTGGTGATGGTGTTTTACGATTTAGAAATCAATTATGTATTCCCAATAATGCTGAATTAAAAAGGGAAATTATGGAGGAGGCTTATAAATCTGCATACACTGTTCACCCAAGTAGCACCAAAATGTATTGAGATCTTAGAGAAGTGTATTGGTGGAATAATATGAAAAGAGAGATTGCAGATTTTGTATCTCGATGTTTAATTTGTCAGCAAGTTAAAGTTGAGCATCAAAGGCCTGCTGGGTTACTTCAACCTCTTAGTATTCCGGAGTGGAAGTGGGAACATATCTCCATGGACTTTGTGACTGGATTGCCTAAGTCAGTTTAAGGTTCATAATGCTATATGGGTAATAGTGGATAGATTGAACAAGTCTTCCCATTTTCTACCAATCAAAACTACATTTTCATTGGACAGATTGGCTCAATTATATGTTATGGAAATAGTGAGATTGCATGGAGTTCCTGTCTCTACAGTTTCTGATAGAGACCCTCGTTTCACCTCTAAATTTTGGACCAGTTTACACAAGGCTATGGGAACCAAATTAGATTTTAGTACAGCTTTTCATCCTCAAACTGATGGGCAATCAGAAAGAACTATACAGACACTTGAAGACATGCTGAGAGCCTGTGTGTTAGACTTGAAAGGTAATTGGGAGACTCACTTGCCTTTAATTGAGTTTGCTTATAATAACAGTTACCATTCCAGCATAGAGATGGCTCCTTTTGAGGCATTGTATGGCCGGAAGTGTAGGTCGCCTATTTGTTGGAATGAAGTGGGTGAAAGGAAGTTGCTTGATCCAGAACTAGTTCAATTGACCACGAAGAAGATTCAGTTGATTCGTGAAAGACTCCTAGCTGCTCAAAGTAGGCAAAAGAGTTATGCGGATAATAGAAGGCGAGACTTAGAGTTTCAAGTTGGGGATCATGCATTCTTAAAGGTGTCTCCATCGAAGGGTGTGATGAGGTTTGGGAAGAAAGGCAAGTTAAGTCAGAGGTATATTGGTCCTTTTGAGATCTTGGATAGAGTGGGCAATGTATCCTACAGGTTGGCTTTGCCACCAGCCTTGTCACATATTCATAACGTATTTCATGTATCAGTGTTACGAAAATACATGCCTGATCCATCCCATGTTTTGGAATATGAACCAATCAATGTTAGAGAGGACTTGTCTTATGAGGAGCAACCAGTGCAGATTCTTGATAGGAAGGATCAAGTGCTACGTTCAAGGAATATATCCTTAGTGAAGGTATTGTGGAGAAATCATACAGTTCAAGAAGCAACATGGGAAAAAGAGGAAGATATGAAAGAAAAATACCCCTACCTATTTTCTAATTGAGGTACATCAAGTTTAGAGGACTAAACTTATTTTTAAGAGGAGAAGGGTGTAATACCCCACATAATTTTATTTAAGAGTTTTCTTTAAAATAAAATTAATGGGCCATAGCTTTTCTTTTATTTATAACTGCAGCCCACTACCCATTAAGCCCACATCTTATAAAACAAACTACAGGGTAGAGGAAGAGTTAGTTAGGGTTTTATCTAAGGAGGCTAGGAGGTGTATTCTTTCCTTGGAGTTAATCAAAAAGGCAACCAAAGAATTTCAGGTATGATTTCTCATTTGTTAGAATCAAAGAATTAAAAAAAAAATTAGAACCTTATTATAAGTATAGGACTTTCATGGTTTTCATTAGGGTTAATATGTATTAAACCCCAAGTTGCCCTCTATATGCATTCTAGTACAAGCCGTGGATTGAGGAAGGTTATGTAAATGGCTTTTCAGTATTTGAAATTGTATGTAGTCACTTGGAGTTCTGTAGAACAAAGCATCACAATTTCATCTCATTAGGATATATATATATATATATATATATATATATATATATATATATATAATAGTTAGAATGAGCCACGAAATTTCAAAAAGATCTGTGGTTTGGCTTAAGTCTTCAATCGAATTGTATATATGCTAAGGTTAGATTTATATATATATATATATATATATATATATATTATAGATATATAAGAAGTCAAAGAATGCGGCTAAGGTTAGATTTTTATATATATATATATATATATATATATATATATATTATTATAGATATATAAGAAGTTAAAGAATGTGGCCAATACCTTCATTGCCTCTAGAACCCTTTCCTTGAGATTATGCTATGCCATTGTGGTTATAAATATATTAGGATAGCTGTAAGATTTTCTATTGTGGATATATATATATATATATATATATATATATATTAGGTTGTTTTAATGTGTTTGGGTAGAGATACTTTGCATTAGTGCTATCATTTAGTTCAGCAAAGTATTTTACTAGTGAGTCAGTTTGTATAGTTTAGTAAAATTTATTTTTGTGGAGGATATTAAGTAATTTCCATGATTGATTATAGGTCCTATTTAAGAGTATTTTGAGGCTTTTTGGAAGTTGTTTCGGCTGGACTTTTAGAGTGATTCAAGTGCTGTAAGTAATTATACATGATATGCACAAATTTTGTTCTTTAGGTTCTTATAAGTTAAAGGTTTTCAAAAGTTATATATTTTTAGCTTACGTTTTAAAAATTTATCAAAAAGCATTTTTACGCTATTGAAAGAGAAATTTTGACCTTTAAATAATGTTTTAAAGAGAAACTTTGGATTTTAAATAAAGTTTTGAACATCTAATTTCATTTAAAAGATGACTTCTAAACTAAACTACTCTCAGCAAATAATTGAGTTTCAAAGTAAGTTTTCTAAAAGATTCTTGTTCTTTAAATTTGTTTCAAACCAAGTAATTTCAAAGTCATATTCTTATTTTTCAAATGGTATTTAAGACATTTCTTTTAACAAATTGGGTTTTCAAACTTCCTTGAGAATTGTAAAATTATTTATATAAACTCTTCAGTTCTTATTCATTCCCTAAGAGAGTCAAGCATCCGTTGATTCTGTTTCAATTCAATATTGTGATATTCGTTATGTCTCTATCTCTGGAATAATTGTTAATATTAAGAAAATTATTCTATTTTGTACATATTTTGTTTTGTGATATGTGACTCAAATTAAGTGTTTTTAGAATTAATCAGATATATATGTGTAAATCCGCTCACAGGATTGTATATGAGAATATGTGTTTGATCCCTCACCAGCAGGGGTTAGATGTTGGTATCCACTCACAGGATTGTATGTGAGAATATGTGGTGTGTATATGTGACACTGTGCTCTGATCAACTATTTGTATGTGTTTTCGAAAGACTTAAAGATTTGATTTTGTGTGTATTAAGTGATTTCTTACATGTTTGGAAAACTATATTGGATATTTTAAGTGAAATTGTGAAATCAAACTCGTGCTTTGCTTGACTCTATTCTGTTGTATATTCTGTATAATTACTTACTAGATGTGTGGCTCACCCCATCAATTAATATTTTCAGATTAAAGTGTAGTTGGAAATTAGAACCCTTGGATCGCTTGTAAGGTGCAAGGTAGAACGTGGAAGTTGTAGGCGACTACAGTATTACTTGAAGACTCATAGAATTTTAGTTTCCTTTGTTTTGGTAATTCACGTTTTATATAGTGGAGATTGTTTCCAATTTGTAGAGTTTTTTTTTAAGATTATTAGTTATTTTTGTATTTCCACTTTAGACTTCACAGTGTTTTTGGAGATTGTTATAAATTGTGGATTTTAGTTATTGTAAGAGATTTATCAGTAGCATTGTTTATTTGGAGATTTATGGAACTATGTTTAAATAAATTATTTTTGTTAAGCTAGTAAGGTTAGCAAGTTAGTCATGCATCTAAATTCATGTTTCATGGATTTGGGTCGTGACATGTCCATTCTCATGACCCTCACCTACTTCCATCCTTTGCTTGCTTTTCTTGTGCTAGTGTTTTTACTACCGTCTCCTCCTGGCTCGGTCTTGCTTCCGGCCTAGTCTCTTCTCCTATTCTTCCTTGATCTCTTCCCCCTTGTCCACATGGCTCACCTCTAAGCCATGCTCCATATTGCATACATCCTTCACCCTTTCCATTCCCTATATTCGTATTGCATAAATCCGTTCTCGTGACCCTCACCTACTTCTGTCCTTTCCGAGCTATTATTGTGCTAGTGTTTTCATTGTCATCTCCTCCCGGTCTGACTTCTGGCCTATTCTCTTCTCCTGTTCTTCCTTGATCTCTTCCCCCTCGTCCACATGGCTCACCTCTAAGCCACGCTCCGTATTGCATACATCATTCACCCTTTCCATTCTCTATATTCGTTTTTTCTAGGTAATCCTTCTCTTTATGGTCCAACATCCCACACCGATAGAAGAAGTAGGGGAGCCGCTTGTACTTAAAAGCTATCTACTCTCCCCTCTTTCAACAGTGACCATTTTTTCCCTTACAGCTTTTTTCGTGCATTGACACATATTCCCACTCTTAGGCATTTACCCCACTATACTCCTTTTCAGGCACATCGAAGTCTAACACCATTCCAATCTTCGCTCCAATTTCCATGCTTGGTTCTCATGTCATGCTCTTCAGGGGGAGGTTGTAGATTTGTACCCAAATAGGGTCCATTTTAGGGCTATCTCCTTTGGAACCAACTCACCTCCAAAGTCCTATAGGAGTATCCTCGTAGCTCCAAGGGCACATCTCCATAATCCTCTTTTTATCTCTTCTATCGCCAAATTCCACCAAAAACATTTCCTCTTCGATTTCAAAGATCTGTAGTCCCTTGTTTAATTTCCACAACATTTCCATGTTTTTCCGTAGAGCTTCCAGTATGATAGTACGTTGAGTAAGTATCTTCATAACCAAACAGTTTTTTTCCAATCCCCTTTGCCGCCTTCGAACTGTTACTCCATAGAGCTTCCAGCTCGTCTGCCATCAGACTAACTACTCACTCTCCCTACCTTCGAGAGAGGTTACCAATACTGGCCTCACCACGCCAGGAGGTCACAAAACTCTTGCACGAAAGAAACGCAAGACCAACACTACTTCTACATGCATCAGAGCATGAGAGCACTCCAATTGGCCCTAACAGAAAATGAAAGAAACACAACTTGGTTTTGACCGAATAAATAGAGGAACCAGAAAGATTGAAGACAAAAGTTATCTTTGGAAAAATAACACCAACCTCTTTAGAGCATTCATATCACTCTAGATAAACTAGTCTTTATATATATATAAAAAAAAAAAAAAAAAAAAAGTAATGCCACATATAAATTATTATACAATATTTTTACAAATTATTAATGTGATTAATTTTTTATTAATTTTCATCTAAACACATCATTAATATCACTTTTTTATTTACCAATAACTACTTACCGTATCAACAATCTATAAATTCTTTTATAAAAAAGTTTATATTTCTAACTTTACTTAAAAAAAAAAAATGCTGAACCAACGCAATTACTGTCTATTAGCCTCTTCAAACCAAAACACAAAAGTAGCGTATAGGCATTGCCTCGTTACTACTGGCGAGAGTAATGTTCACGCTATTAATAAAAAAAAAAAGCTTATCCTTTCCTAGTTTCCTTCTCCAAGGACCCCTCTCTCTCTCTCTCTCTCTCTACATCTCTGCTACCCGTTGTTCTTGTTTTCATCTCTGCTCTTTGGACTGATTTTGTGATTGGGTAACCCCAAGTTGGGTTCTAAAGTTTGTCGATTTTGGGGTTGGGGTTCGTAAAATGAAAGGTCTTTTGGGTATGATTGTTTGGCCGCGGGTTTGGGGGTGCTAGTGGTCTGGTGGTGTAGCTTCTCTCCCTGTTTGACTCTGTCTCTCTTTCTTCTCTTTCGTGCTTCTGGTGTGGTGGTGGTGCGCGGTGGATTGACATGGTTTGATGTGCTTGTAGATCGAAATTTTTGGGTTAATTCTAGGTTGTGTTTGTTTTGGGTTGAGGATTGTTTATGTGAATTTTAATTATGGATCATCAACCTCTAAACTGCAGTATTCTCATCAAAGTTGCTGGTGCTAGAAAGAAAAAAAACCTAACAGATGTGACTTTGCCTACGAAGCCAACAATTTGCAAGGAGTCCTTATCTTCTCTGGTGGATCAAGTTGTGCAGTCGAATCTGTTCTTGGTGCTGTTCAAGAAGCAATAGTGGAGGCATCCATAAAAGCTACAATTCTTGGCTATAGACAGACCCTTTTTCTAAGTGACTGCAGGAGAGTAGTTCAAGTGTCAAATGGGAAAAGCTCTCCCAATTGGCAGGAAAAGATTATTCTGACAGACCTACATTCACTATCTCAGAACAGACTCGTTTTTCAATCCCTTTTTGTCCCAAGGTTCATACTTTGTAATGTTGCTACCTTAGCTGAGCAAGCAACTAGGATGCCAACCCGTCACTATTGGATTTAACCCGACAATTTTGAAAACATAATATTTTTATGAATGGTATAAAAACATAATATTTTGGGATTTTGGCAAAATATAATATAATATTTAAATGAAAAAAAGAAGAAGAAGAAGAGTATTGAGTGCATAAAAAACATAGATAGCCAAACTAGAAATAATGGAGTTTTTTATATTAATTTAGCTAAAAATTTGAGAAAACTGATGTAATGCTCTTATGACTTTCTGTTATTATACTCACAACTCACCTCTCTAGTTTTAAATAAGATAATTTCTTCCCCTAATATAAAATCTACTTATTGTAACCTCCTCTACTTAACTGTCATCAACATTCACTCTAGTAGAAAATTTGGGATTGGTTTTTTTTTTATTTTTTTGATCTCTTCGAACCCTTTTTTAATCATTCAAGGGAGGACAATGTAAATAATTTGTATTTCAAGGGAGGCAAATGTCTTATTCAAAATTAGAGGGAACGTGAGTTTAATAATAGAAATCCTTAGGGGAAGTAAGTGCAACTTTTCCAGTTATTTTCTTTTTAGTTTTTGCTATTAAAAAAATAAAATCATTAGTTACTAATAAAGGTTGGCAGTGGACTGGGTCGAGCCGGCCAGCCCAATTTTACTTGATTCATGAGCTATTGCCTATTGGGTTGGCCCTAGTGGACTATTGATCACTCAAAGGGCTAGGCTAGTTTGGCTGAAAACGTAAGCACATGCTAATGGGTAATGCCCATTTTGTCATTAGCAGGTTCAACTGTTGGGCTTGGCCTAAAAAGGAAATAATCAATTTTCTATGGAAAGAATTAAAAAATTCAAAACCTATTTGATTTTTTTATTAAAGTTTTTTTAAAATCTTCTATCTCTTAATAATAATAATAACAAAAATGTTCAACTATTACTTTTTAAAAAATTCAAATTTATTAGATTACTAGAAAAATGTATATTTAGGAAGAGTAACTCTCTTTAAGAATCCTAATGGTTAGGTATGTGGTCATAAAGTGTTCCTATCTCATGGCTCAAGTTCAATCTCCCTCCCCCCAAATATTGTTATAAATTCCAGGCTAATGGGCCTAGCTAATGAGTCGGCTCAATAGGTGCCTATGGGCAAAAAACCTAGCCTATAGCTTGCCTTACTAGGCTCGTAGGCTACCCACCCATAGGCCTTAATAGTATCAGCCCTATTAAGTTGGGATGCACATTATCCCGGTGGGCTAGCAAGTTATGGGTAAGGAAATTTCAAGTTAATGAACTTGGCTAATGAGTTAGTCCAATAGGTGCCCATGTGTAGAAAAACCAGCCCATTACTAGCCGCACTGAGCTCGTGAGCAACTTACTGCCCTCAAAAGTATCAAGTTAGACCACCCATTAACCCGATGTGTTAACAGTCTACTAGGTCGGGCTATAGACGATAGGCTATTTTGTGACTCTTAATATGTCATTGATAAAATCCAAGTTGGACTCTAAAAAATATACTTTAATAATATTTGTCATTAATTAGTGTTGATAATATAAGAACCTTCTATTGCACTAAAAAAGCTTAAATCAACCTAACGAGTGACTTAATTATAGTCCTTTTGTGTGTGTGTGTGTGTGTGTGTGTGTGATTCTTAAAAAAATGATCTCTTCTATTAAGAAAAGACTAAAGTTACAGTTACAAACTATTTTACAATATTTTTACAAGATATTAATGCGGCCAACCTCTTATTGGTTTTCATCTACCCTCACCATTAATATCATTTTTTCATTTACTAATAATCACTCGCCACATCAATAGTTTGTAAATTTATTTGTAAAATAGTTTGAATAATACTAAAAATATTGATGTGACTACCCTCTTATTAGTGTTCATCTAAGTCTATTATTAATATCATTTTTTCATTTACCAATAATCACGCATTACACCAACAGTTTGTAAATTTTTTTGTAAAATAGTTTATATCTCTAGTGTTATTCTTTAAAAAACTCAACCAAACAAAGCATTGTTCAATTATGGCAAGTTCCCACGATTTGTGCACAAATTAAGTTGAACATAAAGATTCAAGAAGTGCTCAATAATAACGTTCCCCAAAAAGTCACAAACTAATTGATCTTCGGATCAACAATCTTTCCCCAAAATTAAAAAAATTAAATTAACCTTTGTTATTCTGTTATCTTAGTAAATTTTTAGTTAATATAATTTTTTTAGAAAGAATATAAAAAAGTTGGATCTATTTTTCGAAGAGAAATACTATATTCACAACATTTTCACAACATATTGACAATAACTTCTAATGGTAGATTGTTATTAGTTATTATAAGTGGACAAAAAAAGTAATTTAAATTGTAGATTTAGATTAGAGGTAATAACAACTTATCACTTATAATTTTGTTGTAAAATTATTTTAAAAATATTGCAAACATAACACTCATCTTTTTTAATTGATTATAAACACTTTGCCCAGCACTTACTTTCAATCATTTTTTTTTTCCTTATAGTGCGCAAGTGATTGAGTTAATCTCGTTGAGTGAACCCAACATTATTTATGCCTCCAAATTTCGTTAATAAATGTAAGTATGACTTGTTTTTATGTTTGCACTAACCGTTGTACCAATTATAATCTCACATATAATTAGCACTCTCTTTCTTGATTTTAAATTGCAAAATTCTTTTTGATTTGCAAATTCATGATTGCATTTATCATTAAAGTATTTAAACATTCCTAATATCACTCTTTACTTCAAATTGGATCATAACACAATAACTTGTTCTTGTATTTAAATAATTAAACTTTTTTTGATTTATAAGAACTTCAAAATCTTTAAAACCTTCTTTTGAGCACACAAATTCTTTATTGCCTAACATCATTAAACAATCGTCAAACCCTGTCTTTAAAGCATACTCATTTTTTTTCGAAATTCATTTGCATTCTAACTTTATTTTTATCGCATTCACCCAAAATTACACCCTAATGATTTTCTCTTTTATCATTGTTCTTGACCACATATCTACATTTTTTAGGAAAATTCATTACTTTTATTTATTTATTGAAACGATAGCAACTTGAAAATAATATACACTAGTCTCTGTGTTTTTTTTTTTTTTTTAATAGAATCATGAACATTACTAGTCTAACCTAATACATATTGCATGAACAACTTGAAGAGTTCAACAAATTTTTAAAAGCCACAAACAACATTACACAACCCACTACAAAATCCTAAAAGAAAAATTGCCAACTACCCCAGGTACTTGATCATGAACACGCGCGATCAACAGGACTTCATATCCAATATCATAATTTTCCACCGCATCTCAAATTATATACTATATAAAAATTTTATTAAAAAAAAATTAAGGATATGTTAGAGATGGCAAAACAAGTCAAAATTTGCTGATCTAACCCAACTCGACCAGAAAATACCCGACTCGATCCCAAATATTTTGACTTGTAGCAAAAATGGATTGACTTGTGACTTGACCTGTTTTTGCAAGTCAACTCGACTCATGGCTTGACAAAATTTTAAAAAATTTTTTTTGGTAAAAAATATAATAATAAAATTAAGACATTATTAGTTTAATTTTTTTTTGTGAGTTTTACTGTACACAAGTCAAACTCAATTGGCAATATATAATGGACATTATTATTGTGAAAGCTAAAGTTTCAGGGCATGTTCATGGGCTTGGGCCTGACCCGAGGGTATTTACTTGTCAAAGGAGGGTTAGTAGTAGTAACAATATCCAACTTTAATGCCCACGAGTAAATTGTTGCAAGAGAGTAGACATGGCAAAACGGGCGGGTCAGGTCGGGTTCGGGTCGGGTCAATCGGGTTTTGGGTCTGATCGGGTTGGGTCGGGTTGACCCATATTTTTCAAACAATTTTTTTTTTCCAATTACAAAAACAAATTAATAACAATCTATTTAGAGAGAATGAATAAAATCAATTAAGCAAATAAATTGTACTTAATGTCATTTGTTAATATCCTTCCAATTTTGATAGTTTTGAGTATAAAAAAAATTATTTATAGTCATAAATTCATGAAAGTCTTCAATGTTAATAGTTCACTGTCAAAATGCATATAATTACAAGTTTACATCTTCAAAAAGAGATAGATCTTAAAAAAAAAAAAAAAAAAAAAAAGTAAGCCAGCAAAGTAGCAAGTTATCGGTCTTCTTAAGTGCACATGTTCTTATTGCATTTAAAAGAATAGTAAAGTTAGATTACTTAGAAAAATAAACTAACCAAAAAAAAAAGTAAAAATAAACATAACATATTAAGTAAAGAAAAATAAGAAAATATTTTATAAAAATTGCATCTCAATCTCAATCTCAATCTACATAACAATTTTGTCATTTAGTCTCTTACTCTCTTTGTTTGGCTTTGAAAATTCAAAATGGAATGGACTACAGCTAGGCAGCACCGTAGCAAGCATTGACCAATGAAATGACCATTAAATGAGAGTTTTTTCTTTTGTTGAACGGTAGCCTTGTCAATGTTGTCATTGACTGATTGTGTAATGGTATTATGGTAATGTGTTGGACTTGGACGAATGAACATGTTGGTGTAACTGTGTAAGGTGCTATCAATGCTTGTGAGTTGTCAATTGTCAAAACATGGCAATTGATTCAATATTTTATTAATATATAACTTTATATAATTATATTTATATGAAGTATTTAGGTGCTTTATACACCTAGTACCAGTAATTTATTATATAATTTAAATATGTTTTTAGCGAATTTTTTTAACGGATTGGGTCATGGATTATTCGGGTCGGATCGGGTCAGGTCGGGTTGACCCAAAAAAAAAAAAAAAAAAAAAAAAAAAAAAAAAAAAAAAAAAAAAAAAAAAAAAAAAAAAAAAAAAAAAAAAAAAAATCGGGTCGGGTCACGGGTCAACCCGTTTTTGCTTCGGGTAAAAAAAAACAAGTTCGAGTCAGGTATTTTTCAGGTCAGGTTGGGTCGAGTCAGAAAATTCTGACCCGTATTGCCATGTCTACAAGAGAGGCTAATGGGAATAGTCCGAGGAGGGGTGTCTCCTCGGCTAGGTGAAGTGAAGGTAGCATGGTACATTATGGTGATAAGAATGATATTCTAGAAGGTATTGTGGATGAAAATGTGTTCCACAAGGACATAGAGAGGAAGAACGAATGAGAAATATCTTAGAAAAAACTGCTACCATCACATTAAAAACTCTGCACCTACCTCTCTAACCACATTAATGAGAAAATGACATCTGAACAGTGGGGATCAGCCTTACAGCTATTGTTTGAAGACTTCAAGAGGGCGGTGGATGGGACAAGTATCTTGATCGGTGATATGATCCATACGTGGAGGACAGAGGGAAGAAGGAGGATGATATAAAAGGAAAAGAGAGGCATCCAAGTAGGGGGAGAAATAGAACAGGCACTGTATACACCATCACCCTTAATTGTAATCTATTTGTGAGAGAAGAAAAGATAATACAAACTGTTCTCAGCTTACATCCGAAGAGAGATTTTGTTACATAGCAATTCATTGTATGTGATGTGGTAATCTAGCTCATTATCTTTGTTATCAAGCATCCCTAAAACCTAGATTTCAAGCCCACTCTCTAAAAATTTCATTGTATTGGGCTTTTTGGGCCTGTCCCCTTCACACTGTTAGGTTTGGGCACAAATTGTGACCTTACAATTGACACCGTCTGTGAAAAATCTTGTGTTTTAGGAAGTGTAACATTATGGCGGACTCAAGTCCACACCATGCAGAGTCTATGGAGTCCCAACATGAAGATTACTTCCTACATCTTGAGCTGGAAAGAGATCGAGAGGGCAGTGTACATACAGGGCAAACCGGTAGGAGTCTTTCACAAGGTGGAAGCAGAATTCCTCACGAGGAAAATGCTAAGGCCATGCAGAAGGAGATTGACCATCTGAAGAAGAAGCTGTGTCGCGAGAGACAGAAGCAAACACCCTCTTTTTCTGACCCTTCTTCCGAAGACTCCCAAAGTAGTAGTTATAGACCCAGGTCAAGAATTCCTCCTAGTGAGTCTTTTTCCTATGAGGAGGATTATCTTTGTAGTCACGAGGACAAGAAGTCTTCCTCTAGAGGCTTGGGAAATGATGTTAGAGTAGGGCGTTGCACCAAATTTTTAAATCACCTTTCACACGTAGGGTGGAGAAGGGGAAGCTTTCACGACGATTCACCCAACCCATGTTCACCATTTATAATGGCCAAACGGACCCTGTGGAACATGTGAGTCATTTCAATCAGAGGATGGCAATGCATTCTAAGAATGAAACTTTAATGTGCAAAGTCTTTCCCTCCAATTTAGGTCCTGTAGCGATGAGGTGGTTTAATGGATTGAGGGCAGGTTCTATTGATTCCTTCATGGAGCTCACTAGGACATTTGGGTCTTGCTCTATCACCTGCAGTAGGGTTCCTCTGCCTTTGGATTCATTATTGTCCATGGCCATAAGAGAAGGGGAGACCCTAAAAACATACTCTGACAAATACTAGGAGATGTTTAATGAGATCGATGGTGATTTTGATGATGTAGCAATAAGGATTTTCAAAGTCGGCCTTCCCACTAAGCACAACTTAAGGAAGTCTTTGACCAAAAAACCTGTAAGGAGTGTACGTCGGCTCATGGATCGTATTGATGAGTATAAACGAGTTAAGGAAGATCAACAACAAAGTAATGGAAAGGCGAAGGTTATCCTTCAGGAGAGGAAGGATTTCAGGTCGGACAAATACAACAATAACAGGCCCCAAAGGGATTTTTCCAGACATCTGGTCCAACCACTCCTCAAGTGGTTAACACTATATTTCGAGAATCAGTGCATCAGGTGTTGGAGAAAATCCAGAATGAACCATACTTCAAGTGGCCCAACAAGGTGGCAAGGGACCCCATGAGGCGTAATTAGAATCTCCATTGCCACATCATCGAGAAAGGGGTCTACCACTGAAGACTATAGGACTTTGTGGAATCATTTGGAGCAGTTAGTTAAGGAGAGAAGGTTGAAGCAATTTTTGCATCGGCCCAATGGGTAGGGAGATCATTCAAGTTTGGTAAGTTAGGGTAACAATGCTTCAAGGCCTCTTTTGGGTACGATCAATGTTATTTTCGCTGCTCCTGGGAGGACTGGCTCTCGTCCTTCCAGGGTGATGTCAGTATCACGAACCCTTGCCAAGGATTCTAGCTCTGTGCCAAAGAGGACCAAAGGGAATCTCCCACCAATTTTAGGTTTCTTAGAGGAAGAAAAAATTAGGACTATCCAACCGCATGACGATGCTTTGGTGGTTACACTAAGGATAGGGGGCTATGATGTAAGTAATGGTTGACAGGATAGTGGTGCCGATATTATGTACCCTGACTTGTTCAAGGGCTTAGACTTAAAGCTTGAGGATCTCACGGCTTATGATTCGCCACTGATAAGCTTTGAGGGGAAGGATATCATACCAAAAGGGCAAATTAGGTTGCCTGTGCAGTCAGGCTCAGAAGTGGTGGACGTGGATTTCATTATGGTAGATGTCTATTCTCCCTACACAACCATTATGGCAAGACCTTGGTTGCACGCTCTGAGTGTCGTATCATAAACTCTACATAAAAGTCAAGTTTCCATCTAGGATCAAATCGAGGAACTAATTGGGAGTCAATCTATGGCTAGGAAATGCATGGCGACTGCAATTCTGCACCAGCATGGGCTGAACTCCTCGACCTTAACTGAGGGGGACTCATAGTAATCAATGCATCTGGCCACGTCCGGGGCGGTAGTAGTGGAAGAGCCTGCATGTGAAGAATTGGAGAAGGTTCTTATAGATAATAACCCTGAAGAATTGGAGTTCAGTTGCTACCTCAAGAGAAGGCGAAGCTGGTTATGTTTTTGAAGAAGAATGTGGATGTATTTGCATGGGATGCTTATGAGGCTCCCAGGGTTGATCCAAGTTTCATTTGTCATCATTTGAATGTCAATCTGGTTGTGGTGCCAAGGAAGCAACTACCTTGGCACTCATCTAAAGAACATTCTGAGGCTGTCAAGGAAGAGGTACAAAAGTGCAAAAAGGCCGGTGCCATCAAAGAGGTGTTTTATCCTAAATGGTTGGCTCACATGGTGGTGGTCAAGAAGAAGAACAGGAAATGGAAAGTGTGCGTAGACTTCATAGATTTGAATAAGGCTTGTCTTAAAAATTCATTCCCAATGCCTCATATAGATCAACTGGTGGATGCTACTGTTGAGCATCCTTGGATGAGTTTTTTGGATGTTTTTCAATGATATCACCAAATACCTTTAGTTTTGGATGATCAGGAGAAAACAGCCTTTGTCACTCCTATAGAGAATTATCACTATAAGGTGATGCCTTTTAGTTTGAAAAATGCAGGGGCTACATATCAAAAGATGATGACCAAAATGTTTGAGCAACAGTTGAGAAAGACTATTGAAGTGTATGTGGATGACATGGTGGTGAAAAGTAAAACGGTTTTCGTGCAAGTAGAAGACATGAATGATACTTTTCAAATGCTAAAGAGGTACCAGTTGCGCCTTAATGCGTCCAAGTGTTCGTTTGGGGTGGGATCTGGTAAATTTCTAGGTTATATGGTAACTCATCGGGGAATTGAAGTTAACCCTGCGCAAGTCAAGGCAATTAATAGTTTACAGCCACCTCGAAATCCTAAAGAAATTCAAAGGCTGACAAGGATGACTGTTGCCCTCAACTGATTTATTTCTCGGTCCGCAGATAGGTGCAAGCCTTTCTTCTAGTTGTTGAATAAGTGAAAAGGATTTGAATGCACCGAGGAGTGTGCTTTAACTTTTCAATAGCTTAAGGAGTATCTTTCACGACCACTCATTATGTCTCGGCTTGAAGTTGATAAAGTCTTGTTTGCGTATATTGTCGTGACTAATCAGGCTGTTAGCTTGGTTCTGATACGGATTGATAATGGTGTACAGAGGCCAATTTATTACATGAGCAATTCTTTACATAAGGTCGAGGTACATTATTTACCGTTGGAGAAAGCGATCCCAGCAATGGTGCATACTACACGTAAGCTTCCTCATTACTTCCAATCTCATATAGTTGTCGTTTTAACTCAACTTTTTCTTAAGTCTATACTTCAGAGTGCTGACTATACAGGAAGGATTGCCAAATGGAGAACTATCTTGGGGGCTTTTGATATCAAGTATATGCCTCGCACCTCTATTAAGGGTCAAGTCCTTACTGATTTGGTCGTGGGTTTGCTGAGCCTTCATTAGAAGAGAATGCTAAGAGGATGGACATGGATGAAAAATTAGTTGGCATGATCTTGTGCAAGGAACCTTTGATATGGAAAGTGTATGTTGATGGAGCAGTAAATCAGAGAGGATCTGGTATAAGGCTAGTCTTAGTTTCCCTTGAGGGAATTACTTTTGAGAAATCGTTGAGACTGGGTTTTCGACCACCAACAATGTTGCAGAATATAAAGCTCTACTAGTGGAAATGGATATGGTTAAGAAAATGGGTGGAAAAACAGTGCAAATACTCTCTGATTTACAGTTAGTAGTGGGCCAGGTAGAAGGAACGTTAGAGGCTAGAGATCTGAGAATGAAATGGTATCTAACCCGAGTCAGGTATTTACAATCAAAATTTGAATCTTTTACCTTATCACATATCTCCAAGAGTACGAATACCCATGCTGACTCCCTAGCCACTCTTACGACGTTCTTGGCACAAATTCTACCTCGAGTCATCCTTGTTGAAGATTTGTATAAACCCGTTGGAACGAATAGTGATACCATTCGAATTCATAAAATTAGAATAGGACCTAGTTGGATGAATCCCATAGTGTCCTTCCTTAAAAATGATATCTTGCTTGAGGAGAAGTTTGAAGCAGACAAAGTACGTAGAAAAGCACCTCAGTTTTGGCTATCCGAGGACCAAAAGTTGCACAAACTCTCATTTTCATAATCATATTTGTTGTGTATACACCTTGAAGCAACAAAATTTCTGTTGGAAGAGTAACATGAAGGAATTTGTGGAAGTCATACAGAATTATGCAAAGAAGTGTGACCAATGTCAGAGAATTCCTCCCAATATCCATCAACCAGGGGGTGTCCTGAACCCTCTGTCTAGTCCTTTGCCTTTTGCTCAATGGAACTTGGACATTGTAGGGTCTTTCCTAAAAGCAGCAAGGAATAGGAAGTGGTTGCTCGTTGGAACAAATTATTTCACTAAATGGTTTGAAGCTAAGCTATTGTCAAACATTAAGGATGTAGATACGAAGAAATTTGTCTGGAAAAACATTATCACCAGGTTTAGAATCTCACGTACTCTTATTTCAGATAACGGCCTGCAATTCGATAATAAGGTCTTCAAAAGATATTGCTGCGATTTAGGCATCACGAACAGATATTCCACTCCAGCTTATCTGCAAGGGAATAGGCAAGCAGAGGCAGTTAACAAGGTTATAGTTAATGGGCTCAAGAAAAGGTTAGATGATGCTAAGGGGAGGTAGGTGGAAGAATTGCCACAAGTTTTATGGACGTATCGAACTACACCTTGAAGATCCACTAGAGAGACGCCCTTCTCTATGACTTATGGAGCTGAGGCTGTATTCCCTCTGGAAACTGGGTTCCCGACACTAAGGACGAGCTCATTCATCCCAAGCAGTAATGATAATTTCTTGGAAAAAAGCTTAGACCTAGTGGAGGAACGCCTAGAAAGTACTATGGTACAACTAGCTTACTACCAACACAAACTCAAGCAAGGATGTGATTCTCATGTGAAGCTACGACCACTTGCGCCTGGTGATTTGGTATTGAGGAAGGTTTTGGGTACTACAAAGAATCCAGCATGAGAAAAATTGGGACCTAACTGGGAAGAACCTTATCGTATCACTTCAGTTGCTAACATAGGGGCATATTATCTCGAAGATCTAGATGAACATATTGTACCACGTCCCTAGAATGTAAATAACCTACGAAGATATTATTATTAATGAAAGACACTTCTGCCATTTTGTTTCTCTTGACACTATGTTGCGTTGATTATTATTTTTATAAGTATTAAACTGAAACTTGGTATGCCTGGCTCCTCAAACCACATACCTTGCATAAATTGATATTTTTATAAAGTGTTAAACAGATTCTTAGTTATGTCTAGTCCTCGGATCATCTACTTTGGAAAAATTAACACTTCAGTTCACTTATCTAAGTATCAAACTGAAACTTAGCATGTCTGGCTCCTCGGACCACATACCTTGGATAAATTGATATTTCTATAAAGTGTTAAACAGAACCTTAGTTATGTCTGGTCCTCGAATCATATACTTTGGGAAAAATTAACAGTTCAGTTCACTTCCCTAAGTATCAAACTAAAACTTGGTTATACTTGGCTCCTCGGACCACATACCTTGAATAAATTGATATTTGTATTAGGTGTTAAATAGAACCTTAGTTACGTCTGGTCCTCCGACCATCTACTTTGGTAAAATTAACACTTCAGTTCATTCTTCTAAGAATCAAGCAGAACCTTGATTAAGCCTGGACCCTCGAACCACATACATTAACGAGGTTGGTATCTATCATTGTTTGCCTAAGTGTTACATAAATCTTAACTTTAGATTATTTTTCTCCTAATCTGGGTTTATGCACATTCACTTGATTTCGTATATGTGTATCCTGATTAATGATACAAGTGTGTAAGGAGTTCATTCATACATTTTGGAATTGAAAGCATTTCCTTTTCATATTGTTATCAAATTTTGTATTGGGATTTACCCTATTCAATTGAACACTAAATCATTCATATCGCGTACGTGAGTCGCATTAAGATAAAGAGTTAAACATCCAAAATAAATAAAATCTGTACAAAATGAAGGATAAAAGATCTTGAACTTGCCATTATAACTGTGTAGATTTACATTGAAGATAAAAATATAGGTAAATCCGCAAAGGTAAATTCATAGCAAACTAAAGTTGTCCCAAAAATTGGATAGTGGTGAAGAAAGAGAGAGTCTTAGGCAGTTTATGCCTCGGTCTTCAACAGAGGGTCTTCTTTGGACTTCAATTCAGTTTCTTTTAGTTTGTCCTCTGTCTCCTTTGATTTGACCTCAATCTCTTTAGACTGGGGAGCGACTTCTTGACGAGGGGAGCATTTGGAATTTTAGTCTCAGACAGGGTCATTGCTTGTTTTCCTTTGCCCTTCACCCCTGGCTGAGTATCATCCTAGCTAACCTTTTCGCACAAACCCTTGTCAGTCTCCTCGCCTTGCTCAGCCGCTTGATCAAAGCTTGTAGATGCTTTGGGAGGTAGAAGAGATTCTTGGACAGTGGCTGAGTAGGGGGCACTGCCTCAAAGGCAGTTGGAAGAGGAGAGATGGCTTCAATTGCACGAATGTCTGGGAGGAACCATACATTTTCATCTTTTCTCCATTCAGAAGTACCAGGGACGCCTACCACATTAAGGGCTTCTGCTCATACCTGTTGGCAGTAGTCCCTATACACTTCAACGAGTTCTTCAGCCAACCGGATCTCCGTCTCTTCAACCCCTTTGTTGAAGGAAGCCATTGATGCGGCCTCCATGGTCTATTTAATAGTCCGAGCCGCTTCTTTAGCCTGTGCAAACTCCTTCCTCAGGTCCAAACCTTCTTGTTGAGCGGTGATTAGCTCTATCTCTCTATGATGAAGCAGCTTACGTTGCTCCTCTACCTGAGTTTCAACAATTTTGAACCCCGCCTCGGCACTCCTTCTTCCTTTTCCCTCTTCCACCAATTTATTGGCCAGTTCTTTTTTCTCCTGCTCGGCCAAGCCAAGGGCTTTCTCAGTCTCGATCTTGATACTAGCTTCAATCTTAGCATCATTCGGAGCATCTTCTACCCACTTCTTAGCCACGAAAACCTCTTGGATGACCTGTGCAAAAGTGATGAACAAGTGCATTGTGACGAGAATAATGCAAAAGTGCGTATATGATTGAAAGGATAGAAAGAAAGTCAAATGCAATAACAAAGTAATCGAATGAACAATTAATATTGCTAATAATGGCACATACCAAAGCTAGGTCCCTTTTTAGGGACAGGAAAAGTTCAGGTTGCCTCATGTTCTTCAGGGCATCCATGTCCCTTGGCAGCAAGATGGGCTGTCCTAGACATCAGCCAAATAATGGGCGTGTCCTTTTTGAAATTCACTTGTGGTTGAGTGTCGGGGAATGGGAGCCCCAGCCAACGCCAATGGAGGTGACCAATGCGATTGAGTTTGGCGCACCTCGACCAAATCGTGGCTCTCCCTGCTTTCCACGGAGGAAGCTAGTGTTTGGCCCTTCATCGTCTTTTGCTATTTCTGTTTTTTCTGCTGGGCTAACTCCCCTTCCTCAACCTCATCCGCTTTTTTCTTCTTTTTTAGGTTGGGGTTGAGGTTGGGGTTGGGAAGAATGGAACCTGGAGGAGGAGGAGGGGGTTAGAGTTGGCAAGAGGTAGAGATCCCAAGGCACCCTTCATGGTGTCCTGCTTACCTCTCTTGGCAAGAAGATCCTTCAAGCTTGTCCCTGGTTTTCGATACATTTCTTCTTCCTCTTCCTCTTCCTCTTCCTCCGCGCTGCTATCTACGCGTGCAATTACCAAACCTTTGATACCAATGTTCTCGTCGGATTCGTTTTCTTCGTCCGAGAGATTAACAATGTGGCCCTCTGAAGGTTTCTCTACTTCCTCAAGTCGAAATTGGTCTATTTCCTCCTCAAGGGACAAGCATGAAGAAGTGGATTCTTCTCGGACAACTGCTTCAGGTTGTACAGGTAGAGGGACTGTTGTTATTGGGCGTACGTAGAGAATGACAGAGGGATCGTCTGGCAGATCATGTAAGACAAGGAATCCCATTTTTTAGACCTCTATCCTTTTACGTCTTCTATCACCTGCGACAATTGCGTTGCCGATGTCTTGGAAGATGTTTGATAGAGATTCGTACCCAAGGATGAGATGGGCTACCCTCACTTGCCCGTCTTCGCTCACAAATACCTCGAATCTTAAGACTCTATTGAGGTCCGCGATGTTAGATAGGCTTAAACGAGGCAACACATGTTGTTTTTCTGCAAAGACGTCCAAGAAGCCAAACATGGTTAGACCAACAACAGATGTTAAACAAAGAGAAAGTAAAATGCAATGCGAATTTAAATGATAAAAATTAGAAGAACTAAACCCCATGCCAGGGGACTTAAAACTCTATGGAATCACACCTAGTGTTCCATCTATGACTGGACAATGAAAACCATCGTACCACTTCCCAGAGGCGATTAAATAGTCGTCCTTCATACCTTTGTTAGATTTGGGAAGGCACGATATAAGTCTAACGATGTTAGACCTGGACTTGAGGTAATACCCCACGTATTTAAGTTTGTGACACTCATACATATGGACAACATCGTGCCATGTGAGCCTCAAATCCATTTGCTTATTGAGATCGTCGACACAACATAAGATTCTAAACATGTTAGGTGTACACTAGTCTGGGCATAATTTATGATTACGCAGGTATTCACTAGTTACATTCTTCATGGGAAGTGTCATTCCTCCTTTTAAAACTGTGATTATAGGAATGACAACTTCTCCTTCGTTCCTATCGTCGGCTATGGCTTCTAAGGCACAATACCTCAAACCCACTTCCTGGGGAATGTGGTATTTGGGTCGAAAACCTTCCATATCGGTGCTAGTATCTACTAAACGTTTGAACCTACCCATTTGGTTGAAGTAAAAGGGAAGATTTAGAAAGGAAAGGGGGTATAGTTAATGGCCGAGGAGAAAAAGAATTTAAAAACATGAAAACTTACGAGAAAAGGAGTAGATGATTCTTCAAGAATTTCTTGGGAGTTAACACAGTAAGGAATTCTTTAAAGCTGGTTGATTTCCGAAGTAATGGAAAAATTGCGATTTTTCAGGCGTTTTATACAAGAAACGACATCCAATGGGAGTTATCCCGCTCAAAAATTCAAGGATAGATCCAGATCGTTAGATGTACATCTCACCGTTGGACGTGGGAGACAATGCGTCGCTTAGAGCAATTAATAGGGGCATTATGGATTTCAAGGCGTCAGAAACAAATTTTAAATGAGGGAAATGACATTTTCACGTGTAACCACTTAAGGAGCGTGCAAAAGCTGGGATGTTGGGTCAAAACCTCAATTTTCTCCTTAGATGGAGAAGAAAATTGAAACTTTGAGGGGCCACTGTGAAGGCTAAAGGTTCATGGCATGTTCATGGGTTTGGGCCTGACCTGAGGGTATTTACTTGTCTAAAAAGGGTTAGTGGTAGTAACGATATCAAACTTTAAGGCCCATGAGTAAATTGTTGTGAGAGAAGCTGGTGGGAATAGCCCGAGGAGGGGTGTCTCCTCGGCTAGGTGAAGTGAAGGTAGCATGGTACATCATGGCGATAAGAATGATATTCTAGAAGGTCTTGTGGATGAAGATGTGTTCCGCAAGGGCATAGAGACGAAGAATGAATGAGAAATATCTTAGAAAAAACTGCTACTACTACATTAAAGACTCTGCACCTACCTCTCTGGCCGCATTAATGAGGAAATGACATCTGAATAATAGGGATCAGCCTTACAACTATTGTTTGAAGACTTCAAGAGGGCGGTGGATAGGACAAGTATTTTGATCGATGATATGATCCATACATGGAGGATGGAGGGAAGAAGGAGGATGATATAAAAGGAAAAGAGAGGCATTCAAGTAAGGGGGAGAAATAGAACAGGCACGGTGAGGAATTATTTAGAGCTGGTCGATTTCTGGAGTAATGGACAAATTGCGATTTCATAGGTGTTTTATATGAGAGACAACATCCAGTGGGAGTTATCTCGCTCAAAAATTCAAAGATAGATCCAAACCGCTAGATGTACATCTCATCGTTGGACGTGGGAGACAATGCGTCGCTTGGAGCAATTAATAGGGGCATTATGGATTTCGAGGCGTCAAAAACAAATTTTAAAGGAGGGAAATGACATTTTCACGTGTAACCACATAAAGAGTGTGCGAAAGCTGGGATGTTGGGTCAAAACCTCAATTTTCTCCTCGGATGGAGAAGAAAATTGAAATTTTGAGGGGCTACTGTGAGGGCTAAAGGTTCAAGGCATATTCATGAGCTTGGGCCTAACCCGAGGGTATTTACTTGTCCAATGAGGGTTAGTAGTAGGAATGATATCAAACTTTAAGGCCCATAAGTAAATTATTGTAAAAGAGGCTGATGGGAATAGTCCGAGGAGAGGTGTCTCCTCGGCTAGGTGAAGTGAAGGTAGCATGGTACATCATGTTGATAAGAACGATATTCTAGAAGGTTTTATGGATGAAGATGTGTTCCACAAGGGCAAAAAGAGGAAGAACGAATGAGAAATATCTTAGAAAAAGCTGCTACTACCACATTAAAGACTCTGCACCTACCTCTCTGACCGCATTAATGAGGAAATGACATCTGAACAGTGGGGATCAGCCTTACAGCTATTGTTTGAAGACTTCAAGAGGGCGATGGATGGGACAAGTATCTTGATCGGTGATACGATCCATACGTGGAGGATGGAGGGAAGAAGGAGGATGGTATAAAAGGAAAAGAGAGGCATTCAAGTAGGGGGGAAAAATAGAACAGGCATTGTATACACAATCACCCTTAATTGTAATCTATTTATGAGAGAAGGAAAGATAATACAAACTGTTCTCGGCTCACGTCCGAGGAGAGATTCTGTTACATAACAGTTCATTGTACGTGATGTGATCGTCTAGCTCATTATCTTTGTTATCCAGCATCCCTAAAACCTAGATTTCAAACTCATTCTCTAAAATATTCATTGTATTGAGTTTTTTGGGTCTGTCCCCTTCGCACTTATTATTATTATTATTATTATTATATTATTATTATTATTATTATTATTATTATTATTATTATTATTACTAAAAATCAATTTGTTAACATATTTTGGATAACGCCATTCAAATATATATATTTAACATCATTAGACACAATAGCTTTAAGGAAGCAATTGAGATATTTACATAACTGCATGAAATTAATTTAAAGATAAATGGTTGAGGCATTTTGTAATGAACAAAGATTTTTAAATAACAAATTACATTCAAAGATAATCTAATTATAGTAGAGTTAAAAATATATGTTTAAAATTATAGACATGTATGAGAAATACTTGTAATTGTGAAAAGAATGAAGCCAAAGTATATCAATGAAATTACGATAAATTATGGATGCTTAGTCCTATTTTTTAACAATTCATGTTCAAAATAAATAGTTCTTCAAATAAATTATGATATTTCTTAGATTTTGCATTACTTAACAATTACATGATATTCATAAAAGAGATTATATATAAATAAGTAAACAATCAAATTTTAATGTATATTCTCAAATTGAAATAAAGTGTCAACTGCAATTAATATTAGATTATAAAATTAGTTTTCAAGATTGGAAATTTCTTATTTGTTTTTATTTTTTGTCAAATTAGTTATCCAATAAGGCATTTGTAATTTTGTTTTATGTTTTTTGGTGTTGATATTGTGTAAATTGAAACTTCTGTGTTTGTTTTAATTATCTTTTGTGCTATTTTGTTTTAGTTAGTAATGTTGGAATTTGTATAATTTTAAAATTATTGAACAAGTACTAATTTGTGTAGCTGAGCTCATTCTTGATAAGAGTGGTGAATTCAAAGTAATGTATTTTACATCATGTAATTTTTTATATTACTTTCCAAATGGTAAATAAATTTTTTTTTTTCTTAAAAAAAAAAAATCACGTGAAAAAATACAAGTAGACCAGACCCGACTCGACCCTCAGCTCAATTGACCTAACCCATTCTTAACCTACTGAAAATGACCACCCCAACTCATTTTGACCTACAATCCAGTTGACCCGACGCAAACCCGAACCAACCCTCACATTTGCCACATCTTATGCATAAGCCAAAAATTGACAACAAAGTGCTTCAATTCACTCCTTTAATTGAGAACAAAGTTCTTAAACGTCAACGAATTATGAAAGCCACTTAACCTAGGCCACATTGTCGATCTACACCAGAACCAGAAACAAAACTGAAACATTCAGATCTAGTTCTCTTTTTGTTAACAATTGAAAAGCACATTTTTCTTTGTCCCTGGTAACAATAAAACAAAGCACATTAAAATGAAATTCAATTCAAGAAAAAATCGACACAAGACACAGTCTAGTTAGCAAACTTTTCCACTGGAAAACAGTAAACGTAGCATCGTACAGCATAACCTACTTCAAATTCAAGAACAATCACAAAAGAAAGGAGAAAAGAGTTGTACTTGACATCCATAATTTTGATCATTTTATGACATCACGTAACCCATTGTTAGATTAGTCTTCACATATCAAAACAGCACCTTTTGACATTCTGAAAAGAGTTCCACAGTAGAATGCGCTTTTCTATGCCTTAGAAACAGGGTGTAGCTATAAATTTTTGTTTCGTGGCCAATTTATTAACCTATACAAACTTTCATACACATGCATAAATATAGGCATTTATACACACACATAACTTAGTATCTTTCATAGTGAATTCTTATGTTAGAGATATATTAACCTAATAGCATAGGCACAAACCCAATACTTCTATATGTGTGCAAGTCAAGTCTCTTATTTGTACTAGAAATCTAGTAGTTTAGAATTTATCCTACTATATATATTCATGTTATGATTCATTATAACACAATATTTTTACTTTACTCTTATATATATTAAAGATATAACCCTTTTGAGTTTCCTCCATGAAAGTAGAACTACTAGTTTAAACCACGTAACCCTCGTGTTCTTGTGTTCTATACTTTATGCTTCCGTTTTCGTATATATTATAGCCTATTCAATATAGTATATCAAAGCTAATATTTAACACCTTAAAATTTTCATTTTTAATATAAGTCACCAAAATGAGTAAAAAATGTTCAATTGTACTAATGAAGTATTTAAAAACATAAATGATCCAAAATTCTAACAAACACCAAAACACAACAATAAAAAATGAAAGAAAAAAAAACTCGGGGGGGGGGGGGGGGGGGGGGGTGGTCCAACCATGTAGCTCCACCCTCTGCATAGAAACACATTTGCTTCTCTTCCCCCTCCCCACCCCACTTTTTTTTGCTCTTAAATTTTTTTTTTTTTTTTTTTTAAGATTTTGAATGTTGAAATTTTTCGACCTTTAATTTTCCATTTTTTTTCTATATCTTATGGTATATTCACAAGAACTTCCTAAAATTTAAAATTTAGATACTCATTTCATTTCTCCACCCCATGCATTTACCGATCATAATGAATTCCCATTAAGGTTCTCAACCCCTAAACTTTCTAATATATGTCAAGTGAGTTTTCATTTCATAAATATAAAGACTTAATTATAATAATAATTACCACATCATGTTCACGTACCTTTCTCAACTTCTACCATACAATATTTTTCTGTCCTCATTTCCTCCACACACACACACACACACACACACAAAACTCCACATATCGTATAGTGCCCATAAACTCATGTTTGAATAATATACACATCATATAGCTGCTCATAAACTCATGTTTGAATAATATCCACTCAGAAAACCCTTTTTTTTTTGTCACAATTGTAATACGACAAAATGTGAATGGTGGAAAAAATGGCTAGTTCATGTAAAAGTGATAAACAGTCACTCATAGTTTGTTACATCCAAATTATATTGTATCAAAGTTGTAGTAAAAAATAAGTTGTCCTAGAACTACCTTATGTCCAGCCATCTATAACGACAAGGACAAAGTTTTGAGTTATCCTTTTCAACTCATTACATGACGAATTATAACACTATTTATGTGTATTATTTAAATAAGTTACACGATTCATTAAAAAAAAATATGACTAAAACTACATATAAATAGTCTCATCAAGTAATACTTAATAGGTTGAAGCAAGATAATTCTAAACATATTTGAAGCTGAACTTTTTCTATCAATAAGTTGTTTCATGTATTCCATGTTTGCACGCTACATGTCAGCTCAAACTTGAAAAAAGAGCATGGTTGCTGCAACCTATATAATAATGACATAAGTTAGCTCTAATGTACAAGAGCCGACACGATACAGATTGTGTCGAATTTTGTCACATGTTCACATCATATTAGTTCTAATGCATGGGAGCACTAGCCCTTGCCCATCTAATTATATGTCTTCAATTTTTGATATCATTGTTTATCAGTTGCTTTTGCTAGTTTATAAAAAATGAAAAGAATGAACCAATTGAGCTTTTTCTCGGCACGTGAATATTCTGGGACTTTTTGCAAGTGAATTTATTGGGACTTCTTTTTTTTTTTTTTTTTTTTTTTTTTTTTTTGAGGTGAAGATTGGACAATTCGACAGTAAACGGGAGTGTTCACCAAACCGTTCAAATCAAACAATCGCACCCACACCGACTGAAACTAACCACAAAATGGAGTAACTACACCTCATAGCTAGTTTTGCCTTCCTGTCTTATTTCGGAATTTGTTTTGCCGAATTACCGCTAAATTTGATTTATATTTTGCCAAATTATCTCTCCCCAACACTACAGACGCAAGAAAGTGATAACAAACTTGCTGAGAACCAATATTTTGCCAGATCTCTTCACAAGAAGTTCCTGAAATTGATTTTACTCATGTCTCACAACATGCAATTACCGATTATCATGAATGCGGCCCATTAAGGTACTCAGCCCCTAAACTTTCTAATAACAGTCACCTAAAAGGTTCTAAAAAATTTAACATTTAATATCTCAAAAATTAATTTTATAATATATAATATAATACTTTACAATATCTTTACATCAAAACTTCTTTTTTTTAACACTTTATTTATATATATTCTTTCTTTATTATTTTTTATTCATTTTTTTATCCTCTCTCTCTCTCTCCCTCTCCTTTGTCTCTCTCTTTCTCAACCCATCACTGCCACCAGCAAACCCACCAAGCAAAAAACACACACACAAAGCAAACCCACAAAGCAAAAAACACACACAGCAAACCCACATCCCAATCCACCATTGCCAATCAGACCACCAAGCAAAACACACAGGCAAAAACACACACACAAGAAAGCCACAATAGCCAATCAACCACCATCAATCACCCACCCCACCACCATGGCAACCCTCCACGGCCACCATGAACCTAGCCCATAATGAAAATCCACGGCAACAACAGCAAACCCACCATGGTAACCCTTCATCGTTGATCTATTACTAAACCCACCATGGCAACCCTTCAACTCGGATTCAACCCACATCATCAAACCAAAACCACAATCCTTGGACCATCGCCTCCAACACCACCCATGACCATCGGACCATGACCCACAACCCAACATCAAAACCACAATCATCAGACCCACAATCGATGACCACAATCACTAGACCACAACCATCGGCAGCCCACAATCGTCGGAGCACAATCATTGGCGGACCACAATCATCGGCAAACCACAAAGAGAGAAGAGAGAAGAGAGAAGAATGAAGTGAGAGAGGAAGGAGAAAGAAATGAGAAAGAGCCGTCGGGTTGAATAAAATTTTTTTTTTTTTTTTTTTTTTTTTTACACAATCCAACTGCAGTAGGGTGTCAAAGATGTGTAGCTGAATGTTAAAAATTTTAAGATTTTGATGTAGGGGTGTTTCTATCATTTGAGGTGCTAAAAATGGGTGATTCTAGCCAATTAGCCACGATTTCGCAACAATATAGTTAATAGGCACCAGAATGAAATTATATACCATACTAACATCTAAACTTTTAGAGAGTCGATTTTAGCTGAAGAAATCGAGTATCAAACCGTCGATTTTCTTGCTTTGGTCAAGTCCGATGTGGAGATCTTCCACGTGGCAGCCACTTGGAAATCGAGTTTCTAAGACTCGATTTCCTTGTCAAAAAAAAAAAAAATTTGAAAGGAAGAAGACGGACAGAAATGGGAGATAGAAATGGTGAAGATTGAAGCTCCACAGCCACAACGACACACCAGCCGCCGATTTACTGCTCACCTCCCACAGCAACCGTCCAACCCAAATTCAACCCACCATGGCAAACCTCCACAACAGCAAACCCACCGCGCCGATCTACTGCACCAACCGCCCCAGACCCACCGCGTCGATCTACTGCACCAACCACAGCCACGATCTACTGCACCAACCACCGCGACCCACCACGCCCCACCACGCCCCAGACAGACCCACCGCGACCCACTACGACCCACCGCGTCCCAGACCCGCCGCGCCCCAGACCCGCCGCGCCCCAGACCCACCCCTTAACCACTAGATCGGTGCAGACCCAGACCGAAACCCACAGTTCTGCTTCTTCACCGAACCACTGATTTCATCCAAGCCCACTTCCTCTAAGCAAAACTCCACTTCCTCTAATCCAACCCAACCACCGATTTCATCCGAGCCCAGCCAGCAAACCCAGATTTAAAAAAAAAAAAAAAAAAAGGATTGCAAATCGGTGAGAGCGAAGAGAGAGGGAGAATGGAGAAAAGGAAAGAAAAAACACAGAGAGAGCAGGCAGTAAGAAAGACTTGTGAAAAATTTTATTTGAGAGGGTTGCTTATAAATCGAGTCTTAAAGACTCGATTTCCAAGCATTTGCCACATGAAAAAAATGTCACATCAGACGGATCAAACTCTGTAAATCGACCCTTAAAGAGTCGATTTGTAGGCCTAAAATCGACTCTTTAAGAGTCGAGATGTTAGTATGGTATATAGTTTCATTTTGGTGCCTACTAACTATATTGTTGCGAAATCATGGCTAATTGCCTAGAATCACCCTAAAAATGCTCTAATACGTTCATCTTACGTTACTTGTCATTTTATAAATATAAAATTGTAAAAAATTTCAACGTCATCTTCACATACCTTTCACAGCTTCTTATACCATTTATATTTCCCTCAAAGAAAAATATATATATTTAACCACACACACATATATACATATATATATATATATATATATCTCAACAAAAATGAGACTAAGGTTTCCTCATAATTTGTAAATGCAATACAATCTTTTGTGAAATAAATGAAATATTCATTACAATGGGATTTCTTATGTCGATCATTATTCAAACAATTTCAAAATTTATAATTTTTAATATCACTAACCTTTATTCCCTTAAAAAAATTATTCATTGGGATTGAGATTCGGTGCAATAACTATTACCACATGTATATAAAATATAAAGTTTGATAAGATAAAAATGTAAAAAAGAGTTCTTTTAAAATACCCTATCAATTTTACATTTCACATAATGTGGTAATTGCATAATACAAGAAGAATACAAATTCTTTGTCCCACCTTTTGTCTTCTATTTTATACTTCATCAATCACAACTTATCATGTATTATTTTTATTTTTCTTATAAAATATCTAGAGTTTAAAATGAAAAAAAAAAAATGACATTTTTGTTAGAGATAATTTCAACTTATGGTTTCGGCTTAAGATGATTACTCTTTATTATTAAATCAAGACACCAATTAATTTTTGGTGTAGGTGAGCATTGAATCTCATATTTCTTATTCAAAGTATCAACCTCCACATATGACAGAATCTGCTATGTATTTTTTTCCTCTTTTCTTATAAAATATTCAATTTTTAAAATGGAAAATATTTATGACAAATGACCGAACTTGCCATATAATATTTTTATTTATAAAATATCCCAAGTTTAAAATGGAAAATTTGTGCAATGGGCGTAGCATCCAAAATCCAAATCCCAGGCTTTCCAACTAGGGGACAATAATGTTGATCAATAGCTGTAGCATTATTTGTGTGAGACAGCCACAAAAAAGACTACGTGCTATGCAGCGTCCAACAATGTTCATCCGACAGAAATGACAACTACGAGTTCTGGCTTTCGGTAAACACAAATAACTTTCTTGTAGTAGCTTCGATGCTCCCAACGATTCAGAGTTTAACAATAGAATATACAGTCATATATTGTTAATATCGACAATTTTCATGCTTCTATTTCGAAACAATAACTCTAGCCGTCCCTCCATTCTTGCACCAATAACTCTCTGTCTCTCTCTCTCTCTCTCTCGTCTCAGAGGCAACATGATGAGGCGATTCCGGCAGGTTTTCACAGCTCTAAGAGAGCACAGCCACGTGAGTTACGCTAAGATTGCTACGATAACTGGCTTCTGCGACGTTGAGTTCATCATCATAAAAGCCACAGCTCCAGACGACTTACCCTTACCCGAAAAATACATTCGTGAGCTCTTGAAGATCTTCTCCATTTCTCCATCTTCATTCCGAGAGTTTTCACTCGGTTTTACTCACCGTTTTGCCAAGACTCGGTGCTGGCGTGTTGCTCTCAAATGTCTGCTTCTTCTTCATAGACTGCTCAGGTCAGTCCCCGAGGATAGCCCATTTCGATCAGAGATACTCTGGACTCGAACCAACGGCTTGATCACTCTCTATCCATGTCACTTCCAGGATGATTCATCTTTTGCCTCTGATGACTACACTGCTTTTATCAGATCCTACGCTCAACTACTCGACGAAGTTCTCAATTGCTTTGTCCTTGATATGAACGCGGAAGATTATCAAGATAATGAAGAAGTAGTTCCCGAAACTTTACGTGAAAAGATGAAGGAAGTTGGAAGAATGCTTCAAATTTTGCCTGAGCTCCAGAGTTTGATTGATCGTGTAATGGACTGCAGGCCTACTGGGTCGGCAGCACGAAGCTTCGTTGTCCAGTCGGCTATGAAATATATTATTCGCGATAGTTTCATTTGTTACACAATGTTCCAAAGGGAGATTGTTGCAGTGTTGGACAATCTTTTCCACATGCCATACCGTAGTTGTATATCAGCTTTTGATGTCTACAAGAAAGCAGCTGTCCAAGCAAACCAGCTTAGTGAGTTTTACGATTCGTGTAAGAGCATGGGACTATGTGGATCTTATGAGTACCCCTTTGTTGATGAGATTCCACAGACACAAATCCAAGCTCTCGAGACTTTCCTCAATGGAATGTGGCAGATGACTGAATCATCTTCATCACCATCGCCTGCCACATCACGGTCATCATCCAATGAGTGGACTATAACGGAAGATGGTGACAGACAGGTAGCCTTAGTCCCAAAGGAGGATATTGTTGGCAAATGGGAAACCTTTGAAGAAGATAATGCATTGGTAAGAAATTGCGAGAAAGAGCTGGAGCAGTAGATTGCGTTTGATGATGGTGAAAATGTTGGGTGGGAGGCTCTTTTAGAAGCTTCTGTGAATCAGGCATGCGCTTCTAAAGCTCAAACCTTCCTCTTCCTAAGCCATACAGAGCATTATTATGGGTATGGGAATGAGTATAATTATGATCATTGTAGGAGGAACGGGCAAGGAGATGACACGAATGTGTCGTGGAAGATGCAGATATACAATCCGAATGCTCTTAATCCTTTCTGTCAGCCCTATAATATGCCAAGTTACCATGGATTATTTCCGTATAACAATGGCATAGGAAGTTGGGAACGACACTAAAATCAACCGTGGAAACATGATGTTCAAGAATATTGGAAGTCAAATGGACAAATGTTGCAGGGTAGTGCCATTGTTTTATCCTTCTTAAGTAATCAGCCAACGAGACCATAATTAGCTAGGTATTGGATGGAATCAGAATTTCTGTGTCTCATGTCTCAAAACTATTGAGGATTTAGAATAAAAGCCCTATTTCTCTTTAGAGGGGTATCTCCTACCACTCCATGGAACTAATTTCCCTAAAGCTGGATGGGACTAGCATGCTGTGAAAAAAATCCCACTCCATGGGATAATTGGTCAATTGCTGCTTCCCTTTGCGCTTCTGTATCAACTACTATATGGATGCATATCTTCAGCACATCCTACGGCACTGAGGATTGACATTCGTTCATACAAAGCATTCTTTGATTGCCTACATAAACATAATGAAAATACATAAAACTTAATCTAAATTAGTAGAAATAAATAAGCAAATACATTGCTAGCAATCTGATAAACCTCACAGTATATACTCCAAAAGCAAAACCTCAAGATCTTCACGTATTCCTGGTTAAAAGACTAAAAATCTACTTTGATCATAGACCTCACCCTTCTTTAATCTTATGATATGTTAAGAAAATAAGCTTTTCTGACAGACTCGAATGCTTGACCTTCACCTAGTTATGCACACACGTTAAAAACATAGGTTGCAGTGCGGATCCTATGAATCCTTTTTTGAAGTAGAAATGAACATGAAGACAAAATGTCATTCAAAACTGTTTCTTTACATTTCTGGCAATACTCAGTAGGAACAAGAAAGAAATAAAAGTTGGTAAAAGACATTTATTTACAATATTATACATATGGTATGAACTTCCATTCTTAATTCATGGAGCCAACAAAATTTTGTAACTAAAATAGAATATCTAGCACAAATAACCATCCAGTGGAGAACAAGGATGCAATAAATATAAATTCGGTAATATCAACTGGAAGAAATGAAGAAGCCTTAAAAGAGAACTAGGGCGTTTCACTCTTCAAAAATTACCATCCCTGCCTCTACTTTTGTTCAGCATTTGCATCATCCCACTCACGCCTTTCAAAAATTACTTTCGATGTCTCCGCTTTTGTTCAACTCTCCTCTTATCATCATCCCACTCACGGTCGTACATTCTAGACCATGGTTAAGGACATGCAATGGCAAACATGTAAATCACAGATTAAATTTAAAATAAAAAGACATTTTAGGACAGGGTTCTGCTCAACTCTATTCCAAAATGATTCGTTATGTCACGATCAAACTCCATCAAAGCACGATACAGAGACACTGCAACTATGCAGAAATGTTCAGTGCACAAACCCTTTCATTTTTTGGTGAATATCTCAACCACTTGCTTTCTGGATAGAAAACATCGACTACTCTCAATATGGCCTGATCTGATTAGAAAAGTGACAAACTAAGGTGGCATCTTGAAGAGAGCCATACACTTGAGAGACGCTCATGCAACAGCCAATGAGCTATAACTCTACTGCACTTTTTCACATAATAATAAGATGGAGGGCAAGGCCATAGGTTCAAAACTAAATGGGTGCGCATGTAACTTATCAATCAAAAAAGGAGATACTCGTGCAGCAGGACTAAAAACAGGTTTTGGTAATTACTTGCACATGTATATGAATATCTGCATGATCCTTTTTTTTTTTTTTTTGATAGGTGAATATTATGCATAATATCATGAAAGTTGATTTTAAGGATACTGATCCGTTTCGCGACGGGTCATTTTGCCAGCAACTTCTTTACCATGAATCCTCAGATTTGGTTCATCCAAGTAACCTGTGCGCTGGATCATTGCTCCCTTTCGTTCTCCCCTGTCTCTTCCTTCATATGATTGTGCACTAACACCAAGGGGAGGAGGAGGTGGGGCCACAGGTGAATACTCACCTGCTTCACCCGATGGCAGATGCTCCCTTTTGAGTTTCCGCCTCTTAGAAGCTGCACCCACTTCCATGTCATCTTTTAAAAGGTTTGCTTTCTCCCTCTCCCTCTCTCTTTCTCTTTCCCTCTCCTCTGCCTAAATGCAGCATTTAAAGAAGTAAGTGCAAACTCATGTTTTAAGTATGGTGAGAATGTTGATTGTCAAGGCAGAAATAATATTGTAACAATGCAGAAAGAAAAGATGTATACAGGTAGCCAAAATTCCACCTATCAATAGAATATTCTATCAGTAGCTGGTTACTAATATACAATGCAATATCATGTGAACTCAACGTGGCAATGAACATTAAAATATTAAGAAACTTAGAAAAAAAAATTTGATAGGTACAAATTTTAGAAAAATAGTATTCCATTCATAACAAGCCACTAAGAATGGCAATCAAATTAGCTGTAGGCCAGCACTTAGGGTAAAGCTGGTTCATTACAAGGTTCAGAATACATGGATGTACCATTATCCACAAAATCAATATCTGAATCAACACCAAAAAGCTATGAAAAGTCAACCTGATAACTTTACCTAGATGAATAAGAAGTGAAAGTGTAGTCTCTAGAGCTCATTACCAGACACAAGTTTTAACAAAGGTTTATTAGTTAAAAGTTGGATAAGGTTAAAAGGGTGAAATACATTTCAAAATTTCAATTTTAAGAGATATTTTTTGGATAAATACTCGTGCTTGAGTTTTTTTTTTTTTTTGGCAAAAAAAAAAAAAAAAAAAAACCATGTATCCCAACAGTGATTGTCCACCCTTCAGCAAATTCAACAACCAAACATAAGCAAGTTGCACGAATGTTTATTTATCACAGTGATTTCTTCATGATGGGCATCCAGACCAAGTCCTTTAAGCCAAAATAACATAAACATGTATTTCTGGACTAAAACGCATATAACCTTGATATGACCAATTCAATTCAATTCAGTCATTATGATCATCATGGGGTGCATCAAACATCTGTATGGTAATTGCCCAGTTGCATCATCAAATTGCCAACTTTAGATATAATGACAAGTACATTAGTTAATAAGAGCCGATACATACCTTCATTGACAGCACCTCCCGCTCCTCCCGCTTTCTCTCTCGAAGATCATCATCTCTTCTACGTTTTGCATCCTCCTGCAAAACTACAGAATTCTCTTCAGATCGCCTCCGTTCTTTCTCTTCATGCCTTGGAGATAGCCTTTGAGTATGTCTAGTGGCTCCAAATCTTCTATCCGCATCTTCATCTCTTCTACCAGTATTGACAGATTGGGGAACCATATTAGGTGGTAAGGGTGGAGGTGGAGGCAAGCTTTGACCGTGAAACCTATCATCAACATGAGATTTTTCTACTGATGTATCATTGTACCTTAATTTACTTCTGTCATCTTTGTTTCTATCATCCTTAGCTTTGTCAGAGAGTCTATCAAAACTCCTATCAGTACCTCTCTCTTGACCTCTCTCAACTGAACGCTCTCTTCCATATCTTTCAATTGACCTATCTCTTGCTTTTTCAGCAAAAACATCATCCCCACGGGACTTATCAGGACGATCCACTCTTTCCCTGTAGTCCCTGTCATATCTCTCATTGCTCTTATCTTTTGATCTATCCAAAGGCTTATCTGTCGGCCTATGCTCCTCAATTCCATGATCTACAGACCTCTCTCTATCAGAAAATCGAACATCACCCTCTAAATCTCTTGTTTCGGAGTCCCCCTTCCGGCGTTTAACTAGTCTATCAGGTTCTTCAGCAGGACTGGCTCTCTTTTGCAGTTTATCACTAGATTTTGAAGCATTTGCAGAATTATCGTGCCTAGGAGAATGAACAAGACGAGAAGGGGGCCTTACATCAGAAACTTCAGCTCCATCTTCCTTTACAGAAGAAACCCTCATATCAGAAGACTTGGAAGCTCCACTCTCTGCCTTTAATTCATTACCATGACTATCCGATGGTGCTCTAGCAGATGGAGTTGAACCTTTAACTGAAGGTGAAACTGTGTTACCATTTGCAGTGACTGCAGAGGAAGCATTAGTAGGCCCAACCTGCCTGCCCTCTGATGCATGAGTTGAAAGATCCTTGTCACCACTTGAAGGGCCAGAAGTCCTGCCAACAGCTTTTCCAGATCTACTATCATCTTTTGCAAGATCTTGTTTAGGTGGCTTAGTAAGTGATGTAGCAATGGTTGAGCGTTTTGCTGCAGTTCTCAACTGTCATTGTAGGAATGTTAACATTAGGAAGGGAAGAAAAAATAAGAGAAAATAAAAAATTCAAAAGCAATATGGTTATTGTTAGATGTTAAATCAAAACATCAAGAAACAAACATGCCAAATAGTGCATGAGCAATGTGACTTAACTAGCAGATCCAACAAAGTGTCACAGAAATATATACTTCATTCCATATTCCAGGTCAGAGGATATCAAATTTTTCCATTAAAATAATGAGGTAGTTGACTAGTTTCTTTTCTTCCCCCCCTAATTGATAAGAATGACTAATTTAATATTTCTTTCAGCAGTATAAAAGAAAGAGTTTTGTCTGTAAGGACCTAGTTACAAGAACAAAAGCAGAGGAAAATGATAAGTGGAAACATGCCAAGTTTCAACTTTCCAGTAAAAGTGGAGATGCAGTCAGCATTGTCAAAGAAGCTTATAACAAAATAACACTCGTGCATTAAAGATATGGAATGTTGCAATTACAAAATGTGGGAACTAAGAAGCACATACTACCAGTACCATCTCTAATAGAGATGCCATCCTATTAAACCCCAATTGCATACCAAAATCATCTCAACAATTCAAATATGAATTTTTGTTTTAAATAATCAAAAAAATAATAATATTGATATCTCAACACTTCAAATATGTGTAAATTTTGAAACCATGACATTAAGAAAGAAAAGACAATCAGGGTTTGCATCAAACCCTACTTATATATCCAATTGCAAGTGATGCCACCAAATTAGACAGCAATATTGAGCATGAATGAAGCATGTTTAATCATGTTAAACACAAGATTTCAGATAATACCTCAGATTCTGTAGAGTTCTTTGGAGCAACTTTAGCAATGTTTTCATCCAATGTTCTTGTGGATTCATCCACTTGTTTTGAATTCTCAGTTGACCTTGATGTTCCTGATTGTACAGTAGCCGAGGGCAAGGATGACTGGGCATCTGCCCCATTAACCAACAAACCAACTTTTAGTTTTACAATTCCAGGATCAGGCTTCACAATTGTAACACTTTCTGTTCTTTCCAACCTCCCATCTGCTGGTTTTGCTTTTAATGTATGCTCTTTCACAGATTCAGAATGTTGGGTTGCTGCCGCAACTGTTTTTCCCCCAGCAGGTTCACTTTGAGAAAGTTTAATGGAAGAGCTACTTTGAGCAGGTACTGAATTACCAGCAGCAGACTTTGAAGAAAGTGATGGTGCAGGCTTACTATCAAGATAGCCATTGCCAAATTCTTCGTCTGTCACCCATGAAGGCTGCAAAATGGAAGAATATTTAGTCCATGTTGAAGAAAGAGTAGATAATCCCACAATTAAAGATCCATGATACCTTTCTAGTAGCAAAAGTTGCAGCAACACCTGTTGCCAACACCTTGAGATCCTCTTTTTCATCACTTTTGATCTTAGCTACCTGCATGGAAGGAAGGAATTTGTAAAAATGCTACATATCTTACTGGAAAGAAGCTGATAATTCAAGAGAGGAAAAAAAGGGCAGTATCTCTTACCCGCTTCTCAAGGTTAATACCAGTCTTTCGAGTAACAGGGAAGACGGTAGAAATCCTTGTCAACATTATAAGAGAATTTCGAATTTCCAAGTACTCAGTAGATTCCAAGCACTGAATCAATAACCGTGTTATCCTTTGACTCCATTTCCAATGTACCTGTAGCAATAACAAGTTAGCAACAGTCTTGAGCTAAATAGCAGAGAAGAAACTCGTCACAGTGAGGCATACATGATGAGAGTCATAGTACCATTTTGCATACCAAAAGATTGAAGAAACAAGAAGATAATATACAAAAAATAATAATAATAATAATAAAATTAAAAAGTAAAAAAAAAAATTAAAAAGACACTTTGTTTTTCAATATGTAACATAAGAAGTTATATTAAAAGAAGGAAAGATCTAAAAGAAATGCTTCCTAAGAATTCAATTAAAGATTCAAACATTCCATGAACTCAACTAAAGAATTATAAGACAACCCCCTAATCACCATATTCTATTCAAACAAAGAACGCAAAAAAAAATACTTCAGTTCAATCAAAGGTGTCTCCACTCCATATAAGTATTCCACTCCCTCCACAATAACCACATAATATAACGAGGAACAACCCCACACATCACTGTTATGCATCCCTCCTATCCAACAAGAGAAGACATCTATCACCTTGGACTGCATCTGAAAAACAAAGGCCCACAAATCATGGACAACCAGGTAGTGAAGCAAAAGGTAATCCACAGATTCACCATTGGCCTTACAGATGCAAAAAGAACTGATTAACCGATACCATTAGTGTGATAGGGTTGTTGATGCCCAAAATCTTTCCCAACACTATAGTCCACACAAACAACAACACTTTCTTTGGTACTTTGCTATTCAAAATACATTTCCATGCGAAATGCCACATATTAACACTTCTCAAGCACCCATAGTACAAACAAACACTAAGCATACCATTGCTATTAGTCTCCATGTCATACAATCAACACATCCACAAAGAAGAATTTCAGAAAATAATGCATCCAGCTGTCTCCATGGCCCTCTAATTCCCAATCATGGAAATTACAAAACACTTGAAACAAATTAGCCTAGACACACACACACACACACACACAAACAGCAACATTCCAGCTCCATACTTCACCCATCCAAAGTTCCTCGAGGTTAAGCTCAGCACAAAAAAGCATATCACTGAAAGAAATTAAATAGATTGAAAATGAGTTCAATCAGAAACTTCTCTATCAAATGCAGCATATAGAAAATTACTGGCCACCTTAAAGGGATCAATGTTACAGACTTACAGCAGGAATTTTATCAATATTTGGTTTGATCTTCATCACAATTTAGATCATAAAAGACCTCCTAAAAGATCCCAATAAAAGTGTGGACAACCTCCCAGGAAACCTAAGCTTAAATCATGCCATAAACATCAACATACAGGTTTGTTTCCTAACTTCAATCAGCTCCAAACACCTGAGAAAATAATCTCATTTTAACCCTAATGAGTAAAAATAAAACATGACATCCTTTCGATAAGTAACTGGAATTGAGTAAAAACGCTCAAAGGATGTCTCACCTAGTACAAAGGGAGTATACAAAGGAGATGCAAAAAGAAAAGAAACATACATAAAAGAAACAAATATAGAAATCAGTGTCAAGGATTTCATATCATATCCAAGAACCGAAGTAAAGAAAATGGGATAATATTGTTGATTTGTCCATTCAAAAATTTCAAATACGGCCTTGAGAAAAAGAAACTTCAGCTGGGTCACGGCTGACTCTTTCCCTTCAAAAGTACGAGGAATTCCCTTCTCTCCAAAGGCATCACATTAGATAAAATGGAACTACCACCCAAATGTCCCTACTATTAGTGTTGCCAAACTTCCTTTTCCAAGAAGCAAAAAGGATGATCAAGGAATTCGGCAATACCCAACTACCCCAAATAAACAAAGCACTAGAGACCACAACTCTTAAGCAACAATGAAATGTTGTACAAAGTAATCCACAGACTAACCCATAGATTTGTACATGCAGCACCAATCCACAATTATAATCTCCTTGTCTCCTCAAATTATCTGTAGTTAAAATTCCCTCCAATGTTATGGTCAAGTAAAAATACATCCTTACCAAGGTAGTATAATGGATTTAACAATAATACCCAGACTTTTCCACAATTTAATTACTAACTAATCATGTATAATAAATAATTCAGGGACCTTAACCTAAAAGCACCCAGCTCTGCTGACCAATCAAACAGTCTAGACAGTCATGATTCCCATGTGAATCCAGAAAAGCACAAAATTTAAGACCAAAAGTCAAATCAACTCTGACCCTTTTTTTTAAATAAGTAAATAGCACTCCATTGAAGAAAAAAGAAGATAACACAAGGAACCAAAGCACACAGGCAGTATGCTAAGGACACAGCAAAAACAAAACTACAGTGCATGAAAACTACAACAATCAAGAAAATCAGCCAAAGAATCAAAAGTAACATAGGCAACTGATCCTCACTTTTACAACTTGAGAAGCTTTAGTAATTAATGAGAGAAAACTACACTCACCATCTGATGCAACCATGGAATATTAATTTGTTACTACTTCACAAATTTGTGTATTCAAGATATTTCATGGGCCCACATGCGAGGTCCAATTTGAAGTAATATTCACATGTTTCTAAAGGTTTAGTTATGTGCTACCAAGAAAAACTCACCCTAACAAACTGGCCATATGTAACTCGTTGGCTGTTTGGATATCTATAATACACAGCAAAGCCTGGCATGTTTCCACACTCACGTTCATAAATAGATTCATCACTCTGCAATGCCAAAAAACAGAAAAAGCACCGGTCAAAAACAAGAATTTTGAGGGCAAAAAAAAGTGGAGGGGATGTGAAATAAAATTTAATTGCTTTATTGAAATGCTGTTAACTTCCAAAAAACCATTGCAAAGGAAACAAAACTAACTTTCGCAGAAAATGAAAAATAAATAAATAACCAAAAACAAAACAAAACTTTACCTTCCAATAGTATGCAATCTTTAGTGTCTCACACAGAAACCTTCCAAGTCTACCCGCTTCATATTCAGTACAGCAGCATATCATAGGTTGTAAGGTTTTACATATCAGAACATCAATGTGATTCACTGTGTTAAAAAATGGTGTTCCAAGGGAATGAAGAGTGTGCACAAACATGGCACAATAGACAGCATCTGGCATACTGAAAGTACAGCGAGGAAAAATACAACGTTGAAGGAACTCCATGTTGATCTTCGAAGTATCAGGGCAGGAACTCCACCACTTGTCTTTTTCATGAGAAAGCCGTCTACGAACAGATGTAACATTTTCTTCATGCTTATGGAGTTCACTAGTCAGGCGATCTAGAGATTCTTGAATTCTTTCTTTGTCCTTCTTCCTTTTGGTGATTGCTGAACTTGAATTATCAGAAAGCTCTTCCAGAGCCTTAAGAGCAGCATGCTGCTTGGAAATTTCAGACTCATATCGATTTCTAGGAACGTAAAGATCATAGAGAGTAAGCCCCCAAAACGTAGCATAGAGATCAGGGGACAGGCTATTCCAGGCTTTTGAAGGCAACATGGTTCTAACAGTATCAAGAAGATCAGACCAACTGCATAGAATGATGTAACCATTGAGAGGGAAGGAAAAGAAGTCAAGTTGGAAGTAATAAGAAATACAGGTCACATAAAGCATTCCAATGTATCTAAGATATAAAAATTCCAAATGACATGCCAAGTAATGCCACCAATGCAAGCAAATTAAGAGACCATATGCTTAACATACAAATATGATATATTTGTACATGTTTATAATTGTAGCCTACAACAGTGGCCCAAATATAAAAACTGTCCTGTGAGATAAGTTTTCAAAGCATGCATAACAAGATAACATTGGTTGAGATTATTACATTATAGGCTTCTTCGAGGGGCCAAGATCCAGAACGACATTGCCAGAGTATTCTGTAGGTTCAGAATCCAAGATTGTAGTAGAAATATTTGTAGCATCACTGTTGTCTAAAGGCCAGAAGACATCAGAACTCCCCTGACACTTGAAGAGTCTCATTACAGGGCGATATATTAAGAAAGCAACCTATGCAGGGGTAAAGAGAAACATGATAAGGATGTTACAAAACTCTGAAGCAGAAAAATAACATAATACTCCAAGGAAACTGTTTTGAATAATTGTGATATTTATACAGCATTAAGGATGAGAGAAAAAATAAAATAAAATAAAATAAGAAAACAAAAGTTTCTGATGGACAAGATCGACATACCTCAGGATCAAGGTGGTAAAGATGGACAAGATCATCAAGCGAGGGAATCATTTGAGCATAGGCTGAAGCTGGTGTCAATGCACTACAAAGGAATTCCACATATTGAAGAAGAGTACCATGGCATCTATCAAACTGCTCACTAACCATCTTTATATAAGGGGCATCTGCATTTATGACAACCCTGCAGAAATTAACAGAATCAGGAAGTAAATCCTAGTAGCTTTTGTTTTTCCTTTTCTCGGGCTAGACATAAAATCAATCTCATGGCAATCAACTTGGGCAGGCAGAAAGTATACAGTAAGTACAAAATAAAACCACCCCATCGCCTGGAAAGAAAATATTGAGGGAAAAGGACAAAAGAGGAATGAAAAACCATGAATAACATATATATATATATATATATATTATACAAGAAACACTAGGAATAAATTAAGATGAAGCTAGCTAATTTGTACCCCTAATATGCAAATATATGTGGAACAGTCAAACCATTAGTTTAAGTATAATGGGAATGTAGAAGCCTTATGAACTGCAGAAAGTCAGTTCTTACTGAGGCTAAGTGGAAGGTAGGGAATGAGTTCTCTATTCTTGTTACACATGCACACTGACTAAGATTCAAAACCTCAAGCTGCCAGATTCCAACAGCTGCACCCTTCAAATTTGGGTAATTTAATAGATAAAACTATTGTTAGACGGTTACACTGGGAGAGGAGGGATTTGAACCCTTGATATCTCCATTGGATATCTCCATTGGAAACACCAAGAGGTCTCAGGTGAGCTACAAGGCTTTTGGCTATTGCTAGACAGACACAGCACTTGTAAAGAGTTGTACCACTCGAAAGCAGCTGATAGTATCCTAAGCTTGTCTAAATTGGGAATCCCAGATCAACTAACATGCACCCATTCTAAAGCAGGACTCTTAACTTGCACATAATTATCCTTTTTCTTTTTCTTTTTTCTGTTGTTTGTACATACTTTTTTAGGCTACTTCATCTTCTTTGAATGAAGTAGTTCTCAGTTTTAATAACGATCTCTTGCTTACCAAAACAATAAAAAGTTGAAAAGCCTATGGGTTATACATGCTAAAAAGATAAGGGTGTACCCACTATACAAAGCTCCCACTTTTACGGAGTCTAGGAGAGATGATTAGTACGCAGCCTTACCCCCCAATTTTTTTTGTTATCCCTGTACTCAAACCTGCAACTTGTCGCTTTTGATAGAAGGTACTTGCCATCACACCAAGGCCTGACCTCTAACAAAAATAAATTCCCTGTTGCTCGAGAGCAACCTGGTAGAAGTAATGTCAAGAGTTGGAACACTTTATGGGGGGTTTAACTTTCTTTTAAAAAAAAAAAAAGTCAGTAGTATTCTTCTGGAAACTACATAACAAGTACTTTCCAGTCAAGAAAGAACTTGACAAAAGAATATTATCACTGATGCTCTGTCCCTTGCGCTTGAAGATGAAACAGTGGAACACCTATTCACTAGATGTGAACTGGCAAGGGCAGTGTGGTCTAGCTCTGAAACACAATTTGCTCCTGGCTTGTTTCTTAGCGGGACAAATTTCTGAAAACCTAGACATCAGGTCTCAGTTTACAGCCACATTCACAGCCATATCCTGGGCAATCTGAGTTCATAGAAACAAAGTAGTCCAAAGTAGTCTATGAAGGAATTCAGCCTACACCAGTAGTCTTCTTAATTTTAACCAAAATTTTTAGCTCCTTGTTGAGAGGTGTAGAGCTCTATAGAGTCAAACACCATGGAAAGAAGTGGAATCAGTTTTCTTTCTTTAATGGCTTACAAGCATTTTTTATGGTTCATGTAGTAAAAGCAACCATTCTCAATGGAGAGGCGCTGCTGTCAGATGTACAAACAGCAGGGCAAAGTCATAGTTAATGACTGTTATAGCCAGACTACTCAATAAAGTACTGCCATCTGTAAGGCCATTTGAGAAGCTCTAATCTCACTAAAATCACTAGGCATGAGGGGCAAAATTATCTTCACTACAAGTGCAGAAGTATGTACAATCTGTAATGGAAGACAAACTTCCAAATGGGAAATGGAACGAGTCATCAAAGATATTCAAAGTCTCAATGATGTAGCAGGTCCTATGTGGTTTCAAATGGTGAATAAACAACTTCTTTTGAAGTGTACCATATTAGTTTTGGCCACTTTTTATCCCTCTTGTCATAAACTATACAATCCTTGATACTTGGTATTTTGTTTTGAACAATGTATCCCAAAAATAAATAAATAAGATTATATAACAATTAGAGTTCTAAAGCTTACAAAGAACGATGTTGAGCAATAAGTAACAAAAGAGGAACAGCCAGCTTTGGTTCGTCCTTTGGAAGCAATGAGTCCCGTAGCCTGTTTGTGGACTTGATTAATGCCTGCATAGAGAATTATATGTTAACATCTTTAAAATTAGCGTGTCAAACACCATGATATTATGCACAGAAGATTTACCTACTAGAAAAGTCACAAAGCCAATTACCAGTCCAAGGTCTTCTTTATAAGTAAAAAGAAATTATTAAATAAAGACTACATCATGCAAAAAGGGGCATGAAGCAGCCAAAAAGGTACAGAGAAAGCTCAAAATTATGTACCAGACAGAAGCATTTATAAACATCTAAAGGGGATCAGTAGATGTGAGTCCCGAAGCCCAAGACACCAATATTTTAATTTTTTACTTTTGATAGGTAAACCCAAAACACCAATATTGTTGGAGTATATTTGTCTACCAGCTTTATTGGCACTTTTTTGTGTAATTTTGCAGATGAGTATAGTGTACCACAATGGTAAAACCTTCAGTCCCAGAAGGTCTGCTTATTGATACACAATTCAAGAATACCAATCAACTTAATTGAAATTTTCCATTCTTAAGGCCTACACCCTGACTGTCATTTATTTGGGATGGAGAGCGGAAGGGGGACAGACCTCCGAAGTGACTATGCAGAAAGATATCAATCTGTTTTACATCTAATAGTTCTGGAAAATGCAATATCCATAATCAACTCCAGATGCATCAAAGAACATCAGCATTTATCATGCGAATGTATCCAAAAGATTGGCATACATGTAAAACCCAAATTAACATAAGTACATAACTATTTGGAGTTCATATAGAAGCACCTATATATACAACTAGTCTAGCAAACTTCAAATTACAATTACAGGAAGCAGATGTAGGACGTAGTCCAGATAATTTGCAGGTGTGCAGGAGAAAATGGAGGGTCATAACTACATCAATCTCATTTGGGAAAATGGAATCAAATAGATAGGCAAAATGCAACATTAACCTATAATTGACAATAAAATACAATTTGTGGTTCAAATTTACTAATTGCAAGAACTAGAAAAAACATTATGCAAGAGGCTTAATAGCTATATTATTCACAGAGAATATGGCCCAAGTGGGAGAAAAATAACAAAAATGGAGTAACTAAACCTATATAGCTGAGATAAGTCACTAATGACCTCTAGCTCAAATAGCACCCCTTACCCTTGCAAGAGCAAGGTGTTAAAAGCCATGGGTTCAAGAGCAACCAGGTGCATTTGTAACTTACCAATCAATATATACAGATGGGATAAGCCTTCAATGTTCAGTTTTAATTCCTATCAATGCATGACGAAAACGTTCAAAAATAATTATAAGCAGTTCAACATTTCCCTACTAGATTTGCACATATTGATACATCAAACAATTTAGTAGCACCCAGGATTTATTGTCTAAATTTCAAGATTCCAAAACTTATACCACAGGGTTCCCCAGAAAGTGAACATATACAAGGTTCCAATCTGTTAGTTAAGATCCAATTTTGGGCTTTTATGTTTCAAAACTATATTAACATTCAGAATATTCTATTTATTGGACTTCGCACGCTATGGGGCTCCAAAAGCCCCGGACAACCAAATAATAATAATCTAAACACACCTAAGCCTATTCCATTACAAGGCAATTAAAAATTATTAAAAAAAAAAAATCTGTTAAGCTGATCAAATACAGGCGATGCCCCCAACTAAAATATAATAAACAATATAATTCCAAATAGAAACCCAGTAAATCTGCCCCTTTGTGGCTTCCACTTTATCCCTGAAATATTCTCCTCAATTTAACTGTATCACAAGCATACAACGCCATTTTTATATGTAACATAAGTTATAATGCAGCTGCTAATAGTCAGCAACAACCTAAGGTCAACCAATAAAATATAATATTAAGTACCTTGTTATTTCGAGTTACTCCAAAAGAAGTTGCCTGATACCGGAGAGTCTCACTACCTGCCATGGCATCCAGCTGTTCTTCAGTCAGGTTCTCTGTATACTGGACATTTGCCATTTGTTGAATAAGCTCCTGTTATGTCATAGAACTCCAGTCAATAACTATAGTGTTGGCACTATTTACATGTCAAAAATGGCACAACTTTCAGACTTCGAAAGTACCTGCAAGAGAACAAGCTCAATTCCTTGCCCCTTCTTTAACTGGTTCACAAGATACTGGAAAAGACCCCTCAATTCCATGGATGGATACTTCTTACACCTAGATAAGATGATAACATATTAGTAAATTAAGCTACTTCGTTTGGTTGCTTTATAGAAAGTTGCAGTTGGGTTCTAATTTTCCTTAGAAACATTTTAAGCAAAGGTGCATGAAAGGAGATAAAAGAAAGAAAACCAGTGGAAAATGCAGAGTTAAATCATCAAAGGTTTCCAATAGCAGAGAATAGCGTGCCCTCAGGCAGTGTCAGAACTCTAGCACCCTGACAATTTCATTCTTATCTAGACAATTGTCGGAGACAAGCTTTTAATAAATGACCACTTGGTCAACAGCAAGAAAACTTATTAACGACTAATGAAGGAGGCCCTATTTGGTTAATCTTCAGTTTACGTTTTTTGCCCTACTCAGAGGCAGCACAAGAAATCTGGCCCTCAAAACTGCAGACTTATTTAGCCAACTGTCAAAACCAGACTTTTACAGATGCTTAGCAAGGAAATTACCACGGACATCAAGGAAAAAAATCATAATGGAGATGGAGAGGATTCCTGTTTCTCATGACTATAAACTTCCCTTTTTTTTTCTCAAAGTTGCAATCAACATAGCCAACTTCAAATAGATGTCCCTTAGTGCACACAAAGGAACAATATGGAACATGATAAACAAGGGTGAGATATCTCTTTCCAACGCCACCTATTAATTTCTCCACCCATTTTTCAGTTAGATTAATTTTTACATAAGTTCCCAAAGGGCAGCTTTTACATCTAACTTATAAAATGGAATATATATATATATATATATTTACATATATATATATATATATCTGCATACTCTACAAGTCAACGGATGATACACCATCAGAATTAGAATTAGAAACATATTCAGCAACTTTCAATCAGGTAATTCCTTTCCAAAAATTGTAATGGCACATTGATAAAACAGAAAACAAAGGGATCCAGTGCCAAAAGATAAAATGTTTGAAAATAAATCTATTTTCTTCCCCATATGGTAAATGACTAGCTAGAGATATCTCATATATTCAATTTTAACAATTTTTCTTATATTGGACCCTAGAACATATGAAATCCTACATCAAAGACAAGTATCAACACATTCAAATAAAAAGGTAAACAAACTTCGTTCAAGTCAATTACAGCAGTCAGATATTCAGAATGGAGCAGTATTAAATTGAGCAACGCGTTTGCTCTGATAAGGTAAATTCATGGTGGATCCACAAAAATTAGGTGAAATAACAATTTACCCCCCTAAACTATACCCCCTTCTACACTTAACCCCCTAAACTATGACCCCTTTTACAAACACCCTCCTAAACTATGAGAATGCACACTCACTTCCCTAAACTACTATCCATGGGATGGGGTGCAACGTGTTGTACAAGTAATAGTTTGTGGGGTTGAGTGTGCACTCTTATAGTTTAGGGGGACAAGTGTAACGCAGGTACTAGTTTAGGGGGGGTAAAGTGTGCATTCTCATAGTTTAGGTGGGTGTGTAAAAGGGGATATAGTTTAGGAAAGTAAAGTTTAATTTCCCACAAAAATTATTTAACTTATTAGAAAACTCAAATCACATTGTTTCTTTTTCGAACATGGTCATGTTCATAGCACAAAATGACCTAACAGAAAAATGAGACTTCCAAATTCAATCCATTCACAAAATCAGCCAATCCTTCCACCCGGTAGTTCCATAACACAGTTTGATCCAACAACAATTGTATAAAAGACAAAATCTATCCTATCAGGAAAATGCAACAAATAAACTACAGCAATAAATCAAGTTTTGAGGAACTTAGTTATTATGCGACAAAAGGATCTCACATATAGATGTCAAGAGCCTTGTAGTTCAGTAGCATTCCCTGGTCTCTTTAGTGAGGAGAACCAGAGTTCCAATCCCCCCTCCCCACTTGTTGTAATCATTAAATTATCAACAAAAAATATAATTTCTTATAAATAGATTCAGTTCTAAAAATAAAATAATAAAAACCGTTATAGAACCCCATCCAGCAGAAGTTAAATTACAAATGCAAGAAAAAATGAGATTTTGAACCAAGCTGCTTCTTTGTTAGCCATAAATAATATCTACCATCTTTCTCACACAATCCAGATATGTACAGAAAATGAATTCCTACAACACCCCTCCTCCCCACCCCCCCCCCTCCCCAAAAAAAAAGGAAGAGAACTTTTCAATTCTCTGTCCATAAAAAATTTCCTGGTAATTGTACAACAGCCCCAAATTCCTTGAGAACTTTCACAGATGAAGCTCTATAAGAACCTTTCAACCTGTAAAACTCTGATTGTTGCCTCCATAATTGCTGAGATTTACTTCAGTAGATCAGTTGATCTTTCTACATTCTATATCTCCTTTGTTAAGAAGTAATCTTGTACGTCCTCTCTCTATTATAAGGCAGGAGTAAGCAGAATGAAAGGGCTACAAAATCATGAAGAACCCATGACATCCTGAACTATAACATAAAACTATCTTCAGACCCAGCCAATGCAGATGGAAGAAGAATAAAGTGTTCAGTTGATAGTGCCTCCTCTTACATAGGGTTCATTTTTTATTGAAGAAAATTCCTCTGGCTCATCTATTGGAAAAAAATATTACAGAGAACAGCTGATCAAACCGGAAATCTACACTCTGGAATCTTTGAACAGCGTCATGCAGAGAAACAAACAATTAGAAACAGGAAGGAGCACAAGGCGAAAGAGAATTCTGACTAGGATCTGCAATACAGAGAACCAAATGCATCTTATCTTCAATTTCCACACTGAACCATGCCCTTCATCAGACCAATAAACAAATCACCAAAATTCCTAATATTTAGAAGTCCGCTGAAGATAAAAATCAATTTACAGAGCTCCACAATGAGCAGTACAGTATTGAGCACTTCAAGAAATTTACCCCATCTAATCCTTCAACCCTCAATTTCACACCTCTCCAAAATCATTGAAATTGTTATTACCACACCCCAGACCACCATTCAGTGTGAACATGAACTCAGATAGCCCCAACTTCTTTCCTTTGTGCATTGACAAGCTCTCCACCACTTTTTTTAATAAGCTAATGATCATTGTAAACAACACCAAAACATGAACTCAGATAGCCCCAACTTCTTTCCTTCATGTACTGACAAGCTCTCCACATTCCGTTTCTATAAGCTAACAATCTTGTAAATGACACCAAGCTTTTGAAATCGTGCAAGAATCAAGGACTCAAGACCCAGAAGACAACTTATTTTGATTCCAATGAAATTTCTCTCACCCAGTGGGTCTGATGCATCTTTATACCTCATTTGAAAAATATAACAAGTGTTTTCTCACTTTCCAATCCCCAGTATACCAAAGTTGAAAAAGCTAATAAAGAAAACCAATCAAAGTTTGAACAGGGTAATCCTGACCAGCCCTCCCCTTGTAATGTGCATCTCTTTTTGTAATTCTGACTCTGTCATCAAATCTCATACAGTTTTCTGAGTATGCCTGCCTATTGGCAAGCCAACTTGTTGGAACTGTCCTGACCTCGCAAGTTGGGCACAGAGTATTTTGGCAATGTCACAACATCCCCAGCTCCAGTCAGCATGCTTTTGTGACGGTTAATCTGCAACCCGGAAACTTACGTAAAGCATCCCAGGATACATCTAAATTCTACAATATGGGGTAAACGTTCATTAATGATTCTACTGCAGGTCAGTCAAAACTCATAAAATAAATGACCAAAAATCACTTGACAGTCAATACATAGGTAAGAAATAACACCCCCAACCCCCTACACAACCAAAGATGGGTTAGCACTACATGCCCAAAAAAATGAAAAAAAGAAATCAACGATTTAGATTGACACCCACTGAAAATGAAAGTGCCAATACTTATTACAATGCCAATATGACAACATATAGAAACAAATGACTCACAAATATATGAATAAATAAATCAAGGGCAAAAATAAAATATTGATACATACAGGTGACCCCAAAATGAAGCCAAAGATTGAAGCCAGTCTGACAAATTTAGGCCATCATCCTTTAGTTTATCACGCCCACCTTGTGCCAAGCGCTCAATCACAACGTATTCCAAAACATCATACTCGAGCTGTGCATATAAGTAAGCATTTAAATAGGATCAACAAAAAATACTGGGAAAAATATTTATTGATCAAATACAAGGGATAGTTGAACTACACAGTCAGATGACATAAAAGATCCCAAATACAGGGAAATATAGTCTTAGTTGGAAAAATATATATATATATATATATTTCTCATTTGAAAAAAAAAGGAGGAAGTTCAAACAAATCATTCCAAGTACAACAAAAAGTGTTATTTTTTCAAAAACAAATTGAACTCAAAATTAAATCAAAACAAAACTGTCTTGTGCAACCTGCATCATTATCCCCAGGTTGGAGAAAGCTCATCCTCAAAGTGTTCAAGGACAGGAGCTTTTTCCCATAAAATAAGTACCTACTCATGAAGTACCTTAGACAACACTAAGAACAAAGAAACTTTTTGTTCCACAATGTCATTAAACTTGTCTAAAATAATAAAATCAATCGGAGGAATCAATGTGTAAAACGATATAGCCTAATCTTGACCCACAAATAGTACTATTGCATCAAACATTTCCCATCATCAAAATTTATCACTTCATGCACAATAAAGGGCTTATAAAAAGAAGATGCATAAACCTCACTTTTCACAAGTGTACCCTATGAATTTTTGCACTCTTGTAGAACTTTCTCCTCATCAAGTAGTGGAAAATCCTCTTTCTAAGTGGTAAGCAACATACATGACTCTTTAAAGGGTGTTACTACATATGGTTCAAGTATTTCAACTTGTTTTTTAGGTTCTGCAGTAAGTTCTTGATGCATGAATGTCGAAGCAATATTTATTGCAACCTGTTGTCCTTAACAACTCCAATGACTCAAGAAGGGTATTAATTTTTGGGAACCTTGCAGACAGGCCTTGAAAGGATTTTGCCAGATTTTTTAAGGTTTATCCCATGGCTTGCTATGCTAGAGTGGGCTTAGGACTAGAAACTACGCAAATACACATCCTGTTTTGCGCTACTAGCTGTTTGCTCCCTTACCTCAGACTATTTCTTTGATCTAAAAAATCATCTGATGAGATTTTGGAAGATAATTCCTTCAATAGGATATTTCTTTCTAAGGTTTTCTTTCATTTCTTCACAATCAGTAATTGCAGGCTTATCCAATTGAAGGCAAGGGTTCTCAATACCCTTCCAGTATTCCATTAACTCTAGCTATGAATTTCATTTTGGCGAACTTTGCCTTCTTATTTGATAAACCTACTTGTTCAAAGAACTTTTTTTTTTTTTTTGATAAAAAAAAAGATAATTTTGTATAGACAAATCATTGGTCCATCTCATATAACCAACTGCTGAAAACTCATGAGTCTTGATGACTATCAAACATATGTACCTCTAATATTAACACTGTACAGTGGGCTAGGAGGTTTGCCAACCTGGCCATAGCAAATAGAGCCAGCCCACTAAGGAAGTTGTTGCCACAACTCAACCAAATAAAGGGAAGTAGCACGTTCCATGTGCTGTTTGAACACTAAATAATAGCCCTCTATATTATATTTGTAGGTAGGACCATGAGTTGATTGGGTAGACCAGCAAATTCCAACTATGTTGCAGATTGGCTTGGTATTGCTCATTTTCATTGGTTCATTGAGCTTAAAAAAATAAGTTAGATAAAAATACAGTGGTAACTAGAAAAAGTGAGGTTTTAAAAAAAATTGTATATTTTTAACATTACAAAATGGGTCCAAGTTGACCCAATGGATCCATGCAAGAGTCCACGCAGAGGTCAAGGCTCAATCCAAGGCACTGCGCAAGAGGGAAGGCTTCTGACAGGGTTGTAACAATGTGGCTTGGCTAGCAATTGCGATTGCACACGGCACACCATAGCCTTGTGTTTTCTAGCAAGCTTCTGTCGACAATGCGAGACTTGAAGACTAGAGGCAAGACAGGGACAAAGGCTGAGGTCAAACACTAATTTTAGTAAGGCATTCACAAAACTGACGATACCAATGATTTTTTTTTTTTTTTTTTTGGGATTCTGTTTGCAGTGTTTATGGTCAAGGGATTGAGTTGTTTTGGCTATGACAACAGTGACTACACATGGCCATCGAATGGTGTCAGTAGTCTAGTTTTTTTAGTTCTAGATGGTTGTTGGGGGAAGAAGGGGGGGAAGATGTTGTGTTGTAACTTGTAACGGTTGTGGTTTGACAATTAGGTGTTTGGAGTGCCATTGAGATCTAGATGTCGATAATTGTGTTTTACCGGGTAGGGGGATGATGATTGAAGGATTGGGTGGGGTTGTTTTGGTGGAGGCTCTTGAGTAACAATAATTGTGGCAGATCAGAGTTTGCTCTGACACCAAAAAAATAGAGTGAAGTATTAAAATAAAGAAGTTATTAGTGTGGGATTTTCTCCTCCAACAAATCTGGTCGAACATATTGAAATTTTAAACGAAAACCAATGTACATCAGTCCCTTGGCACCTTCTCTCTAATCTTCCTACTTATTTTCTTTCCTTATTCCCTATTCCTGCTTCTGTGGCCAATAGTATTGCTAGACTGCAACGGGACTTTCTGTGGGGTGGTCTTGGTGACGATCCCAAGTTTCATCTGGTTGATTGGTCTACGGTTTGTACTCCGCTTTCTTCAAGTGGGTTGGGGATTAGGAACTTTTCAATGCAGCTTTATTGGGGAAGTGGTTATGGGGATTTGGGCAAGAAAGGGACGCTCTTTGGCGTCAAGTGATAGAGGCAAAGTACGGTTGTGATTGGGGTGGTTGGTGTTTTAGCTCTTGCTTTGGTCCATATGGTGTTAGTTTGTGGAAAAATATTAGGCGGGGGTGGCATTCTTTATCTCGATTTATTATGTTTGAAATTGGAGATGGATCTAAAGTGCAATTTTGGCTTGATCGTTGGTGTGGATCCTCTTCTCTCGCTGTCCGCTATCCTGAATTATTTAGGATTTGCCGTAGCAAAGAGGCAAGTGTGGCGGATCTTTTGAGGCACACCAATGGAATCCTCCATTGGGAGTTACAGTTTTGTAGGGAGTTGCATAATCGTGAATTGGAAGCTTTCAGGATCTTTATCAATTCCATTTATAGCACTCCCGTAAAGGGGTTTGGGGAGGACAAGTGTTGTTGGCTGTCTTGTAAAAGTAAGGGGTTCTCGGTTAGTGCTTATTACCATCTCCTAGTTGGTCATAGTGATCAGCTTTTCCCTTGGAAAAGCATTTGGAAGCAGAAGATTCCCCCTAGAGTGGCCTTCTTCGTTTGGTCCAGAGCTTTGGGTAAATGCCTGACAATTGACAACTTAAGGAAAAGAAGAATTTGCATTTTAGATTGGTGTTATATGTGCAAGTGCAATAGTGAAAGTGTTGATCATCTTTTCCTCCATTGCCCGGTTGCTTTGGATTTGTGGGATATGGTTTTCTGTTTATTTGGAGTTTGTTGGGTTATGCCTAGGTCGGTTGTTGGTCTTCTGGCTTGTTGGCAAGGTCCTTTTGGTCGTCATCGTAATGGAGATTTTTGGAAGGCCGTTCCTTCTTGTTTGATGTGATGTATTTGGAAGGAGAGAAATAACAGATGCTTTGAAGATGTTGAGTGTTCCTTGCCGGATCTCAAGCTTCTTTTTCTCCGAACCTTTCTTGAATGGATCTCCGTGTGGAAAAACCATGCTTTTTCTTCTCTTTTGGATTTCCTTGACTTTTGTAATGTTCGTTTTTGATTTGCTTCCCCTGTATACTCCCTGTATACTGGGGTGTTTTGTTCCTCTCTTTTTTTATCAATGAATCATTATTACTTATCAAAAAAAAAGAATTCTAATCCAGTCATTACATTGAGTAAATTTGTTGTGCTCATGCATCAATTCAATAATCAAAAATTAATCGAAACAACAAATTTTTATATACCAAGGGAGAGAAACGGAAAAAGAAGAGGGGGGAAGGGAGGGATAAGTGATATGAATAGAACATATATATCATCATATAAGTATTTAAAAATTTGTTGCTTCTATTACTTTTTGACTATTAAATTGATACATGAACGCAACAAATTTAGTCAATGCAGTGACTCGATAAAAAAATAAAAAAAAAAATTTATTAGTAAGAAGAGAATATTATTAATAAAAGAAAAGCAAGAACAATACAAGGAGTTCACGGTAGTGAAAGAAGGAAAAATGAACAAAAAGATGGAAGCAGCCCCTAATCTATTCTAATAGACAAAAAAAAATCCATAAGGGTAGAACAATCCGAAAAACCCCAACAAGAAGACCAATCAAAGAGGGTCCGTTGGCAAAATTCTAATAACTGAACCACAGTTTTCCCCTCATCCTCAAAAGACCACCGATTCTGTTCGGTCCAAATGGTCCACAATAAACAGCCTAGAACCAAATTTCAAATATCAGAACTATGCTTCCCAAGCCAATTATACCAACAAAATAATAAGTCCACAACTGAACCTGGCATGACCCAATCGATCCCAAATAGCCGAAGCATATACATCCACAAAGAATGAGCTATCGGACAAAAAAGTAACAGATGATCCGCAGATTTCGCATTACAACAGCACATAGAACAACAATTCGCCAAAGGATGACCACGAAGCATAAGGTTATCCAAAGTAAAAATCTGACCATGAGCTGCTGTCCACGTGAAAAAATAGGAACCTTAGCTTTCCAAATGCCCTTCCAAGGAAAAGTGGAAGGAGCTGCATTTCAAATCTTATGATAAAAAGACTGAATATCGAACTTCTCACTTCCATTAAGATCCCAACAAAGCCTATCACACCCTCCACCCCTAGGAATTTAGGTTTGGATGAAATGAAGTAGGGAGTAGGAAGCCGCTAACTCCCAATCATTGAATTCCCTATAAAATCTTAAACTCCACACTCTGTCATTATCACCCACTGGAAGGCTTAACACTTCAGAAATACAAGCCTCCTTATTGGCTAAGCACAAAAATAACTTAAGGATAAAGAATTTTATGAGGAACATCTCCAATCCACTTATCATGCCAAAACAGAATACGAGAACCATGCCCCACCACAAAGAAGAAATGCTTAGCGAAAGTATCCCACCCTCCACTAATACTCCGCCATTACCCACAACCATGAGCCCTTCTACTAGCTCTAGTGCACCAACCCCCTTTTCCCTCCTCATATGGCTATGACCCTTCGCCACAAATGAGTAATTTCATGGCCATACCTCCAAAGCCATTTCCCAAGTAAGGCCTGATTAAAAGACGCCAATTCTTACTTCCCAACCCACCTAACTCGCGCGATAGGCAAACCTTTTCCCAAGCCACCAAAGGATATTTGAAACACTCTACTAACGAACCCCACAAGAAGTTCCTCTCAATGCATTCCAATCTAGTAGCCACAACTTTAGGGATAGTAAAAAGGGAAAGATAATAAGTCGGAAGGCTTGAAATGGTACTTTTAAGCAAAGTGAGTCTACCACCCTTTGACAAATAAAGCTGCTTCCAGCCTGAAAGCTACTTTTCCATCCTCTCAGGATCGGATTCCATATAGAGGCTGATTTATACAAGGTTCCCAATGGCATATACCCAAGTAAAGCATAGGCAAACTGCCCACCCCGCATTGAAGAATATTAGCCAAAGTCTGAATGTTACTCACCTCCCCAATAGGGACAATTTCACTTTTCCCCACATTCACCTTCAAACCAGTAAAAGCTTGAAAACAAGTCAAAACCAGCCTAATAGAAAGAATATGCTCTCTAGAGGCATCACAGAAAAGAATTGTATCATCAGCAAATAAAAGGTGAGAGATACGGACACCAGTAGAAATACTAGGACCTGCATGAAAACGATGAATGAAACCTCCTTCCTCAGTTTTCTTCAGGATACAACTTAAAACCTCTATGATAAAAAGAAAGAGAAGGGGAGACAAAGGATCACTTGTCCAAGACCTCTAGAGCTACCAAAGAAACCAACAGGAGATCCATTAACCAAAACTGAGAAGCGAACGGTAGTGACACAAGTCTTGAGCCAACTCCTCCATCTACCCCCAAAGCCCATCTTCTCCAACAGATAAAACAAAGTGTCCCAATTCACGTGATCATGCTTTCTCAATGTCTAACTTACACACCACCCCCAGACTATGACATTTCAGTCTACTATCTAAGCATTCAGTAGCAATAAGCACTGAATCCAAAATCTGTCTGCCACCAACAAAAGAATTATGTGACTCCGAAATAAGTTTATCCAGCACCTACCTCAATCTATTTGCCAAAACCTTAGACAAAGCTTATACACACTACCCATGAATTAATCTATTTTATGAATAAAATATTAGTACTAATCAAAAGAAAACACTTCAAATAGACCTACTCTACCACACAAATAAACAAGATTTCTTCAAAATCATGAAAAAAAAAATGAAGATGAACAAAGGAAATCATGAGGTACAATGCCAAGGAAAATTCTCACCTGGGTCAAATATTTGAATGCATCTACTACAGGAGTGATCATATCCCTATAGGCCTCAATCTACACATCACAGATTAAGACATTAATTTAATTCTTATATAAAGTACTGAGTAGCAAGACAATTAAAAGAGGTACTGCCAAATGAAATAATACCTGATGAACAATTGTTCTAAGTACCGTCATTGGATTGGCATGAGCTAGTTTTGCAACCATCCGGCCCAGTTGCTTTAAATTTTCCTTTGCAAGCCTTTTCAAAATTCTTCTAGTGTCCAACTGTAAAGCAACATGGCATGGAAAATGACACTTGTAAGGCATCAAGCTTGAAAGACAAGACAAGAACTCAACTGAAAAAATAATTATTTATACCTTGGCTGTTTGCCTTGCAGACAAAACCATAGGAAGCTGTTCATCATCTTTTTCCCATTCACCGTATAATCGGTACCGTGCCTAAGCAAACAAGATTTATATACCAACATTCTCCACCACACTTAATAAATCTTAAATGAAGAATCAAATAGCACGGAAGTAAGGCCAACCTCATATGGAAGGAGATTCATTACTTCCCAGATCTCTTGGCCAACTGCTGGATTTGCGGGGATCAATTGTAAAGAAGGAAGTAGACATGTTCCAAGAGCTTCCTCTATCCTTGACCTAGCTTGTTTCAGGTGCAGACGGGGATCTCGATTCCCACCAATAACAATTTCAGGATTCAGTACTCCATCACTATTACCTACACGCTCTAGTGCAGACAAGTAGTAGCCTCTCAATACTCTACATACCTATTCATGAAATACAAGAGATGGGCAATCACTATCAGCTCAAAGAGTAAGAAAAATATGAAAAATACAGTTATCATAACATTAGAATTAAAAAGATAGATAAAAACAAAGTACACCTTCTGAAGCAATAGAGTATCACGGTATAGGTAAGGTCCAGCACAAGAAAGCATCTGAAATAGCTCACTAGGAAGATCAACAAAAGACCCACGAACTGATGAATTTGCTACATCCATAGCATCGATGCTGGCTCCAGAAGAAGACCCAAAGCTTTGGAAATGTGCCTGATGGACAATGTCATATGCCGAAGAGATTGATTTTTCGATAAGCCTGGATAGATTCAGCACAGGTTTATTGATGTTACCAATGTAGATGCACTACAATCACTAGCTAATGGTTACCAAAGTCACACTAATAATGCTAAGTAATGCCTTAGTTATTAGATTGAATTCTTAAAATGCACTTGAAATAACAAAGTAGCCACCCTTATGCCTACTAGTGTATTTTGGTTTTTTTTTTCGGAAGTGCCTACTTGTATGTTTTGTTAGCAGAAAAGTATAGGAAGTCAATAACAGAGACAGGTGTGAACTGAAATTCAAACAAAAATAATCCAAAATTCATATGATTACTTTACCTAAACAAGCTGTTACAAATTAGAATGTGTTCCACTGGATTGAGGGGTGCGAGACGTTCAAATAGTATATGTGCATGGTACCTGGCAACATATAAGAAATCTTTCAGATACATTACAAATAAATAGTAATAGGTCAACTTTACACAAGGAAAAAACAATTGAAACATTGATTTGTAATAAACTAATTCCATATGTTCAAACAAGGGTTCTACCCCCTTGCCCCTATATGTATCAAATGTATAAAAAACAAAACATCAATTAACCTTTACATTAAAAACACACAAAGATGAGATTATATTACTAAGCATATAACTTCCCAGCCTTGCAGAAAAGATGTAGACAATCCTTCACATGTTGTGCATCAGTCAAGCAATTACAAGCTTGTACTTAATAAAAAATAGAAGTTTAGAAAAGAACCTCCAAGGAATCAAAAGTAAAACTGAGAGAACAAAAATATAAGCAATTTCCAAAGGAGAAAAGCTCGCAACCAACACAAAAGGATAAAAGAAAGAAAGAAAAAAGAAAACAAAACATAAACAATAACCACAGTCACCCATTAAAATCACCAGTTTAACAGTGATACAAACATAAAAAGTTCTAATAAAAACAAACCTACCAGTCATCGACGCAAAGGAATCCAGTAAGCAAGCCTAATGTTTGGTTATTTTCAAGCTCTGGAAATCGTTCAACAACTGCCTCAGTTTCCATATCTAACGCGGAAAAAAGATCTATTGTCACATCTCCTTGTTTCTCATCATCCATTAAATCTTTCCCAGTAGCGGCAAGATTTATCTTCCCAATCTTGTTGGCCTGCAAAAAGAGTGAAAGTCCATGTCCTCATAAAAAAGGCATAAGCATAATCTGAAATTTGAATTAAGGAAAAAGGACTCCTAGCCATCTATCAAAGAAGCTTCTAAAACCTCCACTGCAACAACAGAGAAAATCCCCTGTAACTCAACTGCCAGCTCCTAGTGTTTTCAATAGCAACATCTATCCCTCCAACCCCAACTATTGAATTATCAACCAAAAAAAAAAAAAAAAAAAAACAAAATTCAAACAAGTGGGGAACGGGTAATCATTCCCCACTCCCCTCCTTCCCCTCTACTCTCCTCTTCCTCCAAAGTTCCAAACACAGAATAAGGGAAAATGACAATGAGCTATTTACCAAAGAAAATTCTAAAGACACCACTACAACAAGAGAGAAACAAAGGACTCTCTAAACAGTAACATGTGTCATGCAACAGCTTGCACCACCTCATAAGATTTCAATGAATTAGTAATCATCAATTACACACAAAATTATATGACAGCAGCTAGAAAGAAAGAACATATGACATTCAGCAGTCAACACCAAAGGTGTAACCTCAATATATTCATGAAGACAACAGAAGTCCCCACCTCATTGGTAAAAATTATGCAGAAAAAATTTCATAATAACAAAGACTTCTACCCAAATAGGATAACAGAGCGAAACACCCATCGAGTAATAGTGGCAGATCTACCTCATCAAGTCGCTTGACACAAAAAGCATTATAATGCTCAAATGCCTCATCATCCTTGGGAAGTAAATGTGCATATCTGGAAAAAATAAGAAGGAAGACATGAACTAAATCCAATCAGAAAATAACCATAGCAGAAACAGCAACTCAAGGGAGAGAGGGAAAAACAGAATAAATGACAATACAAATGCACATATTTTACTTATCCAATAAACATGGCACTGTAAGCTGTGGCAAATAAGAAGGAAGACATGAATTAATTCCAGACTGCAACAGTTGTTTTAACAAATAGAAGACATAAAATACTAGGCATTAGCAAAACACTAGAATAACAGAACCAACTATAATATAATTATTTTGTTGTTGGTAGTTTTACATGCACACCCAGTATGTTTTGAACCCACAAACGTCCATATTCTATGATACGTTATTTATGGTCAAATGTGTAGAATATTAAGTGTTCAGTGATCCAATAAAAGTAAACTATCGCTGATGTTCTACTTTCAATCTAAGGCTTAATTGTCCGCATCAAGAAAATGTAGTAATAAACCCTCAACGTTTTTACTCAAAGATTCCATGTTTAATTAAGTTCTAAAAATTATTAGATGCATCAGTTACAGAAACAATGCTGATGAACCAACATTTGAGTTTTCAAAATTCTTGAGGAGAAACTGTCGAAAAACTCTAGTTCTATAATAATATGTCTCATGGTCTTTCTTTCACACATGGCTTATTCAAATAACTCGAGGAAGAAGTTAGATATCCCCCGAATAATAAATGCAACCCACTCACCATCATTAAAAAAATTATACTCCAGAAAGCTAAACATGCAGACCATAAAAAGAATAAGAGCAAAAACACCATGTTGAGCTACTTATCAAAAAAATAATCAAAATGAATACGTGCAAAAACATCAAATTAAACTACTTATCTAAAACAAAAACAAAAGGCACCAGATTGAACTGTGGTCATAGAAGATAGAAATCATCTTAAAGTAACAAAATTGATAGTATCACTATAATACATGACCAGAAAGTTTGCACAAACCACTCACATGCTATCAAGATCAATAAACTCTTCCTTCACCAGCAAAGCTGTAAGCTTATACAGCCCAAACGGTACAGGACTATTTACTTCCATGCGCTGATAATATTGAAATTTAAAACCAAGAATCTGTGAAGCATGAGACTGCAAAGAATGACAGAAGTATTAGTAAAATAAAGCTATTCAATTAGTATACTATAACTTGAAGACCAATGAACCTACAACACATCCTTACCTTGGGAAAAATTGGAATCAGTTCCAGAAAGATCTTATTATCTGGCTGAAGTTCAAAACACTCCAAAACCTGACCAAACAGAAGCATTAAAAGTTAAAACCATAAATAAATCGTATACCAGCAAATTCAAAGCAAAAATTAAACAGAGCAATCTACGCACAACTGTAAGATAACGCAAAAACAAAAAGGATAAGTGGATGAAACTTACGATATCAAACGCACGATTGGGGTCTAGATCAAAATGTCCAATTAACGACTGCATGATATATTAAACAAAAAAAGTCAAATACAAGAATAAAGAAACAGAGGATAACAATGAAGAAAAAGTTAAAAAAAATTAATTAAAAGAATAAGAAAGAGGGATAACAGTGAAGGTAAACTCAAAAAATAGATGAATAACAATGAAACTCAAAAACCTTAATAATGCCTATTGTTGCTGCTGATACATTTTGAGTTGAGGCTTCAGAATCTCGGCAAAGAAGGGTAACCTACAGATCCACAAGATAGTGAATACCCAATAACTTTTTTTATATATAATTAAAAATCTAATAACAAACTATTTACAATCTACTTACAATCTCTTCCACAAAGGTTAGACAAATAAAAATTTAAACAGACTCATGACAACAAATTGTTCTTCTCCTATGCAATCATTCATAACCAATACATCCCACAAGCGCATCTTATACGTGAATTAACAACAAAAGCAACGTACATCTAAGAAAATCAAAATCGTGCTTAAATCTGAATTACTTTACTAAAGATTTCAATGAGTAGTTTAAGAATCCCTCCCCCTTCTGTAGACGTGAGGCGCCACAAAGGATGCCATTATCACTAGACTATCACTTAAACCCCAGATGCAACACAAGAAATTAAAGAACATAAAATAAAGTATAGATAACTTGTAAACACCAAGCAGGAGAGAACAAACCAAGGAGTCAACGCCTAAGATTGGCTGGAGTCAATACCAGAACATTGGAAAATTCTAGGAGAAATTTTATTATTCAATCAAATTTTTATCATCGCTAAGGAGGACAATAATATGCTTATATAGAATACTAAAACTAAACCCTAATTCTAGTTGACTTAAGAAAGCCAATTTTTTTTATAGATAATCAAAGATTTATTTCATAAAAAAGATATCATGTTCACGATATTGAACACTCAAAACTTAAGACAAATACAAGTAACTCAAGAAGAGATACGAATAGAAAGAAGAAAATCAAAAATGGAAATAAATTGTGTAAAACCCAAATTCTAACCCACTGAAATAATGTCCCAACTAGCATAAGCTTCAAAAGATCTATTGATCTCACAGTATCTTCAAAAGTACGCTTATTACGCTCCCACCAAATTACCACATCAAACAAGTTAGAACCTTATTCCAAATATTAGAGAAATGCTTCCCCAGCCAATTCCACTAGCCAAAAAGAAGGGAGGCTAATGTCTTCGGCATCACCCACTGGATTCCAAATATCAAAAAACTTCACTCCACAAAGCATAAGCAAACTTGCAATGGAGTAAAAAGCAATCCACAGTTTCCTCATCACGCCGGCACATACAACACCAATTAACAAGTGGTAAATGCCTAAGAACCAGATTATCAATGGTAAGAATATTACCCTTAGCTGCTGTCCATAAAAAGAAAGACACCCTTTTAGGTACCTTTGTACTCCAAATGCACTCCCAGGGAAAAGAGATAGAATAAGAGTCATCCAAATCAGCTAACAAGTTACAATAAGAGCGAACATTAGAGACACCAAAACGATTCAACTTCCAAGTCAAAATATCATCTCCCTCACCCCTTGGCATATTAGAATAAAGATGCTTAAGCAGGGAACATGCTCTCTCTACCTCCCTTTCATGAAAAGCTCAACGGAAATGTAAATTCCAGCTTCTATTACCCCCTTTTAAATTAGAAACCAAATCAGAAATTCAAGCGTCTTTGGAAATAGCACAAGTAAATAGATTTGGATAGAGATCCTTTAGAGGGATAGGCCCACTCCAAAGGTCATACCAAAAATACATACGATAGCCTTCCCCCACAACAAACTCCACCTGTCTAAAGAAACTCTCAGCTCCTACTCTAATATTCTTCCACATTCCACAACAATGGGTCCCTCGAACATCGAAAGTACACCAACCCCACTATCCACTCCATATTTGGTTGCTATAACCTGACGCCATAACTTGTGAACTTCTTCCCCAGAGCGCCATAACCACTTACCAAACAAGGCTTCATTAAACAACCCCACCCTCCTTATCCCCAAACTACATTCCTTCGTCAGTAAACAATCTTTCTCCCATGCAACTAATGAATATTTAAAGACCTCATCAAAAGTCCCCCAAAGGAAATTCCTTTGTATCTTCTCCAATCTAGCTGCTATAGCTTAAGGAATAGTGAACAATGATGAAAAATAAGTAGGAAAGCTTGAAAGAGTACTCTTTTAACAAAGTAAGGCTGCCACCCTTAGACAAATATAAATGTTTCCACCCAGAAAGTCTCCTTTCCATTTTTTCTAGAATTGAATTCCATATCGAGGGATCCTTGTAATGTGCCCCAAAAGGCATACCCAAGTAATTCATAGGTAGACTTCCCACCCTACATAAATTACCTACCTCACCTACTGGCACAATCTCACTCTTACCAATAATGACTTTCAAACCTATGATAGCTTCAAAGAAAATCAACACCATTCTTACATATAATAATTGTTCCCTGGAAGCATCATAGAATAAAATAGTGTCATCAGCAAAAAGAAGATGGAAGATTTTCAAACCCCCTTGCACATGGGAGCCCACTTGGACTATCTGCTAAAGAAACTGCCCACTTCCGTCTTCTTCAGCAACCTGCTAAGAACCTCCATCACCAAGAGGAATAAGGTTGGAGATAAAGGACCCCTTTGACGAAGACCATGAGAACTGCCAAAAAAAAACCCGTTGGAGAACCATTAACAAGAACTGGGAACCTAACTATGGAAATGCAAGCCTTCATCCATCTCTGCCACCTCTCCCCAAACCCATCCTCTCCATAAGGTGAACAAAGCATTCCAATTCACATGATTGTAAGCCTTCTCAATATGTAGCTTGACAATCACACCAGGAAATCCACTCTTAATTCTACCATCCAAACACTCATTTGCAATAAGAATAAGGACAAAGTCGAGAATCTGTCTACCACCAAAAAAAGAACTCTGAGAGTCAAAAACAAGCTTATCCAGAACACCTCTTAGCCTATCTGCTAAAACCTTTGCTAGAAGCTTATACAAGCTGCCCACAAGACTAATAGGGTGAAAGTCCTTAATACTGATAGCATTGACCTTTTTAGGGATCAAACAAAGAAACGTGGCATTAAGAGATCTCTCAAAGATGCCATGTCTATGAAAATCTGCAAAGAAAGCCATTTCATCCCTTTCCACCATACTCCAACATTTTTGGAAGAACGCCCCAGTAAACCCATCAGGCCCAGGGGCCTTATCTCCCTCAACCTCCTTTAATGCCTCAAGAATCTCCTCCTCCTCAAAATCCCTCTCTAGTGCGAGCCTCTCAGTCTCATCTAGACAATCAAATTCTAAGCCATCAATAGGAGGCCTCCAGGATTCCCGCCCCTGGTATACTTTCTTATAAAAATTCACCACATTTTCTAGAACATCTTATTCGCCCTCATACAACACTCCAATTATTTAATTACAAAAATACCATTGACTCTTGGAAATTAAATAAGATTCTAGTAACCAAATCAACTATTAAGACCTTATTGGAGCATTGGAAAGGGGGATTTGATTGGCATCACAATGTGGATATTTGGGGTCCTCCACCTTTTGTGTCAAGTGGCTTATTTGGGTTGAAAGTAACAATAGCAGATTCAAAGGCACTTTCCCTCAAGACTAAATTATTATTATTTAGTACTTTGTATAATTGGATAGCAGCTTTAAGTAGCCATTTCTTCGGTACTTGGATAAATCTTTGGACTTACGTACTTTTATTTCACTCTTTAACAACCCCATTACACTTCCCCAGTATAGTGGCTGTGTTGATTTTCTCTTCTTCTTTTTTTTTTTTTTTTTTGATAAGTACCAAAATTATATTATTAAAAAAGACTTCAAAGAAAACAGCATCAGCCTATGAAATTACAAAGCTCAAGAAAAAATCTAACAAGAAATAACAAGAAAAAAATTGAAAAGCTCTGGTTTAATCCAGAGTGTTGCTTTTCTCTTCTTTAGAATAAGATTTTCCAGTTACTGCTAAAAAAACTACCAAGACCTAAAATAAAATTTGCATGACGAATAAAAATGCAATTCTTAGAGCATCCTACATGGTTCTTCGCTAATTAGAGAACTCGACAGTTGCAGATGCTCACACAGAAAAGCTCCGCCCAAGTGGCAGTCAATAGCTCACAGGCTCAGTCCAACAAAAACATCCGGTTTTCCTTGGGTTGGTGAGGATAAATCAAATCTCCAACAAACTCCTAGGCTTTGCACCTGGAGATGAGGGTGAAACCGACAAGGTGCTCAAAAACAATCTTGCAACAATCAGTCACAACATGGGCTTAAAAGGGCATAGAATTGGGATGGATAAACTCTATGAGTCATTGAAGCAAGAGGCAGTGAGAATGATTTATTATATTTTATTTAATTTTATGTATCAAGGGCAATTCTGTAATTTCTTAAAATTCTGGACCGAATTGTGCTTATAGTACATTGGGTCTTACTTTAGTTTATTTTAAGTTTGGTTATTTAGTTGGGCTTATTAGTAAAAGCTTAAGGAGTCCAAGTCCAAGTCTCATTAGGGTTTTAAGAAATTCTAGTTCAACTAGGATTAGACATTAGACTTCTATTTAAAGAGTTATAATGCTTTCAATTGGGATGATGTACGTCTTTAAAAAATTTTTATTGATAGGTAAGAAAGAAAATATTATTAAAAAATGAATAGAAGGAAAGATGCACAGAGTTCACAATAGTGAACAAAGAGCAAATAGAAACAAATAGGACTATTCTAAGAGACAAAAGAAAATCCATAAGAGCAGAACAATCCGAGTCCCCAACACCGAGATCAATCAAAGAGTCCGTTGGCCCAAATCTAACAACTGAGCTAGAGATTTCTCAGTATCCTCAAAAGAACATCGATTACGTTCAGTCCAAATAGTCCACATCAAAAAGCCTGGAACCAAATTCCAAATATCGGAATTATGTTTCCCAAGCCAATAATAACAACAAAATAATAAGTCTACAACTGAGCCTGGCATGACCCAATCAATCCCAAACAACTAAAGTATATACATCCACACAAAATGAGCTACCAGGCAGAAAATGAGCAAGTGATCCACAAATTCTTCATTACAACAGCACATACAACAACAATTCGCCAAAGGACAACCACGAAGCATAAGATTATACAAAGTTAGAATCTAGTCATGAGCTGCTGTCCACGTAAAGAATACCATCCTTTTAAAAACCTTTACTTTCCAAATGCCCTTCTAAGGGAACATAGAATGAGTATCATCTCAAATCTTATTATAAAAAGACCAAATGTCAAACTTCCCACTCCCAATAAGGCGCCAACAAAGACTGTCACAACCACGACCCCTAGGAATCCAAGATTGGATCAAGTGAAGAAAGGAGAAAGAAGCCGCTAACTCCCAGTCATTGAATTCCCTATAAAATCTTAAGTTCCACACTATCATTTCCACCCACTAAAAGACTAACACATCAGAAATAAAAGCTTCCTTATTGGCTAACACACAAATAACTAAGGACAGAGTTTTAAGAGAATTATCCCCAATCCACTAAGTCATTAACTATGCCAAAAAAAGAATAAGAGAACCATCCCCCACCACAAAAGACAAGTTATTAGAAAAGTTCTCCCACCCTTCATTAATGCTTCACCATAAGCCACACCAATGAGCCCTTCTCCAAACTCTAGTGCTCCACCTCCCTTTCCCCTCACCATATTTCATGTCAATAACCCTCCGCCACAGATGAGTAGTTTCATGATTATACCTCCAAAGCCACATCCCTAATAAAGCCTGATTACAAGACACCAAATTCTGAATTCCCAAACCACCCAACTCACGCAATAAGCAGAACTTTTCCTAAGCCACCAAAGGGTATTTGACACACTCTTCTGAGGAACCCCACAAAAATTCCTTTGAATGCGTTCTAATCTAATAGTCACAGCTTTAGGAACTGTAAAAAAAGGGAAAGATAATAAGTCAAACAGCTTGAAAGGTTACTTTTTAACAAAGTGAGCCTACCACTCTTTGACAAATAAAGACACTTCCAACCCATAAGATTCTTCTCCATCCTCTCTCCAAAATAGGGTTCCAAGTAGAGGCTGTCTTATATGAAATACCCAATGGCATTCCCAAATAAATCATAGCAAATTGCCCACCTTGCATTGAAGAATGTTGGCTGAAGTTTAAATGTTACTCACCTCCTCAATAAGGACAATCTCACTTTTCCCCACATTCACCTTCAAACCAATAAAAGCTCAAAAACAAGTCAAAGCCAACCAAATTGAAAGCAACTACTCCGTAGAAGCATCGCAGAAAAGAATGGTATCATAAGCAAATAATAGATGGGAAATACAAAGAGGAGACAATAGATCGCCTTGTCTCAGCTCTTGAGAGCTACCAAAAAAACTAACAAGAGATCCATTAACCAAAACTGAGAAGTGGACAGTAGTGACACAAACCTTTAAGCATCCCCTCCATTGAACCCCAAAACCCATCCTCTCCAACAGATAGAACAAAGTGTCCCAATTCACATGATCATAGTTTACACAGCACTCCCAAAGCACTACACTTCAATCTACTATCTAGACATTCGTTAGCAATAAGCGCAACAAGCACAGAATCCAAAATCTGTCTACCACCAACAAAAAAATTTTGCGACTTAGAAATGAGTTTGTCCAACACCATCCTCAATCTGTTAGCCAACACCATATATAACAACTTATACACACTACCCACTAAGCTGATAGGTTTTGGGTTGGTGTAGGTTTTTGGCAGAAAAGAGAAAAATGGTTTGTTACAGCCTTTGGTTATGGGCAACATAAAGGTTCAGGGGTGATGTGGGTTCAACAGTAGTTGGGTTGTGGCAAAGAGTGGATTTTCTGATGTTACGGTTATGTTTGGGAACCACAACAACGCTTGAAAACACAGATTGATTTTTTTCTCCCATACCCAAAAAGATGCAAGATAAAACTAAAACTAATGCAACAAAATTTGTAGAGAAAAAAATAAAATATAAATAAGCTAGGAGTCAGCACTTAACCTTACTTGGAGTCAACACCAAGCAAGAAATAAAGCTAGGAGTAAGCACCTAGCATTGGCTAGAGTCAACACCAGATCAATGGAAAATTTCCGAGAGAAATTTCATTTATCATTCAGACTTGTCTCATCTCATACGAGTCCAATAGTAAGGCTTACATGGAATTAAAAAATTATACCCTAATTCTAGCCGACTTAGAAAGCTAATCATTGAATTACAAAAACACCCTAGACTCTAGGAAATTAAATAAAATACTAATCACCTAATTTAATTATAAAAAAAAAAAATTAAATTGTAATATAACAAAGACGTAAAACATAAAATAACTCACTAAACAGTAAAATTGTGAAAGGGTAACAAATATCACTAATGATACTATAAATAATTCATGTGTCATCGTACCAGCTTGGCATAGCCCTCACTTTCTTCTCGAAGAAGGTTAAATTTTGTTTGCTGATAGAGAAGACGAGTATTTACTCTGACCTGAAATCAACAAAACAAATACAACAATTATGGTTGGGATTGGTTTTCACTTAAAACTCACCTGCTGATGAAATTATCAATGCATGTCATTGTTTCCACTAGTTCACATTTCATTATAAACAACTGCACATGTTGAAACATTCTATCTCATTTATACTTCACCCCTTGGAAAAAAGATACATTTTAAGAAAGTAGATATGCTTCCCCATGTACATGCCATGTATTAGTCCCAACTACTTGGCATATAATAGTACCTTATATCAGCCCTTAATTTTACACTAAACTGCTTAAAAAACATCCCATGTGATTGGTGCAGAACCAGATAAAGTTTATTGAGCAGAAAAGGTTGATGACAGAGTGGCTGCAACCATCTTCCCCATCGGGACAAACAACCCCAAATGGGAAGGAAGAGATTGCAATTGAACCAATTCACTCACAAAAGGAAGCCAATTGGGCTAAGTTGTGAGAAGCTAAAATCTAATATAAATTTGTTATAACAAACGCTACAACCAAGTAAACCAAATTAAAATTATCTTAACTTTTGACAATCCACAATTATATTAAAATTGTGTACTAGAGTTAACACAGTTTTTTATTTGGGTTTTTATTTAATAAGTTATAATCAATTTTGTATATATGGTAAAAACTGTAATTTCAGAAATTCCTACAAATTTCATGGTTTAGTGGAATCTAGGGGAAAAAAAATTGATAAATTAATTGAGTCTAGAAAATTCTAGGAGATCCTAAGTATCTTTAGATTTTATTTTCTTTGAGCTCAAGTTAATCTTTTATTAAGTTTTTAGTTTACTAGTCAAACTAGGAGTCCTAATACCACTAGTACAAGATCAAGTCCCGCTAGACATATCATGGTACTCAAAGGTAAGTCTTAAGATGCCTAGGTCTTGAATTGTCCCAGACTTGAGGTGACAAAAAGACAATAGCTGGATTTATGAGACACAAAATTCCAAATATAGTTATTATACATATAGGACTTGAATCATATGTATCTCATGTACTGAAATATTATAAAATAATGTGTGTGTATTATAATCATCTCTACATTGATTGGGGGAGAAAAGAGAAAAAAAATAAAAAGAAGGGAAAGGAAAGAAGTTGTCCTCTAAGGTGTTCGGTTTATAAGAAGAAAAATAAAAGAAAATAGCTTTTTGATGGGCCCCACCATTAAAACCCTTTCTTCTCTCCCTTACTCCTCTGAAAGTGGGAGGAAAGAAATTGGTGGACCAAGGAGGAAATAAATCCATAAACCCCTCCATTTCCTTTCCTCTACCCCAATTCATCTCAATCAAACAATAAATTGGCTCTCTTTTCTATCATCTTCTTTCCTTTATCTCCTACTTCCCTCAAACCATATCATATTTTGACACGAGTTGCTTGAATAAACTAGTTCTATTAATTGATTTCAAGATAGGCTTAACATGGTTTAGGCATTATTGATTATTCTAACGATAGGTTTTACAACAAGCTTCTATAAATTAAGAAATCTAACAATAGGTTACAGCAAGCTTCTGCAAATCAACAATCTATAGGAATAGCAAATCTAAACTAACTAGCAGTGCGCTATAGCATCTAGCTCACCTTTGACTACCATGATATATATTTTTCTTCAATGCACTCAAAGAGGAGATGGAGTTGATTAATATAAATATTGAGTGTTCTGCACACTGATGCATGTTGGCCTCTGTGTATTGTTTTCTCTATTTTCTCTTCTCTATTATTCCAACTTTCTGGTGGTACTATTCACGAATACCATTCATAAAGCCCCTGAACACCATAAAATCCTCATTTTTCCTTCTTCCCTTAAACCCCAAATCTAGCTCTTTCTTTTACCTATCAAAACCCCAAGAACCCAAATATTCTCTTCTAACAAATAGCCATCAAATAACTAATCAAAACTACATTTTAATTCTTAACACAACCCCATAACCCTTAGTTCAGCAATTCTAAACCCTAGATCCATGAATTCTCCAAGTGCTAAACCCACCACAAGCACACGTAGACAATTTCACAATTTGCCTACATCACCATTATATCAACAGTTTAGAGTTACAGTAAAGTATTCAGCAAGGGAATCACAAAATTATTTAGGAAAAATTACACTTTACCACCCTAAACTATACCCTCAATTACACTCCGTACCATAAACTTGTAGAATGCACGGTTTGCATCCTAAACTATAGTCCCTGTGTTACACATTGCACCCCACTGTCAATTTTATTGTTATCTCGGATGACACCACGTGAAAAGACTCCATTGCTCCTCTTCCCAAGCTCTTAAAAATAAAGAAAAATTACACTTTATCACCCTAAACTATACTCCCAATTATACTTTGCACCCTAAACTTTAGTTTTTCATCCAAGATAACGGCAAATTGACAATGGGGTGCAAAGTGTAACATGGGTTATAGTTTAGGGTGTGAACCGTGCATTCTAAAAGTTTAGTGTGCAAACTATAATTTAGGGTATAGCTTAGGATGGTAAAATATAATTACACCAATTTTTTTTTTTCATAGGTAAGAAAGTAATATTATTAATAGAAAAGAATAAAAGATACACAAATTTCACAGTAGTGAACAAAGAACAACATAGCAACAAAAAGAAATAAAGGAATCAAAATCCCAAAATTTTAAGTTATCAAACAACTCCAAAATAAATAAAAAAGGGTTTTCAAACAACATCATTTGTAATAATGATGATGATAATTCTGAATTATCACATATTGCATGTTGTAATGATCATAATACAAGAGTAATAGTTTGTGCTTGCTAACATTTTGGACTACGCCATCATATGAGTACGTAGCCACAAAACCATGATCAACTTACCTCTTTGTTCTTCAAGTCCTGGGCCTTTATCTTGATCATTTCAGCTTCCCATAGAAATTCTTCCTACAATAAATGGAACATATATTTTAGTGTTTTATTTCTTCCTAGATATTGATAGAGAGGTCTCAAAGCAACATACTAGAAGCCAAAACCAGATAACCAACATGAGAAACTAAAAAATCAAAATAAGAATAATGATATCATTAATAATAATCATCATAATCACCTCACAACGCTCCTGGAAAAGCCTTAAAGGAACCAGTGAAGAATCTGCCATCCATTTTGCCTAAAAAGAAGAAAATGAAAACTATTATAAAAATAAAAATAAAGCAAAAAAAATATGAATCATATGAAAGAAAAAGAAACAGAGACATGACATGTCTTGCATAGTTGCATGTTTATGAATAATAAATACTTTTTTATTTTTTATAATTCAATAGTTTAAGAGGATTTGAACCCTAGATGTCTCTATTGAAAACACTAAGAAGTGACAACCAGTTGAGCTTACAAGGCTCTTGGCATAAATGATCAATACTTTGGAAGTAATATGTTTGTAAAACTATGATGTGCGAGTGAAGGAAATTAAAGCAACAGATTGGGGAGGATAAGATGTGCTAGAAACCAGACCAGAAAAAGGGCTTCAAGGTTGGTCCTTTTTACCAACTTCTAGGTGCCCCTGCAAGCACCAATGATCAGTATTTCCCTTGGAAAATCATTTGGAGATCAAAGGCCCCATTAAGAGTAGCCTTTTTCATATGGACCGCTGCTTCGGATAAGGTTCTGATAATTGACAACCTAAGGTTGAGGAAGATAAGGATTACAAATTGATGTTGTACATGCAAATGTAATGGTGAATTTGTTGATCACCATTTGCTACATTGCTCTATTGCTTCAAACTTATGGTCCATGATATTGGGTTTGTTTGGAGTTCATTGAATGATGTCAAAATCTGTTGTTGAGCTTTTAGCTTGTTGGCAAGGACAGTTTGATTGTCATCGAAATAGTCATGTTTGGATGATTATTCCCCATTGCTTGAATTGTGCATTTGGAGGGAGACGAATGGCAGGAGTTTTGAAGAAATCGAAAGTTCTATGCCTGATCTGAAGTTATTCTTTTTTTGAACTTTATTGGATTGGTTGTCAGCCATTAGGAACCTTTACTTTCCATTGTTGATTACTATATTTATAAAATTTATGTAACTCTTGTAACTGATTGTTTACTCCTATATGCTTCCTGTATACTTGGGTGACTCGTTTTTTATGATTTATATAATTTTATTACTTATCACAAAAAAAAAAAAAAAAAAACATTAAAGCAGCACGACTCCAAAGAAAACAATAGTAAAGCTTTCTAGCATGTTTATGAATAATCAATAATTTGTAAATAACATTTTTGTAAGGCTATGATTGCAAGTGAAGAACATCAAAGTAGCAAGACTCCAAAGAAAACAACAGAAAGCTAAAAGCTCTAAGTTGGACCTATGTTTGTAGGAAGGGAAAGTGAGAGCCCACGGAAAAACTATCCACTAATTGGTTCAATGAATAGAGAAGGGAAAGGATAAGAGGAGGTATGAGATCCCATTAGCCCACCAAATTCTAATCCAGCCAAAGGTGGATAGATTGGAGGAAGTAAAGAGATGCTTTTAAATGCTTTCCCTCCATAAATACCACTACAACCAAGACAAACAACCCAAATGGGAAGGAAGAGGTTGCAAGTGCATTAGTTCAATTGCAATCTCTAGCAGATCTCACCATAATCGCTGAAAGTAGGAGCACAGCAAGAACATAGCCAAGGGGATAAAACCCCAGGTCCAAAAGCACTGTTGGAGGGTGGTTGTGGTAGACGTGTTTGCTGTTTTTGAGGAATTTCATTAATACTGTAAGTTCAAAAAATTCCTTAGTTCCTCATTTATAGCATTAATCCCCAAGAAACATAATGCTATTAATGTTAGAGATTTTAGACCTATCCGTTTGGTTGGAAGCGTTAATAAAATTGTGGCTAAGGTGTTGGCAGACAGATTGAAAGGAGTGTTGGATAAACTTATTTCTGCATCACAAAATGCATGCATTGATGAGAGGCAGATTCTGGATTCAGTGCTCATTGCCAATGAGTGCTTGGATAGCAGAATCAAGTCACATTCCTGGAATAGTCTATAAGTTAGATATAGGAAAGGGTTTTGACCATGTTAATTGGGAGCTTCTTTATTTATTGGATAGGATGGGGTTTGGAGAAAAGTGGAGAGGGTGGATTTGCACGTGTATCACCACAGTACAATTTTCTGTTTTAGTTAATGGGTCTCCCTGTGGTTGCTCTGGCTCTTCTAGGGGTTTTAGGCAAGGGGATCCTTCATCTCCTTTGCTCTTCATCCTTGTCATGGAAGTTTTCAGTAGAAAGCTACAGAAGATAGAGGAGGAAAGACCTATTAAAGGTTTTAAGGTGGGAAATTATATTGCTGGTGGATTGTCTCTCTCACATCTTTTATTTGCTGATGACACCATTCTTTTTTGTGATGCCGACAATGAACAAATTTTGTATATTCATTTGTTACTAACTTGTTTTGAGGCAGTGACTGGGTTGCGAGTTAATTTGGGAAAATGTGAGATGGTACCGGTGGGTGAGGTGGAGAATATACATGAATTGGCAAATCTTTTTTATTGCAAGGTGGGATCTTTGCATATTGCAAGGTGGGATCTTTGCCTAAGACTTGTCTTGGCATGCCATCAGGGGCTTCTTCTAAATCAACAACAACTTGGAATCCTATTTTGGAGAAATTTTAATGTCATTTATCTGGTTGGAAGAGGATGTACTTATCTAAAAAGAAAAGATTGACGTTATTGAAGAGCACGCTTTCAAGCTGCCTATATATTATTTATCTTTATTCACCATTCCCACTTGAGTGGAAAATAGAATAGAGAGGTTACAGAGGAATTTTTTGTGGGGTTGTGGGGTTGTTTAGGAGAGGAGTTCAAGCACCACTTTGTGGAATGGGATAAGGTATGCATTCCTTTGGCTTACCGGAGGTTAGGGATTCAAAAACTTACCACTTTCAATCAATCTTTGTTGGGAAAGAGGCTATGGAGGCTTGGGTTGGAGGTATACAAATTGTGGAGACAGGTTGTTACTGTAAAATACGGAGGAATGGGGTGGATGGTTATCAAAACCTGGGTTGTGGGTTATGGAGGAGCATTAGAATGAAGGGGGGGAATCATTTCTTACAGTGAATTTGGTTTGTTGTGGGTTCTAGTAGTTCGGGCATGATAATTAGCGTGGGGATCAACCGTTAAAACTGATGTTTTTTGTATTGTTTGAAATTGTCATGGCTAAGAATGCTTCTGTGGAATCATTATCGGAGAGACAAGTAGAAGGGCAGAGTAGGAATTGGCATATGGATTTCATAAAAAATTTTAACTATTGGGAGATTGATGAGGGTGGCTTCATTTTTCCATTTGTTAGACTCTCATACTCCCCTTAGGGAGCGGAATGATAAGATGATACAGAAGTTAAAAAGTAATGGGGAGTTCACTGTGAGGTCTATTCATGAGAAATTGCAAGGCCCAGCCCCTATGCATTTTCCTTAGAAGGCCATATGGGGGACCAAGGCATCTCAGACAGTTTCTTTCTTTGTTTGAACAGCGGCTTGGGAAAAAAATTCTCACCAGTGAGAATCTCATCAAGATAGGCTTTTCAATGGTGAGTAGGTGTTGCATGAGTAGCATGGCTTTCAAGTTATGGAGTCTTATTTTTAGGATGTTTGGGGTTCAGTGGGTTTTACCGAAGAAGGTCTTGTTTTATCATTTGAGTGGTAATGTTGTGGACCAAATTCGGATATCTGGAATCTTATCCCTTAATGTTTGATGCGAACTACATGGAGGGAACAAAATCAGCACAATTTTGAAGCTATGGAGTTCATGTTTTCTCAAATACAAGCATCCCTCATTAATTCTCTTTATAAGTGTTCTTTTGTATTGGGTCTTACTAACAATAACTCTATTCACTCCTTCATATAGTCAACTCATATGTAGATATTATCCTATTGTAATTCTTTAGGCTACTTCATGTTTATTTCACGATGTAGTCTCTTTTCAATAACATTATTATTACCTATCAAAAAAAAAAAAAAAAACAATCTGAAACTTTTAGTTTTTTTTTTTTTTTTAAAGTTAAAAAGTTTGTTTAAAAGATCAAAATCATCCATCTTCTATGAATCGTCAGACATCTTCAACGTGTTTGCTTGAAATTGACTTAACAATCTGTTCGTGAACAAATTTGTAATTTTGGCAGAGATTTGACTATTATATAAATTGTGACCAATTGCAATTTTGATGCAATTTCTGATGTCAGTTAGCCATAAAATTATGCCTCTACCTTTCCTACCTCTGTTTTTTCTTTCCCTCCTACCAAACACAAGAGAGGAAAAATATATATATATATATTTTTCCTTCACCTTTCCTACCCTTCGTTGTCAACCCTTCTTTTCAATTTTCCAACCTTTCAACCAAAATAGTGCAAAGCCAAAAGGAAACATACACTCATTTGTCCATACAATTTTTATTAATTTTTTGATAAGTAATAAGTTTATTGATGTCAAAAAAGGGGAACACCCTAGTACACAAGGAGTGTACAAGGGATGAAACAATCAAGAACAAAAATTACAAGAATCTAAGAAATCAAGAAAAGATAAAAATGATTGGTTCCGCAATGCAGCCAACCAATCCATTAAAGTTCTAAAGAAAATAGTTTCAAGCCTGTTTATTTTATTATTTCAGTCTTTTGGAAGGAAAAGATACTAAACACAGTGGACCATTGGACTTATTCCCCTTCCTTCACCTCTTATTCCAAATGATTAAAACCCCCAGATTCATTTCAACTTAAAAAGGCTAAAGGCCAATATCGACAAGCTATTCACGATACTGGAAAAAATGAATCATCACAGGTATATGCCACAGTATAAGCAAATAATTACAACTCACATCAGTAAAAGAACCACAAAATAGATACCAATAATGCCAAGCCTCTATTTTACGAAAATAATAACAATAAACATCTTCCAGAAAACATAGCAAGCAGCCAAATCAGAGTCTTACCAATAATACTGTACACATTAAAATGCAAATACAAATAAGTCAACATAGCATTAGAAATATTACAAAGCAACTATAATTTACGAGTCTCAACACAAAATTCAAATACCACACAGCATTTTTTTTATTACACTTACCAATTTTGTGAGACGAGAACGATACTCCCCAGGCATTGCAATCTGAAGACAAAATGAATGAATACATGTAAGGAAAAGCTAATCGACTAGCATCAAATATATAAAGTAGCAGGTCAATAGTATAACAAATAAAACCAAGCAATAAAGCAAAACCATGCATAATGGTGTATAACCTTATAGGCAAAAAGAGGTAACATCAAACGCCACATAGCTGAAACAGGAAATTAAGGAAAAACTCATTGACCAAATTTATCAAAATAGAAACCAAAGAAAATCCTTCTTTTTTAATTATTATCAAATCCTACTTCATGATACTCACTTTGTAAAATATACGTCCCCCTTCGTTAGTTTATATATTTTCTTTCATTTCCTAAACTATGCCCTAAACTATGCAGTAATAATGCATTAAATCCATGCTTTCCGGCACATTATTTTGACAATATACATATATGAAGAGTTTAAACAACTTTCCTGTAAATTTTTTTTAATAGACAAATAAAACTTACAATAGAGGATTGAACCCATGACCTCATGCTTCACTCCTTATTTATTGGGAGAGGAGATGCCATTGACTACAAAAATCATGGGCCTATTTGGGCTGTAAATGTTTTGAGAAAATAATTAAATTTTAAATTATTATACTATAGAAAACTCAAGTTGCTCTTAACATCAAAGCAAACAAGACGCACTTCCTAAAGGAGCTACATTTAAATAAAAGGAAGAGCCTTCTTCCATTGTCCGTAGAAAAGGAATACAATTGGATGGGCAGGGTTTTAGGATTATGTCAATAGAACACAACCACCACCACCCCAACAGTCCATATCCTTATTTTTGTCTATCAAATATTTCTCCCTTGTGCCCCCAGATATTCTTTTCCTGTTCTTCCTTGCTTCACTAACATACAATGTTAATACTTGTCAAGAAGTAGATTTCCTGTACTAATGTTTGTGCCCCCAAAGCTACAGCTCACGCATACTCTCTGACTAAATTATCATCCCAAGCAATTAGCCTCACCTCTATGCAAATATTTTTCAATTGAACAACCTAAACATTTTTTGACAACAAAGTCCCTTGCACAAGATAATTTTTTAGAAAAGTGCCAAGATTATCCACAAATGAATAAGGAAGATTGCTGAACCAAAATGTTACCATTGCAATGTAGAAAAAGTAACCATTGCATCACTCAAATAAATCATGGCGCGCTTGCATACAAAAAATGTAAAGAAGTTTAAAACAGGTGCAACTTCAACTAACAGGGCCCACATTCCTTAGTTCACTAATAACAGACTTTTAAATCACAAATTCGTATGCGCCATGCTCGAATTTCTTTAAGCATGCCCCACTGCAAGGTACAATAAACTGCAATCACCAACTCTAAAACTTACACTCCCAACAAAGATTGAATCCATAACTTCGAAAAGGCCACCATCAAATTTCGAACCAAGAGAAAGGTTTTCAATCTCAATTCCAACCCTCCAATAACCAAATTTCAAACCAAGCAATATAATCATAGAAACCAGAACTATATATCACACAATTTCCGTTGTGTTTGTTTACCTCATATATTTTCTCAGCAACCAAACAAAAAAATAAAATTTTAACAATGAAAAAATTTGCAAAAAAAAAAAAAAAACGAAAATCATACATCTTGAGCCATTTGCGTAACAATATCTGCTAAACAAGAACCCAACTCTTCGCGGGACAATCCATCCACGAACTCCACCGATTCCAACGCCGCTTTGCACTTCTGAAACGGCAATTCGCCGCGAACCTAAGAATCAAACACACAGAAAATTCAAAAAACCTAATCCAAAATCCGAAGAAAAATTAGATAAAGCAAAAATTAAATGCAAAAAGAGAGAGAGAGAGAACCAAGGTCCAGCAAAGCTCGTAGAGGAAGCGAAGCATGGGGACGGGTTCGGAGAGTTTGAAGCTAGGGTTTCCATTCTTCAATTCGCGAACAAGTTCCTCTGTGACGTATATACAATCTATAGAAGGGAGGGACATTTTTCAGAGAGAGAGAGAGAGAAAAAAAATTGGAATCAAACCCTAGCCTAGCCTAGAGACACCATAAAAAAATAAAAGTGCGGATCAGGGAGAGAGGTGGGTCTTCATGGAGAATAAAATAGGGTTTCAAGTTTGAAGTTTCAGGGGAATCTGAAAGTGAAAGAAGTTGCAGTTTTGTGTTGTGTTGTGTAGTGTGGGAGTTAGGGCCTTTTTTATGGGAATTGGGACGTGGTGCCTAAACTGGGGAAGTATTTATTATTTCCTAAATCCTGAAGCCTGTAGTGACCTGTGCTGTTTGTTTCGTCTTTTAGAGCCAGCTTTTCTTCTCTCTCTTTTTTTTCTGTTTTTTGTTGGGTCGGGTTTCGGGTTGGATCCTTGATGAGCAGATCATAAAAGCCCATATTGTATTGGCCCAAAATGAAGTTAATTTGCGTTCCAAAATAAACTTCACACCTTGGATGAATATTGAAAGGAAAATGTTAACCGATATTCTTAAGACAATAGTTAATCATTTATTTAAAGAAAGTTTTTGTGAAAAAAAAAAGGTAATTAATATTTTGACAGTTTTTTCTATTTTTCATAAAAGTGGTGTTAAAACTTTTTTAAAATGGATTGTTAAATAAATGATGCACAGAAAATTAGTAGGTTGAATGCTTCGAGCTTCAATGGGCTAGTGATTGCTTGAAAGGCCTGAAAAGAAAGAAACGCAAGATCAAAGGTGACCGGGGTGAACCGGCCAAGAACCCTTTAATGCTTAAGTTAGTTTTTCTCTCAAGAATTTCAACTTTAGGAGTGGTAAAAACTTACTTTTATTTGATATAGATGAGTCCTTATATAGTGAGTTTTTGGAGTGGTTACTTGTCTAGTAACTTCCCCAAAATTTGTGGAAGTTAGAAGGTTCAGACTTAACTTCCACAATCGCTATAGAAGTTAGAATATCCAATCTTATCTTCTACAACTGCCATTTGAAGTTAAATACTTAGTAGCGATGAACAAGGATTTGGAAGCACGTGGTCTGAGTTACAAGCTTTTGTGGATAAATTCATTTCTAGAAATTTATAAGTATTGGGTGGTCGTCCAAGTCACTTCGTGAGCTGGGCGACCCTTCTAGTCTTGGACAACCCTTATGGTCTTGGACGACCCTTCCTGTCTTAGATGACCTCTCTGGTCTTGGACAACCCTTCTGGCCTTTAACGACCTTTCTGGCCTTAGACGACCCTTCTAGTCTTGGACGACCCTTCTGGTCTTAGACGACCCTTTCTGGTCTTGGACGACCTTTCTAGTTTTGGACGACCTTTTGGTCTTGGACGACCCTTCCAGTTTTAGACGACCTTTCTGGACTTGGACGAGCCTTCTAGCCTTTAATAACCTTTTTTGCCTTGTCTTAGACGACCCTTTCTAGTCTTGGACGACCCTTTTGATCTTGGACGACTCTATGGACGAACTGGAGATAGTCCGATTTTTAGTTCACCATCATTAATCATTACCCTAAAAGCACCCGTTAGCATGACCCTAAATTATTTTTATCCCTAAAATTTGGGAAAAGTTCATTTTTTGCCCCCTAAACTATTAAAATGTTTTCAATTTCTGTCCTTAAATTTTTTTTTTAAATCCTAAAATGTTGAAAAGAAAAATCTGTTATCGCCCTTAAACAGGCTAAACTATTAAAATATAAAATTGTCCCTATTTTTGAGAGACCACGCCCCCAGCTCAACTTATTCTCATGTCAAACCAAACCTACACGAATGAGTGAAGTCATGTTGCTACCTCTCAAGGAGTAGACATTCTATTGATTTTATCTTCCCCTCTAGATTAAAGATTTTACATGGAATCACCACTTATTTAGTTATTGGAAAAATAAGAAAAGCACAATTAAAAAGTACATCCTTATTGATGAATTGAAATTGTACAGCTTTATAAAGTGACTAAATATTGCATGACTTTGGTCCTAAATACAATCTAAGTAAAAATTACATGGTTTTGAATCCTAGTTACATTCTATAAGGATAAAATTAAATGGAAAAGAATTTATCAAAGTTTGAAGACTATGCTACAAGATGGGAAGGTGTTAGGCACCTATATTGTCTGGTGAAACTAATCTTCTAGACTTTAACAGCCAATTGCATATCACATCAGTCAACAACAATTATAACAATTATAGCCCCTAATAGCATATAGGAACCAAGAAGGGTGAACTATAATCTTCTTCCATATTCCTCAGTGGCCACAACATCAAAGTAATTCTTAGAACCCATCTAAGCATGAAATATGTCCCAAACTAGGGCCATTGACCAGGTATGTCCAATCTCTTTCAATGAATAACTCAGTTGCTAATTAAAATTATCATTTTTGCAGGGATCATGGTAAAAGACCCAGTATTTCAAGGCACATACACAATGGCATGAATAACGCCCAAGATCTAAACTAAACAAAGAAGGAAGTAAAAACCACTCAAAAAGAAGAAGAAGAAAAAAATACAAAATCTTGCCTTCACCATTGTTGTTACTTGTTAGTTCTTCTAACTGGGAATTCTCATAAACTTGTTTAAAAGAAAACAAGATGTATCTCAATATATAATGAGGGTCTAGCACAACAACATACAACAAAAAATTGATTGAAATTATTAATATTTTCGTAATATTTGTCAGATTTCTTTCTTATGCTAGTAGCCATATGCTTCAACATACTATCCTCACTTCTACTCAAAGTTAACAATTTAGATTGCACTGACACAAGTTCATAGAAAAATGCATTAGATGTGACATACAAAGAGCCTGACAATTGCAAAGTCACCATGTAAAGAAGTTGAAAAAATGCATAAATATTCTATCATTTCCCCAATCAAAGCACATTAGAAAGCCCAATATTCTTTTTTCCGCCTCCCTTTCCTCTCTCATTATCATTCTCAACTTCATTCTCATCTTTATCACCATCTTAAAAATATGGTTCAAATTGTGAGTCTTCCTCTTATAACCACTCAAAACAAAAGCATTTTGGAACTTCATAGCCGCCTCCAACATCATATATGTTAAGTTTCATCTAGTTGGAAGATTTAGGCATACTAGACTTTTATTAGAAATCCTTTCATGCTCTACACTTCACACACAATAAGATTAATAATATGTGTACAACACCTCAAATGAAAAAACTCATGATCTAAGATGCTGGTCTTCCAATCCTTAGTATTTCTTTTCAGATATTTGATGGCAACATTATTTGAAATTGCATTATCTATCCTATCTATCCCCCACTCTAGCAAGCACTTCTCAATATGCTTACCAATTGTAAAACCCTTATGATTAGGAACAGGACAAAATTTTACGATTCTTTTATGCAAGTTCCAATCATTATCAATCCAATGAGTAGTAAGACACATACAATTAATATTTTGAATTAATGTCAAAGTGTCAATGGTTAGGCATACCTGTTGCTTTTGCAAGGCTCTTTTCAATTTTTTTTTTTTCTCTTCAAAATAAAGATTCATACAATCATAAGCAGCAGTGGTGCAAGAAGAGATAGTAAACATAGGTTCCAAAACCTAAACAAAAGACTTAAAACCTTCCTTCTCCACGTGCCTAAAAAATAACTCGTCAATAAATTATCTTTTCTAAGGAATTCTCCCCAATTTTTCACTAAACCCCACTGCTTTAAGAGTAGATTACCCTTCTTCTTCTTTTTTAAGAAAACTAAGTGTCTTTTGCCTTTTGTTTACGACCTTATAAGGATACTTGGGCCATTTGATTATAAAGATGATTCCACAAATTACTAGTCTCATCCCTTTTCCCACAACACCCATGATCTTTAACATAATAATTAGATGTTGCTCTAGGGTGAGAAGGAGCACAATCACCCATCACAGAAAAGTGATCCCAAACTTTAGATTTTTTTAGGACACTTGGGAAAAAGTGTATTGATATTACCTGTGGTTGGAGCCTCAGGTTTGTCATTGGGAGCACTAGATATTCCACTCTCCATCACCTATTCAAAAAAATTAGGCAAGGATGAAAAATCAAATGAATTGTAAGAATATGTCTATACTCTATATAAAAAATGAGAGTTTTGGTGGTTTGTTTTACAAATAGATGGTGGTTTTATAGAATCTTTTAATTTTGTTGCTTGGTCAATACCACCAACAAAAGTGTGTGCAATAACCTATGAAGTCACATTTTTACCCCTAAAAGCATTTATAAGTTAAAAGAAAGTTAATGGTGTTTTGGTCTTTTCATTTGGTACTTCCTTTGAAACTACTCTATTACGATATTACCCCTAGAGATATGGATGGGTTAAAAAATTGTAAGGATCTTATAGTCTTTTTGTTCTCAAATATATTAGATAACTACCCTAGTGAACACTCCTAGTAGGTTTTGGCATCTAGCAAAAGTTTGGGGAATGTTTTTACTTGCTTTCTTGTCACTAATTAAAGTAGAGAGGAGATGGATATGGGAGCAGAAAATATGAGTTGAAACTTGAAAAACTTTACAATTTTGTCAAAATTGATATATCTATTATGTTTGTTGTTGTTAGTTTTTCTTGGTGGAATTTTATAGCCTTTTTTACTCTAATCGTGTGTTTTGCTCCAAATTAAAAAAAAAAAAAAAAACTAGCTTATTTTACTATTCTACTTATTTTTGATACTATTTATGCACTCCACTGCACTTTTTGGTATTATTCACGAATCCCAATGTACTATTTCAGATAACTTTTACTTTTATCTACCCTACTTTCAATAAAAAGTGTTCAATTTCAGCAAAATAAGCGGATCCCAAACTTTTTGAAATTTATTACTTATAAAAACTGATATTTAGTAATTAATAAAATAGTTTTTTTGAAACAATGTTTAATATTCATTTTCATTTTTCTATATCTACAAATAATAATGTCTAATATTAAGGCCAATCGTGATGGAAAAGAATCGTAATGTCGCTTATGTAAGCCTCTTCAATTTTTTAGGCTTTCTATCTCTTTATTTATTTATTTTCACCTAAACCAAGCGGGAAGAGGTTCGAATCCAAGTTTTCCACGTGAAGAGAACCAATCAATTGTATTGAACTACAAGGCTCTCTCTTTTTTTCTTTTGGATTGGAGAGTTACATAACTCTTGACCTTTCTTTGTTATCAAAATATCTCCCGCACCTTGCGCGGGTTCAAAACTAGTAATATATAACATAGTAACTTGAATATATAAAGAACAACAAAAGAAAATGAATGTATAATAAATATGTTATAATAATAATACCATAACAATTTTGTAATAAATAAAATGGATCAAATATAAGACTAAGAATGAGATTTGAGTTTAGATCAATTTATTCTATAATAAAAAAATGATGATTAATTCTCTTGACTTAGTAAAGGCAGAACATTTTGTAGATGTACAAGAATATATAGGACCCAAATAAAAATGGCAAACATGTTCAATAAAAATATAAATACTAACATTAAACAATACCTAGGAAGCACCTACACGGATATGGACACAAGTATGGAAACGGTACAATGACACTAACAATTTTTTTAAAAATAGAACATGAGTATTGCAAGAATATGTATATTAATTAATTATTAAATATATATTTTATATATGGTTAAAAATTTATTTTTTTATATAATATTAAACATATATCAATTTAAGAGAAATAATGAATATTTTATTTTTATATATTATTGATCATTTTATTCAAATTAAAGTAACAATGGATAATAAAGCAAATTCATTATTATTAAAAGATGTTCAGTAATTAGAATACAAATCAAAGATAAAGAAATTTGTTAATTTTCAAATGCAATATCATTATTCAGAGCATGAATATTCTCTTTGTTTTGTGAAAGGGTATTCGATTCCTCTTATTCTCAAATCCTGACTATGTTTTGTATTTTTTTTTTAATTTTTAAATGACACAACTGGGACATGCATCCAGAAATGTCTAAGGAGTGTCAAGTGTGTGATGCATATTTAATGTGGGTTTAGCATCACAAATGAAGTGTCTATGTTTCCTAAACAATACAAAACAGAAAATAAATTACCTTTACGGCTGCCTAGGATGTTACACAACTGATGGAAGGTGGAAGTTAAAGTCATAAAAAAAAGAAAAAAAAAAAGGAAAAAAGAAGAGGCTTAAGAAAGTTTAAAAAAATAAAAAGACAAATCAACAAGCAAAAGAGAGGGAGGCTAAAGAGTGAAGGCTAAAGGTTAAAGGTGAAAAGTTAGAATTAGAGGCATAAATACAGAAAGTATGGTTGAAGTAAATGGGATAGGTGAGTTTAGGGTTTCAATATTAATTGTTTAGATTTTTTTTAAAGCTAATTACTAATTAGGTGTACGAATCAACTAGATTTAAATATGAAATACAACCACCACTCTCTCTTGATGCAGTGGTCGCTCTACAAGTATAAACGCTTGTGAGGTGTGAGGGGTAAAGGCCGGAGTTCAAATCTCCAGAGGGGAGCTTCACACACATATACACTTAGATTAGGCTAGAGTAGAAATTCTATCTTATATAATAAAAAAAAAAATGGAAGACACGATGAACTAATATATATATATATATATATTATTTATGCATAATTAGGCAAGCGAGTCGAGTTGTAGTGGGTTGGCAATTTTTCAATCCATTACATGGCCCAATCCACTATTTTGGGGTCTAATCCATCCAACCTGAACCACCTAACTTAATGACTCGTGAGAGTCAGACGGGTCGATGGGTCAAGTGAGTATTCTGCACACCCTTACTTAAATCTTTAGTTGGGGATGCCTCTCAAGCCTTTAAGAATGTTTAAAGCCTTCCAAAAGGCTCCAAAAAAACCCTAGTTTACTCCTCCTATATACCCTATGCCTCCATCCCATAAGGATATCTCAAAAGAGTGCCTCCATGCTTTGAAAACCATATTTCTTTTCTCTAATCTCTATCACCAGCACACTTGCCCATTTTTAATTATTCAAAAACCTCTTTCTAGTAGTTACTATGGCAAAAACTTGTTTTTAATTTCATTTTCAAACGAGTTACAGTGTAGCCAAAACCAAAATGCTCTCTATAATAGAGAGTAAAAAAAAAAAAAAGCAATGCTCCAACAATCTCTCTAAATCTAAATAAGTTTTTTGCTTATGAACAGTACCTCTCCAAGCCAGATGGGTTACTATTCACTAGCAATCGCATATGATATTACCTTTTTCTCTTTCTTCTTGATTTATTTTAGCTCTCTCTCTCTCTCTTAGCACAGAACAAAGGAAAGGAGGTAGCAAAACTACTTCTCTCAAGTGAACATCATAGATGATGGCTTGCAATCAGAGTTCGTCTTAAAAACTAAAGAGAACATCAACTCAACCGATGAAATTGGTACCCAAATTTGATTGCATAGGTTTTTCATCTTTAGATTTCAACATATGGGTTTTTCCATCATACTGTATTAGATTTCACCATGGCCACCGATGCTTACATTTATTGATTTTTTGTATGAGTTGATGGTTTGTGGTTTTGAGATTTGCTAATGTTCTTGACATTTGTAGTCATTTGGGTTTTGGAGATCATTAAAAAAAAAAAGGTTCGAAGTGTTGGTTTTATGTTGAGTTTTGTAGATATCGTATTTTGTTCAGCCTTAATTTGCGTGTCGAGCCTCGAAAATTCCAAAAATATTAACTTTTCTCTATAGGGCCACAGAAGCATCTAGATTAATGCGGTACAACTTGTTCACATCAGAGCACTCAAAATGCCCCTGGTTAACCCAGGGTTGATCAAAGGTCAAAGTTTGTCAAAATCATCCCAAAATTACATTTTTCATATTTTTATATCAAACCCGAGTTACTCGAAGATTTTTGTCAACTTTAACCAAGTTTGACCCTAGGTTGACTCTTGGGGGCATAAAAAAATCCTAATTTTGATCCGACCACCAAAAAGGGTTGAGATTAATGTCATTGCGAAGATTATCAAATTTCTTTTCCAATGACCATTCATGAGTCAAAATCAGAGTTAAAACAGTTGAGATATCTTGAAAATCATGTTGGGCGCATCAGATCACTTCCCAAGGTTATAACTTTTGATCCAACCATTGGAATTTCAATTTCTTAAGTGTTCTGGAAACTAGAAATCCATACTTTTCCAGAGACACTAAGACGCTTGATCAGAGTTAGAGAAGGCCTTCAAATGAGCGAATTGAAAAGCTAGAAAAAGACAAAATAATTGACATTAGCCCAATAGCCCCTAGAGGGTTGCCGGGCACTTTTTCACTTATTAAAGGCTCAAAATGTCCTTATAATTGACATATCTTGATGGGGATGAATTTTGGGGTCTTGGGGCATCTTTTTTGGGTAGTTTTCTCTCTCTTTTCTCAAAAATTCTCTCCCTAAAACACCTAAAAACCTTTGATCTTTCACTTTTCTACACATCAAGAGGTAGTGTTCTTACACTCTTTTTCCTCTCCTTGATATCAGGACGTTGGATTTGAGGTTTTAGGGGCATAGATGTAGCTTTTTAGCTACTATCTACACCTTATTCCATCCACGTACCATCAATATGTTAAAAGAAGATTGAACGGGAGGCCCATAAAAATCTTGCCAACCCGAACCCCTTTAGTCAAGGAGAAGTAATCTTTGTAAAACAAAGTTTTATGATTAGCTGGAACCAGATGATAAGAGTCCCGCGCTGGGGACCCCAGAAGCACCTGTCTTGGAAGAAGAAGAAGGAGGGGTAGCTATAACCTAAGGAACCTCCTGGACAGAAAAAGACAAAAGAAGGAGACCAGCTCCTCAGGATCCCAGGAATGCGTAGTGGTACGGGGAGTCGAAGGGAGGCTAATATATCATTTATAAAGGTATGCGGGGCCTGAATGCATCGTGTAGGAAGGTCCCGAACTGCCAGATTGTATGATGTCTTAAGAAGTAATCTAGAGAAACCAGTAAAGAAAGCACAAATCCAACCCAAGGAGGAACTGGAAGAGGTAAACTTAGGGGCTAGTTTGGGATCACAAAAGCTTGTTTTCATTAGCAGTCAGTTGATAGCACAAGAAAAGGAACAGTTAGTAGCATTACTTAGGGGATATGTGGATGTGTTCGCATGGAAATACGACGAGATGCTTGGTTTAGATCTAGGGTTGGTAGTCCATTCTCTCAATGTGGACCCGGGATTCAGGCCAGTAGTCCAACTAGCCAGAGTCTTTTACACTGATATAAAGGCTCAAATAAATCAAGAAGTCAAGAAGTTGCTAGTAGCTGGGTTGATCAAGCCAATCCAGCATCCCAAATGGCTCTGCAACATAGTACCTATGAAAAAAAAGAATGGCTAAATCGAGTGTTGTGTGGATTTTCACAATCTAAATAAAGCATGTCCAAAAGATGAGTTTCCCCTGTTTAATATTGATCCCCTTGTAGATTCAGCTTTGGGAAACTCCATATTTTCATTTATGGATGGATATAGTAGGTATAACCAAATTCGCATGGCTGCTAAAAATGCGGAAAAGACAGCATTCAGGACCCCGATCGAAAATTTTTATTACACTATAATTTCCTTTGGCCTTAAAAATGCAGGGGTCACATACCAGTGAACCATGACAACTATCTTCCATGATATGATGCATAGGGAAGTGGAGGATTATGTGGATGACATTGTGGTAAAATCAAAAACCAGGGCAGGATACTTCCAGATACTTGAACAAGTTTTTGAAAGGTGCAGGAAGTACAAGCTACGCATTAATCTCATGAAGTGTGCCTTTAGAGTATCTGCTGAAAAGTTTCTTGGGTTCTTAGTAAACCATAGAGGCATAAGTGTAGATCCAGCTAAGGCCACAACCATCGCAACAATGAAAAGGCCTACAACGGTTAAAGAGCTCAAAAGTTTCCTAGAAAGGGTTTCCTACATCAGGAGGTTTGTGCAAGGATTAGTTTCGGTCACAAGTGGTTTATCCAAATTGTTGAAAAGGGGGTTGAACAGCGGGAAGCCTTTCAGAGGATCCAGCAGATCATGAATCATCTTATTACCCTACAAGCACTAGTACGTAGGTGACCTCTGTTGCTATATTTAGTATTAAATTTCCAGGTTATAAGGGCCCTACTAGCAAAGGAAGATGATGATGGGAATGAGCAACCCATTTATTATGTGAGCAAGACACTTAAAGATACAGAGACTAGGTACCCCAAGATAGAAAGAGCATGTCTAGTGGTTATCAATGTGTCTCAAAGGCTAAAACAATACTTCTCAGCCAATTAGATCCTCTTAATAACCAAGTCACTTCACATAAAAGCACTCCTTCATCAGCCTCTCCTAACAAGAAGAATAGCACAGTTGCTAGTCTTGCTCTCTCAATATGACATCGGCCTCAAGACCTCTAAGGCTGTCAATAGCCAAGCCATAGCAGATCTACTAGCCCAGCTCCCGAGGGAAGAAGAGTGTTTACTAAGTGAGGAAATCCCTGGAGAGGTGGCAGTAGCAGAACTCCTAGGAAAGAAGTGGACAATAAGGTTTGATGGGTTAGTAACAACAACTTCAAATGGCTTGGGAATTGTGCTAGTTGTGAAGATGGGGACACCATGCCATTATCTTTCAAGCTTGAGTTTTCCTATTCAAATAACGCTGCTGAGTACGAGTCATACCTGACTGGGCTAGCCATAACACTCAAGATAGGAGTAAAACATATGAGGGTTTTAGAAGACTCCAACCTTGTGGTCTCCCAAGTAAAGGGTGACTTCGCACTAAGAGAGAAAATTTTGGCAGCTTATAGAACTTGGGCGCAAATGGTGGAGTAGAAATTCTAGACCTTTGGTGTGGAGTACGCCTAAAGGAGTGAAAACAAGTTCGTTGATGCATTAGCCACCCTCGAATTCCAGATGTCATCTAAAGGAAAAGGGACTTTGATAAGGGTAAGTAAACAGGAACATTCCTCATAAGGATCCTCAAAAATATGTTCCCTGAAGAACCAAAACAGAAAGATTGGAGAGATGAGATAAAAGGGAAAATGGAAAAGTTGGGACATGAAGGAAACATCAAAGAATTAAAAGATTACACTGTGTTAGAAGGAAGGATGTACAGGAGGCTACCTGGAGGGATCTTGTCTAGATGTATCAATGATAAAGAACGGAACTTGAGGTTAGAAGAACTGCATGATCAGATCTGTGGAATTGCAGAGAAAATTAGTTTATATAGAAGGATGCGGCGCATGGGGTACTACTGGCCAAATATGAACAAAGGCCAGATATGAACAAAGAGGCTACAATTGTACAAGAGGAATGTCAAAAGTGTCGATTTTCAGTGGACAAAGAGTAAAGTTATGCTGTGTTTATGATAGAAGATTGGAGGACCCCATTCATGGAATACTTGGTTTAAGAGATCCTGCCAATTAACAGGACATTGGCACACTAGCTCAGGAAACTTGCCATCAAATACTTCTGAATCTTGTTCAAAAAGGGGTACAGTGGGGATCCTTTAAGATGCCTAGGGCCTAGGAAAGCTAGAGAAGTAGTTAGGGAAGTCCACCCAAGTGATTGTAGAAGTCACCCAGGAAAAAGAAGACTTCACAGGCAGTTGTTGCAATCGGGGTACTATTGGCCTACAATAAAAAGGGACTCCGAGGAGTTGGTTAAAACGTGTCATGCATGCCAAGTACTTGGAGACACAATCCTTACTCATCCAAATGTGCTGCAAGATATGATATCATGGCCTTTCCACACTTAGGGGCTTGACCTTATAGGGCCCATAAACCCTCCTTCTAAAGCCTATATATGAATCTTGGCAGCCACCAAGTATTTTACAAAACGGGTAAAGGCCATCCCTTTGAAAAAGGCCACTGGAGCAATTGTAGCAAACACTAATTGGGAACACATCATCACACGGTTCAAGATCTCAAGAGGCTGATCAGTGACAATGGAATCTCATTCATAAACAAAGATATGAAGAACCTCACTGAGGCATATTACATCAAGCATGGGAGGTCCACACCATATTATCCGCAAGGAAATGATCAAACAGAGGCTACTAATAAGATGATACTAAAGGTCCTCAAAAAAATGAAGCATGGGTATGGGGGAAAATGCAGTGACCACCTGACAGATGTACCATGGGCATATAGGAGCTTTTTGAAGACAACCATAGGATTTTCACCATTTTCCCTAATTTATGGGACGGAAGCCATCAGCCCTGTAGAGTCAGTCATCCCTATGCCAAAAGTAGTACTCGAAGAAATTCAAGAAGATACAAATGGCACAAATAGTGAAAGGAGGTTGGTAGATCTAGAGGGGCTAGAGGAAGAATGAGAGGTGGCCAAAAGAAGGAGTCAAAGGTACCAGTAGAGGATGGCTAAGGCATATGGACAGACAATACATCCAAGAGCTTTCACGGAAGGGCAACTGGTGTTAAAAGTAGCAGAGCATATAAGGAAGCCCATATCATTAGGGAAGCCCACAATAGCAGATACTACTACCTCACAAAGGAAGATAGGACCATCCTGAAAGACCTTATAAATGGGAAATGATTGAAACAATACTATGCATGAAAGGGGAAATTTTCAGTTTACCAAGACCCTTTTTTGCCAACTCTCCAATCTGCAAAGTGTTTCATTATTCTTGGCTTAATTGAGTTTCTATTTTTCTTGTCGTTTAGGAGCCCATGGGAGAAGGATATTCTATGATCTTTACTATCTTTGTCAAATCCTCCTATGTTTCTTAGTATGGCAACTGTGTTATGTTTCAATGAAACCTTCTTTTCTTTTATTTTTAAAAATCAAGCTATCGCTAAAATATACAATTGTGTAGTATTACATAACTCAAATGTGGGTGAATTTAGGAGGGGTACTTAGGCCAGCGCGAAAAAAAAAAAAAAAAAAAAAAAAAAAAAAAAAAAAAAAAAGGAAAAACTTAGATCATGACCAAGGGCTCATACCACAATTAGTTCAAGTACATGACCTGGGACCACGGGCAGAAATAAGCGCCTAGGATACCCAACTCAGTACTTGTCCAAAAAGGGTCTGCCTGGTTCATGACATGGGATTTGAGAAAAAAGAGAAACGTCTTATTTATCTAGTTTAGTACCTGCGCAAGAACATGATCACTAGGGTACCTGGTCTGGGACCTACTGCAAATTTGTAAGGACCATGGCCCAGGACTTAGCTCAAAAAAAAAAAAAAAAAGAGAAGCAACAAAAAAGAAGAAGAGTAGAATACACATTGTGAGTAGATCTACACACTATTATAGTCACAAGTAGTATTCGAAAGAGAGAAATAAAGATAAACTTATACAACCTCAATTGTCTAGAAAAAAAAAAGCTTATACATTTGAACTACTAAAGAAAAAAAAAAGGCAAGGAGTTAAGGTATAAGGCCAGCTAGCAAAGAGCTTTTTGGGAAAATTGCAGGAACAGTTGAGAAAGAAAGAACCAACTGTTTTTAACTTTCAAGTCCTACAATGTCTTGTGAGCGCGAGCTAAGGCCTCCTCAGCAGCAGTGATTTCAGCATCAAGGTCCTTGGAGGCCTGTCTCTAGAATAGCATGTGGGCTAAGGAACGCAAATACTCCAGCAAAAAGGATAGATTGAACTTGGCTTCTATGAGATCCTACACCACTGTCCTCCACTCCAATAGCCTCTCCTCGGATAAAGAGTCAAGAGAGAAATCCCTCAAAGAGATCAAACAACACATAAGAGCTCCATCAGAATGTTGCCCAGAAATACACCTACCCTGAACCCCTTGGTAAAGTTCCCATGGGTTTTAAATAGTCCCTCTAACAGTGGCAGACCCTCGACAAGCACAAAGAATCGCAGGAAGTTACCAAAAGGAGGCCCAAAACGATGAAAATGGCTCGCAGGGAGGCTGTTGAACTCCAAGGAATCAAAGTGGGATAAGAAAGCAGGGAGCTCTGAGTCAGGATCTGAGACAATCACCCGGGGAGCTTTTTCCATTGCCGTGTCTCCACTCTCAGGAATTAGAGAACCTTCAAACCTCTGGACGGTTTAGGGGATCCATGCTTGAGCTTCAACAACCTAGACATTAGAAACAAGTTCCCAACTACTTCAGTAACTACGAGTTCAGGATCCTTCACCTATGTCAGCACCTACAAAAACAAACAAAGTCAAAAGGGGAGGAGGGAAAGAGGAAGAAATAAAGATGAAAAGGTAAGAGAAGGCTAAAGAACCAATATCAGCTCCCTATGGTGCAACCTCCTCTTGATATGGGGCAGCCCTATTAGCTATTATGGGAGGCTCCTCCTCTTGGTCCTTTGACTTCCTGGAGGACTTTGTGAAAAAGCACAAAGCACGTTAGAGAAAAGGTGAAGAAATTTTGGCAAATTTACTAAAGGAAGGGAAGGATACCAGGGGCTTCGCCATAAGAGGAAAAGGTAAGGGAGAAATATGGAAGAGAGAGAGAGAGAGAGAGAGAGAAAGGAAGGATTTAAACTAAAGGAAGAGGGGAAGTATGACGATGGTGAACAATACACATCTTCAAAACCCTCTGATTCCAAGGAAGGGGTGGCCTTAGGGACAGATTGGGCATTGGTTTGACCTAAAAGGGGAAAGAAATAAGAACTCTTAGAAAGAAAGGTTAAGGGAGATAAGAGTGGGCGTTAATAAAGAATGGATGAGGCTTACCCGCTTGTGTAGATGAAGACACACCCCTCTAAGGACTCTTTGCCCAACGCCGGCTCAGTTGTCGGCTCAAGTGTCACAGTTTTGGTAGCTCTAAAAGTCTGCACGGGCTTGGGATACTGGGGAATAGGAGGCTGCAGAGCTTCAGGGTCCTGAACAGCCAAAAAAGTAGAAGGTAGAATGGGCTGGGCCCCCTTTACTACCTGCTTGACTTCCTTGGCCACACCACCACTAAGGGGCTCCATTTCCACACTTAAGGCAGCAACAAATTGGGCTGTCATCACTTCTTTCATTAAGGCCCCACTGGGCATGGGAGGAGGCACTTCGACCTGCAAAGGAAAAGAGGAGTATGTGGCAGAAAATCACAAAAATGCATATGTACACAGCACCAGAAAAGGAAAGAAAGCAAATAGTAAAAGGCACAAATGGGAGAAGGCCATACCACATCATCACTAGAGGATTGACTTTTACCTCCCTTGGGGTCTGACTTGCGCTCGGACTACAAAAAAAGAGTGACCATCCATCAATTTAAAAAAAAAAAAAAAGAGGAGAGACACAACAAGAACAATGAACTAAGATGGGCAGATGTAAAAAAAAAAAAAAAAAAAGCCTTGCCCTTCTCTCTCTCTTTACAAGTAACAAGTTCTTTAATGGTCTTTTGTCTATTACAGGTACGCCCAAAGGGTCTTAAGGGAGACTGGTGTGTGGTGTCAAAGGACCCTGAAGAACCATGAGCTGAGGAGCTCACAAGAACTTGAAAGACAGGAGACTTTACCTTAATCTTCACTCTGATATTTGGGATTAAGGGATGACTAACTTCCTTTCCAATTGCAGAAGGGTCCACTTACTCGGGCTAATTAGAAAGGACTAGCTATTTACGAGGCCTAGCAGTCTTCCTTTTCTTAGTCTTAGGGCTAGTCTCAGTACCTTCCACGCTTCTTTCAAGCTCAACTCTTTTGACAGCTTCCTGTTTGATCTTCTTCTCTTTACCTTTGCCCATAGGAGTGGTAACACCAATTGCCTCTACCACCTCTCTCTTGACTGGCACACTAGAAGAAGTGCCCACAATAAGGCCACACCTTGACCAAGCGTCACGAAAATCATTTGCATAACATACCCAACCACCCCTAAAGGCATGTCACTCTACAAATCCTGTTTTGCTACTTATGGTAGCAAACACAATGCCAGCAGTGGGGAGGGCTGGACATTTTTTGAAGGTAGAAGCAGAGAAAAGGCTAGGATTAGGAACCCTTCCAATCTTACCAAAACCAACAAAATCTAAGAAGGACTTTTGAACTCTTCTCTAGTAGCCAGCAATGCCATTGGAAGCAAAGACTCTCTGCTGGGAATTTGGCATCTCCAATTGAGGGCTCTTCCATGACCAATAAGAAAAAGCATGGGACCTTAGAAACAGATCCAAGGAAGGAAAAGAAGGCACTACCTCCTTGAACATCAGCGAGATGTCCTGGTCAAAACCAAACTACCTAAGGACTCGGTGTACTGAGTAGTGAGTGTACTTGGGACCAATAGATGAGGGTACTAGAAGCCACGAGGGACTGATACAAGCCAAATACGCCAAACTGCCTTCATCTCTCCAACGTAGATCAAAATAATTCATCGAGGAACTAAGGAAAGAAGCCAATACAAAATCGTAGGCGAACCTTGGGCTGAACTCTCGAGGAGAACACCAACTTAGGTGCCCTACCTAATCAAATAACTCCACCAAATTGAGACTGCCGCCCTTTAAGTTAGACCAGCGAAAAATAGGGGGTGGCTATCAGTAGAACTGCCACAGAGACCCTTAATCACATCTGAGGATCCTTGGAACTTATCCTTCACAAACTTTAAACTCCTGCACTTTGCCAAACTAACAGAAGAACAATCCCACATGAACACCAGAAGAATGGCATAGTGAAGAGATGAAGTAATAGCATAGTAAGAATTGCCTTCAACTTCATCTCCATGAAGCAAGTCTAATTGGGAGTAAACATGGCCTAAGAACATGGGGGCTAAAGGATACTGAGCACCCCGGACCAATCTAATTGCCAGAGGAAAGAAAACAGACTTAACCCTGTATTTAGGGAACTCACTGAACAAGAACTTACTAAGCCAAGTGCCAGAAACTCGGCTCCCCCAACTGCCTTGTCCTTCTCTCGAGATAGGTTCATGACCCACTTATCCATTTTGGCCGGTTTCCCACCAAAAGAAGCAATACGCCCGCCGAAGTGACTAAAAAGCTTGTCTTCGACCATAAGATCCTCGCTAGAAAGGTTGATATCAAAGAGATTCTCATCACCAAACACTGGGAGGAGAAGATTAATGACCACATCCTCCAAAATGATGGTCAACTCACCAACGGAAAAGAAAAATGTGTGGAGAGAAGGACACCAATAGCGCACCAAGTGTCTAAGGCCTTTAGCATCCCTAAAACCTTTAAGTTTCCTGGAAATCACTACTGATTTCAAGATCCCGGCACGCTCCAAACAATTGGCAAATTCGCCATTAGAAAGCTCTTTGTCCACCCAAATGGGCCAACCAGTAATCTTACCAGGAGCAAAGTTGAAAAAATAGGAACTGCCTCACGAGATCCTCTCCTAATCTGCAGATGTAAAATCTCCCTCGGATCTGGGATCGAGCGGAACTAGCAAACCTAGACTGGCCAGAGAACACCCAAGTATGAGGGGAAGGAGGGGCTTCACCGTGAAGGGCTGGGGCTTCACCTGTGCAGTCCCAAAAGAGCTTTCACCCTTAGAAGGGCTGGGAGTACGCTCCCTTCTTTTTTGTGAGGAAGAAGAAGTCATGGAACAACAAATGCAATAGGAAACAGGGAAGTTAAAGGAGTAAAGGACAGAGAAAAGGAAACAAAGAAATAGAAAACTGGAAGGAAGAAAAGTTTGGAAATAAAATCTCTGGAAAGTGAAAAGAAATTTTGAGATGACAGCAATAATGGCACAAAGAGCAGTTGGAGAAGACGATGCATGGAAAGACGCGCTAGTTGCCAAAATTTAATTTTATGAGGAAAAGTTACTGGCAGTTATTAATGGGAGTTATGGGGAATGGGAAAGTTTAACTCAAACATTCAATTGCCACGTTCCGTGCAAAAGGGGGGAGTTACAAAAGATGTGTAACACGTAAATAAAAAAATAGGATACCTGAGGATGGTGGGGAAAAGCAAGATCCTGATGGAAGAGGAAGAGGGACCCTAAAGGCAATCATAATAGTGGGGAAGGAACTTTTATAGAAATTAAGATTCTAGTCTACTCATGCGTGGCCTGCAGGCAACCCACGAGCTCGGGGAGCTAAATGTTGAGATCTAAAAAAATCACAATGTTGTACCAAAGCCCAAAAAATAACACAAAGAATTGAAATCATGAAGCATTTGGGCTTCTTATAAAGGAAAAAGGGAGAGGCCTAAACCTGTTAAGGGTCCATAAGGGGAAACCCAGGTCTATGGATGGGTAAGTTTCGGGCCCCATGAAATAAATGAGAGAAAAAAACAAGCCCAACCCAGCCCTCAAAGGTCAGGAAAATCACTGGGGAGCCCGAGAAAATAATTGGGCAACAGGATACTTGGGAATTCCCAGGAGCCTGGATCCTCACTGGATTCTCAGGACGTGCAGCAAGGCCAGGTTTGGATTAAGATAGTTCAGGGGGGATGCCAAGAAACACAAGGAACGAGAGCAGATATGTCCCTATCAGCCACCCAATGCTGCCGAAAATGAATCAAAAGGCTTGGGAACCAACAATTCATGAACAAGGGGTTGGTACCTCATAGAACCCAGGAAAAAGAACCATGAAGGAAGGTAGCTGGGAAACTTTCAACCTGGTGAGAAAAAATCAGCTTACTTGGGAAAAATGACAAAGGGAAAGACAGCCAAAAGTTGAGTTTGAAAAGATGAGATCTAGAAGCCTTGAAAAAAAGAAAGACCAAAGGTCAGCTCTTTAGGACACCCCAGAACAGAAAGTTAGCAGGAGGCTTTTGAAGAAGAAACCCCAAAAGAAGAAAATAATAAAGAATGAGGAAGGGACTAGCCACCAATGTTGCTGGCACAACATTGGTTCTAGTACCTAAGGGAGCAAATGGAGGGAATTAGTGGTACCTTGGAAACCCTAGAATGGCACTATAAAAAGGAAAGCAACCAACAGTGAAACGGCATTTAGCAACAGTGAATTAGAGTAAAATCCTTGAGAAAAGCTCTGTCAGAATTTAAAAAAGGGAGAAAAGAAAGGGAAATACCACATGGTAACCTCAAACAGCCACTAGAGAACACACTTGGATTCAAAGGGATTCATAATTTGCAAGTATTAGAGGCCTAAAGAGCCATCTAAGTATGTGATTTTTGAACTTATTTGGACCTTGTAGCACGTCCTAGTGGGCATAGTATATTACACAATTAAGAAAGTAATGGAATAGTCTACATTGTTTTAAGGATCCTTAACGTTTTATTTTGTGTCCTTCCTTACTACTTCTTTTCCTTTGCTATTTCTTACTGTTCAATGCATATATATTTCTTGTTTGTTAATATGTATGTGTTGTAGGATTCATGCTCTATGCACCACTTGGTTCGAAATCAGCCCAATTAGCTATGGTGAACCAAGCCCAGTCCCTTAAAACAATCAGTATTGGGTCCAGGATCCTTGTTTCTACTTGGACTTGTGTCCTAAAAAAAAGAACCCACATACCCTTGAAATGTTAACAATGTCTGATTTACTTTTCCGCTCTCCATGATAGCATTGTGCATGATGTGTGTGTGTGTGTGCGCGCGCACGCGCGTGTGTGTATGCTTGTTTGTGGACGATCATGCACTTTGTATGATGGATTCTCATGGTTAGAAGAGCGATCTTCTTGTAATCATGGGTGCTTTTGACCTTGTAGTGTGGGTATGCGCAAAAGGCGACTGCTGTAGGCGCATATTCAAGTTATATTGTGAGCATGATCATCGTGGTGTGATTGTCTTGATCCATGTCAGTTAAGTGACATTGGTTTCTCTGTGTATGTGACATGCATCAACGAATTAGATGCTTTGGTGAGTTTTGGCTCGCCCTAGTACGAACACGCTATTGCACACCGCATACACAAGAACGAAACCCTGTCAATGTGCCATAGTTCACTAAATGCAAAACTTTGCCGAATTTTAGCCGTGAAAATGAGGCGCCTTCGTTGCCGTATTCTCATAGTTCTTACAATGAAAGCTTGGTGAGGATAGTGTTTTATGTGCTATAACGCACCTAGGGCGAAATGTTGCTAGATTTTTGCCATGAAAATAAGGCAAAATGATGCCGGATTTTCATAGTGGAAATTTGGCAACAATTCCAAAACATACTAATGAAGCATCGATCAAGACCACACCCTTCCTGAATCCAAACCTCAAAGCCTAATTCCAATAAAGCCTTGAAAGCTAATGCCAAGAGTTCATATTTAATTGTCAATATCTGAAAATTAAGATTTTACCAAAACAAATGACTATTTATGGACAGGCGTTGTGAGATGCCTAACACCTTCCCTACACGTAACTAAACTTCTGAACTCAAGAATCAAGATTTTTTATCTGTCCATATTAGATTAGGAAAAACAACATTTTTCTTATCCTAGGATTGGTAATAAAATTAAATAGAGTTAGGTGACCAATCACACCTTAGAAAAAAAGATCCATTGTTGGTAGCGACTTCACTTACCTTTGGCAATTAGATTAAAATTGACTTGATTCAGTCATACACCAGAGGTCCTTCACCCTCTTCTTCATAGCACCCGAGCTCCACGAGGCCCCGCCTCATGAACTCATGCAAGCGTCGTCACAATGGGTGGTCAACCATCGCGAGGCATCAACAAGTTTGAAGGGGAAGAGTTGGAGATTCTGGTTTCTAACTATTGATTAGTAATAAGTAAGATTTATACTCAAGCACCGATTTAAAACTTGTGGATAACCTATCTGTAATGTCTTACTTTTTGGTTCATATGGGAAATATGTCATTTTTCAATGATGGTATTCATTCTAATTCTCTACTTATATTTATTGTCAGTTTACTCATTATCTAGAAAATGTGAATATGCATATCAATCAACCCAATTTACTGACTTCCATTCAACCCTTGGGCTTCTAGTTAAGCATATTGTTCAGAACATGGAACGGGATATTAACTCTAAAATGGGGCTCACTATTGTAGTTGAAAATACCATGCTTCACAAAGTTCTAAGTTCTAGTCGAAATTTTTGATTGATCCCTATTTCTGCAAGTTGTGAAATCTACTTGAGGGTGTTGGCTCAGTTTTTTTCAAAATGTGTAGACTTTTTGTCTTGTTTATTATATAAAATCTAACGAATTATCATCAGGATTAAAATATCTCTTTTTTATTCTTTTGAGTGTGTTTGTTTAATTTGTTCAAGTCAAAAGTTAATGAAATGGTATTTTATCATACTATTATATACAGTTGTTATGGGATCTTACCATAGACTTTTATAACTATATTAATTGTCTTGCTAATTATTAAGGTGCTAGGTAGTGTAATAATTCAATTGAAGAGTTAAAGTTGCTTAATCATTTTCCTTGACCCATAACCCAGCCCACAAATCATCCAAGAGGCTTTGGTTTAAAGGACCATCATTTTGACAAAAGACTACATAGCCGGCCGACTTTACCAATTAGCATCATTATCCAAAAAACTAGTGAGGTCTTTATGCAACAATTAGCATCATTATCAATTAGGTCATGTAGTTCAATGTTTTATACACTAATATGCATCATTTACATTATTTTTAAGGATTGTGTTAGCTGTTAAGATCATTTTGTGTTATCTAAACTTTCAGTCCAAGCTCACTCAAGGAAGCCCAAGTTTACTAAAGAGTAAAACAGAATGAGCTAGGGATAGATAAACTTTTTTGTGATTTATGCTCTCTTGATTACATGTTAACAGAAAAAAAAAAAAAAAGCTTTGTTTAATGTAGTTATTGACTTGCATACTTTGTGATTTTAAATATTTCAAATGATTGTTAGTAATACTATGGTCTACTTGTAAATTACCTATGTCCAGGTTTAGACTATTTCTAAAGTTTGTTGTCTCTATTTTAGTTTTAAATTAAACTTTTCTTGGTTGAATAAATCTAATTTAAAAACTAGTATTATATTTGTGTGAAGTACACATCTTGGTTGCTTCCTCTAGGGTTGCATTACTTGTTCTGACATAAGAATTGTTAACACTGCGTACTATGTTTTGCTTTGTAATAATAAAATAGGTGTACTTGGGATGGATCTGCATATTTTAGGAGACATATCTTTCACTAAATCTTTTAGAAGATCCTAATAATGAATATGTGATAGGATCTTCACATATAAGTGGTGAAGATAGTGTTACACAAACTCAAGTATTTAGCCAAATGTCTCTACCCTAAGTTGGGTGGTCTGCCTGTGATGTCCTCGCCTTACCTGCCCCGAGGCCACTGGCTCCCTGCCCGGGGGTGTAATATGACCATAAAGACCCCTATTTTTTTATTCTAAAAAAAAAAAAAAAAAAAAAAAAGTTGAATCCACGGCTAAGAAAACACAACGTAGCGCCAACTTATCCATCCAAGAAGACAATCTTCTTGTGTCTGCACTTATCAGTGTTAACTAAGATGTAGTAAAAAGTGCTAACCAAAAAAAAAAAAAAAAGGAACTCACTGAAATAAAATTTTAGAGTACTACCACAAGTGAAAGACCTTTAAGTCTACGATTCGGTGGTCAACGATTCAATAATGCACCAATAAATTTTGTGGGTATTTGTCACAAACTAATTCAATGAATCAAAGTGGTATGATTGAAGAAACCAAGGTACATGTTACAAAGAAATTTATGTTAGTTTGATAATTTGTTCCAACTATTTCAAGATACTAATTATAGTATTTTTGTTAGATTTTCAGGTTGATAAAGTAAGACAATAAATTTAGAAGATGAAGATATCCCGCATGTTCCCAATGTATTGAAGAGACCACCAAGTAAGACGGCTGAAAAAGAATGATTGAAGAAACAAAAGAGTAATGAAGGGTACAACTTCAAATATGGACGACTTATTAAATGTCATGATGGAAGAAAGAAGAAAAATGAATGAGATGAAAATAGTCAATACTGAGAAAGGACGTCTTGTAAACCATGAGTAGGAGATGGCGCAAATTCATCTTTAGGATAAAAAACTTACAACGATACAAATGAAAATGAAGTTGGAAATGGACAAATTGAAAAAGGATAGGGAAATGGAAAAATTGAGATTGGAACAAATGAAGCAAGAAAGATAAATCATAATGATGGATGCAAGTGTGTTACCTCCAATGCAACAAGAATATATGCATCTATGCCAAAAGGAAATCCTTAAAAAACGAAGGAATTAGGTTGACATATAGTGCTCTTGTTTTGTATGATTAGGAGAGCATTATGAACTTATTTTGTTACAATGTGATCCCATTGGCTAAGAATAGTAGTTGCTATCTACTATTATTTGATATATTACAACATTTGCATTTGTCATTGTAAGTAGCCGATAGATTTGATGCTATTGTCATTTAATTTTTCTATTAAAAGATATATATATATATATATATCAATTAGTCTCAAAGATGTTGTTTAGTCTTAGATAGGGGTGTCCACAAGTCGGTCCAAGTTAGGTTTATGCCCAACCGCAACCAACCCGCTTACATCAGGTGGACGGTTGAATAACTCACCGCTGACTGCTAAGGACCTCGAGTTGAGTCGAATTAGTCTCCGGTGGATAATGATCGGGTCGAATGGCCTCAATACTAAGTTACAATCACCGAATCTTTGCCGGATTGAAGCTCAAAACAACCATATCAAAACCAGATTTGAGTGAAAATCTCAGGATCTAAGCAAAAATCGAAGCAAAAACCATCACATTAAGCCCAGATTTGAGTGAAAACTTTATCTCATTACTAGATGTAAGTAAAATTTAAAGCAAAAGCACCACATCAAGCCCAGATCTAAGCAAAATCTTTATCTCACCGCCGGATCTAAGTAAGAAAACCTAGATATTCACTGGATCTAACCAAAAACTACCAAACCTTCATTGGAATATTGATGAATCTGAATCGATCTAAGTAAATCCAGCCTTCTTTCATGGGTTTCATCGGTCAGATCGGGTATATCGGCTTTTGAAGAAGAAAACCCAACATCCGACCTGCCTAAGTGGGTTTTTGGTGGTGTAGACTCGTCTTCAACCATCACTGGTGTTAGGTTAGCCAGTTTTCAGGTCAGCCCGGGTAGTTTAGGCAGGTGGGTTGGTTTTCGGGTTCTGGTGGACACCCCTAGTCTTAGGGTGTCATCAATGTTATTTATATTGAAAATAATCTTTCGAAAAATATCATTGTTGTTAAACATGACCATTTAAAAATTATGATCTTTAAATAAAATAAAATAAAATAAAAAGACTGTTGAGAAATAAGACTGTTGGAAAATTTGAAAATGTTGTCGTTATGAGATTTAAAAATATATGTTTGTTGGGAATTTTAAAAAATAGTTGTTGAGAATGAATAGAGGAAGAAGAAAGAAATATTAAAGGAAGAATAAAAAAAGAAAGAAGAAATAATATTTAAATAAGATAGAGGAAGGATAGAGAGTCTATAGGAAAGTAAATGTAATTGTTCACTCTCCAAACAACACAAATAATTAAAAAAGCTACTGTAGATGTTTTTAGTTCAATTAAGTTTTTTATTTTTTATTTTTTTGATTTACTTTGCACTTGTGTGGACACAACGAGAGAGTCGCCTTCTAGTTTTTGCAATGGCCTATGAACCATATATATAGCGTCTTATCAAGTAAGGACCTTTTGATCTTACTACCAAAGATATGGGGTTCGAAGTTAAGATACGGTCTTGGTAAGATGTTAGGCACCCAAAACCGCATAACCTTAAGATTGGCTTACAATCATTGTGTCTTATGTCTTAACCCCCTTAAAGGCACACTTAACATTGCTATCTAACTCACACACATACTAGCATACATCTAACAATCAACTTGGCATCAAACATCCCTAACCATACATCTATCATGGCATACCTTAGCATTCATCTAGCATGGCATCTCACAACATCCTAGCATTCACCTAGCAAATAACTTATCATTCATCTAGCATACATGTCATGGCATCAAGGCATTTATCAAATCACAAACCCTTCATACATCTAATCATGCCTCATCACAAACCTTACCATCATATCACATCACATCCATCCAAGGCCGAAACATGTGAGCATTTAAGATAAAAAAAAATAAAGCCAACAACATGTCATCATCCAAGGGATCGAGATCATAATTATATCATCAAACCTAAGTAAGATCATGTCACAAATGCATGTGCATTATGAATGCATGACTTACCTCACTTATCTTATAGCAACTCAGCACTTATGGCATTATGCATGAGTATATGAATGCATTTTCATAGCATTAAAACAATAACACCATAATTCTAACATGTGAAAGCAAACAAGCTATTAAACATGTAAAATAGAAGCTTAAAAACATAGAAAAATGGAAAGGAAGCTAAACAAGAGTATTACATGTGAAAACAGGAGCAAAACAGATAAAACAAAAATTAGGATTTCTGGGCAAGTTCATGTGCATGCATGAATAACCCTGTGTGCACATAATCAAGCCTGAGTGCGGAGGCAAGATTATGCGCACATGGGATTCTGCTAGAAACCCTAAAAACACAATAAATAAGGCAGAGCTCTTAAACAAAAATTCTAGCAACCTAACATGCTTTTAAAACATACATCTACATAAATCTAAGCTAGATAAACATATTAAAACATAAAACAAAAAAAAACTAAAGTAAACAGAAAGATTAAAAAGCAGAAAAGAAAGGAAAGGAAAAAGAAAATTTTGAAACTAATGCCTCAAAGAAAAGCTCTTCAAGATTGATTTTTGACCGTTTTCCTCAGTCAAATGTATTCATAATCAACAAAAAGAGTGAAAAGTAATATTAAACTCAAAGATCAAGACCAAAAAAGGCCCAAATCAAAAGAAAATTGACTTGAGGATGTTTTGTGAAAAATTCCCTCTTTGATTCATTATTTCTAGTGGATCTTAGTATTTTCCGGTTGGATTTTTGTGTGTCTTGAAAATATACCATGTAAGATTACTTATAATGTGAAAAAAGGGTTTGGAACGACTCCTAAATGATGTAGAATTTTTTCCAAATCTCAGCATAAATACAGAAAACTTGTCTTGTTTAGTTTCTGGAATTCACTATACATGCGCAAGATCGGGCCTACGTACACGTGCTAAAAGCTGCATGCATAGGCTAATTCTAGCATGTGCATAGCAAGGGTTTCCTTGGTCTTATTTTTCCAAAAATAGATTTATTTTCTCAATAAAAGTTATATTTTTCATTTTAACATCTTATTTTTCCAACCTTGAGTTTTAGAATTTAGCATCATTGGGGAACTGGGGCCCAAGTCATCAGGAGTACAAAAAAAAACGGTGTCTACAACTCTTAATCCAATTTTTTTGTTGTAGACACTAAGGGGTCAATTAAAAAGTTATAAACTCATGATCCTAAGCAAGGTAAGTTTTTTATCAATGACTTCTTTCTTTACTTAATAGGATTCACATGAGTTATTTGATATAGTTTCTCTATATCTTTATGTTTGATTTGTTTGGTGTCTACATCTTTTATTTGATATTAATCTGATAATGAATTGATTACAACTAGTTCATATTTGTTCTTGTGTTGTTATTTCAATTCTTGTGTTAGAATGACGTGATTATCCATTTAATGTTAGTTTAGAATACTATATAATTTTTCTTATAATTATTTGTTATGATAATGATTTGTTTTATTTATTTGAAGTTAGTTTAATTTATGGAGCTTCTTGTGGCTTTCTTTAGTTTATGTATTACGTTTCTAGTTGATTAAATATAAACATGTAATATTCTAGATTTTGTTATAGGATGCGTATGCATCATCGAGGTTGTGTATGCACCCTGAACCTTGATTAGGCAAAAAGTTATTTTTTGATTTAATTAATTGCTTCTTCACATGTTTTATGATTCTGTTGAATTCAAATTCCTAGGATTAGGTAAAGTAATTTAATAGGTTGTTTTCAATAATTTTATCATTCAACATTACCATGATTTGAATGTTTTAGAATAGAATCTTTTTTGTCAATGCAAGTTTATTTGATTTGGTTAATTGACCTTCCATATTTAATAGTATTTGCTTTCGTTGTGGTTCTAATTTTTTTTTTTTTTGGTGTGTTATGGTGTAGTCTTTGATAATATGTTTTATGTGTGTTTTATTTAATACAATATGTATGTGGTTAAAAGTAGGGATTATGACTATTTTAGTAATATATTTAATTAAATATTACTTATCAATACATAAATGGACTTCAACTCACAGGCCAGACAAGTTTAGGTGTTTAACACTTCCCTTTCCTATATTTTAGCCCCAGCCCTAAGACCTGGTGTGTAGACCCATGTAAGGGGCCCAAGTTAGTTCATAGACCTAAACTATGGGGCAACTCTCAATCTTCCACCTCTAGTCCATTTGGTTGTGACATACTAACAAGGGACAAACCGTGTGTGTGTATTACACAAAAATAGTGGGCTTAGAATAACCACTAAGAAAGATGTAACTCCAAAAGTTGGAATAGAGTTTAATTCGAAAGAAGAGGCATATCTATATTATAATTTGTATGCTAGATATGTTGGTTTCAATGTTCATAAAAAATTGGCAGAACAAAAGTAAGATAGATAAAGCAACAATCATATCCCGTAAATTTTGTTGTTATAAAGTTGGTTACAGGAAGGAAGTTGAATGGGAAGGAGAGAAATCTAGAATGGAAGTAAGAGTTGGTTGTGAAGCCCATATGGTTATCAGTCATTGACAAAATGGTAAATATCATGTTACCATTTTTTAATTAAAACACAATCATGAAGTTGTAAACTCCACAAAGTAAACATAAATTGTCATTACAAGAAAAGATATCAATTGCACAAGCAGCTAACGTTAAATTAGGAAATCGCTCAGGGATACGGCAAAAATAAGTTGTTTGAGTTCATGAGTGAATAGGCTAGAGGTATGGAAAACTTGGTTGTACTCTTAAAGATATCATTAATCATTTTACAATCTAAATGGATGAGAGAAACGAAAGAGAGAGAAATATTTACTAGCTTTCATTATTTTGAGATGAGGATGTTTTAAAATGCATTTTTATGAGATACAATTGGATGTTGATAGTCAAATAACTAATATATTTTGGACAAATCCTAAAATGATTGCGGATTGTGATTTATTTGGTGAAGTAGTTTGTATTGGTACTACGAATCGAACCAATAAAAACTATCATCCATTGGCACCTATAATTAGAATGAAGCATCACAAACAAATTGTGGTCTTTGGTGCTGCTATTGCATTGTTGTATGATGAAATAACCGAAACTTTTTTGTGGTTATTTTGAACTTTCCTAAAAGCGATGTATGGATATAAGCCAATTACGATTTTTATTAATCTAGATCTAGTGATGGCTAAAGCAATTGCATAGGTGTTATCATAATATCATAATTGTTCGTGTAGATGGCATTTATTTCAAAATGCTCTCAAACACCTTAACAATTCTTTTCAAACTTCAAGTTCATCTACTGGAGAGTTTAAAAGTTGCATAAGTGATCATGAGCATGAAAATGTTATTTAAGCATGAGAATTAATGTTGGATAAACATGGTCTCCAACAAAATAGGCGGTCGAAATGATATTTTGAAGTTAGAGAAAAATGGGTAATGACATATGGTAGAAATATTTTTTAGCAAATATTACGATCACATAATTAAGCGAAAGCTTCAATAGTCACGTGAGAAAGTATCTAAAAGTCAACTAATAATATGTTGGAATTTTTTAGCATTTGAAAGGTTACATGATCACCTATGCTACAATAAGTTGGAATCCAATTATGAGATGATCCAACGTTTACCTGTTTTGAAAATGAAAGTGCTTTCTATTAAAGAACTCGAGGGATGTTTACACTTCTAAAATCCTTAATTTATTTCAAGAAGAGTATAAGAAGTCTTTGGACATTGTTGTTAATGCATGTTGTGATATTTCACCATTGTTTGAGTACAAGGTTACATGTAAGAGCATATTTGAGAACATAAGGTTATCATCAATTCTATAGACTAGACAGTTGTTTGTAGTTGTAACAAATTTGAATTTGTTGAGTTTTTATGTAGTCACACATGCATTAAAGGTGCTAGATATTCAAAATAAAAAACTACTTATTTCTCGATAGATTTCAAAGTGGTAGACTAAGCAAGCAAGATTGAATGTGTACTAGATAACCACAATTGTACTATCAAAGAATATCCTAAGGATGTAACAAATTAATACAAAGCTTTATGCCATAAAGCAGTTAACATTGTTAGTAAGGCTAATAAAAATGAAGAAGTATCTATGTTTTTAGCTAAGAAAATGGTTGCATTAAATCTTGATGTGGAAATGATTTTGAAGAAAATATTGGATTTACCTTCCAATAAACATTGTATGGATTCTTCTCATAATGAACATGTAGATGTTGCATCTAGCATAAATGCTAATAAAGCAAAGGCAATTAAGAAAAAAATGGGTACATCCCTTGTTAAAGGTGTTGGATATTTTGGATATTTGAATTTTAATGCTCATATAAGTGAGTTGATGAAATCAATTTTTATCCCTTAATGGCAATATCAGTTTCTTTGTTAAAGTTGAAATTCAAATATTGTATGAATAGTTGCAATCATATTGTGATTTGATGCATTTTTTTTTTCATTAAGTTCATGTGGTAGTCCTATGTGTAAGTACTGAAATCTAATCACAAAATAACATTTAAGTAACTTGTGAAATTGGATGTGGTTGTAGGGGCTTTGTCCATATACATAAAAAATTTGACAAAAATTTCACAGGGCTGATAAGGCATGTTGTTAACGGTAGGTAAAAATAATAATGTCAATGGTGGATCCAAATAAGAATCAATAAAAGTTTTTCAACTCAACTATTATGAGATTTTTTTCGTGCATGTAACATTTCTATAACCCAAATAAATTTCACTGTTAATCCAAAAAAATCAATACTTATAATCCTATGTAACCAAACATTCCAAAATCTTTATTAGCCACCACCACTGGCCTCCACACCTCCACCTTCAAGTTCATCATCATCGAACGATCACTGCCTCTCAGTGTTTAATCTTGACTTATCCAAAAGGCACAAGAGATCATAGTCGTCTATTTAGCTCAGTTTTGAAGTCCCACTCCCATCTCTTTGCTTTATCCATCTCTCTCAAAAATATAATCTAATGTTGTAGTTTGTACTCTATATCAACCATACATAATTATGAACAAAACTACATTATATAGATAGAATCTCAATAGCATGTTAATTACAAGTTTTTATAATTCCTTAATCTATTATAAAAATAGAAACATTTGAATTGTTATTCAAATTTATTGATAAGTTTCCCTCTAAAACTTGGTCATGTTGCAACAATTGTATACTGAGCAATCGCAGTTGACATCTAATATGTTTACAAAATGGGTCATATGTCATTAGATTAGGTGATTCTCACATGACATGTTAGTAGATTCTCAGCAATTGTGTGTGTTTGAAATCGAATTATTTAGTTTTTAACTTGCTAATTGAGAAAGAGTAAAAAAAAAGTAAGGTTTTAAAAAGTTATACGTAAAAGCTAAAATCACTTTACAATCTAATGACAAACAGACACTTAACATGTCAATCTATGTTACGGGAAAAAAAAAAAAAACCCTCATTTTTCTTTTTCTTTTTGGGGGGGGGGGGTTGTTTCTAAGCTCCCTCTTCCTTCTATCTCATCTCATCTAATGATGCACAAAATCATCAGCAAGTCGGTCTTCCTGACAAGCAGTGATAGGGGATACCCGAAGAATGAAAGGTAAAGAACATATAAAGAGCACAGATGAGTTTCCAGCCAAAGACCCTTCAAAGTAAGTCAGCAACTAAATAATTCCCAATAACTCCAAAAATATGAGAGCTAGGAATTCTACGTAAGTTGGAGAAAAGGAGGCTTAGTGCTTATATAATGATATAGAGTTGACCAAGATCCCATGAATGTAGGCTCTTTCCATATAGGGAGTAGATGGACTTAATGCTCTGAGATCTTTGGGCTTAACTTTCCATGTTTGGAGAATACAAATATGTAGAAGGATCTTTGTGATGTGGAAGTTCTTTTCATATGGAGATACTTGAGTGGAGAACATGCAAGAGTCTGGGAGCCAAGTGTAAAGGATCATTCGTTAGGTCCTACTCGTTCGTTACCATGGCATGTTGAAAGTGTAGACGCTGGGTAGGTTGCATTGCAAATTGTCAAGAATGGCACCTGACTATAGGGGGTTACATGTCGACTCCCTAGTTACGTCGTGACTATCATGTGTTAGGTGTCAAGGAAGGTACTTGAGTGCCATTGCATATGTGATGACTATCAGGGTGGATTGTATTGCATGTTGTCAGGAAGGGTGCCTGACAATCCCATGGTCCATGACGATTGTCGAGGTAGATTGTATTGCATGGTGTCAGGAAGGGTACGTGATGCTTCCGAGCATGTGACAATTGTCAAGATGGATTGTATTGCATTTGCATGGTGTTAGGAAGAGTACCTAACAACTCCTTGGTACATGATGACTGTTAGAGTGGAGTATTGCCTGGTGTCAAGGAGCAGCCTGCTCTTGCTTAGGTGCATTGAGTGCTGCAGATGATGCTCGTGATGTAGTCAATTCCTGTCAGTGGGGCTGAAGGTGTAAACTATGATGATGTCATTTCGGCTTGCGACTCTTGAACGCAGAACAGTACCCGACGACATTTAGGGATGGATGTAAACCCATTAGGTTGGGATAATAATTTCGGGTACATGACAACGCATAGCTACGTGATGACTCCTTAATGACATGACAACTCTCATGTGTTAGACTTTTCACATACAAAAGCTTGGAGTGGAAGGCGTGTTGTATATTTGCAAGACTATGTTCAGGGTCATTTGTCTACTTGGGTTTTCAGACCACTGTTTTAAAAACCAGACCGAACTGGCCGGTCCGACTAGTTCAACTGGAAAAACCAGTTCATTCTGGTCCAGTTAAAATCCCCAAAACCGGTCAACAACCGGTCAAAAGCAGAAAAACAGGTAAAAAACTGGGAAAAAACTAAGGTTGAACCAAAAATTTTGAAAAAAACGGTTCGATACTCGATTCGGTTTTTAAAACCATGTGTCAGACAACTAGGATGCCTATCAATTGGTCATGTGATTGACCATGTCATTTAAGTTCTTAGTTTTAGGCAACTAGACCTTATCAAATGACTAGGGTTTAGTTGAACGAGTAACTTGAGTTGATTTCTTTTTAGCCTTATAGAAATATTCCTTATCATCATCATCTAAGATGTAAAATTAGAACTTTAGAGCATTTGAATCAGTTGTTGTAAAATAGCATAAGACCCAAATTTGCCTAATCAACCCTGAAATATTCCTACATCAGTCTATGTACCATTGTACAAAAATACATTTGTGCAAAGATAACTATGTAAATTTTCATAGTTATTATAGTTGTGCAAATTAATATTTTATTAATTCTTTAGATTGAGACCAGTGATTTTTGGTTGAGGAAGAGAGAGACATAATTTGGGACAATAATAAAAAAAAAAAATGATAAGGAAATAGATTTTAATGAAATGTAGTGTAAAATATATAATCTAATGTAAGGTGTTTTAAAAAATGGGTATGTAAAATAGAAATAGTAGGTTCTTATACTAAAATAGACATAAAATTTTAGACAAGCTGACGCGAATGCTCTTATGGCTCTTCATTGTCAACCACAATTCATTGAACATTCAGCTAGTTGAATATAGCTATGTATATATGTGTGATTCAAGCCCAATATATTTGCTATCAAGGAATGTCCAAGAGAGCACACATACAAAAAAGAAAAAAATCTAAGAATGAAATCAAGGGATTTAGATAGTTATAACATATTTTATACTTTTTTTTAACTAATGGGATATCACCTACAGGGAATCTTGGTTAGAGTTTCGAGTCAAATAATAGTGATTATCTCATTGTGAGTTTTTTTTTTTTTGGGTTGAAAATGTTACAATATGCTGCCAACTTTATAGTTGTTAGAAATACTGAATTTAATAGTATTGTATTTCTCAACTAAAGAATATACATGTGTGCCTTTATATAGGGGGCATAGGAATGCAGTACAAGTAAAGGTGTGGTACAAGAATGTGTACTATACAAATAATCTAGTTGGACCTAAAGCATATAACACTATATACGTTAACAACCCCTTTCAAACTCAAGGTGGATGTGAGACCAACTTGAGGTTGTCGACCAAAGTACGAAGGCGTCTCTTAGGATGTGACTTAATGAAGATATCTGCAAGTTGATCTGTAGAAGAGACTGAGATTATCTTGAGAGCATCATGGACAAGATGATAATGGATAAAATGACAATCGATCTCGATGTGTTTAGTCTGTTTATGAAAGACATCATTGTGAGCAATATGAATGGCACTCTTGTTGTCACAAAAAAGAGGAGTAGCAGAGGATGTAGACACACATAAGTCTTTGAGAAGTCATCGTAGCCAAAGAAGCTCAGATGTGGTATCAGCAAGGGTACGATATGCTGCTTCAGTATTGGAGCGGGTTACATGAGTTTGTTTCTTGCTTCGCCAAGAAATCAAAGAAGGACCAAAAAGAAAGCAATAACCAGTGGTGGACCTGCGATCAGCGGGATCTCCTGCCCAATCAGCATCAGAAAATGCACGAAGAACAAGAGGAGACTGAGCAAAGTAGAAAAGACAATGGAAGAGAGTGCCCCTTAGGTACCGAAGAATGCGCAGAACAACAACATAGTGAGTCTATTGTGGAGCAGACAGATACTGACTCACTTGGTGAACAGCATAGGAAATGTCTGGATGAGTAACAGTGAGATAAACTAGGCTGCCAAATAAGCGTCTGTAAAGAGAGAGATTAGACAATGGTTTCCCTCCTGAGGGAGTCAGATGCGCATTAAGCTCAACTGGAGTGTCAACAGTCTTGCTATCATTAAGTTCAACTCGAGACAAGAGTTCAGAGGCATACTTGGCTTGAGTAATGTAAAGTCTATCTGTAGAATGAGTGATTTCAAGACCCAAGAAGTAGTTGAAATGTCCAAGATCTTTCATCTCAAACTTCTGACTGAGAAAATCCTTGAGTTCTTAAATGCCACTGAGGTCATCACCAGTTATTATCATATCATCCACATGCAGGAGAAGTAAAATAGTGCATTTGTCAGTACGATGAAGAAATAAGGCAGAACCATAATGACTGGCCATGTAACCCAAGCAAGAGATGGTAGAGTTGAATTTAGCAAACTAAGCTCGTGGAGCTTATTTAAGGCCATAAAGTGCACACCGAAGGTCACAAACCTTGTTTGATTCAACAGAGAGACCAGGAGGAGGTTGCATATAAACTTCTTCACTTAAATCCCTATTAAGGAATGCATTTTTTACATCATCTAGAAAAATGTCTCATTTACTAGCAGCAGCAGCAACAATTAAGAGGGCACGAACAGATGAGATACGAGCAAACGAAGCAAAGGTCTTTTCATAATCAATCCCATACTCCTGTGTAAAACCTTTTGCAACAAGACGAGCTTTGTAGCGCTCAATGGACCCATCAGAGCAAGTCTTAATCTTGTAGATCCACTAACAACCAACCACAGATTTTCCAGGAGGGAGAGTGACCAAGTCCCAAGTATGATTTTTAAATAATGCATCAAGTTCCTCTTTCATTGCAATCTATCATAAAGGGTCAGTGGAAGCCTCACGATAGGAGTGAGGCTCGTGCAATGTAGCAAGGGCAGTGTAACAATAATAGTCAAGTAAATGTGCAGGAATGGATCTTACCCGAGTTAAGTGATAAGGTGGAATGTCTTCTGTAAGATCTTCAGGCAGAGCAAGAGCAGGGGACCCAAGCTCAGGGTTGGGTAGCTCGTCTTTGACCAGTTCATCTTCCACCTGTTCATTAAAGGGAGAACTAGAAAAGGGATCAAGGATATCTGGTGGTTAGACAGAGAATTCTACGGGAGAATCAAGAGTAGCTACAAGAGGATCGAGAATAGCTACAGGAGGGTCAGGAATAGCTACAGAAGGAATACGTGCCTCATCTAGAAATAGATCTAAGACAGAGGAGGATGATAGAGAAGCATGGAAATGAGAGAGCTCGACAAAGAGGCGATGTTCCCAAAAGACAACATTGCGAGAGATACGCAGACAATGAGAAACGGGATCATAACATCGATACCCCTTTTGAGTTTCACCATAGCCAAGAAAAAAACAAAGCCTTGACCTAGGCTCAAGTTTGTTATGCTCATGTGGCTGAAGAAGAACGAAACAAGCAGAATCGAAGAAGCGAAAGTGGTGATAGTCTGGAGGTGACCCAAAAAGGCGCTCATATGGAGTTTCATTTTGGATGACAGGACTGGGAATGCGATTAATAGCTTGAAGAGCAACTTCGCCCCAAAAAGGAGCAGGAACCTTAGCAGAGAGAATGAGAGCACGAATAGTGTCAAGAATATGACGAAATTTTCGTTCAGCTCTACCATTTTACAGAGAGGTACCTGGACAAGTTAGTTGATGAACAGTGCCATAGGAATGCAAAACAGCTTGGAAAGCATATTGAGTGTACTCAAGAGCATTATCAGATCAAGAAATTTTGATGCGTTTGGAAAATTGGGTTTCAACCATTTTTGCAAAATTAGAATATACTTGCAATAATTCAGAACGATGTTTCATATTAAAAATCCAGCAATAGCGAGAGTAATCATCAACAAAGACAACAAAATATCGAGATCCACCAATACTAGAGACAGAGGAAGGTCCCCAAACATCATAATGAATAAGGTCAAAGATATCAGTGGATATTGATTCACTAGTATTGAAAGGCAAAGCTGGTTGTTTTCCTAACTGACATGAAACACAATCAAAATTTTCAGTAGACACTGAACCTAACAAACCTCTAAAAGTCAATTGTTGTACCCAAGAAGAAGATGCATGACCAAGTCGAGCATGCCAAAGTGCTAAGGAAGAAAGAGAAGAAACTGCAGCAGCTGCGGCAATAGAAACAGGAGCAATAAGTGGAAGACGAAGGTTGTCAACGGGAAACATACGCCCAACTTTGGGACCGGTCCCAAGCTCCTGTCCCGTCCTTAGATCCTACACAATACACCAAGAATAATCAAATATAATGTGATAACCCAACTCAGCTAATTGTCCCACAGAAAACAAGTTGTAAGAAAGGTCAGAAACATTAAAGACCCCAGGAACTGAGAGGTTGGAGGTCGAAACAAAACCTATATTATGACCAGATATTGTGGAACCATTTTCTGTGCGAATATTAAGAGGGTGTGGTGCAGGTTTAAGTTCAGAAAATAAGGACGAGTGAGATGTTATGTGATTGCAACAAGCATAATCCATAAGCCAAGAGGAAGGAGACATACCAGATAAAGCTAAGAGAGAAGAGGAATAAGATGCATTACCAACCATACGAATAATATTGGCAATGATGTTTTTAAGGTCATCTGTGGACATGGTGAAAGTGTGACCTGAAGACTTAGACTGTGTAGAGACGAGAGCCATTGGTTGGACACTCTCAGTGTTAGCAACAGGAGCAGCAGAAATTGAAATAGCTGATTTATTGTGCTGATAGCAAGTCTCAATATTATGGCCAAAACGTTTGCAAAAATTGCAAAAACGTTTGCTGGATTGTTGGCGACGATTATTCCAAAAGGAAGAAGACAAATCCTTATTCTTCATTTAGAAGCAAAATATGCAAAAATGGACTGCAAAAATGAAATCTACGTGAAAAACTGGGTAAGGAACACCTGGGCTGTAAAAAGTCAACTTTTAAAAAAGTCAACTTTGGAAAAAAGTCAACGGTCAACCCTACTGAAGGTCAACGGTCAAACCAACCAAAAGTCAATGGTCAAAGCAGAAGTCAAACGATGACGTCAGCGGATGACGCAAGCAAGTGATGTCAGCAATTACACAACTCCGGCTGACGTGGCAAGATGACGTCAACAATGACGTCAGCGAGAGACTTTAGGCGCGTTAGAGCGTGTGAGAGGCACGTAACCTGCAAACGTGGCACATGGGAGCGCGTGGTTCGACACCCCAGCTGTGCAATGGCGTGTGGATGGGTGAGCTGTGAAGTAGAATCTTGTGGTGGCACGTGGGGGCACGTGCGGTCTCCGATGGCTTCGAGGCTTCCACGAGGTTGTAAATCGGCGCAAGGCGAACTCAGTGGTACCTTTAGAAAGTTGATTGGAGCAAGATGCACGGCGATGTTGATTGGGCAGTGGTCTTTGCAGTGTGGAACTCCTCAATGGCGGCTACTACAGGTCTAGAACCAAAGGACGATGTCTGGAAGACGTCGGAGGTTCAATGGCAAAAGGCTGCAGCAGCTGCTGTGACGGTGGAAGCGATGGAGTAACACTAATAAAGACAAGACTGCTAAGAAAAGGTCAAAGCAGTGGCTCTGATACCATGTTAGAAATACTGAATTCAATAGTATTATATTTCTCAACTAAAAAATATAAATGTGTGCCTTTATATAGGAGGCATAGGAGTGTAGTACAAGTAAAGATGTAGTACAAAAATATGTGTTATACAAGTAATCTAGTTGAGCCTAAAGCCCATAACACTATACACGTTAACAATAGTTTAAATCATTTTATTCCTTTTAGACCTCTCAGCACTTTATGTACAAAAATGCACCTATTAAGCTAAGGCTCCTAATCCTCATTGTGAGTTGAACTCAAATAAAGGGAAAATAATGATATTTGTATGTTAGGGGACCTTTCTTATGCTTATAAGATCATTTGTATCAGACCTTGTATAATAGAAAAAGATGAGAAATTTACACATTTAAGCCCCAAAAGTTCCCACATCAGTTCTTCTAAAAATATGTATAATTACGCATTTGCTACAGTAAACATGCAAATATATACGGTTACTATATCCTTGTATTCTATTATTTTATTAATATCACAATTTTGCTCCTCTTTTTTTTTTTTCTCTCTCTCTCTTTCTTCTCCTTCTGCAAAATGAACTCAAACTTCTTCTCTTCTCCCTCCTATTTTTTTTTCCTTTATTGCGCACAAACAAACCCACATGGTCAAACCAACACAAAGACACACAAACACACCCACACAAACAAACCAATAGAGAGAGATAGCACTATTGTGAACTTGACACACCAACACAAATAGATCGGCGCTGGTGGCTTGTGGATCGGTGCTGATGGTTTATAAATAGTGATTGGTGGAGAAGATCAATGTTTGTGGGTCGAAGGAAATGGATCAGTGGTGGAGAGCATCGTTTGTGGGTCAATGAATGGGTGCTTGTGGTAGAGATCGATGCTTGAGAGAGAGAGAGAGAGATGTTTGCTCTGAGAATTTCAGTTTAAGAGATTAAAAAGATAGAGAGATAAAGACAAAAAATAAAAATAATAATAATAAATTAAAGAAAAAAATATTATTTAAATAGAATAACGTGTAAAATATAATCTGGCGTGAGTGTTTTTAAAAAGTTGTGTAAAATAGAAAAAGTAGATTCTGATACTAAAATAGATAGAAAACTTTAGACAGACTTATGCATATGTTCTAAGTACCAGCTAATGAAATGCAAGATGGGATATATGGGGAAAGGAGAATGAGAGAAGTACTACTTATTAATCATGGATATGGACTAGAGGCCTAAGACAAGGAGATCCAATATCACCCTATCTTTTTTTTGTTCTGTGCTAACATCCTGTCCTTAGCCTTTTCAAAAGAGGAAGAGAAGAAAAAGATTAGAGGAATTAGAGTAGGAAGAAGTGGTGTGTTAATCTCTTGTTTGTTGATGGCTCTGTATTTTTCTTTCAAAATGATAAGGTACCCCTTCATAATCTTAGGAAAACTATTCAATGGTAATGTTCTATTTCGAGTCAAAGCATAAACTCCAACAAATCTAAGCTCTTCTGCTCCCCAAACGTCCCTCAAAGTGATCAAGAATCCCTTACTCTCTCCCTTCAAGTGAATCTTGTTCAAAATCCAAGCAAATACCTTGGTATGAACTTCAAACTTAGAGGGAGAAGAGTGGCTGACTTCCTAGATATCATTAATAGGATTCAACAAAAACTCCAAGGTTGGAAGGCTAAACTCCTTTCCTAAGCTGGCAGAAATACTTTAATCTTCTCGATCCTACAGGCCATGCCTTTGTACACCATCTCTTGTATGAGAATTCCTGAGACAATATGCACCAAACTAGATGCTATAGCTAGAAGCTTCTGGTAGGGTCATAATTTGGGAGATAGGAAATTACACTTGCTTAATTGGGAAATGATTTGTCAACCAAGGGATAGGGAAGGGCTTGGGTTGAAAAAATTCAACCTCATTAACCAAGCTATGATTGCTAAACAGTTTTGGAGAATTTAACATTATCCCAATTCCTTGTTAGCAAGAACATATTAGGCAAAATACTTCCCTATGACTTCCATACAAGAATATAGGCCAAAACCCCACCATTCATGAACTTGGAAAAACATTGTTGTTCCACAATCCTCATTCTTACATAAAGGTTGATGGCTTGTAAGAAGAGGTTACCATATCCCCCTCACTCACCCTGACTAGTTTCAAGCCACACATCAGGCTCTAATGGTCCGTTTGGATTGAGGGAGAGGGGGAGAGTAGAGTAGAGTAGATTTAGCACAAAATTAGCTTATTTTTAGCCAACTCTACTCTATTCTGCTCCCCTCCACTCCCCCTCCTTCTCCACTCCATCCAAACAGGCCATAAGTGACAATAACCTTTTCAATGGAACTGTTGCAGATCTGATAGACCAGAACTCTAGAGCATGGAAAGTGGATTTGGTCAAGAATCTATACCAATCCCCCTCAGTAAGGAAATCCTGCAAATTCCTATCTCTAAAGCTGCTGATATGAAGGATAATCTTATATGGATGCACTCAAATTCTGGAGATTACAAAGTCAACAAAGCATATTATATGCTTCAACAGAATCTTTCACCACCCTCACAAGATCAAAGAGCCTATGGTATCCATAAAACTGTCTGGAGATTGCTTTGGAAAGTGAAACTGCCTATGAAAGTTTTTAACTTCATTTGGAGAATTTTACATGACAGTTAACCTGTTTTTGAGATGCTAAAGAACAAGGGTATCACAATCACCAGTAAATACCTCATGTGCAATGAAGAAGAGGAATCTGTCAACCACCTGTTCATTCAGTGCCCTTTTGCTAGAGCTATCTGGTACGGATCCAACTTGGAGATTAGCACATCTAACCTAAGTCACAATTCAGTCAAACAATGGGTGGAGGCTGCTGTTTTACAGAATGTTACCAGGGACAGCAGCAGGATGCTCTTTTTATAGTCCATGTTTACTATCCTTTGGTCAATTTTGAATCATAGGTATTTGGTTCTTCATCAAGGGAAAATGCCTAATCCTATGGAAGTAATTCTAATTGCACAATCTCTTATCAGCAGGTACCAAGAAGCATTCCAAACGAATCAGCAGCAGAGTATTACACCCAGACATCAACATATGCAGACTCTTACTAATCAGAATTGGCAGGCAATTCCCAAAGTGGCAGCCTTCAAGAACAAAAGATCCAAGAGGAGTGGTTTTGCCTTTGAAGCTTTGAACTAGGAGGGAGTCAAACTATTCTCAGGAGGCAGCAGTTGTGGGTAGAAGAATCACTACCTTGCTATCCAGGATGCTGCGAGTGAAACTATTTTTAAGGCCAAGGGGCTGGGTTTCAACAAAATTCTAATTCTCAGCAACAGTAAGGGACTTGAACAGGTTTGCAACCAATCTAGGAAGCCTACTTGGCTGGAACAGACCCTCTTTTTCTGATCTTCATCATTTACATTTACAGGGTCTCATTGTAAACCACCTTTTTGTTCCTAAAGGAGTAATCTCTCATGTTTTAGATTTGGCTTATAGTACTACTTCCTTTCATGTCCAGCACTGTAGGCTAAATCCAGACTATGTATAAGCCTGGTGGACTTTTGTTGTAATATCTGCTTTTATTCAATGCATGTTTTCTCTGGTATCAAAAAAAAAAAAAAATCATGGATATGGACTGTAGAGAATCAAGAGATATTTTTGTTAAGAGACAATATTTTGGATAGCAACATTGTCTTTTTTGGTTATGGGTTTGCTTTTGGTAGCATTTAGCTCTCCTTCCACATATAGCTACAACGTTCCTCATGAAATATCTTGGAGAGAGACCTAATATTGACACCCATGTCCTAAACGGTTATATATATATATATATATATATTTTTTTTTTAATATATTAACATTAATATTCTTGTATGTTAAGGAAAATTCTTAATTGAAAATTGTTTCACAATATTTTCATACAACAAATCATAGGTTGTATGTTATTATTGGTTTTAATCTGAATTTACAACTTAAATTACTTTTTTGTTCATCTATAACAGCCATTAAAAATTTGCCACTCAATTATACATAAAAAAATAATTATTATGTATAAATTTTTAAAATTTATGATTTTCTTATCCTTTAAAAATACTTTGTGACCACCATAAACATTTTTAGGCCCATATTTACACAAAATTTGGCAACAAGCTTGGTTGTAGACTAAAGTTACAACTCCATTCAATATTTTTTTTTTATTGGATGTGAATTTTAACAAATTCACCATTTAATTACATTTTCTTCTTATATCTTCCATATTTACAAAATTTCAAGAAGATTAAAGATAAATAACTATGACATTAATTAAATATTTAAATTTCAAATTTTTGTAGTTTAAAATTATACATAAAAAATAAGTTTATGAATCGAATAGTAAATAATATTTAATTGACATGAAATTTAATATGTGTTTTAACTTTTAAGAACATAGAAAACATGCAATTCATCGGTTAGATTTTCAAAATATATAACAATGTGAATTTGTTTAATGTAAGGCTACAACTAAGTTTGTAACCAAATTTTGTTCTTAAATTTTGGTCCTCTTAACAACATATTCCTTACAAATAAAAAGAAAAAGTCCAAGAAAAATTTTATTTAACTAAACTTTTGAAGAGAAGTAGCTTTCAACGCTAATAATGAGACTATTATCCAACGATTTCAAAATAAAAAATAAAAATTCATAGAAGGAAATTGTAAAATTTATGTGTTTGTGTGTATGTTTTTTTTTTTTCGGTCAATATATGAAGCTCTCTTTTTATTAGATTTTGTAGAATTTAAATTTCTTAATCACTACCCCCAAAAATATTCATAAAGCCACCACTACTATCACTTAGGATTTGTTATAAAAAATGTTGTGGATGTAGTATTTATCTTCTTTATTTACAGTGTTTTTGCAATCTAAATTTATATTGTTGATACACAAAAAGTAGTAAATGTTGTAAACATTTACAAAAAGTGTACAATATTTACTACTTTTTGTTCTTACATTAAATATCTCTGTTATTTGAATATAGAGGGTTTCATGTTTTCTCTTTTTTTGTAATGAATAATTCTAGGAAAACATTTAATCTCACACTCAATTTCACAACATATTCATATATGCAATTTAAAGTGATACACTTTCTGTCTACTCCTGTATACATGGACCCATCACTTTTGCTTTATTACTCCAATCGCACGAGTCAGCAAATTGTGAAATTTGGTGTGGAAATGCGTGTCTATAGTATTGATGTTTTGTAATAATTCTCAAAATTAATCATCTTGATCGGCTTAATCGTTTTGGATTCAGAGCAATAGGCGGTTGCAAACTCAAAAAAATCTGGTGAAGCACTTAACTGGGATGATATGAAAAAGATGAAATACTCATGGAACGTAGCAATGGAAGTGATGAGGCTGATACCAACAGCTCAAGGAACATTTATGGCTTGTTTGGGAGTTAAAAAAAGGAGGGGGAGTAGAGTAGAGGGAGGGAGAGTAGTTCAATTACCTTGTTTGGGAGTTTTTTAAGGGAGGAGGGGGAGGAGTTTGGAGGGGTTTCAACTCCCTTTAACCCCTCATTTTTAATTCCCCCAAATTGGAGAGATTTGGAGGGAGAGTGGAGAATAAAAATGCTTGACCAAATAAATTACCAAATTTGCCCTTATTATATTAACAAAATTACAAATGAAAAGACTTATTACTCCCCTTCCCCTTACTTAATTTTAAAAACATCTAAACAAGGTGGAGGATAGCCATTCTCCTCTACTCTCATTCACACTACTCTCCTCTCCTCTACTCCCCTCTACTCTCCTCTCTCTCTCTAAACTTCCAAACATGCCATTAGAGAGGCCAAAACTGACTTCAACTACGAGGGTTATACAATTCCTAAGGGTTGGAAGGTACGGCTAGGCTACAACTTTTCTTTTGATCAGTATATATATGCGATATCTTCGGCTAGAAATTCTTCCAGGATTCAAATATAATCCCAATAGAACATGTATGTCACTTTACACCTCAAATTCAAGAATGTACAGCTTGATTTCTCAGATCTATTGGACTGTCAGCACAACAAATAAGGACCCCGAATATTTTCCGGCACCAAAGGAGTTTGATCCTACAAGGTTGGAGACATCAAACACACTGCCACATTTGAATATCCCATTTGGGAGCGGTCCTCGAATGTGTCCTGGAAGGGAGTACACTCGACTGCAAATTTTATGTTTTCTCCATCATGTCGTGAAAGGATTCAAATGGGAGTCAATAAATCCTAATGAGAAAATTATAGGCTGGATGGCTCCCATGCCAGCCGACGGGCTTTTGGTTCTCCTCCAGCCTCATTCTCATCCTTCTTCAGTGTGTTGAATTTTTCTCTTTCTTTTTTTTTTTTTTTAGAGAAAAGAGTGTGTTAAAATTAATAAGCCTAAATGATTAAATTTTAAGGTATTGGGGATGAGCTCTATTGGGTGTAATAATGTTAGGCTAACTACTGTATTGTTATTAGCATAAATAAAATAGTAGTTCAAAATACTAATTTTCTTCTTATTGCTGTCCTTGTAGATGGTTGTCCTAACTAATCCTAAGTACGTAGTTACCAATAAAAATGGATGTTTGATTATTTCTCCTTCCTTACAAGAATAGAAATGGTACGTCTCCAATGCAATATTTTCATAATAATTTCACAATAAATCTCACAATAAATCTTAAGTAGTAAAATATTTTTTTTTTTTTTTTTTTTGAGAAAGAAGTAGTAAAATGTTATTCACCGTTACTAGTGAGTAAAAAAATAATTTAATGGTAGACCCAAATTAAAACTAATAACAGCATGCTACTTAGAATTTAATGTGAAATTATTATGGATGTAGTATTATTTTTATAAGAAAATGTATGAGTTTTTATGTAATACATAGAACTATTTAGCTTTTCTCACCCAATTGGTGACAAGGGTACCAAGTACCAACCATGGCAAAAGCCCTACAATGACCACTTTCATGCACCTGAGCACTAGCATCAAATGTACTAAATGCTAAATTAGCATTTAGCGCACCAAACACTACAAAGTATGTTGCATGCAAACGCCTTTTTTTAGAATGTGCTACTATGTCATTCTAATAGTAGAACGACACTGTAGCATGTTATAAATAAATTTATTATTTTTTTATTCTCCCCTCATATCTCTCTCTCTCTCTCTCTCTCTCTCTCTCTCTCTCTCTCCGCTTGTTGTCTCTCTGAATTCTCTTTATCTCTTCCCTCTCCTCTTTGCCCCCCCCCCAACTGATCAAGCCACGACATGAAGTCGCCATTGCTATCAATTTGAAGCCCATCTAAGCCTCGGTCTAAAGCTGCTACATCGCTAGTCTAAAGCCCATCTCAACCATGGTATGAAGCCAGTCTAAGCCACTAACGCCGATCTAAAGCCACCAAGGATGGAACTAGAACTTTGAGTTAGAGGAGATGGGCTTTACTGTTGGTTGTGTTTAGCAATTTCAACCTCTGACTTTGCTATTACTTAGCTACTGAGATTTTTTATTTTTTTTGTGTGGGTAAGAACAAAATTAATTTTGTTTAATATTTTTTAAAGGGCATGGTTGTTTATTTTGGATAAAATTGGTTAGTTGAGCTTAATTTTTTTTAGTTTTACTATTAGTAATTTTTGTTGTTGATCTTTTTTTTTTCTTTTTTTTTTTTTTTGCTTGTATATTTTGTTTTAGATTTTAGATCTTTAAATTTTTTTATGGTCACTAAAATGAAGAAAATGCTAGAGCTACAGGATTTTTTTTTTTTTTTTTTTATAAATCACTGATATAATAAGTGGTTACTGGTAAAAACAAATTGATATGAGTGGTGGGCCCATTATGCTAACCAATAAGAATTTGCTATCAAAATAGTTTGTAAAAAAGTTTGTGAGTATAGTATTACGCTTGAAAGAATCAATGACATTGTTTAAGGGAAACAAAGTGTAATTTTATATAACAAAATTGCTAAAATAAGTGCACATATATATTTTAATCCGGTTATGGCCTTTTGTTTATGTTTTTTGGCGGTTTGGCCAAGTTGATCTAATTTTGGTGGTTGTGGATTGATTTTGGAGGGTTGTGGACTGATTTTGGTGGCCATGAGTACAACGGCCAGTAGCGGTTTAGTCGATTTTGGGTTTTGTTTATCGTGGTCGATGGTGTTTGGTTATTTTGAGGGGTGGTTGGTTGATTTTGGCTGGTGGTCGGTGGTGGTTGAGGGTTATGGGTGGTGTTGGGTAGTTAGGTGCAGGTACCATGAGATTTGTATATGATTTTTTATATTTTAGGAGTAATTTTGTTATGTTATTCTAATGTATTGTGTGTATTATGTTATTCTAATGTATTGTGTGTATTATTTTAATATGTTGTAAAGAAGAATAGAAAATACGATGTATGGTGTAATATTAAATACTATCTTAAAATTGAAAAGTAACTTTTTGACGTGTCAAATGTTAAATTTTTTAGAAGAGTTGATTCAAATGGTCTTAAAATCACCTTAATCCCTCCAATGCATGATTCTCATGAAATTCCCTTTATGTCTCTCCTCAAGCACCTAATCCCTACCCAATGTTAGGTTGGTATACTAATCTTCACCAGGTTACAAGATGTTGGTTCAGATCCTCCAAAGCCACCCTGTTCTCAATGGAGTAATGGAATGGGGCGAGGATGTTATTCCCTAGCCTTTTTCCGCCTAGCTCATGGTTTCAGGCAATATCCAAATCCTAGAGGAACTAATTGATGAAATTTTTCTCAAGCAACCATGGTTTTAAAAACTAAACCAGGTATCGAACTGTTTTTTAAAAATTTTCCATTTTAACCCTGATTTTTGATCGATTATGGGGGGTTTTTACCGGACTGGACTAGCTCCCGGTTCCCGATTGAACTGGTCGGACCGGCCAGTCCGGTCCGATTTTTAAAACTATGCAAGCAACCAATCACTGTTGATCATTGAGTCAATGACGGACCGTAGTTTACTTGCATTGACCAAGAGTTCACTTTTGACAAACATTGACTTGTTTTTTATTACCATTTTCTTTAGGGCACTTCCCCACTCCCTTTTTTTTCAATTAACTACCAAATCCTTGAATGTCTTTTCTATTCCATTTTTGCTTTTATAGACTTTCAAATATGCCCTAAACCCAAATTATACCCTTTTCATATTAAGTTCCAAATATTTTGTCAATTATAATCAAAAATTTATGAAATCATTTCAATTTGAAATCGCTGTTTATCTATGTTATTCAAGAAAACAATGGAATAGGAAAAAGGGAGAAACATCCATGGTATTTCACCCAAGGTAGCCAATTTCAATTTTTTAGCAACCATATTCTCACTCTAAGCAAAACTGTATCTCTCTAAACAATTAAACATAGCTTTCTCTCTACCCTCTTTATTCAATAGCTGCTAAAGTGATTTATGAAGAAACCATATGTAAAACGCAAGGTTTAATCAACGGTTTCTCCTTTCTTTTTCATCTTCGTTAATGCTTACAATAACAAGAATAAATAAGAGCTAAAAGCGAGCGTTCTAGCTACTTCGCCCACTTTATATTATGGTGGCTATATTGTTGTGGCGGAAATGAACAAAAATGGAACTCTCAAATAAGAAAGAGATACTGTATAAGACAAGAGTGGAAAAAATTGGCTATTACTCATAACCTAACCAAGTTCAAGTAAGCAAGTTCTTGGCTCACTTGAACTTTTAAAAATTTTAAAGCAAGCATTGGAAGCACTGAATGAAGAATTCTCAATTGATTTCTTTTTCTTAGTTGAAAGTGTTGATCTAAGGCTGCGTTTGGCTCGACGGTAATCGTTTTCCGGGCTGAAAATCATTTCAGGAAAAATTGATTTTCCGTAAAAGAAAATGTATGCAGGCTGTTTGGTTGCCTCGGAATTCGTTTTACGGAAAATCAATTCCGGTGTTTGGTTTGTGTAAACATTTTACGGAAAAATGCTCTCCGTTTTACGGAAAATAAATTCCCGTGTTTGGTTTGTTCAAACAATTTACCAAAAATTGTCTCTGTTTTACAGAAACTCATTTCCCATGTTTGGTTTGTGGATCATTTTGCGAAATTTATAAAATGCCTTACAAATTCAGCACCTGTATTGCTAAACAAACCTGTAACAGTATGAACATAATCATCCACTTCAACATCAAAAATAATCATCCGAATATACCCATAATATTTATATCAAAACAACCACATCATTGTTTCACCAGTGGCATTACACCTCCATGGTGTACAAAATTGATATCTACACATGGTATTTAAACAGTACAAATATATAATTTGGGCAATTATACCGTCCTAATAACACAAACGACTACATATATAATATAATGGTCCCTGAATAGTAGTACTACAACATAAGTTAACTCCTAAAGCTACAGTCCCAGTCAACATGAAATACAAGTCAGAGTTGGTTAACCAAAAAACCATCCACCCACAGCTTTCTCAGCTTAGCATTCTTTGCTAGAAATCCCCGTGCTGCCTTCTTATTTTCACAGAGATGGTCAAACACAGCTGCAAGCATGTCTTCGCTATACCCATCTGCCATCATAGCCATAACCTCATTGTAAAGACATGTATAATCCACCGAGCCCCGGTTGATTTCTTTCAAAGCCACAGCTATTTCCTTCAGCTGATCAGACAGATCAGTCAGCAAACTATCATCAGTGTTAAAAGGTGCACGCCCTCTTTTGCGGGACTTGGAAATTCCCGACCCAGTGGTGGATGACTCGACTGCATTCTTCCCTTTGTCCACCACACCTTCGTCCACATTGTCCGCCACAAACTCAGCACTTTCCCCATTGTCTGGCTCATTCTCAATATCCACATATGACTTAGAAAAGCCACTTGTGGGCTGTGGCTGTATCCTTCCCCACAACAATAGCCAATTCATCATACATCTCAATCTTTTTGTTCAGATACTCCGCATGCTTACGATGCGCCTGTAAGGGAGAAAGGAACGTATAATAACAATGCAATAATCTAAAACTCATAATTTCAATGTAATGTTACATATAGATGCCATTAGATTGGATCTAGGTCAATGTTACATATAGATGCTAGATTACATAACCCATAATTTTGAAGATAAGTACAATTGAGAATACAATGTACAACTGCTAAAAACCAGATTTCACAATAGATCCGCACGTGAAAGTTATAGTTGAAAATTTGAAACAAGAATGGAATATGGGTAGACAATGACACTAAAAAAGCCAAAAACATATATTATCATTTATATTAAGCAAAAATATTGTTGGAAGCCATACCATAATTTCTTCTTGATATGTCTTGGCATCGCATGTTATCATTTTTAGGTCATCATCCCAACCGAAACTGCTCTTCTTCTTAATTGTTTGAATAGTGGACCACATGGTCCGCAGCGTTCGCATCCGATTCTCTACGTAAGAGGGGTGGCACTCGACCTCAAATTGAGCAGATATCTCATTTGCTACAACACTAAATGAACCGGCCTTGAAAGTATTGGAAGGCTTATTGCCTTTCCCAACCTCCTCAGCAAGTATCCTAAGCATGGTCGTGTGCATGGGGGGCAGCCACCTGAACTGCTTAGAGACACCCACCTTCTCTTTTCCTTTCGACATTACTATATGTGAAAATTGTATAGTGAGAGTAGCATTTAAAAATGAGAGTATTATTTAATAATTACGCTCGGAATACCAACTGAAAATGAAACACACATACAACCACGCTTATAGATGTACACAATAGAATGAAACGTGCTAACACTGGAAATAAAGTACTACTCTCCATACATTGTCCTTACAGAAAAAAAAAAAAAAAAATACAATGTACTATCTTTAAGCACATCATTAAGCACACATACATTGTCCTTACAGAAAAAAAAAAAAAAAAAAAAAAAAATTACAGCGCATATTGCAATCATAAATATAGAAATAAAGTACTACTCTCCACTCCTAGTATAATCAGACCACATAGCTTGGCATATCTCATTTCTCTTAGCATTCCACACTCTACTATCTTCAATGGAGTCCCGACGTGACTGTGTTTCTTGTTGGGGGCCACTAGACTCTACTTGGTTCATTGCAGCTTCCATAATATGGTCATTTGGTTCAACCCCCATAATGTGATTATGAACCACACAACATGCTAACACTACTTTCACTTGGGTTTCAAAAGACCAAAATGGTTCTGCATCCAACACTCGAAAACGTTTCTTCAACACTCCAAACCCTCGCTCAATGGTAGTTCTCAATGAAGAGTGTCGGAGGTTGAACAATTCTTGCTCATTCTCAGGAGGACGATCACTAAACTCTTTCAAGTGATATCGCACACTCCGATAAGGTGACAAAATTCCATTTTTATTACCATATCCAGCATCACCAAGATAATATTTACCTACATATATTCAAAAATTAAACGAAATCACTACTACGCTTAGGAAAACGCACAATAGTTATTAAACTAGTAAACGAAAAGGTGAAATAATCTTATAATACCTTCGGGAATTGAAAATCCCCCTGGCCTAGCAAATGCATCATTTAACACACGTGAATCATGTGCACTGCATTCCTATCCAACCAATACATAAGTGAACTTTAAGTCGAAACTAATGGCAGCTAACACATTTTGCGTGGTTCCATCTTTGCGACCACGAAACCTTCCTTGTATTTCAGGTGGCACAGATGCACGAACATGTGTACCATCTATTGCTCTAACACAATCCTAATTGTTGATAGACATAATGATTTAAAACTACACAAATCTTCACAATTTACAAAATACACAAGTCACAATATTTACCTTGAAATATGGGTAGAACCTTCTGCTATTCCTTATCTCTGGGGGTGTATCTTCGCTAGGCAGTCTTATTAGAGCTCTATATAACTTTAAGACCCCCCTAAGGACGACCTTGAAGTATCTATGAACAGTCTCTGTCGATCTATGGAACCGACTACCAATTACACGAAACCTAACATTATGACCAATAATGTGCAAGAACATTAACACTTGCTCCGTAATAGACATGTGAACAGTCGGGCGTATGTGCTCCCCCTCAATGAGGATGTGACATAAGTGGTGGAAAGCTATAGGCTTCATCCTAATTTGATTCACACAATGTCTCTCACTTCCATGCAAAATACTATTTATGTATTCCTCTCTCTCGGCTGCATGATTAACGTAAGGCGCCCTAGGCAGTCGTCTACGCCTCAATTTCCTTACCAATGCAATCCCCACAACGAGGATAGATGCAACTGAGGCAAAAACAGCTGCTTTGGTTTTTTTCTTCATCCTAAAAATCACAAAAACTGTGGTCTAAGAGGTACGTAAATAGTGTGGTCTAAAAAAACACAACTACTGTGGTAGTGTGTCACAGTATTCACAGGTGCCATATACATTGACCAAAACATCCAAATCACATTGATATCGAGTATTCTACCAAAATTTATGCACATAACTATAGTGTTTAATTGTGACATCAACAACGTACACAACAGAAATCCAACACAATCAATGTTTACACCAACACAGAACATTGCATTTTATTTCCCATCACAATCAATATTTTCCACAGGCTATGCAGAAGATTGCATTCTATTTATCATCACAATCTATAATGGCAGCCATCACACAACATTGCATCCTAAAGCTACCATGGCAATTGAAATTTATTACATGAACACCAACATTGCATTCTATTACTAGTCAACAAAAGTTTTCATTTTACACTTCAATCAATATTGCATTCTATTACACCAACATTGCATTCTATTACACCAACATTGCATTCTTTTACACTTCAATCAATAATCAATAATTACACCAACATTGCATTCTTTTACACTTCAATCAATAATCAATACTTCACACTGTATAATTCTAACACCAATAACATTTTAATTTCTTTAATCAATAATTAAATAAAAACAAGGTAATTAAACAAATTAAATTAATAAATAAATACATTTATAAATAAATAAATTTATAAATTTATAAATAAATTTATAAATTTAGAAGTAAATAAATAAATATTAAATAAATGTATATATATATATATATATATAGATCGGATCAGAGTGCTCCAACACAGTGAGGTGAGGTGAGGAACATACTTTGGGAGGCTCGGAGCTGTTGCGTTGGTGGCGGATCGGAGCTGGCGCGGTTGGGAGCTGCTGCGTTGGTGGCGGATTGGAGCTGTTTGGTTGGATGTGGTGGATCGGGTTGGTGTGAGGAGTGGGTGTGTGGTGAGGAGCTGCAGTGGTGGGTCGGCCTGGTGTGAGGAGTGGGTGTGTGGTGAGGAGCTGCGGTGGTGGATCGGGTTGGTTGATCGGAGTGGGTGTGAGGAGCTGCGGTGGTGGATCGGGTTGGAGGATTGGAGTGGGTGTAAGCGAAGGATCTGCGGTGGTGGGTCGGCCTGGTGTGAGGAGTGGGTGTGTGGTTCGAAGATGCGGTGGTGGATCGGGTTGGTTGATCGGAGTGGGTGTGAGGAGCTGCGGTGGTGGATCGGGTTGGAGGATCGGAGTGGGTGTAAGTGAAGGAGCTGCGGTGGTGGGTCGGCCTGGTGTGAGGAGTGGGTGTGTGGTTCGGAGATGCGGTGGTGGATCGGGTTGGTTGATCAGAGTGGGTGTGAGGAGCTGCGGTGGTGGATCGGGTTGGAGGATCGGAGTGTGTGAGCGAAGTTTGGTTTTCTGGACAGAGGGTGTGAGGAGTGCGTGTGAGCGAGTTTTCCTGCGGTTTGAAGTGAAAAAAAGAACTGAAATGATTTTCCATCAGCTGTAGGCAAATTTCCGGTCAAACTGAAAACAAATTCAGTTTGACCGAATTTTCCATTACAAACCAAACACCATATTTTCCGGAAAATAATTTCCGAAACTGCTTTTCAGTTGAAACAAACGCACCCTAAGAGAAAGGTATTTTCGAAATGGAGCTTCATTCAAAGACAAGCATCCCCACGGTTGTTGCATATGTTAGTTGCTCCTTGGCCATTTTCAGCTTGGGCTATGGATTTCATTGGCCTCATCGCACCAAAAGCATCTAATTGCCAATAAATTGGGTTTTAAAAATTCCAGAATTCACACAATTATATAGTATTTCGCGCCTAAAGTCATCCCAAGCACTAGTAATGTGGCTCCTAAAGAATTTCTTTGGAAAGTTCCTACTAAGATGGGTGAATGTGTCGAGAGGGATAGAGAGGGGAGTGGGATACAAGAGGTACAATGAACAGTTGAGTGACTACCCAACCATTCAGTTGGCTATGAATGGAGGATTCAATAATAGGTAAACTAAGGATGACTAGTAAAAACTTGGAAAGTTCAATCGTTGTTCATCCTTCGTGTTCAGGCAGAATGTTGTCCATAGATTTCAAACAAAAAAAATAGCCACCATATGTCATATGATTAATTAAAGTATTAGCTCCCGAACTTCTTCATGAAATCACGTTTTCTCCGCTTCCCACATTGGGTTTCTTCTCAGGTTATATGTATAGATTGCAACAATAGGTCTAATTGGGCACTTAAATATGTTGTGAAATTACATGTAGGTTTAAGTATATTACTAGAGTTTTCAATCGATACAATATTAGCATTTTTTTAGTAGAAAATTTAAATGATGAAAAATGCAGGCTTAGATTTTTTTAGAAGCTTTAGATAACGAGAAATCTAGGCAGGATAGTTGAGCTCCCTAATGCTCTAAACCCCATGCCTGAGATTTGTTTGCATTTGTGCTCTAAAAACCCCCAATGCGTGGTATTTGTTTGTATTTGTTTTCTTTCCTTAATTATGTGAAAATCCAATCCAAAAAAGAATCCTCAAAAATTTGCAAAGCCCGTTCATCATCACAACAGTGCTCGTCATCCTGTAGCTGCCATGGACTTCTTTTCCCCATTAGTTGCTGTTGATGCAGGAATTGGGAAGCTGTGATAAAGTTTTTTTATTATTCATTTTTTATGTGAATATTTTGGTTAATATTGTTATTAGGATTTGTCTCAATTAAATTATACACATGGCACTATATTACTGGGTTGGGAGGACCACTAGACATTGCTGAGTTGGTTCTCAAGGAGCACCAAATGCCAACGGATAGACTAAGAGTCCGTTTGAATACAGCTGAAAATTGAAAACCAAAACTGAAAACTAAAAAATACTGTAACAAAATATTTTTTTAATGCACAAAAATACTGTTCACGCCTAAAACTACTGTTCATTGGCCTAAATCACTGTTCATGGCCATAAACAGGGACAAGTATGCGTCCAGCTAAAAAAAAAGAAAGGGGGCTGAAACGCAGACATGGGCGTTCAGCTCAATCCAAACCCATCTTAAACTGAAATGATTCCATACATTTAAGACGTCAATTGAACTAAATTATACCTCTGGCTCTTTTATGTAGTTTCCATCTTTTCTTTTTTTTTCTTTTTTTTTTAGCATCCTTCATCAGACATGAGAAGAATGTTACATTATAGTCGCATGTACAAAACATATATAGTAAATGAAAAATTGTAAACCTATATTTGAATGAACCAAAACGAATGAATCTCGCTACAGTATTTGAGCCAGAGACATTAAGGGAGAGCACCTATGTCATTCATTAGGCAAAATTGCAGGCTTGTACCTGCATATAAACAGTTCCATTCCAGAATCAGCAAGCAGCCCTTCTTTGCAACAAAATCTGAGGCTAGTACCTTGTGAACTCTACCATAGAAACTTCTATGGCTGCTCGGCTATTAGCTCTCCTAGTATTTGAGCATTCAGCTGGTCCAAGAGTCTCCCAATATATTATTCGTTGAGGTATGGAAGCTAAGTTTGTTACTTCATCCCAATATTACAAAATTGCTTTTCCCTAATTTTAAATTAATCATAGTGGAGATGGTGTTTTCTCTTTCTGCACCTATTCACATACCAAGTAGCATGCTTTTGAAGGCCCATGCCAATCATCACCTTGAGACTTGTAAGCATGACATAGGTCATAGCAGACAAGAACAAAATCCAGAAGAGCCTCCATGGGAGGGGATTATATGGAAGATGAGCAGCATAGACTGGAGTCAGCACCCGGATAACCTAATGCCAAACACAAGAAGATCAACAAAAATAGCAATACAAAAACAAAAACAAAAAACAAAAAAAAAAAAGGAATAAAATCTCAATCAGGTCAGGTTTTCATATATTTTATACTTTCCCAACTCACCTTTTGATTTATTTGGAGACAGTTTTGATATTGATCATAATATGACCTGACCGATATACTACAATAATTTATAATTTGTACGACCTGACAGATATTTTCGAATACTTTATAATTTATAAAGTTATAAATGCACGGTCAGGTCAGGTTTTCAAAGTGGACAAACATTTTGAGACATCCACAAAGAGAATAGTAGAAAAGCATAATATTGTTATAATGTACAACAATTATTTGCTTCTAAATATAATTTACAATTATTTACTTATTTTTAATATTATTAAACAGTGCAGTAGAGCACTTGGTAAGAAAATCCCTACATATATATATATGTATATATATTGTTAAATTACTAGTAATAATTACATTACTTCTGTAGGTATCACTGTACCACTTTGCTATCTACAATTGCTTTTAAATTAGCTTTAAATATGTGTTCTAACATTTAAACATTGATATATATAAATTGTTGTATCCTGTGTTGTGTTGTTTCTGTGTTTCTTAGTTACACACCCAGTGGATTTTGAACCCAAAACCTCACCCTCTACCCATAAAGTTTATATCCTCAAGAATATGCAACACGCATACCGTGCAATTGCTAAGATAAATCCCTAGGGATTCCTTTGAAGGAGTCAGCACAAGTTCAAAACATAATCTAAAGCATGAAAGACCAAGTGAGATTTTTAATTGATGCTTACCACACAAGCTGGTGCCAGAGGTACAAACGTGAGATTTTTCTTTGCACTCTCAGTTTGTGAATTCAACGTCTAGCAGGAAGAATAAAGCAAAAGCATCAGATATTAATAGTGTTCTTATAACAAACAAACAAAACAAAACAAAAAAAATTGTCTCATTGTTGCAATGACTATCAATATAAACATCAAGGATCTAGATTCAATGATTCGTACAAGTACAACATTATACTTATCGAGGTATTGGTCTTTCTTATGCACAGTAGCACACACTCACATACGTGAACTCACATTAATAGGATTTCAGCAGATCAAATCAGTAACATTAATAAAGGAATAACAAGATGAGAAAAACCAACCCCACAAACCCCCCCCCCCCCCCCCAAAAAAATAAAAAATAAAATACCCTTTCTCACCACCACCTTTTTTTTCTCTCTTTCCCCCTCCTCCCAATTAGAACTTGAGCGAAAAAATCATTTTGGTTCCTACATTTTAGTAGCAGTTAATTTATTGATTGCATGTTCAAAATAACAAGACTAAATTGACTGCTACCAAAATGTAGAGACTAAATTGACAATGACCCCAGCATGTAAAGACCATAATGGTATTTTTGCCTAGAACTCACAGAGAGTAGAATACCATATTTCTAAGAGTCATATGCTGATATGTCCACTCAGGGCTCAAGCACTATACATTTACTACGTATACAAGCCTGAACAAGTAGGTTAGCAAGTCAAACTGCACCCAACTGAAGAGAACAATCTAGCACATCAGTAGCCCTACTCTCTCCTAGGGGACAGGAGACAGAGAGAGTGAAATACTACCAAGTTAAATTCAGGCTCAAATGTAAAGAATAAGGAGAAAAAAGAATCTATATATATATATATATCATTGCATTGCATTGATCAGTTCTTGTCAGCGTACTTTTTTAACACCCTCACAGCACCACAATTTTCATAGCACCAACTCTAAAGAGAAGCAGTGATGGTTCAGAAAGTTGCAAAACAATAATAATCATCTAACACATGCCCCTGACTCTTCTCATCAGGGTAAACAATTGCAAATACTTTTATAATGTAGGACTCTTGACACTTTTCTAACACTTGTCAGTCATTTGTTGATTTTATAGATTTTCGCTTTGCGATTTGTATTCTTTGAAAAGGGATTGTACACATATCCTTCCTATGTGTCCTTCCCTTCTTCAATAAAATTATGTACTCATTAAAAAAAAAAGTTGTCAGACATGCATTCGACTCATGGTGATCCACTGTCATATGTCATGTCTTATACTTTGAACAATTCAACGCTAATTCTCAAGAGGAGAAAAAAACCTTTGTTAACAGTTTAATTAAGGACTAATAAATATCTGGGCTACTTCTAAAATAGAATCAGTAAAATATAGCAAAGGTTTTGTTGATAGACACTTAAGAGATATAGCTTAGGTATTTGAACAATATCCTTATGAGCTTATTGTTTATATAAGGCAAAATTCCAAATTGCACCCTCTAAGATTGTCATTTTCGTCCTTTAATTTTCATTTTTGTCATTTTTTTTTTCCTCATAAAAGTTCACACTCCGTTGCCAACATTGATCTTACCATCCATAAATTGCTGCTATCCATTAAAAAATACTTTCTAAATATTAAAAAAAATATTAAATTTGAAGAGTGGCACAGCTGGGTGTCTAGCAAGCATCATATGCCAAACTCTCCACCCTGGAAACCTTCATACACACCCTTTTTCAGAAAAAATCAAAGAAGCTGATTCAGTGGTATGTGATAAAGATCAAGAATTGAAGGCCAAGGAAAATATAAAGACTACCACTAAGCGGGGACAGTGGCAAGGCTTATGGGTTTGGAGTCAATGCCAGAGATCAACTAGTTGCATAATTCAAACCTAAATTCAATTTCTTCAGAGGATCACTTGGCAGGGTTGGATCAAATGCAGGGGCAGAATCGATGGGTCAAATCCACATTGTCCTTCCGAGAGATGCTGATCTTTCTTGAGCTGGCAAACAAGAACTTTCTTATACTCGGCTTTGAAAATGGAGGTGAAAGTAAAGAGTCAAGATCAAAAGGGAGGAAATCTGATTGGGTAAGGCAGTTTTTGGACGGAAGGATAAAAGTTGGCAACAAATGTGAACTTCAGCGACTAAAATGACAAAAACAAAATTTAAAGGACGAAAATGACAATTAACCAAACTTAAAGGGTGTGATCTGTATTTAGCCTATATATATATAACAAATGAATTTCAACTCAATGTCTAAAATATGTATGCAAGTATGTGTGTGTAATGTGTATATATGCATATACATACACACATTAATATCATGTCCAATTGTATCGGGTCCTACTTTCTAGAGACTCACCATATTGACATGTCGCTATCACATCATACTAGTGCCCTTGTCATGGGCCTTTTAGTTCTCAAAGTCACAGAAAAAACAGCATTAATTTTGAAAATAGCATGCTTTTACCATAAGCATGTTCTCTTTTGGTGAAGGGAAAATTACCCCAATACAAACAGCATGTTTCCAGAAATTATATTCATTCTATAAGAAATGTTTTCCAAGAGCACAACCCAACAAAACCTAGTCTTCACAGATAAGTCAACCATCTAAATCATTTGCATCAATGACTTATAGCTAGACATAACATTTTGGCATACAGATGTCTCCTTATCACTCTAAAAACAAAACAAAGCTGAGAACCTTCTTCTTCGATGCTGAGGACATGAGCTGAATATATATGTTATAAACTTATAATATCGTGAAATCTCATTTCTAAGAGTTTGTAAACCATGGGTAAGTATTTTCTCATTAATGTTAATTAACTTTTTTTTATCAGTTACATAATTGTAATTAACTGGGGAGAGGTCCTGTGTACATTCAAAGTATATATTTAAAATCAATCAATTTATGTTATTATTTTATTTCCTTTTCAAACATTTGAAGCATTAAATTCAATATATTTTTGGCCATGGATGACATACAAATATCTCCTAGAATAATAGCTGGTTAAATTGTAGCTTTATGCTGAAAATATACCTGCTTGCATAGGTCTTCAAGGAACTCAGAATACACAGTAGGCTTTATGTCATTGAATTTGGCAATGAATGAATGTTTTATGATATCAATAGCCATTTCACAGATGAAAACCATGAGTGCGTTCTGCCATAGCAAAATAACATATATTAGCAAGCCAAACAGGCTGTGCAAGAAAATTGTCCTTTATAAAAAAAGTTTCCCAACCAAAAATGGTGTACTAAGAAATGTTATGTCAACTTACAGAAACAAAACTTTCAAACCAGGGACCCTCAGCCTCCAAAATATTTTGAGCCAAAACGAATAACATGAATGCCGAAATGTGAAATCTCTCTACTGAATCTGGTTGCCAGCAATGACATGTATAAATTAAAAATTAAAAATATAAACATAAAAAATAAATAAAAAATAAAAAAAGTATATAATTGAAATGAAGCAACACAAATACACTAGAAATAAATACGCATCAAATGGAATTGGAATTCACATTAACATCTGGAGCACAATGAAGGGAAATTAATAAAGCATATATCAAATTCATGCAAGGAGCACTAAATGGAAAAAAATCCATGTGCTTCTTTCAAGCACAGAAGGAAACTAAGCATAAACTTAGAATGGCGCCACAACGTTAAAGAAAATATAACCTCTTTTGGGCTCATCCCAAATGGATATATTCATGCCATGCTCACGCTTTGAAACAAGAAATGACATGATTATGCCAATATAAAGATACCATAATGCAAAAGTTAATTTCTGAAATTTCTCTCTCCTTTAATTTGGGTGTGGGGGGTAGGTTTCTATTGATGTTTGTTGCCTAATTCCTGTCTTGGTCGATGTCATTAGATGGAAATTACTTTCTTAGATTCATTGGTCTAACACTTTTAACTATTAGAACTGCTGTTTAAATTAATTTTAAAATTTTAATAATAAAAAAAGACAATTTTGTATCTGTCATGATGAGAGAGAGAGCGGGGAGGGGGGTCAAATGCAAGCCACTCTGTCAATTGCTGCAAGCCCCCCTAGCTGCATGCTGCCGTTCATTCTGCACTTCGTACAGGTTGTTTTTGTAATTGCATAACTAGTTCAAGTGCTAATTCATCAACTTGAGCTTTCAACTCATGAAATCAATGACCAATTCTTGAAGCTACAGCATCATATAATTTTCCTCTTGATACATGTGCTTCTTCCACATTGAACAAACCATCAAAATGGATAGGGTCCCCAATAAGTACTGTTACCGTCTTTCTAACACTTAGGATGCTGGCTCCTATTGGCATGATCTCCTAACTCCCAGTACTTTCAAATGGAAGAACCATGGAAATATTGTCTGCATCCAGGACCAACCTTCCAACACCTCCTTTGGAAGACCTCATGGTTTTTCCACCATCCTGAGAAAAACTGCCTTCTGAATAAGATGTGAACCCATCCATGGTGTTTTTTCTTTTTCTTTGTTAGTTTTAACTTTAAATAGCAGTTTCAATAGTTAACAGTGAGAGTAATTTTGACTCCAGGGTTTAATTTGCTACATTTAAAAAGTTCAGGGTTTAATTTGATACTTTTGAAACTATAGGTTTAATTTGTACTGCTCTCAAACTATAGGGCTTAAGATGAAATTTACCCATAAAATTATTTTACTTATCAAAAACTATGGGAAGGAATCATGCTCCGCAGGTATGTTAATAAAGAGAGCCAATTTTATCTTCTGTAAGTAACAAGGAATCCAAAAGAAATAAAATAAAATAGACTAGCATCACAGAATCAACAGAGCATATTATTTCCTATACTTCAATCATTTTCGAAAACAAGGAGAACAATATCATTAGTCATTTCGATAGACTGAAGAAAAGTTATGAGCATGCTAACTCACCAAAGTATACCAGACCGTGAATGTTATCCTTGCTAAATCGCTTAAACACATTGCTTTTTATCTCGGCAAAGTTATTGGACACCAATAAAGCAAGCAAGGCATTATTGTGAGCAACGATAACTGTAGATAAAGTAATTGCCTGAGCTAGCAATATGAAAGAATGAGCAAGTATGAATAGTCAAGGAGCCAAATAGGTAGATAAATAAAATAACAAGAACATAAATCTCCATAATGCTGATAAAAGAAATAATCATTAACAAATGAAGGATATTTGAAGCACCCATGGCTAAAGCTTCGTCACAAATAAATCTCCACACCCATAATCTCCTGTTTTCAGGTGGACAACTAGCTAGTCCCTCCGTCGAATTAAATAAAGTTTGCAATACATCCCCATTAAAATTTTGGCATAGTCTATCAAATATCTGTATATATAAAAAAATTAAATATTGCAAGATCAGACTTATGTAAACATTAGCCAGTAGCTGTATGTGACACTTATAGCAGCCAGAGAAGTACAAATTAAGGGAAAGATATTAGAGCAATACCGATTCTAGTTCACTGATATAATGCACACACAAACACAAAATACTATAAAAAAAAGTCTTTCAATTTGTTTGGTTCATAATTTTCAGGGGTGAGAGCAGTTGCTGCTCAACAATATTCTTTAGTTCACAAACATAATTTGAGATTATGCATGATAAGCATGCGTCCATTAATTCTTATATGGAATACTCAAAAGGTAGGGAGCTCCATTCTTAGAATATCAAGTATGTCCGAGCTTTCCAAGACTAGAAATTAGAGTTAGCTGATTCTCTAATAGTCCTACTATATCCTATTTGGGGTGAAGAGGCCAGTAAATTGTCTTGACATATCCAAAATAGTATATCTGATGTCAAATCTTTAAATGAGGCATTGATAGGGTCAGTGATATTTATCTTTTTGAAGGGTATTGGTGTAACTAAGTTTCTATAAAGGTTGCCTTTTTTTCTAGACAGCTGCGTTAGACAAAATTCTAACTTTGGATAATCTCATAAATCCTTCTTGTAAATTCAAGATAAAGATAATTTCCACTAAGCCCATCCCTAGATATCAAATTTGACTTTGAAGCACAAAGTGCCCACAACTCATTCATCATTCAAACAGATATGCCTGTGCTTTGGGCTTTGGCTTATGCAGATAAAAAATGAAAAATGGGATTGCGGCACTCCACCTGCTGCCAATGCAGAAGGATGCTATCAAAAAGAATAGAACACTACTTCGTACTGCTAGATGCGTCAGATCCTAACAAGCGAGTTTTTTACCCTCAAATTCAAAGGAAGAGAGAAAACTCGGCTCAAGATACCTATAGTGGTTGTTGAGAGTTCAAATTGGAGCATTATCCCATGGAGAATTATCCAATATTCAAGATTAGCATGAGTTGAATCAGAATGAACATATAGAGATAAGCTGAAAAGTTGCCTACCTGCAAAAAGCAAATAGATCTTATTTGAAGATAACTGTGAATGATCCTAGCATACCGAAAATAAATGTCATTAGTCCTTGTAGTCAAAAAGAAGAAAGCCAAACAAGTTGTTTCATCACCCCAGGCTATAAAGTTTCTTGCGAGGAAGCCCTCCATTACAGTAGCATGGGGAGTCAGTTGATAACTTGCCAATGTTTTATGGCCCCTCATGTTCTCTTTACTTAGTGTCCAATGGGCAATACCCAAGAAGATAGTCAATATGTAATTTGGTTGGAAAGAACTGTTTGGGTGTAAGGGTAGTGAGTTTGGAATGCATTTCCTCTTTTAGATCTCCATGACTGGAAATTAGAGTCAATGGATTCTCTAATGAACTTAATAACCCAAACAGTATGTTTGACTTCTGATTTTTTTATGAGGCATTGAGAGGATCAGGTAATATTCATATTCCTTGGAAGAGTACTTGGGGTAACCGAGCTTCTAAAAAGGTCGCTTTTTCTTGTCTGGACAGCTACATTAGGAAATTTCTGACTTTGGAAAATCTCATCAAAAGGAACATAATTCTTGTGAACTGGGTTTCCATGTATAAATCTAGAGGGAATCAGTTAATCATCTTCTACTTCACTGCTCAGATGCCAGTGAGCTATGGTCCCTTGTCTACTCTTCTCTTTATTTAAGTTCTAGTAGGTGATGCCAAAAAAGATAGTTGATGCGTATTTAGTTGGAAAGGCTGTTTGGGTGACATAAGAGTAATTATGTGGAATGCATGTCCTCTTTGCCTTCTGTTGATTATTTGGAGAGAGAGAGAGAGAGGGATAATCGGATTTTTAACGGCATTTCTCTCTCTACTCTTGAACTTAAATCTTACTTTTGAGATCTCTGTATGGCTGGACGTCTGCTTGGGACAATTTCCATGTCTCTTCTTAAAATTTTTTAGATCTCCTAAGTTTTTGTTTGCAATATTTAGAAGTAGTTACCCTCTCCTGTACTATAGCCAATAGGTCTTTAACAAACTGACTTATCAAAAAAGATGAGATTGTGCATATAGCAGTACTTTGTGTTTCCAAATAGGGAAAATTTTTCATTATATCTTTGTTGTTCTTGATGCATGCTTGTTTATCCATATGTTCCAGTCTACAGCAATATTTCTATTGTCATGCAACATTACCAGGTCAATTCATGAGATATAAATGTTCATCTTGCTTCCAAACTGTTATGACCTGAGATAATGTGCTTGATAAATTATTTGAATTCAGTTTAGTGATAGAATAAATCTTCCTGGATAGATTAGTATTGTTATTTATCTATATTCAATTTAATTCCTATGTTTTAGGATAGGATTAGTTCCTTTGTTTTAGGATTTGATGATGAGGTTATCTAATGTTTGGCTATTTATGTATGTTAAATACACTAATGAGAATTAAGCAGAAAGTTAACCAAAAAAATCTATTTCCTCTCTCAGGTTCAGGAGATTGGTCATCTTGAATTGACTACACTATCTTTTATTTCTTAGCTCACAATATTTGGTATCAAAGCCAACGACCACGTCGAGTAATTAAATGTAGCTCATTAAGAATGGGATTAAATGAGTTGCAACTTTGTGGTCAGATCTCAAAGGAGGCGACCTAAAAACTAGATTAAAATTACTAATAGGTGAGTGGAGCCAACAAAAAGAGAAAAGGCAAACATTGGGTCAATATTGCTAGAGTGAGCAATCGTAGGTGTCGACTGTGGAGCGTAGTGGTATGTTATGATCTAATGTTCTACATAGATTAAGTTTAAGTTTAACCATATGTTTATAAACTCTTTGGCAACCTCCCTTGCAAGCCGGTTTTCAAGGGTGAGGTCTACTCATAGGTTCCCAACATTAAATGTTATGACCTGAGATAATGTGCTCAACAAATTGTTATTTAAATTAGAAATATTTAAATTCAGGCTTAGTGATAGATCTTTATCTAACCTGCAGTAGTAGATCAGTATTGTTATTTGCTTGTATTCAAATTAATCCCTACTAATCCCTACGTTATTAGTTTATATGTTTTAGGATTTGTTGATAGGTTATCTCATGCTTGGCTATTTATGTATGTTAAATGCATTAATGAGAATTAAGCAGAAAATTAGCCAAAAATGCAGTTTTGGCTTGATAGTTGGTGTGGAACTTCTTCTCTTGCTGACCGCTACCCTGAATTAAATAGGATTTGTCGCATCAAAGAGGCAAGTGTGACGGATCTAATGAGGTACACCAAAGGAGTTCTCCATTGGGAGTTACATTTTTGTAGGGATGTGCATAATCGGGAATTAGAAGCTTTCAAAAGCTTCATAAATACCATTTATAGCACTCCTGTAAGGGGGATTGGGGAGGATAAGAGATGTTGGCTGCCTTGTAAGAGTAAGGAGTTCACGGTCAGTACGTACTACCATCTTCTAGTTGGCCATAGTGAGCAATTTTTCCCTTGGAAAAGAATTTGAAAGCAGAAGATTCCCTTCAAGGTGGCTTTCTTTGTATGGACCGCTGCCTTGAGGAAATATCTGACAATTGACAATTTAAGGAAAAAAAAGGTTTGCATTTTGGAATAGTGTTATATATGCAAGTGTAATAGTGAAACTGTTAACCATCTTTTCCTTCATTGCCCGGTTGCTTTGGAGTTATGGGATATGGTTTTTGGTTTATTTGGATTGTTGGGTTTTGCCAATGTCTGTTGTTGGGCTATTTGCTTGTTGGCAAGGTCGATTTGGTCGTCATCATAATGGAGATATATGGAGGGTTGTTCCTAATTGTTTGATGTGGTGTATTTGGAAGGAGAGAAATAGTAAGTGTTTTGAAGACAATGAGGGGGTGTTTGGATCATCAGTTTTCATAACTCATAACTCTGTTTCCATAACTCATAACTCAAAAATGGTGAGACCCATAGCAAAAATTTTGTTTGGGAGCAAGATAACTCAATTTCCATAACTCTGTTTCCATCACTCAATTCTTTGATTTTTGAGTTATGAGTTATGGGTTATGGAAACTGAAAACACATTTTGACTGTTTTCAGTTTCCATAACTCATAATTCAATGGTATTTTTGTAATTAAACACACATTGGGGGACCCACAGCTGCAACTTTTGACCAGCTAACTTTTTTTTCCTTTTTTTGGGTTCGGTCTTAACGTTTTTTTTTTTTTTTTTTTTTTTTTTTTTTTTTTTTTTTTGGGTCCGGTCTTAACATTAGTTTTTTTTTTTTTTTTTCTGGGTTCGGTCTTCACGTTAACAGAATTTTTTTTTTTTTTTTCCTTCATTGGGTTTGGGTGATCTGCTACTGAAGAAAAAAAAAAAAAAAAAAAAAAAGATCCAAACAGTGTGAAAAAGCTGCACAGATTTTCAGAAATGGGACCCACAAATAGTGTGAAAAATATAAGTGATAAAAATTAAGTGATGGTGCCAAACGGGTATAGTATTTTTAAGTGACGAGTGATGAGTAATGAGTGATGGAAATTGAGTGAGCAAAATTTTTGATCCAAACAGGGCCTGAGCGTTTCATGCCTGATCTCAAGCTTCTATTTTTCAGAACCTTTTGAACTGGTTCTCTGTGTTGAGAAACCAACATTTTTCTTCTATTTTGGATTTACTTGATTTGTGTAATGTTCCTTTTTGATTTGGTCACCCTTGTATACTCCCTGTGTACTTGGGTGTCTCTCTCTTTTTGATTTCAATAAAGCTTTATTACTTATAAAAAATAAAAAATAAAAAAATAAAATAAAAACTAACTATTTTTTTCATTCAGTAAATTATCCTAGTTTACAACATTTGGTATCAGAACCAACAGCCACACCATCACACTATCCTCCCATCTACAACCCAAGGCAAACAACAGCCACCATACAGGCAGCCGCTGCAACAACCAACCAAAAAAAAAAAACAAAACAAAACCACATCTACCTATCAAGAGTGTTAATCCCAGCAAACAAAGAATGGAGAACATGTCGAAGATTGTCAACAAAATGTTAGATATTACCAAGGACATGTCCAAAAGCATAGCAAGGATGGAAGCAAAGATGCAAGATTCAAGGGATCAAATGATAGAGGTCTTAGATATACAATCCAATGTAATTTTGGAAATCAAAGAACAATCAAAAGGTCAAGGATCCCATGAAATTTCAAAGAATCAAAAGAGTAATATGTTGGAGGATGCACTTGCCTTACAAATTGCATTTGAAGATCAAAGAATTAATGAAGTGGAAAAGATAGATCAAAGGGATCTTCTCGTGATTTCAAATAAGCCAGTCTAATTTCACAAATTGAATTTGTCATTCCCGGTGAGTTCAAGGATGTGAAAATCAAGGCTTTTCTATTCACAAAAATGCTAAAAGAATTGGTGCAAATATCTATGGTATGAATTCTTATCCTCCAACTATTTAAAGTTTGAGGTCAAGTATTCTCTAATCAATATGAGCAAACATCAATTTTCATATCTCAGAAATTTGGGGACAAGATTCATTTGAAGACGAAGGGAATGTTATGACCCAAGAAAATGTGCTCGATAAATTGTTATTTGAATTAGAAGCATTTAAATTTAGGCTTAGTAATAGATCTTATTTGACAAATGTAGTAGTAGATTAGTATTGTTATTTGCTTGTATTCAAATTGATCCCTATATTTTAGGATAGGATTAGTTCCTATGTTTTAGGATTTGTTGATGAGGTTATCTCATGCTTGGCTATATATGTACATTAAATGCATTAATGAGAATTAAGCAGAAAATTAACAAAAAATGTCTATTTCCTCTCTCAAGCCTAGGAGATTGGTCATCTCGAATTGACTACACTATCTTTTATTTCCCAGTTCACAACAAAAGCAGCAGAATAGAATGCATAAAGTGATTAAGAATAAGTACTTGTTCTACATCCCACGTTCATTAATTCTATTTACTCACCTCTAAAACATTGTACACCACATATAATTTGATTGTTCCTTGACCACGAATCATGTGATATATTAAACTGATATCTGAGACAACAAAATATTACAGAAACAAAAATTAGTGAGACATTATCTAATGAAAGAATATCACAAATATAAATGGTACTGCATATCCTTACAAAACCTGTTCGCTGCAAAAGAGTGACTCCAGAAGCCATTATAAGAAAACAGCCAAAATCGGACAGTTCTGCTGCAGACCACATCTTGATCTGCCTGCCAAAAGCATGGTTAGGTTATTTCATATACATCACAAGTTTTTCAACTAAGTATAACAAAATGGGTAGAAAGGTACCACCATGTTTACTTATGTGCTAACAGTCCTATAGCTAAAGTTCCATAGCTCAGCTGACAAGAAGCATATATCAACCACCTAAACTACCAAACAATCAGTCCTCAAATTCTATCATACTATCAAGTAGAAAAGTATTTCAACACACAACAGATGGAATCAGAGATACAAAAGGCAGGGAAAATTTCTAGCCACACCACACAAGTTCAGAACAAAATTAAATGAACTTATAAACTGAAGGATAAAAACAGATCATAAATTTAATTGGTAATTACACATGCATCCAGTGGGTCTCAAACACAAACCTCACCCTCTGCCTTGCTTTTACAAGGGGAAAAAGTTCCATTTGGCTAGAGCTCATTGGCAACACCAGAACATTCAGAGACAATGGAAAATGACAAAATAGGTCCCTTTTTTTGGTGAGGTGAGAAAAAAGGTCAATTTTTTCCTAATCATGCATAAATTAGAGCATACAATTTTGAGAAATTGACCTAAAGTGTATTCTACCTAGGTAAATTTAGTGACAAACACCTATGGTTATGTGTGCATTTCACATTAGCTTATTTAGCTTTTTGCTAAATATGTGCAAAAGTATACTTATTCTTTGAGAATGTGAGATTTTAAAAAACTGTACATAAAAGCTAAAAGCTGAAAGAAAAAGTTGACACCAAACAGAATCATAGCTTATGTTGTAAGATAGGCCATTAAATCCTTGCATGCATATCAGCTAATGCTTTCTTCCATGATAACAACCAAACAAAAAGATAACTAACCTCGTGCGTAGGAGCCTCCATAAGGTCATTAGAATTCTTGTTGGCATGATAGTTAATAGGGATAGAAATGAATCCAAGCAGACAAAGAAGCCAACATCTATAAGCTGCAAAATGTTGTCATATTTGAGAATCTCTTTCACAAGAATTATGAATATCCTAGTTCAATTATTATTTTTAATTATAACTCAATAGTTAGAGGAGGGAGGAATTTGAACCCGGGATGTTTCAGTTGGGAACACTAGGAGGTACCAACCAATTGAGCTATAAGGTTCTTGGCATATCCTAGTTCAGATAAATTGCTCTACTAGTTAAAGAAACCATTAATTCTAACAAATTCTCCCTTAAAACTTCAAAGTCCCTTTAAAACTGTTTATCTTCAAAAGTACAAACAAGTTCAATGGTGGGTTTCAAAGGAACTATGATACTATTCAAATTGAAAGAAGATTAAAAAAAATGAGTAGAGGATTTTCAATGCGTGCACAATTAGGCAGACACCGACTTCAATTGAAAGATTTTATTCTATTTATTTTTAAACATTTTTAGTGGGGGAGGGGGAATATAAACCTTGACCATCTCTGTTGGAAATACCAAACAATACTAATGCCATCGAGAGATAAGGCTCTTGGCACATAATATTAAACTCCGTTTGTTTTGATATTATCCATTTTATCTCATTTTCCTATGTTTGGTAGTATTTTTTGGGACTATCTCATTTTCCTATGCTTGGTGGCGTCCTTGAAAATGAGATAAGAGTTGTTTTCAATGGTTTCCATATTGCCTCTTAAGTCTTAACTTCGTTTATATAGCATGGCATGAGATAGAGTTGTTTTCCGAAAAATTACCAATTCACATCTCCAAGGCAGGCGGAAGATGGTATCGTAAACTCTTTCGCGCTCTACCTCATTACCAATAGTCGTTGTGCTCCGTAACGCATTGCCATTGTACATTTCTTCCATGAAGTACTTCAAGGGTGACTTATCCACCTTAAACGACACTGATACCAACACATAAGAACCACAACAAAACATAAATAATCATAAAATCAGGATTATAGCTCAACGTGGTGATTGATTTTCGTACAACAAACATAGAAAAAGAAAGAAAAAAACGATAAATTTACACATTCAGAGAAAAGGATCAAAATTGGCTCACAATTGGGATCATCCGCCATTAGTCGCTTCCAATCCAATGACTTCTCAGTCTCTAACTTGTTGGAGCAACCGACACTCCCGTTCGGCTCGGCCCGTTGCTTCACGGCGGAGCTCACTTCTCCGCCGCTCTCCTCCTCCTCCTTCTCCTCCTCCTTCTCCTTCTCCTTCTCATTGTCTCCCCCAACTCGCGACGCCGCGTCGTCACTGGCGCCGCTGATGCTGACGCTCCTCTGCCGCAGCGCACCGAAATTGAACCCGTCGCCGCGCACATTCTGGAAATCCGGCTCCGCCACCACCGTACACACGCTACTGCTCTCGGCGCTGTAACTGTGCATGCAGTTCGATTCCAATCCGTTGGTGCGGTTCGTATCGGGATCGAGGGTTGCTTCGGCGATCGGATCTTCGAGAATGGAGGACTCGGAGAGGATCGGTTTCTTTCGCTTGTGTTTCCGTTTCTTGCGATTGGGATTGGGCTTGGGCCTGGATTGGACGACGACGCCGTTTTGGATTGGATCTGAGTTTGAGCGGTAGAAGAATAAGGACTCGTCTTCTTCGAAAGACGTGCTTTTGCTCAGAATCTCGAAAGACAGTTTTCTATCGTCGGATCTCAGCGACATGGCCACCCGAGAAACAAAAGAAGAACAATTATTATTATTATTATTATTATTATTATTGAATTAAAAAAGAGGATTGAGAAGAATTAGATTCTGTATACATGAGAATAAAAATACGGAAGATTCTGTGGAATTTTGGTATGAACGCGGGAGTTGGGGAATTGGAGTCTATTGGGAGTCCTGGGAGACCCAAATTCTGCTGTTACTGTTTGTGTTTCCTTTGTTTTTGGTTTACGTATTGTTTGGGGAATGTTTTCGGATTTTTTTTTTTTTTTAAATAACTGGGAAAGTCAAATAATTTTATTAGTTAGTACAGTTTTGAAATTATTTGGAGATCTAACAATTCGAGACCAAAGGACTTGATTTTGGAATGCAAATCGAGTACACTAAGGTGGCGTTTGGATAGAGCTTTTGAATGTCTACGTTTTCTATTTCACGTTTCAGCTCTTTTTTTTATTTTATTTTTTGATTCACGCATTTTCTGCTTTTTGGAGACAAATAACACTGTTCATCACTGTAAATTACTGTTCACGCACTATTTTGACACTGTTCACGCACTATTCATGGGACCCACAAGTACTTTATTAAAAAAAAAATATATTAAAAATGGGTTTTACAGTACTATTCACACATTTAAAAATTATTTTGCTACAGTGTTTTCAATTTTTAGTTTTTAGTTTTCAGCAATAAACTCTATCCAAACGGACCCTAAACTTGATTTCAACATCATGTTATAGCTGAAGTGAAAATCTGTCCACATAGGCATGAAAATTGAGTCTGTAATGCTCGATTTTTGGTACCCAGAAAATTGAGTTTGTAACGCTCGATTTCGTTACCCAACAATACCGACGAATAAGGCACCAGAGAACGAAGCAACCCAGGTGACAAATGCTTCAAGCGATGGCAATGAAGGCTGAACATGTCGGACTTAATGTGGGTGTGGTTTCTCGCCGCCGCTTTGGTGATGTTGCTGCAGTACTGTTAGGGCCGCCGAGCTGGGTCACAGCATTGACGAACCTTTCGTGGAGCTCAGCAGTCCACCGCAGTTGGGGCTTTGGATCTGAAGTGAGAACCAAGCAAGCATCACCTAGTAGGTTTGTCGAGGAGAAGCAACCAAGCGGCAATTTTGGCTAAACCCAAGTGGCAAAAGATTCAAGCGAGGAAAATCCAATCCGATCAGGTATTTTTTTTGGGTTTTGTATTTGGTTTTGTTCATGGGTTGTTGGAGCTTGAAAGAACAATGAAGTTTGTCTGCAGATGTTGAAGCAGAAGAACAACTAAATCAAGTCCTACGGACTCAACTTCTATTTGACAAAACTTGAGTCCATTTGACTCGAGTTCGATGCCTACGTGGACCAAGTATCCACATCAGCTGCAAATGATGTTGAAATCGAGTTCAATGTACTCGATTTAGCATTCCAAAATCAAGTTCTTTGGTCTCAAGTTGTTATATATCCAAATAGTTTCAAAACTGTGCTAACTAACAATATTGTTTGGTTTTTATAGTTATTTTCAAAAAAAAATCCAATGTTTGCATGTAAGATTTGAATTTCGATCCCTAATAGTTTAGGCCCATGAAGTTAGGATACCATATTGGGCCTAATATTTTAGGTCTATAATTTAAAATAAATAAAATAAACAAACAAATCATTCAACAAACTTAACTCTTGTGTGTTATATAAAATAAATAAATAAAGCTTAACTCTTGTAGTCTCATGATGGTAGATGGATTAAAGGCTTTGCTAGGTTAATTGGGTTCATAACCAGCATCACAATTGAGTTTTGGGCGCTAAGGGATGGGTTGTTGCTAGCATATCAGATTGGGGTGCAGGATCTGGAAATTGAGTTAGATGCAATGGTAGTTGTGGAGCTAGTTCAATCCAAAGCTTGCTCTAATGCGTTCTATTCCTTTCTGTTGGGTGATTGTAGGTCGCTTATGGGCAAATTTCCTCGCTGCAAAGTGCAACATGTGTTTCGTGAAGCCAACAGAGTTGTGGATGCACTAGCTAAGCAAGAATGTGTAATGTGTGAGAGACCCCGCCTCCGGCCCGTTTTATAATAAGTTTTGGGCCAAACCCACGTAAATGGGTGGAGTTGTGTTATTGCCTCTCAAAATGGAGGTTCGACTAGTTATATTTTCCCCTTTAAATTAAGGGTTTTACAATGGAGTCGCCACTTATTTAATTATTGAAAAAAATAAGAAAACCGAAATTGAAAGATTCATCATTTTATTAATTTTCAATTGAATTTACATTGGTCATAGGAAAATTACATGGCTTTGGTCCTAGATTCAATCTAAGATAAAGTACATAACTTTGTTTCCTAGTTACAATCTAAAAATTGAAAATTACATGGACAAGTATTTGATCTACTAACCCTAGATCTAAGTTCGGAGGCTATGTTATAAGGTGGGAAGGTGTTAGGCACCCACCTTGCCCAGTGAAACCGGTCTTTTAGACTATGGTGGCCAACATTCATATCATATCATCCAATATGTCAATCAATTTGCATGGTGAATTTAAGGTGTATGCATGTGATAAACCCTAATTCAATTTATTAAGTATTGCATTTGGATTGAAAAAAATAAATTTTAGTGAATGTGCGTGTAAGGTGATATCCTAGATTCAAGGACTTGAAAGAATTATGAAACAAACATGTTTTTTCATATCTTTGATATGGATTTAAGATCAAAACTAGTGCTTATGCAGGAATATGTGATGAACAACAAGAATATATGAAGAACACATAAGAACATTCAAACATATTCAAGAGAATTTAAATAATTACTATCATGCTTTTCCTAAATTCTTATCATGGCAACACAAAAAATAAGTTAGGAAAAGAGATTATACCTTCATGTAAGATCCATATGGTGGATGAGGAGACTCTTGAGGGAGGTCCTATGGGTGGGGGAAAAGAAAAGTTAGGAGAGGAAGAGTGAGTCTCACTCAATGCCTTGAGTCTCAAGAAGACCAAGATATGACAAGACTACTCAACTTCCTAAAACTCAAGAGAGGAGAAGAGAGGGGTTTTTTCTGTGTCTTCAAATGAAGGAAATGGGGGATTTATATAGTAGTGGTAGAGGAAATATGAATGGAAGGCCATTAATGAGGTTTGACAACGAATTATGAACCTAGACCTCATTTTGGCCTTGGGGAAAATTCGGAGTATTAAATGTAAATATTTGCAGGAGTGAGAAGCAAGCCAAAATTCGGTTTTCCTGTAACTGCCGTAACAGCTTGTAGAGCCAAATTCGAAAAATCATATCTGACTTAATTCTGATCGGAATTGTCTCGTTCTTGTGCTCAAATTGAAGCCCCGGATGTCTAGTTTCTGGAAAAATTAACCTCATTCACAGATTCAAAATATTCTGAGAGATATCAATGAAATAGTGAGCAAAGGTCATTTGTTAGAAAGATGGTTTCAGCATAATTAACATTAATAGGTCCCAAATTAGTTTCTAATCAACATTAATAGGCTCCAATCACTCCCATTTCAGACCTAATTAGTTCCAAATTTACCCTAACTAAAAGATAATTGCACAAATTACTCATTGAATAATTAATGTTTAACTATCTAATTAATTAGGTGTATGCAACCTTACCATAAAATGTAGTTCTAACCAATCAAATTATGACACATCATTAATTTCAAATTGATTATAATTATAACCAATTGGAATCAATTGTTCATAATCACATAAGGTCGGACTCAATTTGTGATAGTGCATCTTGGCCATTAAATCTTGATTTGATGATAACTTTCAATCTGATGGTCCGATTAGAGCATATAACTAATCGATTTGATCGTTACAACATCAAGATCATTTTGGTGAAATGAGATTATGGATCTAATGACCAAAATCAAGATGCATATTTCCAAAGTGAAATTACCCTTTTACCCTCCAAGTGAGGTTAAATGCGAGTTGCAAAATGAGATGTCAACATAATGCAAGAGGACTTTGTTGTTTTTTATATCTCCCCATCTAATGTGATTTCATCTTTTGTGTATTTTGATGAAAATGGGGAGAGCTTTTGTAGGCTTATTGCCACTAATTTAGTCATTTTGGCCTAGTTTAATGAAATTTACCTTTAACAAAAAAAAAAAAAAAAAAAAAAATTTGTTTTAAGTGATTGCAAAATTGGCAATTCGGTCTTTTCATGTGGTGTCACGTAAGTCACATGTAACATATTCTTCCATCCAACTTAACAAACCAATTAACGATAAGGTGCAAAGTGAAATACATGTTATAGTTTAAGGTAGAATTGTGCATCTTACGCTCCATTTATTTTGAAGTAAAATATTTTCAAATGTAAAATATTTTATTGAAAATATTTTCATTTTACAGTGTTTGGTTGTTCACATTTAAATGGCAAGAAATAATTTTCAAGTGTTTGTTTCATGGTAAAATGAAAAAAATTTCCTAATCTCATAGCCCATCAAATCCAAATAACCATTACCAAATAAGCAAAAACCAATCCACCACCACCAATCTACTGACCACCCAAACTACCACCATATTGGCACAAACCAAACCACCACCATTCCACTGGCTACTTAAATCAGCAAATTTGAGAGAAAAATAAATAAAAAGTTGTCCAACCAACCACTGCAATCCACAACATAGTCACCACAACTAGGGGTGTCCAGACTCGACCCACACCCGTCAAACTCGACCAAACCACTCGATCTCCGCCCAATTTCAGCACAAACTGATGCTCCCGTCAGTCAGTGTCAGGTTTCTGCGCCCAAGACTTGACACCGGCAAGTCGAGTGGCGGGTTTTCTTCTCCAAAACCCGAGCCACCCGACCTGACAAATGTTATATACAAATTCGGCTAATTGCAGCAAGATTTGGCCAAATCCCATTAGATTTTAGCGATTTTGGTGCAAATTTTGGTGATTTCGATGCAGATCTGGTGAGTTTTTGCAGATTCTAGCGATGGTTTTGCAAATTCCAACGATGGTTTTGCAGTTTTGGTGATTTTTTTTGCAGATTCTAGTGACTTTTGCAGGTTCCACTGATTGAACTTACCCGAGCACCACCCGAACCCAAAATCAACTCAACCAATTAACGCCAGCTGTCGGTTTCTGGTCCCTCTTCCTTCCACCCAACGCCGGTGGGTCGAGTTCAGGTTGGGTCTAAAACCGACCCGACCAATGAACAGCCCTAACCACAACAACTCACAAACCATTTCAACTACCCACTGCAATCCACAACCCAACCACCACCATAACCCACAACCTATTCACCACCACAATAACCCACAAATCATTTCACTTGCCCACCATAACCCACAACATATAAAAGAAGATAAAAGAAAGAAAGAAAAAAAAATTGAAGTTGCGACATATGCTTGTTGCTCATTTTATCCATATGCTCACTCATATTACCCACAATCTTTAGGCATTCTTAGCCACAAAATAAGCTCTTGATTAAATGCCCACAATTAGCATATTCTTATTCCATTTCAATGTAAAAGATGATTTTTTAATGACTTTGAAAGTCCCACCATTCTTCATTCTCTGTATAAGGAAAGCTTTTTTTTTTTTTTTTGAAAACTAAAAAGGATTAGGGATTCCCTATCACAATCACAAACACAAATCTGTGATTGTGTATAGACAAAATAGTATACAATAATGGAGGGAATACAGCAACTTGTAGAGACATGGATGACAGAGCAGCAAGCAAAGATCCTCAATGCCTCTTCCTCATGGGGTCCACTGAAACGATGAGTACTAATGAACCATAACAAACCACAACCATTTCAGCTACCCATTGTAACTCACAACTAGCCACCACCACAACCCACAACATAGCCACCACAACAACCTACAAACCATTTTAGCTACCCACCCTCCACCACCACAAACCACAACTCAACCACCACCACAATCCACAATCTGTCCTAACCATCCTTGATACCCCACAAAAGTAGCCATGCTTAACCGATACGGAGCAAAAACCCAAATCAGTAAACCCACTCAGTTGTAAAGGGAAAAAAAATTAGAACTAAGAACCTAGGGATGAGTTTATGACAATGGAGGTGGCCAAGAAATGGTGGAGCCAACGACAACAATGGAGGATTTTAGGGGAAGGGATGGGTAGCGCCAGTGAAGGGAGGAGCTAATGATAGGTGGGAGAGAAGGACCTTGGTGGGCTGAGTTTTGAAGAGAATACTAAGAGAGAGAGAGAGAGAGAGAGAGAGAGAGGTAGGGTATTGGGACTGAGAGAGTGCACAAAATGTAAAATGTAAAATGTTTTACCAGTAATTCAAGTGTAAAATATTTTACACAAATTTACCTTAATTGTTTTGGTTGACTGAAAATATTCTACTTTTGACCAAATATTTTACTGAAAAACAAATATTGTAAAATGTGAAAATATTTTCCTAAAAATATTTTACTTTGAAACAAACAAAGCATTAAAAACTCAAGTTAATAAGTGAAAACGAGAGTATAATTAAGGTGGTAAAGTGTAACTTTTCAAAGATTTAAATGAGGCTCAAGGTTGGTGTATACTGGCAAAAGCGTGGGCTAAATAGAAATCCTAGTTCACCAACCAACTAACCTAACAGTATTTATTTTATTTTATTTTTTTTAAATAGAGAAGCCATCATTTATAGTTTATTTCAAAGCTATACAAAGCTAAAGTTTTAGTGTCTATTTGGACTGGGTGATTTATAGGGAGGAAAAAAATGAGAAGGGAAAATAGAGGGGATTTTGGGTGGAGGGTTGTTTGATGGGGAAGGGAAAGGGGGGTAGAAAATGAGGAAATAAGCACCTCCGGCCCCCCTTTTTATGGGTGTTGGGCCAAATTCACATGAATGGGTGGAGTCGTGTTATTGCCTCTCAAAATAGAGGTTCGACTGATTATATTTCCCCCTTTAAATTAAAGGTTTTACAATGGAGTCGCCACTTATTTAATTATTAGAAAAAATAAGAAAACCAAAATTGAAAAAATCCTCATTTTATTAATTTAAAATTGAATTTACACTGATCATAAGAAATTACATGGCTTTGGTCCTAGATACAATTTAAGATAAAGTACATAGTTTTGTTTCCTAGTTACAATATAGAAATCGAAAATTACATGGATAAGCATTTGATCTACTAACCCTTGATTTAAGCTTGAAAACTATGTTACAAGGTGAGAAGGTTTTAGACACCCACCTTGCCTGGTGAAACCATTCTTCTATATTATGATGACCAACATTCATATCATATCATCTAATATGTTAATCAATTTGCATGTTGAATTTAATGCATGTGCATGTGATAAACCCTAATTCAATTTATTAAATATTGCATTTAGATTGAAAAATAAATTCTAGTGAATGTGTGTATGAATAGTGATATCTTAGATTCAAGGGTTTGAAAGAATTATAAAACAAACATATTTTTCAGATGTGGATTGAAGATTAAAACTATTGTTATGCATGAATATGTGATGAACAACTAAGAACATGTGAAAAACACATAAGAACATGTGAAAAACACATAAGAACATTTAAGAACATTCAAACATATTCAAGTGAATTTAAATAATTACTATCATGCTTTAATCTTAAATTCTTATTATGGTAACATAAAAAACAAGCTAAGGGAAGAGATTATACATTCATGCAAAATTCATACGGTGGAGGAGAAGACTCTTGGTGGAGGTCCTATGGGTGGAGGAAAAGAAGAGTTAGAAGAGGAAGAGTGAGTCTCACTCAATACCTTGAGTCTTAGAAAGACCAAAATATGATAAAACTACTCAACTACACTAGAACTCAAGAGAGAAGAAGAGAAGGATTTTTTTTTTTTTTTTTTGTGTTCCTTAGAATGGAGGATAAGGGGATTATATAGTATTGATGGTAAAAATATGAATGAAATGTTATTTAATGAGAGTTAACAAAGAATCATGAACTTAGACCTTATTTTAGCCTTTGGGAAAATCGAGTGCATTAAATGTAGAGATTGGTGGGAGTGAGAAGTAAGCAAAATTCGGTTTTCCCATAACTACTGTAACAGCCTATAGGACCAAATTCAAAAGCTCAAATTGAAGCTCCGGATGTCTAATTTTTAAGAAAATTAACGTTATTCATAGATTCAAAATATTCTGGGAGATATCAACGTAATAGTGAGCAGAGGTCATTTGTTAGAAAACAATTTCAGCACCATTAACATTAATAGGTCCCAAATTAGTTTCCAATTAACATTAATGGGCTCCAATCACTCCCATTTCAAACTTAGTTAGTTTCAAATTTACCTCAATTAAAAAGATAATTGCACAAATTACTCATTGAATAATTAATGTTTAACTATCTAATTAATTAAGTGTGTGCAACCTTACCATAAAATGTAGTCCTAGCCAATGAAATTATGACACATCATTAATCCCAAATTGATTATAATTATAACCAATTGGAATCAATTGTTTATAATCACATATAATCAGACTCAATTTGTGATAGTGCAAGTCGTCCATTAAAACTTGATTTGATAATAACTTTCAATCTAATGGTCCGATTAAGGATTATGACTGGTCGATTTGATTGTTACAACATCAAGATCAATATGGTGAAATAATATTAAGGACCTAATGTTTAGAATTAAGATGCATATTCCCAATGTAAAATTACCCTTTTACCCTTCATGTGAGGTTAAATGTAGGTTGCAAAATGGGGTGTCAACACTTAGATACAAATGTACCCATCTGCCCAACATTTGGTTTTATATTATTATTATTACGAATTTTAATGTATTAGAGGCATGAAAGTAAATTTATACAAACTATATTTTCTATCATCTTATTCTTCTTCTCAACCAAAATATATATATATATATATATATATATATATATTCATCCAGTTTCTAAGACTAATCAAACACACATTAAGAAAAACCAAATATTTTCTATTCCACCACTTTTACACCCCCCTACAATTTTATATTCTCAGACTTTTTCAAACCCCTATCCCCTAACCAATAAAAGCCTTATAGAATACTATGGGATGATTTCAATTCAAATGCAAAGAGATCTCTTACATTTTAAGCTTATAGCCCCAAAATGAGGACTACTACTTCCCTAAATGAATCAAAATCTTCTATACCATTTAAAGTCCGTTTGGAAATAACTTATTTAACTGAAACTGAAAACTTTTTGTTGAAAGTACTGTAAATAAAGCTAAAAGCTAACTGAAATAATACAGTGAGATTCATGAATAGTATCAAAAAGTGCAATGGGACCCATGAATAGTAGTAAAAATAAGCTAAATAGTAAAAAAAAAATTACATTTTCCAGCCAATGCCAAATGCAACCTTACTATGCTCCACAACATGTACCGTTGATAAAAAGATGACAACTGGCTTTTGTTTTAATTTCTCAAACTAACAGGAGAGGCAAACATTTATGCCTTACGATAATGCTTCATTTAGAAACACTCTCACCTCTCTCTACCATCTATCTTACTCTCCCTATTACTAAATGTCTACTCGATCACCAAGTGACTAGATCATTAAAGTTACAACTAAAGGTAATTTCTTCTTTTTTGGGATTTTAGGGTTTGCTATAGGTAAATCTCCCTCTGGGGTTAGGGTTGCAGTGGGTTAATCTCCCAATTTCATTTATTTTGCAGATTTTGTTCTCTCTAGTCTGTAAAATTGAAATGATTATCTATGAAATTATACATACTATATAATAAAAATTAGGCCTAGTGGCAGTTGCAAAGTAGCTATCTTATCCTGTGACAAATGATTAAATTATCATTAATTAGAATAGTTCACTTTAGGTAAAAGTCTATTAGTTAAGTTTCAAGAAATTTAAAATTTTACTCCAACTAAAATTCTACTTCAAAAAATTTCAAGAATTTTAAAATAAAATATAAATTTTATTTTGACTAGTTGCTAACTCGTGCTATGCACGAGAACTTATCTATTTGTGAAGTAGATTGAAATAATTTTATAAAATCTTAAATTGACTAAGAAACTACACCATTGCATGATTTGTTTTGTATAATTTCAATTTATGTTACTACAAATATTGTATTGATGTAAAAAATTGTGAGAGTTTCATAAGTTTTAGTTATATATATATATATATATATATAGATTATTTTGATCATCTATCATAATGTTTCATTTTAATATCATAAAATTTACACATCGCATACCATCCTTATGCAACGTATCTTAATATATGTTTGCATTTCCATAATTTAACCTAAATGAAAGTCTACTAAATTTTCGAGGAGCACTCTTTACGATACAAAGTGCACGGATTAGGCTCAGAAGGTGTAACCTGGAGATGCATGAATCTGTGAAACTTGAACAACGAAGGCAAGCTGATTTGAGAAGGAACTTGCGGTTGGGTTTAACCAATGTTCCACAGCCCAAGAATGACTACCAGATAGTTATGCAACCAGTTCCGGAAGATAATGAAGAACAGGAGAGGATTGAAGAAGATATGTCTGGTATGTTAGCTAGAGAAAGAGCTAAGGAAGAGGCACGGCAGCCGGCATTACTTAGGAAAAGATCTAAAGTACTGCAAAGGGAGCTTAATTCCTAGACCTCCTGCAGCTTCTTTGGATGTTATTAGAAATTCTCTGATGAGAGCAGATGGAGACAAGAGTTCCTTTGTTCCTCCCACCTCTATCGAGCAGGCAGATGAAATTATAAGAAAGGAACTTCTAGCCCTGCTAGATCATGATAATGCAAAGTATCCTGTTGACAAAAAAATGAATAAGGAGAAAAAGAAAGGTTCCAAGCGTTATGCAGATACAACTTGTAGCTTCAACAGGCTTGCTGTTCAAAATGAGCAATGTGAGTGTCATGATCATCACCACCTTTACAATGGTGGAGACAATTATCTCCGATAACATTTTTTGCTCCATCAAGTTGTGGTTTGATGGGTTTCTAATCAACCACAAGATATAATATATATGTGTATTTTCAATGTATGTTTTTTTTTTTTTTTTTTGATATGGCAATGTATATTTGTTGAATAAACTAATGGCTTAATTAATAGAAAAAATTCAAGAGACGTCTATATCAGTAAAATAGAAATACTAGCAGGCATGTGATATCACGTATAACGTTTGATAAACAGCAGTTCAAAAGTAACTGTAATAAATGATTTCAATGAAATTGTGGAAGAACTAAAAATATTTGCATGGAAAGATTTTAATTTTAATTGAGGGGCTGAGATATGAATAAATATTTTTTTTAATGAAAATGCAAATTATTGTCCATTTGGCACTAACAAACTATCAACGCGCTAATATGCAATTAGAAAAATGCTAAAACTACTAGAAAACTTTTAACAAAATGTTTACAAATTGATTATCTATGTATGTGCATACTTATTACAAATGTTGTGTTGATGTGGAAAATTGTGAGAGTTTCAAAAGTTTTGGTTATATATATATATATATATATATAGAGAGAGAGAGAGAGAGAGAGAGAGAGAGAGAGAGAGAGAGAGAGATTATTTTGATCATCTATCATAATCATAATGTTGCATTTTAACATCATAAAATTTACACATTGCATACCATCCTTACGCAACGTATCTTAATATATGTTTGCATTTCCATAATTTAACCTAAATGAAAGTCTACTAAATTTTCGAGTGACTCACTAAAGTTTTAATAATATTTTTCCTTTTATATAATTTTTTTTTAATTAATTTGTGCATCGCACAAACATAATACTAGCTTTGAGTAATTATTTAGTACTCTGAAAGAACTACATTGGGGTATTCTTTTGTATCGCATAATAATGTGTCCTACTAATCAAATTCATTATGAGATTCTATCATTCATGTGGCAGCCTCCAAGCCACGGGTATTACAAGGTTAATATAGATGGAGCGGTCTTCTCACAAAGAAAGCAAGCTAGTGTTGGGGTGATTATTTGGGATAGCAAGGGAGAAATGGTCGCAGCTCTAAGCAAGAAGTGGAAGTACCCGTTGGGGGCAGTAGAAGCAGAAGCAAAGGCATGGGAAGTTGGTGTCCACTTTGTTAGAGACGTGGGAATCAGAGATGCAAAGTTTGACGGTGACTCGTTGGTGGTCTACAACGCCTTACAAGGACAATCTCACCACCCTTTTCAGTGGTGAATGTACTCTCAGGATTTATGAACCAATTTCACACTTTAGGCAGTGGAAGTTGTCTCACATCAAATGACAAAGAAATGTCCCTACTCATTTATTGGCCCAACACGCTCAACATGTTGAGGATTATGTTGCTTGGCTAGAGGAATGCCCTAGCTTGATAGAGCACGCATGTGCTCAAGACAAAATGTAATTTGCTCTTTGGTTTTCAATAAAATCGAGTATTTCCCATTTTAAAAAAAAAAACTATTCCTACTGGTAAACCTCATTAACATTTTATATATCATATTTTAAGGCCTCGTTTGGGAGGAGAGAATAGAATGGAATAGAAAGGAATGAAAATAATAATTTTAGAATATTCTCCCCTTCCCTTGCTTGGGAGTTTTAATGTAGGGAATGGAAAGTCTATTTCCTTGTTTGGAAGTTTAAGTGGGAGGGAATGGAATGGGTATAAAGGAACACTCATTCCTCTCTATTATCTTAAAACCTCAAATTTCCATTCCTCTTGAAATTGGGAGGAATGGAAGGAAATGAAATTAGATTTAATGAATTTTTTACTAAAATTTCCAAAATATTCCTATATATTCGACCATTTATTATAAAATAGGAGTCTAATAGTAATATTATCATAAAATGATTCTATTCCATTTCCTCCATATTACTCCCAAATAAAATTACTTACATTCCATTCATTTTCATTCCTTTATTTTAAAACATCTAATCAAGGTTACTTAATTCCATTCCATTCCATTTTCTTTTCCATTCCATTCCATTTTCTTATGATCATTCCATTCCATTCTCTTCCCTTCCCTTATGAACTCCTAAGTGGAGCCTAAATGACACAGTATGATAAATATTTAAATTGAACTATGTGATAAATCATTTTAAAATGGAAAGGATCTTGTTGGGCAAAGGGGGTGGTGTATTTTTTATTATTTAAAAAATTGATATTTATTATTTAAATGTAGGGAGCATCCCTAGAAAAGAAGATGATAAGAAGGAAAAAAACAAGAAAAATAAAAAAAAGAGAGCATGCATAAACCTGCCCTTTTACATACTTATGAGAGCTTACCTTCGAACCAGTTTTGATGAAATTCATTTAACACATTATATGACAATTTTCCAAAAACATTCATGTATAATTTTAATTACATGACTGACTTAATTAGTCAGATGACTTATTTAAATAATATATGTTGATAGTTTTATGAATTGTCATGTAATATATTAGAGAACAATCTCTCAAACCGATTTAGAGAAAACTTTATTCATATAAAAAATTGTATCTTCCATTCTATATGACATACCTCTCATGGGACTCCAACAACCCAGTGCTAGCCATCCTTAAACAATAAATTCATCTCCTGAAAAGTGAAAAGTACAAAGGCTAATTTTTTAAAGAAAAAAAAAAACTATAATCTCTGATATATTCATTTTAGCCAAATGATTTATATAATGCTTAGAACAACCCTTTAATTCTAATGTGGTGTTTGGTATGAGGTAATGTTTTAGAATTTTCAGGAATGTTTAAAGATTCTCATGTTTAGTTGCAAATCACGCTAGAGAATCAAATCCCAGGGGAATTTGGATTCCCCCTTTAACCCCCTCTAAGTAGGAATGTGGATTCCTTTTAAAACAGATGGATATCCAAATTCCCAAACTTAAAGAAAATTGTATTTTTTTTATAAATTGATAATTTTAACCATTTTTCCTTATCATTTAAACAAATAAGATAAAATTTAAAATAAATCATCAAGATCTTTTCTCTTGTCTTATAGACCTAAATGTTGTCAAGTTGTTTTGTTATAGATTAAGCTCTTTTAAAAATTATTATTAAGAATAAAACATTTAAGATTTTAAATAGTTATTTTTATATTATACCTGTCATTTTAAAATATTAGACTATAGTTTTAATGAATTTGTCATAATTAATAGTTTATATTTTGTTTTTCATTATTTATTTAGAATAATTTTTTTTTTTCCAAATGATTTGGAAGCTCACATTCAAATCTAAGGATAGAATGGAAAAAATAAATAATTCATTTAGTATTTCTAGGAATAAACCAAATATTATCATCTCATTTTCCTAGAAATCTTAAGAGTTTCCTAATAAAACTAAATATAAGAATAACTACATTCTTAGGCATCCACATTGCAAGGAATTACATTCCTAGGAACCTGTATGCCAAAACTAATGTAGATTCTCCTATAGCTAATGCCACATAAGCATGAAAACAAACTTACAATTTATTTAATTACATTTTCAAAATTAGAGTCAGGGTCAAATTAGACTCATAAAATCTAGAAACAAAATAAAAGTCTTGTCCCATTGGCTGTTGGATTATATTAACCGAAACAATTACTAATAAGACTTCATAAATAGCTTTGATGTAATATAAAGACATTTAGGCACACACACATAGATGGCACATGTCACTTACATGACTGCCACATAATTTGCCACTTCGCTCGGCGTCATTGTCTAAGAAAAAAAGAAAAAAGAACTTGGCAAAAAGACCACTGTTAAAGAGATTGAGAGTTACTCCATAAGTATAAGTGCTTGTGGGGTGTAGGGGGTAAGGGTTGGGGTTCAAGTCTCTAGAAATGAGCCCAACACACATATAAACTGAGATTAAGCTAGAGTAGAATTTTATCTTATAAAAAAAATTGAGAGTTGTTCCCAAAAGAAAAAAAAGATTGGAGGCTAAGAAAAAAAAAAAAGAGTCCGTACTTTTCCTTTTTGATAAATAGAGTAGTTGGGGAGGGGGGAGATGCGGTTTGAGAGTTGAGACAAATAAAATAAAAACAAAATTAAAGACTGTTGAAAGATTAATTTCTGTAAGCAAAAAATTAGGAGTTGTTAGGACCTTGGCTTGATACAAACACAAAAACTATTTGGAAACAGAAAATGTGGAAAATTACAAATCGCCAGCGAAAAAGTTAGAAGCGTAACCAATATGACCTGTTAACTTTAGTTCTTGAAAGTCGAAGGACAAGTTGGTAGTGAAAGATATCAATTCCTAGATTTGTTGCGGTTAGTCAAAAATAAATAAATAAAACAAATCTAGATATGGACAGAATGTAGAAAATTTCGGAGCAAATATACAAATTCTTTTAAATTTTTTTTTTTGGTGGTGCTTATTGAAAAAATCTACAAGAGTCAAAGTCATCTTTGCTGTAAAGTCTTCTTGTTTTATGGTATCCCATTAATGCTTACAAGAAAATTTTACCTTCCTTTTTAAAAGAGCTGACTCAATAGAGAAAATTGAGGTCTAGTAAAAGACAGTATCTAGTCGAATCCTATAATTTTGTTCTTTATGTACACCAATCACCCCAAAAAAAAAAAAGAAAAAAAAAAAAGTTGCGCCTTATGACTTAGGGTAATAAACTTTTATGTACCTTGGAAAGAGAGTGAGAAAAATATATATCTTGTTTCAGGTGCATATTACAAATCGTTTACAACACGTGAGATCTACTAGTATATGAGTTCCATTTGTTGTGAGAGAGGATATCATTTTTCGTTAATGTGAGTTACCCAAATCAATCCTCCAATTGTCTAGAAAATAATGAATATACATTTCAAATTTTAAATATCATAAATATATTAAAAAAATGTTGGGCTTTTTGTTAAACTTATAATATTGTATCACATAAGTTTTGGACATGAGGTCATTGTGTCTCAAATTGTTGGTTTTGCATTTCATTTTGAGATGTCCCAAAATTTTATCATGTTTCTAAAATTAAAATTCATTAATTTATTGAGTTTCTTATTAAGCTCCCACCAAACACACGCACTTTAAACATTAAATTTTTTTAGAACTTTATTTAATAGTTTGAAAATTTCTATATATATATATATATATATATATATTTTTTTTTTTTTTATGAAGAAACTTCTATATTTTTAATTAAGAGACAGGACAATAAATAATATTCTTTTAAAAAGTTAGGTTTTTATAAATTGGACCAACATTTTGGGATGAATGTAGTATTATATTAAATTTTCATGTGTATGGTATTTGAATGGAATTGTGGTGTGCTTTTGTGTTAGAACCCTATTCCCTTTCCCTTGTGTGTATGTTTGTTTCTCATAAACTAAAGATCTTGAGCAAAAAATCACTTTTTGAATTGAGAATCTTGTTGCGTTATTTTCTTTAAATGGTAAAACAAAATAGTTCTATTCACAAACAAAACCATAATGAAATCCTATAAAAACTATTATCATGATCAAATTTTATGTTTAAAAAGGAATAAAAGAGGAAATAAAAGGATATTTTGTCAAACATTCTTGTGCATTGCACAAATTAATTATTAACTAGGAATATATATCCTTCTAAAAAAAAACTCGGAATATATATATATATATATATATATTAAAATTCCTTTGATTTTAAATATCTACTGTTAAAAGAGGTTATGGTGAATATAATTTATGTTTCAAGAAAAAGCTATTTCATTTAATTGAGAATTAGGATCCCATGTAAATATTTCTATTATAGTAAAGGCAAATAAATAATAAGAAATTTCATAATTAGTAGCCAAAAGGGGGTGCTTGTTTACATATAACCATATTTTTGAAGTTTGGTCCAAAGCCCTTTCTTAAATTTAAAACAATAAAACTATGAACACAACAATTAATCATCATATATATTTTCTCTCTCCCTTGTGTGTGTTTGTTTCTCAAAAATAAAGATAAATCATCCTGTATATTTATTGTTAAATATATTAGTATCTCGAGTTTTTATACTCCATATCATAACCCATTTGTTCATGTATTTTTTTTAATAGATAAGAAATATTTAAAATTTTCAATTCCACTTTCATAATAATTGCCATTTATTATTAAACCAAGACATCAATTAGTTTTTAATATGAGCAAGATTCAAACCCAAAACCTCTATTGGACGAAAAATAACTTTATCAATTGAAATACTGAACAAACTACTAACTAGAACTCACAACACCTATTTGTTATGTATATAAAATTGATTTACATTTTTTAAGGATGGAATTGTAAAATTTAAACATATAAAAAGTATTGAATTTAAACTAAAATTTACTGGATAAAAGGATAAAGCTGGGCTCCAAACATCGTTGCAACTTTTTTTTTTCCCAACCTATTACAAGTCATGTAATGCTCCATTTTTTTAGCTGTAAAATGTTTTACTAAAATATTTTTAGGTATTAGGTGAGATATGTAGAAAAGTTCAAGCGCAAACCAACAAAATCAGTGCCTCAGCCACTAGAGATCCACCGCCTAAATTGGTGGTTCTAGCGACCCAACCACCATATGTTTTTTTTTTTTTTTGGGAGGGGTGCCGTAATTTTTTTTTGTAAAATGGTTTTGTGGGGGGTAAAAACGTCAAAACATCATATAGGCCTAGGGCCTGGTCTGAGGATGTGGACTCCGTTAAAGGGGCCGTGAGTCGGGAATAGGGCCTCCTAAAACGGGGGCCCAAAGGCCCGCCGACCAGACCGTCAGCCTGTTGGATGAGGATCCGAGGAGAATGTCTCCTCGGACATAAGGGTCAGGGACAGATGGGGGTAGCACGACGTCCAAGGAAGAGCTCCTAAAGCTCGGCGAGTCATCCTAAGCCTTAATGAGACGCCGAGGATGGAGACAAGAGGGACGTGCACTACATAAAGCTGCTGCCACCGCATTAAAGGCCTTTCACTTACCCGCTTAGCCGCATTAATGAAGAAATGACTTCTGAGGGGACGGTGGACAGCCTTATAGGCATTGGGGAGCGTTTTCAGGGAAAAGACAGATGGGAACCAAGAATGGGAAGTATAAATAGAGAAGGGTGGACCATAGGAAGGGGATCCAGATTTTTCTAAGGAAGAAGAAGACTCACTCTCTCTCTCCTCTCAGATAACAGAAGGAAAGCCTGGATATAGGCTCCTCGGCCCACGTCCGAGGAGAGGCAGAGGCGCTCCCCCAACTCCTAGCACGCCAGCAGCGGACTTAACCCTTACCCCATAGCTTTCTAGAGCCCCAGGAAGTCTAGACTTTAAGCCCATTTTCTACAAATTCTATTGTGTAGGCCACTTGGGCCGGCCCGGTCACGCATTTGAGCCTAAGGCTTACTTTGTGTCCTTACAGGTTTTAAAGGTAAAACGTTTTACAACATTGCACAGATGAATTTACTATCAACAAAAACATTCTCAAGTTTGACTTAACTTTATAATGAAAAAAAAAATGGTAAAATACAGAAAATATTTTCCATAAAATATTTTACAACAAAACAAATATAAAACTACACATAGATAGCCTTTTTAGTCACCATATAATAGGTTAGAGTAATATAGATTTAAAAATATGTTTGGAGAAACAAATAATACAATTTAACCTATTTTCCCATTATTCTTTGAGTCCAAATTTGGTAAGGATAGGATGTAAAATTCATATTTTACACAATTCAATAAGAGATTGTCACATTAGATTTTTACTTAAAACTCAGTATATCTTACCACGTCTAATAATATATTAATAAATTCTCAATTTGATTAGATTTTCAAATGGGTAATAGAATTTTTTTTTGAGAGAGAGTTTCAAACATATAGCGTCCGTTCCTGATGATAGCTCTTTATCATTAGACTAAGACACCAATAAGTTTTTGGTCTAAGCGGGGATTGAACCCCAGATTTCTTATCCAATCATTTAAGATTTCACCAGTTGAGTTAACTGGAACAAATGGGTAATAGAATTGATTAGGTGTAATTGTACTTATTTTTTAATATGTGATAAGATGATATAGCATGTTAAGATTAGAGAGTATAAAACTTCAATTTTACACTATATCCTTATAGAATTTAAACTCTTATTCTTTTACCAACCAAACCTATATAAATAAATAAGTAAAATTTAGGTACAATCTATTAGGTTCCTGATAAAATTGAAACATATACAACTGTCTTTAAATTTAATTATGCGTGAAAGCCATCGCACATCCTTGGTGCGATGGTTACTCCACAAATATAAGTACTTACGGGGTGTAAGGAATAGGGGCTGAGGTTCAAGTCGTTAAGAGAGATTTTTACACATATATACACGTAGAATATATCAGAGTAAATTTTTTATCTTGTATAAAAAAAAAATTATGCTTGGAAAAAAAAAACAGTTAGGAACTTTTGTTATAAATAATTATCTCTAAAAAAAAAGTTTTGTTATAAATAAATTACAAATTTTATGTGATTTCTTTGGGTAATTATCGAGCACCCTGATTAACTTATGTGTCCATACCAAATAAGAATTAACTTATGTGTCCATACCAAATAAGAAGCATGAAAATTTACTTCAACAGTTCTACTAGAGTCCCCACTAGAAAAGGAACAAATAAAATTATATTAAAAAAAATGCCAAAACTTAAAACGGCGCCCACAAATAGCAATATATACCGAAAATCTCGGAGGCGGGAAAGTTGCGAGTAAAATGAAATCATGAGATAACGCAAATTTTCAACGATTATCATCGGCCTACACTTTAGTCTTTATTTTAGGCTGTTTTTTTTATTATTATAATAATTATTTTATTAAAAGGCCTTTTTAGTTTACTCACTGGTCCCACTAGAAAGTCCTGTGGGGTCTACACACTGTCATTATCATATAGAAAAATAGAGAGCCATCTTGAATCTATGACCGTCAGATGAATCTCAATCCAACGGCTATAATGTACTCACATTCCCGCCGATAGTAGGACAGCTCTTCTCTCTATAAGGGTAGTGAACACAGCTCCTCCGAGAAAATTTTGTTTCCATTTTTATTTTATTTTGTTTCTGTTTTTTTTTTTTTCTTTTTCTTTTTTTCTTAGTATTATTTGTTTTGTACACACAGACACACTCACTCCCATATTGTTTGATGGTAGGTTTCTCTTCTCTCCATCTCACAACACAACCCTTTGAATTCTTTAAGAATTCTTTGTTCTTGTCATTGTTTTGTGTAGCAGATTCTGCAACTACAGTGAGTTCAATCTGAAATCTGAGATATGGTAAGACTTTAATTGTTTTCACTTTTTTCTTATTATTGGGTTATCAAAGTTCTCTTCTTTTTTTTTTATTCTTTCCCTTTATTGGGTTTTGTTGATCTCAAACAAAAAGACAGTCACTTTTTATAAATTTATAATTTTTTTCTACAAGTTTGTTGTCTTGTCGATTCTTTAATTGTGATTGTGTTTCTTTTTGCTGTTACTAATTTGTTTGATTGTAGAAGATATCAATTCAACAGACTATAAAGTGAATATATCAGTAAAATTTGTATTTGATTCAATTTTGTATTGTGGGGATGTAGTAATTTGATATAATTTTTCATAAATTTAATCACTCTGCCTTGAATCTTTAATCTTGAAGCTAGACTCATACTTGATTTAGATTTGATTTCTAAAAAGGGTTGTGTTATGTGTGGGATTGAAGTTTGGTCAATTTGATGACTAGACCATATACTTTATTGGTAAATCTTGATTATTGAATTGTTGAAACATGGGTTTTCTGAAATTTATGTGGTGGATGGATTGGTTTTTCAGGTAGGATTCAAGTATTACATAAAAGAAACAGACTGGCTTAGTGCTCTTTTGCATTGCAAATTCTTTGGTTCTTGCAGCGATCATCAAGAGCTTCGGAAAAATGAAAAGAATGTGTTTTGCATCGACTGTAGTATTGAGTGTTGTAGACATTGTATAAAGGATGATGATCATTGCTTCCACCGGCAGCTACAGATCTGCAAATATCTCTTCAATGATGTTGTCCGCCTTCAAGAAATGCAGAAGCATCTTGACTGCTCTAAAATTCAGGTTTTTCTGTAATTATCAATATCATGACAATTTTTTAGTGGCTTTTACTAAGGAATTGAATTAGTTCATCTGGTATTTCAAATCTAATTATCACTGATGTAATTTTACAATTTCCATGACTATTGTTTAGTCTCTAGTTACAAATCATAGCTTGAATTCATTATTTTAATTATTGAGGGGATTTCAATATTCTTCTATCTTATTGATTTTGTTGGTTGAGAGGGGGGTGGGGGTTGGGGAGTACTGATCATCTTTAGTTGATCAAGATTTGTCCAATTAGCCTATTTGATTTTTTGACCCTGTAATCATGAACATGCATTTATAAGTTTCTGATTTTTTTGTAATCATTAATGGAATTAATAGAAAAAATTCTATTGTTGATGTAGCACGTTAAATTCTAGTATTTATCACTCTCTTTTAGTTTATAAGTTAGCATATATTATGGTCATTTCTCAATGGTACCGATTCAATGGAGTACTCATTTTAATAAATAAATTGACTGTTCCTTAAATTAATAGTGATTTCTATTTAAGTACAAAAACCTTTGACCTTATTCATTTCATCAGTCACTAATTTGTTAGTTTGTGGAATGAATTTAGTTATTAAATTGATTGCATCTTTAATTGGTCTGCTAGTTTTAGCTATTGAATATTATTGTTAATTTGATGTAGTTCATCTCATATTCCTGATTATAGTTCTCTTAGTGATAGCTTATATACACATGGTTTTCCTCATGGCAGCGTCAATCAGTGATTACCCATAGCTTTCAATTTTCTTTTCAGTTTAGAAATGAATAAATCAATGTCTACTTCAATTAATTGTGATTTGATTTGGCAGACATATAAAATCAATGGTAAAAAAGCTGTGCATCTCAATCCTCGGCATCGATCCAAAGATGCAAGACCTTCAACTAAATCAAAGTTTGGTGGTACTTGTGAAGGATGTGGGAGATACATACAAGACCTTCCTAATCGCTTCTGTTCCATTGCATGCAAGGTAAATACCATAATCCTGATTTCTTGAACTCAAATTGTAATACTAAATTAGTCAATGTTATGCACCTTGCACGAGCCCTTGAATTATTGTTGGTAATTTTCATGCTGTACATGTTTTCAGGTCTCAGTGGTAGCAGTGAAGCTTAAGGATCAAAGCCATAACTTGATTCCCGACCCAATTCCGGAAATTGATATGTCTTTTAAGGAAAACTCTTATGAAGATACAGATGTGAATGAACTGGAATCATCAATCTCTGTTGCTGATTCGTCTGAGGAGAGGGCTTGGGTAAGTTCATTCTTGAAGCCAAGGAAAGTATTGCACAAGAGGAAAGGCATACCTCATAGGGCTCCTCTTTGTTGATGCTAATGCATGGAAACAAAATTAATGTTCCATTCTTTTTTTTGCCATATATTCCTTATATAAAATATCAGTCAATTTTCATTTTAACAATTCAACATTTTTGGCTTATTAAGGTACTAAAACAGAATACCAAAGCTATTACAGTCCTATTAATGATAAATCATTGAAGTAAAAATAAAGTCTCTCCCATGTCGACCATGTTGGGGACTTTTTTGAATCCCTGTTGGCTCAGTGATGGCCTCGTTCTTGATGCTAATGCTTGGAAACAAAATTAATGTTCCATTCTTTATTTATTTTTACTTATATTCCTTATATAAAATTTCAGTCAATTTTCATTTTAACAACTCAACATTTTTGGCTTATTAAGGTACTAAAACAGAAATACCACAGCTATTACAGTCCTATCAATGATAAATCATTGAAGTAAAAATAAAATCTCTCCCATGTCGACCATGTTGGGGACTTTTTGGCACCCCTGTTGGCTCAGTGATGGCCTCTTGTTTAATATGATCTTTAGTAGATGTATTATTGGGCCCTTCCTCTCCTTAAATTATGGCAAAAGTCTTTCTTTTTCTTTGTTTTAATATGAACATGGCAGACAAAAAATTGAAATGGGTTTGTGAGTGAATGGAATGGCAAGGGTTTAGCCAAAGTTAGCAGGTAGGTAGGCGGCTGAATTATGTGAAATTGTGCATTCTGCAGATGGTTGACCAAGCTTATCACATTTTTGTTGAAATTGTCATTTGTCAGGCAGTAATAAAAAGTGACCATATGGTTGACGGTTGTTAGGGGACTTTTATTGCAGCTCACATAATGCGGTAGTCTTTACCATAAGAAGTAACAAGGCATGATTGTTGGAAAATTATTTAATGTGCTTGAAGTAATACTCTCTCATTTCATATGAACTGTGGGTTCAAAACATGAATTTGTATTTGGTGTATTTGCTAAAGTAATAATAAGAATTTTTTTCTATAAAAAAGAAAAAAAAAAAGCTCGAGCTTTTGGTAAATAGATTGAGCCGTTTACCCTTGCTGCTTTGTATGTTTTTTTTTTTTTTTTTTGATGGGTCTGCCTTTTATTTTTTTCTTTTTTTGATGGGTTTGCCTTGTATGTTCTTCTTCCTAGGCTACAAAGAATATTCCCAGTTGCCACTTTATTGATTCAATAATCACCAGTACGCCCCACAGACTGTAGGCCCATACATAGGAACATCTTTTGGTTCTTTAGTACAAAGTCAAATTTACAATGGAAACACACATTAGAAAAACAAAGAAAAGAATTGGAGTATGTTTGGTAAGGTTTTTCTAGTAACGCTGTTTGTATTTTTTTGAAAATATGTGTGAGTAAAAAAATATGTAAAAATATGTATACTGTTGTTTAAAATTTGAAAATATGTGTTTAAACACATGTATCAAACAGATCCAAAATAACGTAAAACAGATTTAGAATTTCAGATAGAGAATCTTAAGCATGAGTCATCCACTGCTAATTGGTTCAATTATTTTTCAATGTTTTAAAAATAAGGTTGTTTAAAAAAAAATTGCACCTAAAAAGAAGTAAAATTTAAATTACTTGTACTTTAAAAAACAGCAATTGATTTTTTTTTACCGAACTGACACCGGTAATTAAAAAAAAAGACATGATGGAGCCACCTTAAACAGAAGATTAGTAAGCATATTATATAACAAATTCAATCATTAAAGTTCAAACAGTTAAAAGTTAAATCTCTAGCTCAGTGTTTGAGGTTTCATATAGGTTGAGAGATTAGTTGTTACTTTTCAAAACCTTAGGATTAATTTGTTACTTTTTAAACTCCATGGTATATTTCTTTTTTTACTTTTGAGAGGGATTTAACTTGTTACACCCCTTATAATTATGGTTTAATTTGTTTTTTTTTTTTAAACTATAGAGTTTAATTTGTTACACCCTTTATACAATAAAGTTTAACCCATCAAAAAAAATATATGTGTAAATATATATACACTATAAAGTTTAAATTAATTTTTCCGAAAAATTGGCCCCTCAAAATTGAAAACTCCGCCCCTCTCAAAATTGAAAGCTAACTAAAAAAATAAAAAAATATGACCACTTTTTTTTAAAGAAACAAAAAAAAAAAAGTTTTTACTTATAAAATAAAAACAATTTGTGTATTGGCTGTGTTTCACTTCACAATTTCATTGTTGAGTTTTTGTCCTTCTGTTTTATTCAAATGATTATGTCTTTGACTAAGATATTTATGTGTTTGGCTCTTTAATGTACAAGAAATAAATGGTTACTTTAATGAGTACGAATGGGATCCTCTAGGGTTCTTTGGCCGGGCTGCCTTAGGCCTAGGCCACGGCTCCCTACTAGAGAAAGGCCTCCAAGTGTGGGTGCCAATAAGTGAAAAAAAATTTATATAAAAAAAAATTGTGAATTGTACTCTTTTTTTCTCCACTTTTAATTAAGTCCAAAAGATTGATTGATACTATAAATAGTTAATTTCTCCCTATTTAATATGTATGCTTATCTAGGACTTGATCTCTCTGGTATGGTAGTGAGATTATTCTTCTTAACTTGCCCCATTGTTCAGAGTTTATCATGTTGATATTGAGATTGGAACGGAAAATCTCAACGATGGTAGATGATTATGAATGCTCTTCTATATGGAGAAAGAATTGACTTAATTTGTTGAGACTTGACAGTCGAGGCTTCTCACCATTGCTCACATTTAGTGTGATGATCACTTTACGAGTACAAATACTTGTGGGGTGTGGGAGATATGGCAATGGCTAAAGCCTAAAGGTCAAGTCTTCAGGGGAAAATTTCTTATATATACACTTAGGTTAGGTTAAAATAAAATTTCTATCGTGTATAAAATAAAAAAATAAAAAATAAAAACCATCCAGGCTTCTCATGCCCTTGCTGACCTGCCATGTCACTAACTTGAACTACCAAGTCATCCTTATCTAATTTTCATGATCACATATATTTTTTTCAAGATTTAAAAGAATAGTTAGTTTTATTTTAATATAACATGGATAACTGAATTGAAATATCTTACTAATAAACAATATTTTATGTCTTTTGTTAATACCTTGTTAATAATTAGTAAATGTTAGTTTTGTATATTTATGTATTCATTTAATATCCTTCTCAAAAAAAAAAAAAAGTATTCATTTAATATATTTCTTATTCTTTTTTATTTTTGAGGGGGATATATTTCTTATTCTTAAATGAAGTTTGAATTATATTTTGGCCTCCAAAGATGAAATCATTATTTCGTCCTTGCCAGATAGAACCTGTAGATGTTGAATAACCATACTACAAAACATTCCCATCCCGTCGCTTGTCTCCAAGCAAGCCTGTCTCACAATATCGTTAACCACTGACAGCATGAGCCAGATCACATGGCAAGCCTGTCTCACAATATGGTTAACCACTGACAGCATGAGCCAGATCACATGGCCATCGATCTGTAAAAGTACATTGCATGTCCACTAAAAGCACATTTAATCCTTTCTAGGTTCCAGCCTATGGCCCAAGCCCACGAACAGATTGAATTCTACATCAAAGGGTGAAATGATTTGTCCAGTATCGGAATGTTTTTTCTGATGAATAATTGACTTGCTAAACATGCACTGTCAAACCAAGTGTACATTTCTTGTCCCTTTAGATTTCCCGTCTAATCTTATCAATCATATCAGCCAATGACAATTTGATATCTCACCCACTTTACTTCTTTCTAAAGACTAATAACATTAATTTCTGATGATATGCCTTAACATTGCTCAATTCATCAGCAAAGTATCCTTCTATTTGTGGCTAAAACCAAATGTTATTTTTATCTCACTAATAAGTACCAAACTTGACAATAAAGTCGATTCAACCACAAGGCTCAAGGAAAGCCCTCCGGATAAGGCAAAGGCTCTCTAAGGCTCTAAGCCATCAGACTCATAGAGATATATAAACCAAGCTATAATCAATAGACCAAAGACATCCATTCCCGGCAGAAAACAATCTATGACCAACAGACCTAAAGCATCCCAACTAAAGCAGAAATCTATCGTGAACGTAAGAGAAATTAAGGAGAACTCAATATTAATTTTCCTTCATCATCCTATAAGTATAGAAGCACAAATTTTTTTACAAAATTGGTAGATGACTATTTATATTTGGTAAATAAAAAAATGATATTAGTGATAGGCTTAAATAAAAATCAATTAAAACTTACTAACTCAATTATTATGAAAATTTTATCTCAAAAAAAAAAAAATTATGAAAAGTATTGTGTATGTAGTAACGATCCTTTGTTATATTTTACAAGACCGTGTGCAGCACTTTGCTATTTTAGAAGACCACGAGTGGTACTTATTAATCATCCACTAGTGATCGTGTGTAGTACTTCATCAACTATCCACACAGATTCTCCCTCATTGAATATGGTGGAATTTTTCCCAACCCAATTTTCAAGACGGTGTGTCATCCACTTTGCTATTTTATTGAAACTTATTTTTAGTTTTAAAGAGTTTGGTTTATCTCCAGTATTTATTTAATTGAAATCTCCTTTTGTTTTAATGAGAAATTGCCACATCATCCACTGACTAAATAAAAAGTAGAGATTAAAACTCACTATCACTTGCTAAGTTGCTATTATGTATTTAAAATAAAAGGAGACCTCTAGTTAAACAAGTACTGGAGATAAGCCAAACCCCTTTTTAAATTAATAAAATCTCAATTGGCTGTCTCATTAGTCCACACTGTTCAATCATCCCGATACACATTGATTCCACAACTTTCAGAAGTTGGTATTGGAAGTTGGCAAGACTGAAGAAGTATTATTCTAAATACCTTTTTCTAGAAAGTTATTCTAAATACTTCGTAATGCGTTGCTGCCTGCAGATTTTTAATATAGCCCATGAATAATAATGAGTCATTTTGAGCTCTCTTAGTGTGAAATTTATAATAAAGTTGTAGACATTCAATTTTACATCCATAATTTAATCTTGGGAGATGACTGAAATGATCATTCTAAATACTCAAAAATCATGATTGCATTTCTTGCATTACATCATTTAGCACATATCATAAAAATGGTCTTGAGACTCTTAAGGATTGCGATGATATGCTCGATTCCCAAATTATAATAAAGTATTTTTAATAATAATAAAATCTTTTATTGCAATAAACTTATTGCAATAGAACTCTATTGTAATGAAATTTTTGTTGCAATAGTATATTGCCAAGGACATCACAACATTGGGCAACGAAAAAATTCCATTGCAATAGAGATTTATTGCAACAATATGAAGCTTATTGCAACAAAAATTTCGTTGCAGGGAGACTATTTTCTTTTGGTGGATATATAATTATTCCACATCCAAAATCTTCGTACCAAGATATATAGATTGAAAACTGAAATACAATTAAGAGATCAAGGACAGAGTGTCTACCATTTAATTTATTCTTCGTTCATTACTTGTACAACAAGGAAAATCCGTAGGAAAAGTTTGGTTAACAAATAAAAGCATAAAGAAAAAAAATTAGTTAATTGCATTTCTATCGTCACTAAACTATGGTGGAGTTGTAATTTCCCAAAATTCAAAGTTGAACAATGTCACCCTTCACCTATTAATACTATTTGAGGGGAAGAATACAATTTCTTAAAAACTAAAAATAAAATAAACCATAAATGCAGAAACACCTATTAGGTTTAGGTTTAAGATATCAATTCTTTCTTATAATTCCATGAGATTTTTATATATATCAAATTGATTCCTAAGACCGACTTCGTGAGTCTTCTTATAAATCTCTCAGAGTTATAATGAAGTCTTTGAATTTTAGAGGTTGTTTTTCCATTTTGATCTTCAATAAAACTAACACACTAACTCTATAGCTTAACGAGGGCCATGTGGAGCTCTTGCTTCACTCTAAAAGACCAAAGCTGTATAATATTGCCAATCTCGAGTCCGTTTTCAGATGCAATTTTTGTCCATGGAGAGGCCAACACCAATGCGTTTTTGTTACCCGACTTCCAATTCTTCAACCAAATGGTCGATGAGTCAAGCCTTGGCTCCATCAAAGGAGCTTTCATTAATTCTTTTGTCTTCCAGTATATCATTGGGACCTCGATGCCTATGTAATGGCTCCCATGTTTTTCATTCAAAGTCGCTTTTTCCTCCTCAGTAAGAAACTCAACATTTGCTTGAGCCCTTGGTATTAAAAGCCGATTTTGATGTTTCTCCATATCAGTCTTGGACAATTCCTTTTCAATCACAAGCTTCACATCTGAACCTTTAAGCTCTCCCTTAACTTTTTGTTCAAACTCTGTGGGAAGCTTTGGTGTTATTGGGTCTGCTTGCACCCTTACTCTCCTGTTGTTCTTCTTATTCTTTCCTTCTTCTTGTTCTTTATTGTCTTCATAGAAGCGCTGCTTGGAGCTTGTAGGCTTGTAGTCTGGAATTGGCTTTGTTGTTGTTACAGCGTGATTATCATCAGGCTTTTTGGGTGGTATGGTCTTGGATACCCTCTTATTGGCTTCACGATCCGAACATACAGACGAGAAGGATTGCTCGAATACTTGCTTATGTGCTGAGTTTTTTATGTGGAATAAAAAAAAATTCTTCAAAACCCCCTCAGTCGTCAGAATAGCATTATCCCCATCGTTGTTTTCGCTTGGGGGAAGAGAATCGATCCTCAAATCTGTATCAGTATGTTTACTCATCGTCTCTTCTTTTTCATCAACTTGAAGAAAAGAAAATAGAACTCAGGATTTTTGCAATGCTAAAAGAAGAAATTTTCAGAAACTATAGTACTTGTCGCTCTGCAAACAATTTGTTTTTGTACGCTATTTATAACAATCTGTTCGTCAAAAGAACGGAGTACTAATTACAATAGGAATAGGATTCAGACTCAGGCTAGTACAAGAATACACAAAGGCGGCAAAGATTTTTTTTTTTTTTTTTTTCTTTTATGGGAAACAAATCTTAAAACACGTTACTTACAATGTTTTAGATTTTATAATTATATTAAAAAAACTGTATTATTTATTTAATTTAATTATTCGTCAAAAAGATAACTTTTTTCGAGGGGTTCAAAAAGATAACTTAATGCCGAAATCCTACAGTAAACAAATTCATGAGTATTATTGTATAGTATTTAGCTCTGTTAATTGATATATTTATAATCCGACTCAAACTTGGATTTATTTTATTTGGATACACTGGATTAGTAATTTAGGTTAAAATTGCAATATATATATCTAATTACTGATCAATCTGCCTCAATTAACAAAATAATATTAGATGAGATACATGCTTAGCATTGGCTTCATTCTTAGATGGGTGAAAAAAGAAGAAGATTTTTATGCAATTGATGGAACAGACTGTTTGAAGCTTTAATTATGGAGGATTGGATGGGGTACTACGAGTTGTTCTTTGTGGCAACGAATTAGTTTTCCTCTCACACGAAAGACCACTGGAGAAGTACTGCTATTAATTGGATTTTGTTTTAAAAAAGAAAGTCTCTAATATAATCTCAAAGTAAAGAACGCTTCTTCTTCACTGTTTTACAAGTTTCACTAGTTATTGTGTATATTCGAGAGTTCCATGCACTAGTGATTGAGCATTACACAAGTAGAAATGGAGTGAGAATTTTGAGTTAAGGGAGGCGACTTTGACTCCTAGCTTACAGCTTCTTAGCCGCTAAGGCCCTGTTTGGATAAAAAAAGTTGTTCACTCAATTTTCATCACTCATCACTCTTCACTCATCACTTAAAAATATTATACCCATTTGGCACCATCACTCAGTTTCTATCACTCATATTTTTCACACTATTTGTGGGTCCCATGGCTGCCAATCAATGCAGCTTTTTCCTTTTTTTTTTTTTTTTTCCTTTTCTGGGTTTAGGTGATCTGGTACTGAAAAAAAAAAAAAAAAAGTGAAGACCGAACCCAGAAGAAAAAAAAAAAAAAAGAAAAGAAAAGAAAACTAACGTTAACGTTGAACCCAGAAAAAAAAAAAAAAAAAGAAAAGAAAACTAACGTTAACATTGAACCCAGAAAAAAAAAAAAAAAAATACCTGAAGACCGAACCCAAAAAAAAAAAAAAAAAAGTCAACGGTCAAAAGTTGCGACTGTGGGTCCCCCAATGTGTGTTTAATTACAAAAATGCCATTGAGTTATGAATTATGGAAACTGAAAACATCTAAAATGTGTTTTCAGTTTCCATAACTCATAACTCAAAAATCAGAGAATTAAGTGATGGAAACAGAGTTATGGAAATTGAGTTATTTCCACCCAAATAAAGTTTCAGCCATGGGTCCCACCATTTTTGAGTTATGAGTTCTGGAAACTGAGTTATGAGTTATGGAAATTGACAATCCAAACACCCCCTAAGTGTTTTTTTTTTTTTTGATGTGTGTGTTTGCTTGGTAAATACAATTATTCTGTTTAAAACTTTTTAAATGGCCAATTATTTGTTTGAGTAAAATTAGTTAATTGGATTTAATTTTTTTTAGCTTTGCTATTGGTGATTTTTGTTGTTACATAAATGTTTTTGGGCTAGTATATGTTGTTTTAAATTTTAGATCTATAAATTTTTTAATGGCCTTTAAAATGAGGAAAATGCTAGAGGTATATTACTGATATAATGAGCGCTTATTAATAAGTAAAAAAGTTATGTAAGTGATAGATCCAAATGCAAACCAATAAGAATTTATATGTCAACAGTTTGTAAAAATGTTGCAGATAAGTTTGTAACTGTAATGTTACTCTAAAAAGAATCAATTATATTACTACGGGGGCAAAATGTAATTTTATAGAACAGAATTGCTAAAATTAATGCATATATACTAATACTTTTTATAGTGATTTATAGTAGCAACATTTTTAATCAATAAATCTAGAGGCACACAAAATTTCACCCAAAAAAAAAAAAAATTATAATTGTTAAAAGTTTTATGTTGTAATTGATAAATAAAAAAAAATATTAGTGACAATCCTAAATGAGAATTAATAAATGTTTGCCAATTTAAATATTATGAAAAATATTATATAGCAAGCATTACACTAAGACAATTGTCATTGGATGCCACCCAACGACTTATCTTTCTTCTGGTTACAGGTATTGGTTGGGGCTTCTCCATCTTAGAAGTGGTATAATTGTCTGATTCAAATAACACAAGATTGCCATTTCTTTTTTAGGGCGGTGGGGCCTATTTGCGCACACACCAAAAAAGGACAATTCATTGAACATGCATAATCGCACAAGTGGTACAGAATTTTTGCGGGCAAGATCTTTATATACGGAGTTTACTTTTCGCGGATGGATACAAAAGACCATATCTTGGTGAGGTTCTAAATCATAAAACAAAAAAGCATAATCGCACGACAACTTGTAGCTTATTTTTTAACAATAAGAAGAGCCACAAAATGCAGTTGTCTACCACAATCCACAATAAGAAGCCACAAGCCATAATCGCACAATTGTATGTAGCTATTCTTTTGTTTTTGTTGCTGTGATATCAGCATCGATCCTTTCATAATAATTATCTCATAAATCAAATATACGTATGTATACTATGAGAGAGAAGAAGATACATGTATTAAGATTCATGGGATGCCTTCTTTCACAAAATAAGTGCAACTTGACAGATTTTGAGCACATGCAAATCCTTTGTAGTACCATGACATCAATGGAAGAGAGAGAGAGAGAGAGAGAGAGAGAGAGAGAGAGAGAGATGAATAGAATAGGTAAGCGGGATTTTATTAAAGAAATTAAGAAAAATCAGATTGGAAAACATATTTCAAATCACAAAGTAGTTCTTCTATCTATCCATACATTAGTATCTGCAGTTGAAACTGCTCTTTTAGCTAAACCATGAGCCAATCTATTCCTTTCCTGACAAACATGCTAAAACTGGCATTGCCGTAATGAACAACCAAGTCTTTTGGACTCCTCAATAATGTGCCCAAACAACATGTTGCATCGACCAGAACGCCTGAAAGCTTGTACCACTCGAAAACAATCTCCTTCAAATATTACATTAAACAAACTAAGCTCCTTATTACCCGTTTGGATTCACGTTTTGAGCTGCGTTTCAAGTTTGCGTTCTCCCTTTTTTCTTTTTAATTCACGTGCAATAGCTTTTAGGAGACAGTGCATTGTTCATGCACTGTTTGTTTACCGTTCATTACTGTTTGTGCACTGTTCATGAGACCCACAAGCACTTTATTCAGGAAAAAATATTAAAAATTAATCCTATAACATTATTCACACGTTTAAAAATTATTTTGTTAGTGTTTTCAGTTTTCAAAAATAAATTTTATTCGAACAGACTCTTAGCCAGTAACACAGCCCACCTTGGAACCAAAGCTTCAGCCATCTCAACTGAGTGGATGGACTCGACCCTCTGACTTAAGGCTGCAATAACACTACCTGAGTGATCCCGAAACACCACGCCTATCCCAACTCTGCTTGTTGCATCAAAAAGCGCTGCATCAAATTTCGCTTCATCAAAGTTCACTCTATAGTTAGCTTTAGGTGGAGGGGACCAGCGGACAGGTGGTCGATGAACAGGTAATTGCGGCTCCCTAACCTATGATTAGCATCCCAGTACTCCCGAACGAGCTTCTTAGCTCCATCCCCAATCTCGTGCAGCTACCAGGTGTTTTGAGGCTCCCTCAGTTTGTTCCTACTCTGCCACAAGCACCATGCCATGCACCGAGCAAACAAAGCACACCTGAAAGCAGATCCTTCATTGAACAGAACCTCCAAGACCGCAAAGAATGACTTGCATTGCTTCTGAACCAAAAACATAAAGCCCGGATCGGACAGCCAAATTGAACAGGCATGATCACACAACCAAAGGCAACGCATGTGAGATTCCGTATGATCCCCACAGCCATCACACATGTCATCGATAGGTATATGCTGAGTTTTCAAATTCAGCTTGGTAGGGAGCAAATTTTCGCAACACGCCCCAGAAAATGTCGAATTCTATTTGGCACCCTAAGCTTACAGATTTTCTTCCATACCACCTGCGAATCACCTGGCGTGGAAGAGCTCGGCATTGAGAGATTTTCCGCTTCAACTAGCATACGATAGGCACTCTTAACACTATACTCACCATTCGGAGTTAAAGGCAAAATCAAAATATCTTCATCCTAACCATCACTCACATAAATCCTTGCAATCATCTCGGCCTCCCAAGGGAGAAGGCATCTAGCCAATTTTCCAGGATCCCAAATCCTAGTGTTTGGGAAGAAAAAATCACAAATTTGAGGGTGTTTGGTAAAGTAGTTTGAGATGAGATTTTTGTAATTTTTTGAAATACGTGTGAGTGAAAATGTATGTGAAAATGTGTGTAATGTTGTTTAAAATATAAAAATATGAGTTTGAGATAGAAAAACAAACCGGCCCTAATGAGTTAGATTTTGGAGACATAATCCTACTACTAGCAGGTTCAGGCAGCCAGCGATGATTCCAAACATTAATTTTTTCACCATTCCCCACCTCCAAATTGCCCCTTTATGGATGACCTCATGAACTTGCAAGATACTCCTCTATGCATAAGAGTACTTCGGATAAATAGGGGCCTCCAAAATGCTACCATTGGGAAAATACTTGGCACTAAACACTCTATAAAGCAATGTGTCTTTGTGATGAATAAGATGCCAGAGTTGTTTAGTTAACATAACATTGTTGAACTTTTGGAAATTTCTAATAGCCAATACCCCCAATCAATTTAGAAGAGCAGAGAGAGTTCCATTTAACCTAATGAATTTTCTTTGAATCATCATTATCTCACCAAAACTTTCTGATCATTGCCTCAATATCTTTACAGAAACCGATCGGTAGCTTAAAAACACTCATAGAGTGGGATAGATTGGACAACTGTCTTAATCATAACTTCATAGAATTTTAGCTGGTTTCTATTCCATAATGATTGTTTTTTTTTATTATACTAAGATAGTAATTGATTTTTTGTGTTCAAATTAACTCAATTGGTAAAGTTTTTTGTCAAATAACAATTATTTTTACTTCTAAACAAGAAATCAATATGACAATTTTGGACAAGAAAAAAAACACAATAAAAATATAGGTTAATTACACTTTACCCTGAAACTATGGTGCAATGATAATTGCTCCTTAACTTTCTAAACCAAACAATGTTCTCTCTTAATAATTATTATACTGTATATAATAATTATGCATCTGATCCTTACTATTAAAGTTTCTGTATTCCCTATTTGTTTTTTTTTCAAAAAGACATATTCATATGTTAAATTTGGTGGAAATCCTAATGGCAAGGGTCGAAAGGACAAAGTACTTATTACCGACAATTTTTTATTACCGATAATTAAGGGGGGATGTGTTACTTATTTTAGTAATTTGATGGAAACATTGCAATTACATCATAGTTAAAATAAAATTACAATTTTCCAGAAAAATATAGAAAATATAAAGCCGAAACTCTAATTCTCTAACTTAATTATTGGTTTCTCAAAAAAAAAAAAAAACTTAATTTATTATTGATCAAATTAACATGGTAATGTCATCACATTAAACAGAAAGTGATAGATATTAATCTCTAATCTTGATAAGATTCCGTGAACTAAAAGCCAAATGATGGCATGATGGTAAAGTTGCTTAAAGTCGTATAAAGTTTATAAAGACTTAGGATTATGAATCACTTTTGTTTGATATAGCTCTTAATATTTTGAAAGTTTAAAGGAAAAATAAAAAGGAAATTGCGTTTTTTTTTTTTTTTTTTTACCTTCCTAAACTATATCACATTTCACACTTACCCCTCAAACTAAAAGAATGCACAATCAATCACTCAAAATAAAACTTGTATAACAATACTTTTCTCATTCTCATCACTTTCTCAATTAAGTCTAACCAAATGCAGTATTAAAAAACTAATTTACCCTCAACCAAATGTTTTGGAGGGAGAGGTAGATTAGTATGTTAATGCTACGTTTTGATAAACTTGACCCAAAAACAGATGAAATTTAAGTATTACAAAGTTATAACTTTAAAGGGTCAATCATGCATTTTAATAGTATATGACTGTAAAATGTAAAATTTTATATAATTTAGGATGGAAAATATGTAATTTATATATATATATATATATAGTGTAATGACCATCACAAGAAAAATGCTAAAAATAATACAAGTTTAATAAGGTAATATTAAAAAGGCAAGGACGTGGGAATCATTAACAAGTAGTAGTAGGCCACTCTTGTTGGTGGAAGGAACAAGCCATACCATCCAAGCAGGAACAACCCACACCGAAAATCTCTCGTGATGAGCGCGCGAACTCATAAAATATAATAATAGTAATAAAAACAAAAACACAAAAAACACAATCTCAAATCAAATGCTTTCTTCTACTAGGAATAGGATTCCGTAACATTGAAACTTATCAGATCACTTCTTCTACGTTCTCTTCTCTTCCACCGGAGGTCTTTTTTTTTTAGCTACTGTTACCACAATCTTGAAATGTCGGTGAGTTTGTGTTTTTTTTTTGTCATATAATATTAGTAATATTTGGGTCTTAGATCCATCATGATTTGTAGCTCATTACCATTTTGGCTGATAGATTTTTTTTGTTTGATGCCAATGTCTAAGATTTCTTTCTATGCTTTATTATGTCTTATTGTCTTATGCTTATTGTAGGAGAGGAACAGCAAATATATTTTTTTAAATAAGAGACAAACCAAATGTAACTTTAGACAGAATGTTCTTTTTTTTTTTTTTAAATAAAATTTTTCTGTCCTTAATTTTCTTAGCAAGTGCCAAGTAGGCAAGCAAAATCGGAATATAAATGATCGGACCAATAGGCTAGACTATTCAAATGTACTTGATTTCAATCTACATTAACGTTGAGCTAAACAAGGGACCTTAATTCAAGCGAAGAAATGAAATTAGAATGTATGTTTCTTTTGTATTGCTCTTCAGCTTTGTGGCTAAGAGATATTGCTTGTGTTTTATTGTGGAAAATTCTTTAGTATATATATTATTGGAGCAATGCGACCTCCTCTCACATGAATAATGAGGTCGAATTGTAAATATAATTTGCAGATCCATTGTATTGTGTGTGCAAGTAGGGAGTATTGCTTTCAAAGTACTGAATAATTACTAGTTATCATCTTGTGTGCACTAATTTCTTCACTAAGTTGTTGTGAATTTTGAACATGAGCTTTAGGCTCCATGAATTGGATTAAATTGAATTGTTGCCGTACTCGTTATCATCTCTGTGATGCATTTTTGCATGCAATGATATAGCATGGCTCCATCATATGACTCCCCTATGAATTTTCAATTAATTCAGTATACTTTTTTGCCAACTTCTCTTATCCTCTGTAGTCTATCCTGTCTTGCATATGTTCCTTTTCTTTCACCTTTACTTCATTGCCATGCTATGCTCAAATAACTGATTTATACTCTGTCCTTGTATGACTTAATTTGTATTATGCTTCTTGCTTATTGTTGCTTATAAAGCTTTCCATTTTACCTCTAACCTTAAAAAGTACCTTATGTAGATTTTTTGTGCAGGTCCCAAAGGACCATACTGATCAGGGGATTGAAACAACTCCCCAACCATCCACGACACCAAACTGGATAATTAATGTTTCAGATGTGATGGTAAAAATAAATTAGGCATAACACTACCTACTGCTATTAACAGTAGAATTTTATTCATGATCTGGATATTAGTTGTGAAAATCCTGCTTTTATATTTGGGTTTTTGAATGCATGTATTTTCTTTTGGAACTTTTCAGCAACAGCAAGAATAGTATTGGTACTAGCAGTAGCACCACCAATAATTATAAGAACTATGGCTTCATATTCATATGACTATATGAGGTCTCTTTGAGGTTGTGAATGAGACTTAGTAATTTGTTAAAGTGAAAGTCTGGTTTCAGTTCAATCACTAATCTACCTATTTGTTAGTTTCAATAACAACTTGTCAGGTTATCAGTCAAGAACTTGGACTTAAAAAGATTTTGTTGTCATAAACCCAATTGTAAAATTTGTCTGGCATTCAAGCATTCAACTTAATTCAATGTAAATGACCATCAAGTTTTGTTTTGACGCATCAGTCCCTCGGTGAAAAAGTAACCAGATTTATTTCTTCTTTTACTCCTTACAGATAAGAACAGTTAAGGTTAGCAACATTTCACTAGCTGCTTCTGAGAGGGATATCCGAGAATTCTTTTCATTTTCTGGTGATATTCACTATGTCGAAATGCAAAGGTCAATATGTTTGAATTATATGTACATTAGGGTTATCAGAAAAGTCATTTTGAAAAAAGTTTGGTTATACTCATGTCAGGGAAACTGATAAGACCTGGCTTGCCTATGTTACCTTCAAGGATTCACAGGGAGCAGATACAGCAGCACTCCTATCGGTATGTCCGTCCATAATGGTGCTTGAAATATTAGTTCTTATACTTGTGTAGCAAGTTTCATAAGTCAATTATGAGAGACCAGGGAAGGTGTTGAGATAATACATGAGCCATAAAAATCCCTTTTCGTTAAAAATCAAACAATTTGAAACGAAATAAAATCATAAATAGTAAAACTCTGAAAATTTACACTATCAGGTAATTTAAGTGTTAGTCCTCTGTGTAGAACTCATTCACAGTACTGCATTAGTCAGTCAGCTTAAGGCATTGGCAAGGCCTAATGCAGTAGAAGCACTAAAGGAGTGGGCCTCAAGGTCTCACTTGATGGCATTGACAATGACCACAACTCAAGGAAGCTTGGATGCATCATTCGTGCATGCCTTCCTAACACTCTTATGTTTGTTGGATACCATTTGAATATTTTACTTCTTAAAAATATATATGTACCTATTCTAATTTTCTTATATGTCAACCCAGGGAGCTACAATAGCTGATCTTTCTGTCTCCATTACACCTGTTGAGAATTACCAGCTGCCCCCTGAAGCAATCCCACCAAACTCGGTAGATCCTATAGCTTGTTTAGAGTTATATCTTTATATTCATGCCATTAAGGACGATTATCCACTCCAGAGCTACACTTGACGTGTAAATTTGGTGGAATATGGCTAATAACAAGTAGGAGAATATTTTTTATCCATTTTTCTGGTATTATGGCTCATATTCTTTATTTATTTTTCTTCAGATCTTATGAAATATTGGAGACTTTACAGTTTCAAAAGAAATAAAATGATGCACAGCATCATTTGGTCACATATGGAGATTGCCATATATAGTAATACTTTGAAGTTATATTCTAGATTTCAGATATTTAAAGGGCAAAAATTAGCAATGAGCTAAACTTCTATATTTTCAAGTAGTATATATGATTTATGTTGCACATGCACACACACATCTATTATTTAAATTTCAGCAACTAAATGCATAAGGTATAGCCTCTTGCTTTCAGATGTTTTAGTGTGGGTAGAGGCTATTCACACGTGTCTAATCTCTAAAATATGAAATGGTTTTTCTATCAGTATATATTTCTTGCATTGCAATAAATATTAATTTAGACAATAAACGAAAATTATGAACTTGACAGAGTGTATATTGAACCACCGCATTTGCGGCCTAGTGGTGTTCTAAGTTCTAACCATCTTCAAAAGAGAATGACTATGTGAAGTTACACTGAATCTGGTTTGCTTTGCTAGACTTCTGTGTTTCTGTCTGGAACACTTCAGATGAGATATTTCTCTCTTTCTTTCCTTCTTTGGGTGAAATTTAAAATTAATGCTGCATATGTGTGGATTTATATAAGTAACTTCTTCTTCTCTCCCCACCCCCCACAAAAAAAAAAAGTTTTCCAAAAGCAATTCTTTCTTTCTGAACTTTCTATATATTCTTCTTGAAAGGAGAAAAAGCCAGCTGCTACTGGCTCAGCTGTTAAGAAGGCTGAAGATGTGGTGAGCACCATGCTTGCTAAGGGTTTTGTCTTGGGAAAGGACGCACTTAACAAGACTAAAGCCCTTGATGAACGACATCACTTGACATCAAATGCCTCTGCCACAGTTGCTTCCATTGACCGGAAAATTGGCCTGAGTGAGAAGCTAAGCATTGGAACCACAATAGTCAATGAAAAGGTGAGAGAGATGGATGAGCGGTTCCGTGTGTCTGAGAAGACAAAATCTGCTTTTGCTGCTGCTGAACAGAAGGCAAGCGGTGCAGGATCTGCTATTGTAAACAACCATTATGTATTAACTGGAGCCTCATGGATTTCAAGTGCATTTGGTGCAGTTGCAAAGGCAGCTGAGGATGTAACTATGATGACCAAGGAGAAGGTCGAAAAGGCAGAGGAGGAAAAAAAGGAGATAATTTATAGGCAAAGGACAGGGATCATCAATGATTTTGCACAGATGCATCTTGACGGGTCTTCTGCAGCAGAGCCTGCAATGGTTCCGCTCAATTCAGCTTATGATAGTAAGCTTGGAATGATATAACTGCTTTGGATTTTCCTTTCTCCAACACAGTTGGATTACTTTTCAATTTGCTGTGTGATATGCTTCAGTACAAAGATTCAGTGACATAGATTGCCTGTTGTACAAAGGTGGGTCATGTTAATTGCTCTAGTGAATTTAAATTTTGTGGCTTGCTCCTTACATCTCCATTGAACTCAAATATAGGTAAGAAATGTACAACTGCCTTTGAAAGAGTTGCTCTTAAGTCAAGTGGATAGCAGTCTTAGACTACTACCATCATTAATTTCATTTTGAAATGGAAAATTTTGTTCTATTGGTTTATATGAAGTAACCTCCTTTGTCAGCTGAAATATTGAAATGCTACTGTCCTCCATTTAGCTATAGAATCATTTGTTGTTCCTGGTAATGAATATATTTATATATTTTCCAACTAGAATGCTGATTTTACTTAAGTAAATGATTCCTTTATGGTATATATTGCTCTAGGTTTTTTCCTTCCAAATTCTCTTATGGCCTGTTTCGTTAGAGGGGGGAGGGAGGGGGGAGTAGAGTAGAGTTGTCTAAAAACTAGGTTAATTTCAAGCCAATTCTACTCTACTCCCCTTCCCTCCCCCTTAATCCAAACAGACCATTAGTCCAAGAAGTTAATCTCATTTGCTAATTAAATGTCTTCTTGGGTCTTGTTTCATGAATCATTAAACAAGTTTTGTGGTTGTGTATTTCTATCTTCTATCTTTCGCTTGATTACTACTGCTAGCTCAATACATGATGATTTAAATAAGTTCGTACACATATGGATTGTAACAATAGGGGGGACGTTGGTGACTTACACTGTTAATCATTTGAAATGAAATCTGATGCATTGACTGCTATTCTGCTAAGAATGGTAATGGTCAAATTGGGTGGCTACAAAGGGCATCTCAATATGGTGCAAGTTAAAGGCTGAAAAGGCCCATGAGGGTAGTGTGTAAAGATTAGGGTTCTCTCACTTAGCCGAAAGAATGATAGAAGAGGAATGATGAAAGAATGATAGAAGAGGAATGATGAAACGTTCGGTGGGGCATCATAATCCAATATCTAAAAGCAATCAAGTGGAAAGTTTGGCATTGTGTTTGTTCCGGAAATTATAAGAACCATTGCCACTGAATAATGCATGAATGGACGTATTACTTTGATACTATCCATGTCAAGTAAAAAAGAGGAAGCTTGTATTGGTCGATCATTTTTTGGACTCAACAATGAGTGCGAAATAGTGGTGTCAGGGACACTCTTAAAAGCTAACACATTTTGGTAAGGAAGTTAGTTTCACGTAGCTTGATGATACGCAGTTATGGGGTTGCATTAAATTAAGCTGCACTACTCTGGTTAATTGGCATCTAATTAGCCAACTTCCGAATCCCAAAACTAGTTTTATCACTTGATAAGATATGAACCAATCTCCATGGTAGCTTTGAATGCCCCTGAACAAAATGCTTTAGCCCAAAAACTAATCCTCACTACCAGGATTTCAGAGAGAGTGAGTGGGGGGATTCTGTATGAAGATTTAGACTTGCACAAACACCATAAGCTTCTGCCCTCAAGGAATGGAACAGGAAGTTTTTTCCATACACAGACTTGGCAGGAATATTAATTCACGAAAACTATGAACTATGATAGCATGCCCCTCCATCAGAAACTAGATGGTGTGGATAGCTTTGTTTCCACTGAAACACCACATTTAAAAGTTAACAGTAAATTATTTAGATTTCCAAAATAGGCTTGATTGCTTGAATATACTTTTGGTCCCGAATTTTTGGGGTGGTTTCAAGCTGATCCTCAACAAATTTATTATTTCATTTTAGTCCTTAATATTTGAACTGTGTCATTCTCGTCCTTGTCGTTCTGACAGACATTTTACAGCATTGCTGCTCCCACATTAAGCACAGCAACCACTGAATTCTGCCTGTGAAGAGACCAAAGATCTTTTGTAACGCAGAATGAGAACATAAGAAACAAAGCCCTTTTTTTTTTTTTCCTTTTGTGGGAAGTAATCCTCTGCCTGTCATTGCTTGCATAGGAACAGATGAACGAGTTTGAATGTTTAGGGCTTACTGAAAGAACGTACAGCTAGAATTTTTACTAATATGGGAAGTGTAAAACAAGCAACCAGCATGTGTTTACATTGAAAAAAGAATCAGGTTTTTGTCTTATTAATCAGGTATTAGAAAGAAGATCACCTTGAGCTACATTTTCACCCATGCCTTTGGGATGGGTGAAGAAAATTTCAACAAACAATGTTTGGTGTTACTGTCCCTTCCCTGCTAGCATGCCATCATATGTACCTTAACAACCACTCGAGGTTCTGTTGCAACAAACACAATATCAGGAAACATTGTAGCGAAATTCTAATCAAATGATGATATTACAATTTTTTTTAAGTTCTCATGTGTAGCAATGCCTTAGTGGATGGGACTAGTTCACTTGTTGCAACTTTGAATCTGAGAAATTGCACTGAAGAAAAGTAGAACAAAAGAGAGGATTTCATTTTACTTCCATACCTCTATGCATTCATGTAAATCGTGATCTTTTGTCCTGATGTGAGTCTGCAAAATCACATGTTAACTAAGTGAAAAACTGAAGATTTTGATGCATTTTATATAATACACAATCTCATAGTGACGTCAGTTAGGGCAAACTAAAGGGAATTTTCTAGTATGTCCAGGAACTAAAATGAGAATTGAGTGGAAAAGAAAGAGGACAAACCTGAGAAAGAGGACATGGGCAATTATAGAACTTATAGATTATGAAATTTTGACTAGATTAAACAAATTTTATAAAGCAAGACTGGAAATTTTATCAAGTTTTATATATAAAATCGAGATTATAGTTTATAAAGCAATGGCCCATAGCTTTTTTAAGCAAAGTGGTAGGATAATAGGGAGGAGGAGTTGAGTAGCCCACTACTACTGTTCATTGGCATCTGTAAGAACTGCCTGAGGCTATCAGCGGTGGCCCAAACCAGCTCAATTATATGATGCAGCAGTTAGAAGCCGCAGACCAGAAAATTCAATAAAGCTAGTATTGCTATGTTCTAAGCATATATGTGTACCTCAAGAACTCTTTGGAAAGCATACTGTCTGCTATCTAGACAAGCCAATATGACAAGAGCTGCTGCAATTGTTGAGGGCCAGTAGCATAGTTGCTCTTGGACTGAAAGAACTAGTACTGCCAGGTACTTGGACCTCTTCTCTAACTCTGCATCAGCTTTAGCAGCTTTCAGGTAGAACCTATGATGTGTTTCAAACTAGGCATTAATAGGTAGTGGAAACAATGCAAGCTGCAGTTAAAACTTTTTGGCTAAACTAGAAGTTAGACAGAAAGATGAATTGCTCAGTGCGAAACTCAAGACTACTAAGAATACAATGAGGGGTAAAAGGATGTACCACAAGAAGTTGTGAATGGTGGGCAAGAAACACTGGAAGTTGAGGATCTCTTGAATCAGCCATTCCATGGCCACGACTTCGAATCTGCTGTACACATTGCTTCCCATGAAGAAATACTTTTCCTGAACGCTACAATTCCCATCAGAAAATTTACAGTCAGCAAAATTCTCATCCTTCTGGGAAAACTGATAATTCTACTAATCATCTTAGCTTCCGAAGCAATTAAGTGACAGTTGTCATGATCATACCATTGTGTGATTGAGAACATGGTTGGAATAGACTTATTGCAATTGGACACAGAATTGGACAGAGAATTTGGGAAAAGTGGGTATTCGAGCTATTTAAGACGAACACGAGCTAGAGCTCTCATAAATTTAGCAGTAACTCTTCTTTTTTTCATTCATTTTTACTAGAAGTCTCTAAATAGGAGCCATCTAAGAGAAATGAAACTGCCTTATAAACTCTTTGACATACGAAATGACCCGTTAAGATATTGTACCTATGTTTTTCCAGAACATGGCTAAAATTCCCTGATACTGTCACATGGCAATAAAACACATTGCAGTAAAATATAATTTCCATTTAATAGTGAACCTGTTACTATGGCATAAACCAATATAAGTGGACTATTAAGAGTTCTTTCTATATATGCTTCTGGGGAACTTTGCAAGTACGATTAGGAAAGATGAGAGAAGTGTGATTTACCTGTTGTGGGGCTGTTTCTCTTCAATCCTAGTGGCTAATGTAAGACTGGCTATTCCAACAATTTGAAGGTGTCTTTTGTCTCTGAAGAAACCTTTGCTTAGGAATCGGTCAAGGAGAGTAACTCCTAGGAACATCGTCTCCTGGTGAAGCTCCTTTTCAGCACTTTGCTGCCCATTCATACCAAATTGCACAAATTATCAAACTAGCAAGTAACAAAGTTAACAATAATACAATAAGCATCAAAATCTTTTAAATAAAAAGTAAAAAAGACAAGTGGGTGCGCTTTTTTTTTTTCTAGAATAAAAAGTGTAGAAGAGTGACCAATTGGTGGAAGACTTTCTAACCATTATAACACATAGGTTAAGTAGCCAATACTTGAATGAGCTTCGATGGGAATGGGGATCCACAAGTGCTCCCAATTTGTAATTTTGAAATTCAGCCACTACACAAGTGTGTACTGTGTACATGATCCTTTGAATCATATTCATATATACTAAATGATTGGTGCTCATTGGTTAAGCTAATTACTCTTTAAAAAGAGAAATCAAAATGAGCGCTAATTATTACATACTGGTATCAGTGGTATGTATAGAGTGTGCGCGCCACTTCATTTGAAATCATGTTTTCAAAATATAATTTTAGTTTAAATGAAAAATTGTGTTATATTTGTAATAGCTAGTTGTGTGCAACAAATATTAAAGAATTGAAATTATCAGTTTTGTTATTTTATATAGATACTTGACTTGAGGTAACTGATAAGTTTGCACAAACTACTGTCCACACTGAATCATACCCTCTACATGCATGCGAAAACTAGTGAGGAAAAATTGTCCAACAAGCTTTGACACTCAACACTGTGCCAGCCTAGATCCTATTGGCTACTACCACACTATTCATTCAGTTAATAGGGAAATGCTAACGTAAACTATAGCACCAAAAATGCATGCAAATGGCAAAATCACCCTCGGAATGTGTACTACTATCAGATACAGCTTCTTTATCAGTTGCTAGCCAATAGCAGAAGTGCAAAACGAGTTATTAGTTAGTTCCAAGTTCTAACATCTGAGTGAACATTTAACGAGAAAAAGTGCATGGTGGTTCAGTTTTCTATTAAAGCTGACGTGTCAGAAAACGACTGGAAGGAGCAATGAATGCAGAAAAAGAGTCAATGCAGAGAATCTTTGCCCCTTCTCTAACTGAAACTAAAACGTGTTTGTTTCAACTACGGCGATTAATTGAAAACATGAACGAAGACGTGATTACGTGGACTCTCCCGCTCGCTCGCTCACTCACTCACCTCAACGATCCAGTGGACCATTTGTGATCGTAGCTGAAGAACGAGATCGCCGTAGTCTGTGGTGGAGCAATACTCCTCGGCGTAGTTGTATGGAAACAATTGCCTTCTTTCTCTGTTTCTCAATGCCACGTAGCTCTCTTCGTCCACCTCATCTTCGAACCTCCTCACAGACTTGAATAAATAGCAAAATTCGATAATTAAATTAAATTAAATAAGATAATTAAATTTTAATTAAAACACGCAAATTGTACTACTCTGTTTGGTTGCCAAGAAAACAAACGGAAAAAAAAAGGTAACAGAAATCTATCGAATTGCATTGCATGAGAAGCTTACAGTAGATTGATGATAATTTTCGTTTTCGAGGCGTGGAGAAATTCTGGTGTCAAGAGAAGTAGTTGAGCGCGAGAAATCCTCTCTGTACTGAAGGAGCAGAGAGAAAGTACGAGAAGGAGTTGAATCTCCCTCCGAGCGCTCCGAAAATTCGCTTCCAGTTTCGAAGAAAATTGATGGAGTGTAATCCGAGAACTCTAGGTCAGAACTTTCCAGGAAAATTTCCGATTGGAGGCTAGACGAGTATTCGGAGACGTCTTCGTATGAGAATTGCTCAGTACAAGCGAGATCGGAGTCGAATTCGAAGCTCTTTTGCTTTTGATCAATGGTGGACTCAGAGTTCGGAACCGTGATATTCGCGTCGAAGAGATTTCCTGAAATCTCAGAAAATTCAAATTCTGATGCTCTGTTCTCAACTTGCTCAGCTGCTTCCTCAGCTAACTTAGCAGCAGAAGCAACCGAAACGACTTCGTTTTCATTGAACTCGGAATTTGCTTTTACATTTCCGTCACTGAAATTCAAAATTCCATCGGAAACTTGCTCAACAAAAGAAATCTCCGATTTCGAAACTGCTTCAGAGCCTTCATTTCCTTCAATCTCTTCCATAATTTCATTTAGTTTTCCACTTTTGCTCTTCAACTTGGAGCTTCTCTCCACGAACACTCCAGCATCAAGTTCAGAATTCGATTCCACACACGACGACTCAGACACCTCCGCTTCACCGACTTTACCTTCACTTTCCTTCTTTCTGTAATACGATCTGGTAACTCTACGAACCGGTGCATTGTCCTTAACCACAGCTCCAGAGCCTTCAATTTCACAGGGATTTCTCTTCCGCAAGTTCGAACTCGGCTTGTTCTCCGATCCAACGGAGACTCTGCTCGAATCGCATGAAACTTCGCTGCCGAAGTAGGAGCAAGAGCTAGAGTCCACCGGAAAAGCAGAGAAACCAGAATTCTTACAAGGAAGAGTTAAATTCAGAGGCGAATATAGAATCGGAGAGATCTGTGATCGTCTCCGGCGAGGTAGCTCCGAGCGGAGCTTCTTCTTGATGAGCGGAGCTGGTTTTGTTTCGAGCTTTCGCTTTGCCCGGCTCAGTGCTACTCTCATTGTGAATGATTTTTTTTTGAAATTTTGTATTCTGATTGAGCTTTTTTTTTTTTCTTTTCAATGAGGATTCAGTTTTGGTAATTTGGTTCTCTGAATGTTGAAAGAGAGAGAGAGTGAACGGTTATGGAAGTTGGGGCATGCGTGCGGAGGATCTGAAGGAGGGGTTTATATATGGTGTGGTCCCACGTCAGCATGAATTTCTTGCCCACGTCTGGACATGGTCAGCTTGCGTCCTCTTTTAGTCTACTAGTGGCATTGGAGCCTCCAGCGAAGGCTCATGGTGCATCAAGGCCGTCCACGTCAAATATCGTTGGCCCGTCCCTTGGCTACAATCATCAGAGACAGGGGAGGGGTTATTATGAAAAAAGAGACAGTCAATCATTAATGGCTTGTTTGGAAGTTTAGAGAGGGAGGAGAGTAGAGGGGAGTAGAGGGGAGGAGAGTAGTGGGAAGGAGAGTAGAGGGGAATGGCTATCATCCACCTTGTTTGGATGTTTTTAAAATTAAGTAAGGAGGAGGAGAGTAATTAGTATTTTCATTTGTAATTTTGTTAATATAATAAGGGCAAATTTGGTAATTCATTTGGTCAAGCATTTTTATTCTCCACTCTCCCTCCAAATCTCTCCAATTTGGGGGAATTAAAAATGAGGAATTGGAAAATAAAACATAATAAAAACTCCCAAACAATTAATTGAATACTCTCCCCCAACAATTTTGCTAACTCCCAAACAAAAAATCAATACCAACGTCCTTATATTGCAGGAAAATAAAACATAATAAAAATGAGCAATTGTTATTATACCCAACAATTTTGCTTTAAAAAAAAAAAAAAATTCATAATGCTTTAATCCGCAAGTTGCTACGAATACTTATTGGTAGTAAAAAAAAACAATTTCTTTTATAGAAAAAAAATGAAGCAATTTTAATGGTGATTTTAAGTCATAATCAATAATAACTTACAACATAAGATTTATTATAAAAATATTATAGACATAATATTTATATTTTAACATAGAGATTTTACAAGTAAACGAGGTTGAAAAGAAGTGGCATTAGCTACCTTCATGGCTAGGTTGTGGCCCTTTGAGTTTTGTTCTCTTGGTCCAAAGCACCTCCCAAGTTGATTTTGTGAGCTCAAAAACACACAAACTTTGAGGATGTCATGAATGGTCGAAGGGATCAAGATTGACTAGAAATGAAGTTGGTAGAGCAAGAAGAGACAGGACAAGACCTAGAGCTTGAGAGGTTGAGCTCTAGATCAAAGTATAAAGAAGTTGAAGACATTCTTAATCCACAATTGAAGAGAGGTTGGGCTAGCTGTTTCACTTGCTACATTCAATTTAATGAGCTCATTGAGCATTGATGTGGATCCAAGATGATTTGAGAATCTCAAGTGACCCACAAGTTGCATACACTAGTAGAGAAAAGATTGTGGGACAAATATCATTGGTTCCATTGTGCCCATGTTCATAACATAGATGATTGTTTTGGTTTGAAAATACATATCCAGGTCCAAATAATGTAGGGATCACTCCATAGGGTAAATTACAGTAAACTACTTTGAGGTTTGAGAAAATACCAAACACATTCACAACTTTTAAAAAAAGCTAATTTAATCCTTCAACACAAACGGTGTTAACATTTGCCGTTAAAAACAAAGTTATTTAACTCTCTCTCCCCTCTCTATCTCTCCTCTTTTCCTTATCCTAATCTTACAGTATTCTCTCTTTCTCTCTCAATTTTTGTTTTCTCCAAATTTGACTCTCTCTCTCTCTCTCTCTCTCTCTCTTCTCTCTCTTATCTTTTTCCCAATCTCATCTAACACTCTTTCTCTCTCAATTTTCTTTGCCTTTGGTTGTCTGAATCTTGCTGATGATGGATGATGGATGATGGATTTGTTTTCTCTCTCATATCTTTATTTCAGTGAACAATGATAGAGATCTTGTAGTGGTGGGATTGGATTTGGGTTTGGTTTACATTGGTATTAGGATCTTGGCTGGTGTGATTGGATTTAACTATAATTTACCCTACTATATATATTTCTCTTAGATAAGTAGAAAAATTATTTAAAATAAGGGGAAGAAATCCTAAGTAGGGGTCAGCCTGGGAGCAAGAACCAATGGTCCTTCTCTAGTTGAAATTGAGCTTTTAAGAAATAAAAACTAACTATGCTTGGATTCCAAAATTTTGATGATGGTGAAGGAATTGGTGAAGTCCGCTCCAGCCCCCTTCAATATCACAAGATCAAGCTCTACCTTAAAACAAATTGGGCCTTTTATATATAGTTTTCCTTTTAAAGCCCATTATTTGCACACCAAACAAAGTTCTCACAAAATCATTCAAAGACTAATCATAAGCATGATATGGAATGCAAATTCTACATGAGTGGGCTGACCCATGGGAAGGTTCTAAATGGGCCAATACATGAAGGTAAGGGTAGGTTTTAAGGTTACCCATGATAAGTGACCATCTTACCCTGAAAATTTCACATCGTCTCTTAGACCATCTTCCCAATCCGCATAGGTTAGAATGGACTAGGTTAGGTTAGGTCAATGGGTTATGCACTTGTGCTTACATGTTTCATGTCTTATAAAAAAATTGACGTTTATAAACTATTTAAACACTATTTTGTTTTCAATAAATTATTTGAATTCATATTATATACCTAAATTTTATTCCAAATTTGCAAATTCATCAAAAATATTTCTAAAGATACCGAAATAAATAAAACTAAGAACTTAAATAAGGAAAATGAACTAATATATATAGTGAGTTGGGTTGGGTTGGTTTCATTGGGTTGGGTTGGTTTCATTGGGTTAGTGAGTCACATTGGGTTGTATCTTGTTTAGGTAGGTATTAAGTTTTGAATGGTGGTCAAAGATGGCATAAATCAATTTAGGGGTGTATTGCCTAATGAGTTTATTTGTGTGTTGGGTTTTGTTATGTCAGCATGGGGTTTATGTAAGTTGGCAACTTTGGGTTGATAATGGTGATAAGTCTGTTGCTTGTGGTAGCAAGATTTGTGTAACTGAAGAAGGTGGCTACTACTTGGAGTTTTGGTGCTTCTGGTGATGCATTTTGAGTGTGACCTATATGAGTGAGGGAGAAGGGTGAAATGTTATTTGTTTGGCTATGAGAAAAGAGGATGTGTAATTAATTAATTATATCTTTTTTGTTTTGTTTATGTAAGTAGGATTTGTAATCAAATTTTGGATTTAACATGTTTATTTATTTATTTTACTGAAATCAAATTAAATGATATCAAATATACTAGATCAGATTTTTTTTTTTTTTGGTTTTCTTTTTCATTAGTTTCTCATTGATCAATCAACTAGGAGAGAAAATTGAGAAACCATCTTGTGGCCAATAAACCACATGATTGAAATTAATTAGGGAACCTAAATGGATACCCCATTTTGTACCGGCCTCTGACTTAGGTCCCTAACCCTGATGATAAAACATCAAAGGACACCTTAGTCTTGATGTTTCAAACAAAGTACATCTTTTGGCTTCAAACGTATTTTCCTCATCCACTACCACCACCTTTGTGACCACAAGCCAGCCACACCAAAACCAAATCAACGATCCACTACACCCACAACACATGGCATGATCCACCGACCTACCACACCCACAACGTGATTAAGGATCTACCACCACAAAGCCCCACAAATCATACCCAAAAATCAACCAAATTTTTGTGACCCACAACCCATTTGCACAACCCAAAAACCAACAATGTAGGATGAATGTATTGCTAACAAAATCCAAGGACGAATGACTTTTCCATTGACATTCAGTGGGATTTTAATCAGCAATGCATTTGTTGGTCACAGTAGTCTCTTGAGTTCTATTAGCAATGCATCTAGGGGAGAGATCTTCTATTTACCCTTATGCCATGCTAAAGGTAACAAGTAGTCTCTTGAGTTTATATCCCTTGCTCACAACAACCCACGGAGAGAGAGAGAGAGAGAGAGAGAGAGAGAGAGAGAGAGAGAGAGAGAGAGAGAGAGAGAGAGAGAGAGAGAGAGGCTCAATGATGAGAAAAAAGAATTAAAAAAATATATTAAAAGTAGGTAGCAACTTTTTAGCAATTTAATACCATCAATGTAGCTTAATTTTTGTGGTTTTTGGTGCTAAAAATAACTTTTTAGCAATTTAACACCATCAATGTGATTGCTCTAAATGTGCAAATATACACATTTGCTAAGTAACCATGTAAATATACACAGTTACTATAGCTTTGCATTTCATTTTTCAATCACTTCTCATCTCTTTCTCTCATGTTCCCAACCTAGAAAAAAATTGATCTCTCTCTCTCTCTCTCTCTCTCTCTCTCATACCATGGCCGATCTCACTTCAAGGTCCAACCTGTTGTCACTGCCACCACCGTCATGGCAGTGATTTTTGCTTCTCACGATATCAATCTCTCTCTCACTGATTTCTCTCTTTCTCATGGTGTAGTCTCAAATCGCAAGTTTTGGGTAAGATTTTTTTGGAAAATTTGTTGCATTTTAGGTTTGCTAGAAAAGCAAAAGTTGGGTTTTGATATTTGAGAAACTAGAAAAGCAGAAGTTGAAAATTTTGTTGGGTTTTGATATTTGAGACCTGGGTTTTGGGGGTTTTGTTGAGAGATTGAAGTGGAAGAAAGTTGATTTGAAAGAAAATTTCCAAGACAATTGGTATTTGTTTTGAGTATGGGTATTTGACATTTGAGAAGTTTGTGGGTTTGGTGAGAAGAAGTTTCTAGTTTCTATTTGTTATCTAAGGAATTTTTATTTTTATTTTTTAGAAAACTTTGGACTATGATGTTTTGTTATGGTGTTTTTTCTTCCTATTTGGCTTCAACTTGCTAGAAATTCTAGTTGATGGGGGCAGTGTGTTTGCAGTTATAGGGTTGTAGTCTTTGGTAAGGAAGAGAGAGATATTATTTAAGATATTAATAAAAAAATTGAAAAAAAGTATTTGAATGAAATGTAGTGTAAAATAGATAAATAGTTTTGAAAAGTGTCTGTGTAAAATAGAAAAAGTAGGTTCTTATACTAAGTGTGCGTTTGGACACCACTTATTTTGCTGAAAACTGAAAACAATAAAAAAAAATAAAAAAAAAACTAAAAACGCAGAATAAAGCAAATGCAGAAACAAACGTGTGTAAACCAAATGGACCTTAAGTCTCCGTTTGGCAAAGATTATTTTTACCAACTTATTTGACTATTTAGCTTATTTTTACTATTATTTATGGGCCCCATTGTATTTTTGGTAATGTTCATGGGTCCTACTGTATTATTTCAACTAACTTTTACCTTTATTTATAATACTTTCAGCAAAAAATTTTCAATTCTTGTAAAATAATCAAATCCCAAACAGACCCAAAAATAGACAAAAAATTTAGACGGACTGATATAAATGCTGTAAAAATCAGTTCATCTTAATTGTCATTTCTAACTGGGGTAATTACACATAATTCACCTATGGTTTGGGCGAAAATCACTTTGCCTACTCGTGGTTTGAAAAGTATCACTTATCACCTGAGGTATGTTCCGTTTATTTTCCGTAACCTACCTTTATTAAAATCAGGGGTAAATAGGTATTTTTGCTCAAATTTTATATCTCTCTCCTCTCAAAACAAAAAAATAGAATAAAAATACAAGAGAAATAAGATCAAAAAGTGGTATTTGTCTCTTTCTCAATTCACACAAATTTTGAACATGAAGAACATACCCAAAAAACCACAGAACATGAAGAACCCACCAAAGCCATCACCACCACCATCACCACCACCATCACCACCACTACCACTGAAACACCACAGAATTGGGGAAAAAAAAAAAAAACCACAACATCGGCTACCACCATTGAACCACAACAACCCATAAATCACTAGCCACAACCACCAAGATCCACACCCATTGTCACTGCCAAACCCACTGCCGAATCACTAGCCACCATTGCCAATCAAACCCCACGACCCAAGACCAATCTTCAAAACCCAAAAACGGCCAAGAACCACAACCTAAGACCAATCTTCAAAACCAAGAAACATTGATCAAACCCAAGATCCACAACCCACACGATATAACCATTGATCAAACCAAGAAACCACAGAAACATCGATCTAAACCCAAGACCCACACGATATAAACTTGGAAACGACCAATCTTCAAGCCATCGCCGTTAGTCTTCTAGCCTTTGCCGTCGCCATTGCCACTGAGATAGACTTGGCTAAGATGGGAGAGTCGATTACGATGACGTTTGGCAAAACCCAGATCCAACCCAACGTCATGCTCCTCCTTAAAACCCAGACCCAATCCAACACCGTGCTCCTCCTCAAAACCCATACCCAACCAACACAGCCAACTTGTGCTCCTCCACAATCATCACCCAAGCCACCACGACCCAAAGCTACTGACGATCTGAACTGGAGTGTGAGAGATTAGAGAGACATGGACAGAATAGAGAGAAAGAGGGGTAGAAAGAGTGTGAGGAATAAATTAATGTATAGAGAAGAAAATAAGTTAATGGGTTAAGTAAAATTTTCCTTTTGTGTTATTTTCTTTTGAGTGTGTTACAAAAATATAGTTTGTGATTTATTGGAGTTCTTGAGACAAGTTTCTAAATTCTTACAAATAGCATTTTTTGATTTTATTTTCTCTTGTTTTAGTGTTTTTATTTTAGAGGAGAGAGACATATAAAAGGGGTATAGAAATAAATATTTATCCTTGATTTTAATAGAGGTGGGTTACGGAAAACAAATTAAACATAGTTTAGGTGGGTTAAGTGACATTTTTCAAATCCCAAGTAGGCAAGTGATTTTCGCCAAAACCACAGATAGGCTATGTGTAATTACCCATTTCTAACCTTTTATCTTCGTTCTCCTAAGCACAGTGGGACCCATTATGTATTTTTTTATTGTATGGCAGTTAAAGCTATTACTAAATGCTTTTAGAATATTTGTTAAACGAATCTTTTAATATACTATCTCCTTTTAACAAGGATAAAAAATAAAAATAAAGAGAAAAAACAAAAACAAGAGAATGCCTTCCGTTTAAAAAAAAAAAAAAAAAAAAAAGAGACAACACAACTTTATGCGAGTTGGTACCTCTATAGGCATTAAAGACCAGTTTGGTTGAGGGATGGAACACGAGGGGAGAGAATGATTTGTGTGGATGTTTGATTAGAGTGATGTTAAGAGAGAAAACTGGTAGAGTCCAGGTTTTTTATTTCCATACTCACTAAAATATTTTCTCCTTAAATCTGGAGAAAACTAGAAAGAAAATTGGGAACAAAAAGTTCTCGCATGGGCAGACCAAAATGAAACAGTGCAATATTCACATGGTTGTCATTTTTTCTTTGGCTTTGTTTTTTGTGTTATCATCTGCTTTGGTGATTTTTTTTTTCCTTTCTTTTTTGGTTTTTGTCTTTTTTTTTTTTTTTTTTTTTTTGTGGTATTTGTCTCTTTTTTTTTTTGTTCATTTTTTTAATATCTAATTTCTCTTTTCATCATCTCATTTTTATTCTTTACCAAACAAAAGAGTTCTTTATCTTTCTACTCTTCCACCTCCACTTAAACATCAAAACTAAACCCTCCTCTATCTTAAAAAAAAATGATGTACTTTTGTCCCAAGTTAGAGAGTTGCGCCAGAGGTTGCAGGAACCAACTCTAAGCTTCAGATATCGCATGTCATATTCACGGATAGCAGATGAACCTTCCCTGTATTGAGCACAAAAGTTTGAAGAGAAAGAAAGAGATATACAAGTGTGACATCAAAAACTAGAGTCTTCACTAACCTAATTACATAAATAATAAATGGTCAAAACTAACAAACCTCTAAAATACCCATATTCAGTAAATGGTGAGAATTGAACAGATCAGACATTACAATACAATGTTAGTAAGAGGCATCTCACTGATCAGGCCCTTACTTCATTCTAACAACTCTTTTTTTTTGGTTATTTTCTGATTTTTATCATAGAAAAAAGTCCATGGATGCTCAAAACAAACACAATGGCAACTTTTCTTCCGCAAGGTGACTATAACATCCATAATTTAGGATTACTTCTCATAGAATACCAAGTTTCTAATTGTTCTACTTTTTTTTTTTCGTTGAATTATGAGTTAAATAGCTAATAAATTGAAAAATATGAACAGTTCTACAAATTCGAAGGGTTATCAAGCAATGTATAGATATATTAATCATCTTACAGAATCTGCAAGACTGTTGCTGTATTCACAGGCAATTTTCCTGTTCACTGCATTAAGAAGAAGTACAAAGATAAGCTTATGGATAGTGTAACGGGCTTCACACGTATAGAGAGAATATGTCTTCAAACTTTTCATTCAAGTTGACAGCATAAATAATTATAACTTATAGTACTTCTAACTATTTTTTTTAAAAAAATAATAAAAGCTTTTCCTTCAAATATAATATAAAAAAGAAAAGTATTATCTTAGTATCTCCACAATATTTTTAAAATAAATCATAAGTAGTAAATTATTATTGATTTTGATTTAAATTTACCACTAAAATTACTTTTTTCCTATCATAATAACCTGCCACTTCTTTTTTTTGGAGAAATAAACCTAAGAAATTTAATCAAAGAGAAATTAGCCAAAATCACCAAAAAGTATATCATGCAGTTGTGAAGGAATATCTTCCATTTAAGTTGAATAAATGCATAAATGCTAACATGTTTTGCTAGGTTACGAGCTAGTTGCCTAGCTTATGAGTATGAGAAAAAGAAATAAAACCAAAAGCATCCATAGAATGTTTAGCATGGGAAAGTAAACGACGAAAGGAAGCAAATGAACAACTTATCACTTATCATTTATGGTGAAAGTTCTTGAAAATATAGTATAGGCAGTAAAATTTATTCATAAAAGAAAAAAAAGAAAAAAAGAAAAAAAACAGAAGGGAATAGATGACCCGTCTGATCTGTAGCGGGTTCCCCATCTGATCTAACTACCAAATTCCGTTCCTACTATTCAAAGTCTCATAAACTTCTTCTCTCACCTCAAATTCCCCTCCAATACAAACGCAACGACTAATAGTAATCCCTATACCTTTGCAAATAGGCACTACTTCCATCGATTTACATTTACTCCCTCCGAAATTTCAATCAATCTTTGCAAAATTAGCTTTTTGCAATTGGAATTTAGGAATCCGAATTGGCTGCCCTCCTTGGAGATCTACAAAATCTCAAACCCACAGCTGACACTGTGAGTACTCAAAATTGTGGTATGTTCAAGAATTTCCCTTTAAATTCCAACACTTACTTTCGCTTTTCATCTTCAACTCACACCTCCTTTTTATTTACCGATGATGGTTGATTAATCATACTCGTACATTTGGGAATTCCTACTCTAAGTTATTGGGATGTTCTCAATAGAGTCTTTCAAATATGCTTGTAATAATTGTGGAGATGCCACTTGGAGTTTGCTCCAACTGTTTGTTGAAATGCCTCTGTGAGTTTTAGCTTAGATCAGTCATTTTGCGTTAAAATTTTGAAATTACTACTAATAAATAGGCACCCCCCCCCCCCCCCCCCCCCCCCCCCCCCCCCCCCCCCCCCCCCCCCCCCCCCACCCCCCAAGGCAGGTGTGTGTTTGGGGAGATCATATTTTTGGTTATATAGAGTTTAATCTTAAGTGTAATTTGGGACCTGGTACAACCACGGCTTTTAGGACCCAAATTTTATTTTATGGTAAGTATGTGATATGATTTGATTTGGGTTTGATGTAATTTGAAAAAGTGACTATAACCAATATGGGTGAATTTTCTTGGTCATGATTTTTCATCTTGTTAGAGTAATGCTACATACATAACAATTTTTTCCCAATAGTTGAGGTTGCAAGTTTTTACTGGTTCTCATCTGGGCGCGCATCATTGACGTCACTTTTCTTACCTAACGATAAGCAATAACAACTTGTCAACTTGGCATTTGTGAACTTTTTTTTGCCTCTAGACTTATTGGTTTGATTTAATTGTTTGAGAAATCCTTTATTATCTGTTCATTGTGTTGTATCTCATTCATTTTCTTCTTTTCTTCCCTTTCCCTGTCAAGGTTTATGAGTTGTGGGCAAAAGAATGGGGATGTCAGCTGCTACTACTGCCGCCGAAGGCATAAAATTTTGCATATTTGATTTGAGAAGGGGACAACAAGAAGGGCAGGAGCTCGACAAGATTTTGTTTTTCTTTCCTGCTGATTTGCCCTTTTCAGCACAGCTTTCTGTTATAGGGCTGAGCGAAGGACTTATCACGTTTACAAGGTTAGTACTCCCTCTGGTTTACAAAGCTAAGTATGTGTTTGGATGCTGATGAAAACCAGCGCGTCTGCATTTTGGCATTTTTTTTTTTTTTTGAGAGGCGTGTTTCAGCTTTCTAGTGGGTCCTGTGCACTGGTCACAGGACACGCAAATCTCTTTTTTCAGAAAAATTTTCATTAAAAATGGATCCCACGGCATTATTCACACGTTAAAAATTATTTTGTTACAATGTTTTCAGTTTTCAGCAAAATAAGTGGTATCCAAACACACACCAAACTTGTACTTTTCTGCTTTGTCTCTGTGATAATGATGATAAAGCAAAGGGGAAGTATGCAGAGAAATCAGAATTCAATCAATATAGAGATAACTGGTAGAATCTAGTGTGTGTGTGTGCGCACGTGTGCGTACGCCGTTTTTTTTCCTTTGTTTTCTTTTTGATGAGAGAAGCTTGTTTTAGATATTTTTTTTACTTCCATTTTCATAATACCCTAGCAGTTTACTGTGCCTATTTGAGTTTATCTACAAAGAGGCAATTACAATTTTATGATACAGCTACCTTCTAATCATTAAAATTGTAAGAGACTTGTTTCTGCAAAAGGCATGATCCTACTCGAGTATATTTGCTTTCAAATCCTATTACAAGCTAAAGTAAATTGATTTGACCACTAACACTTTCAATATGTTTTATTATTATTATTATTATTATTATTATTATTCTTGATGTTAATTTAAGGGTACAACATCTATTTTTTAATGCAGAATTTTCTCTCCTGAGGCTGCCTGTGAGGTCATAGAAGCAGAGAGGCACTCTCATGTTTTTTATGAGGCAGAACCAGATATCTGGATGGTTATGGTAAGCTATCTCCTTTTTGTGTGGCTTTTTATAAAGAAGAAAAAAGATATATACATATATGTGCATGCGTGCGTGCGTGCGTACGTACTGAATAGGTTGATAAAGTAGTTACTATTATCTTACTTTGATGGTAATATGCATCTTAATTTACCTATCAAAAAGTGTTTAGAAGGTAATATGCTATATTCTATGCAGATCTGTTATGGTGTTGCTCTGTGTCATTGTATTCTAACAATTTGCATCTAAAATTGTAGACTTGTTTCCCTCATTACAAAATTAATTTAAGACCTCAGCCTTTTTATTCCCCTTTAGTTGATTAATATTTTTCACTCAAATCTAAGCCTTTAAACTATATATCTAGTATAAGATGTTGTCATACGGAATACCAGGAACTGTTTTCTAGTTATGGAAAATAGGGCTTGAGAAGTTGCTTATTCAACTGTTATTTTTCCTTTGAAGTGTTTCATTGTCAGAATGTATGTGCCATCTTTCCTCCATACATTGCTTGTGGATGTGACTCTGTAAAATGAAAGATTTGCCTCTATGCTTGTGTCTTTGAGGGAATAATTCACAAGAAAGACTTTTAGTTTTGTGAAGAGTATATGGAGCTCCGTATGTATCATATTATTATTATTTTTTCAGAAAGATGTTTGAATGCCTGCACATAAGCTTAGTGAAGTTTCTTAAGAGTAGTTCTAAGTTATGCTCTGTTTTGTTGAAGGTAGTGGAGAAGAATGAGTCAGAAGCTATATGGCGGATTGATGCATTACGAAAAGTTCTTAAAGAAGTTCACTCTCTGTTTTTAATGTTTCATGGATCCATTAGAACATTGATTGAGAAAGAGCCTGCTGGAGGATTAATTCGATCTCATTTGTACCCTTTCATCATGGATTATCTAAGTGGTAAATTATCATGCAGTCATAAGCCTATTAAATTAACCTATATCTACATTTCTTTAGTCTATGGTTCAAAATATTTCATTGTAAGTCACTAATTGCCAGCATGTCAAAAGCGGTCTCTATTGGATAACTGCTGCTGGGGTAATGCTGAAGTTGCTGTATCAAATGCTCTCCATTGGATTTGTGCTACCCACGTAATGCTGAAGTTGCGATATCTCATACCTTGTAACTTTTCTCTTTTGAGGCAGATTTTCTTCTTGGCAAGAAACTCCAGCTACCATCATTCCGTGACTGTTTAAAGGAGCGTGGAACTGTGCAGATGCTGACTGTAAGTCGGGAGGCTGCAATTGAAGTTCAGGTTTGTCTTTAAGAACTATGTTCATTAGTCACGTGCAAGTGAAAATCCTAAGGGCATCTTTGATACACAAGAATAGATTCAAGGATAGAATAGCTATTCCTTCAAATTTGCCACTTCGTTGTTGGGTTATGTTTCATTACTAGGAATAATTATTCCTAAGGATTGAAATGGATAATTATTCCTTACCAAAAATTCCATAATTGCTACTTTTTAACCCACATAATAGCTCAAAAAGATAAAACCCCAAAAAACCGTCTTTGGTAACCACTCCCTAAAAGCTTTGCCGCTGTCCTCTCTCTCTCTGGTGTCTGTAATAGTGCAAGACTAATTTCTTTTTATATTAATTCTATAATTTTTCAATTTATACATAATAAGATGTTAAATGAGACTCACCAAGAGTGAAAAATAATTTTATACAGGCATTTTAATAAATTCAATTGGTATATGATTCCATTCCACCATCTTATCATGTTGTACCAAACCATGAATTACAAATTGAAAGTTCTATTCATGTGTTATTACCAAAAAAATGATAGGAATAGTTATTCCATTTTATCTTCTTATATTCCTTGTAATACTCATCTATATTCCCAACCCGGATGTACCGTAAATATCTTCACGATTAACCTATAGTATTTTTGTTTAAAGCTGTAAGTGTGGTACTTTGCCTAGACTTTCTTTTTTTGTCTATATTTTATGGAGATTTGTTTTCTGGTATGCTTGGTTGCTAGTGGTTTGGACTCTTTGTATGTCAGATTTATAAGCGTGGTGGAACAATTTTCGTTCTGTTGGATCAAGGACCATTCCATTTGCAGTAATCGATAGTAATTGAAAAATCCTGGTGTTAATGGTTTTTTTTTTTTTTATATATTCCATGTTTCTTCAGGTCATAAGTAATTTGGCTGATTGTTATTGAACTTATCATTTTTTAACTGCAGAAATTCTGTCAAAAATTATGTTTTTGACTGGTTTCCTGATTTTCCACCAAAAAATCATACTTCTCAAAACCATTGTCAAACGCAGAAATTCTGTCAAAAAAAATTCTCTTTTCAACTGATTAAACTCATGTATTATTAAGTCAAAATGCCTCTCAAGAACCATAGTGCTACTACTTAGACAGTTTTAATTCTCATTCTCTTGCTTAAATATAATTTGTATCTATAAAAGCCATTATTTTCTTTAAAAAAGAAAAAAGAGTGTATTGAAGTACCACATATGGATTAAGGGAAAATGGGAATTATCTGTGGTTGATCTCGTGCAAGATTGTGTAGTTTTTTCTAGATGGGAATTCAAATGTATGTTCATTTTTGGGCCATAATACCAGAGTAAATTTTTAGGTTTCTCCATCTTTGTGCAGCTTTAAGAATTTAGGTTTCTCCATCTGTGTGTGTGTGTTCCTGAAAGGTGGGTCTAAACATTTATGTTTCATTTTCTTTAATTTCATTGAGACTGATTTATAGTAAATATTCTTATGAATTGAGTTTTATGAATTTTTATATTCACCTATTTCTAATGATTACATCTTGTTTTGCAGTCGCTTGTCAGGGTGCTAGAGTCTTTTGCTGGGAACACACAATTCTACTCGCTGATTTTATTTCAGGACCTGCTAGTGTCTACTACTCTTTCTCCTGTATGGATATTTGAATCTTATTTGATCTTTGATGCTTTTATATTAATATTATGCACTATCTAATTCAATCCAAAAAGTTGACAAGATTTTCAGTAACTGTGCAACATTCCTGTTAACAGACTTGTGATAATGAACATTGGAGAATTTCTGCTCTAACCTTCATTATGAAATTTTTTGTCAGGTTGATACCATAAACTTATTTACATATGCTGTTCTAAGGTTGACACCGCGTGCTCTATCCTCTGGAGTTAGTTCCTGGTCCTATTTACGCAAAGGAAGTACAGCATCTAATGTTGCCACTGGCTCCATCTCGGCCCAGTCTGCTTCTGTTTCAGAACAAAATTTTCGTTCTCGGGATATCTCTCCACCTGGTGGAGATAATAGCCATCACATTGCAAGGCCCTTACAGCCGGACAGGTGGTCCAAAGGCAAAGATGGTTTTCTTGTCACTGACATATGGGGTGCAGAAGCTAGTAGTTCAACTTCGGCCACCCCAACCATTTGGCTTCAGCAGACAGAGGAGAGAGTGTATGTCTGCGCTTATCAGTATAGGAGCCTTACCTTAATCCTTCTTGTTCCTGTTGCCTCCCTTCTTGGGGAGCAAGGTGTTTCGGCGGTGAAGCAGCAAATTGTTGAAAATGTTAGTTTCCTACCTGTTTTTACTGAAGTTTTTTTTCCTCTACTGAATCCCTCTGTTTACTCTTGTCCTAAACAATTTGGTGCCTTAATTGCCACCCTAACTTATCTGAGTTGTTGTCCTCTGATGATAAAGTGATACTTTCTTATTAATAATATATATATATATATATATATATGCACGGGTTTGTGTGTGTAGTGATACTTTCTTAAGTGTGCCACATTGTTGTTCTAATGAATTTTAATTATTTATTGAAATATGTGTAGTTTGTTTCTTTAGAATCTTTCTTGTGTCCCTTTAGAGTTTTCAACCTCCTCTTTAGCACTTTGTCTCACTGGGTCTGCTTTTGTTTTCGTGGGCATTGTCTGAAGGGACAAACAATTACATTCATCATCCTTTTTCCTGGCATATTAGGGCTATTCTAGGTTGATTCAATATAAAGTTGTTAATTTTTATGGATCCCTATAAATAAGCAAATATTGTAAGTATAAATGACTGAAAGCAACACTAGTTTCCTTCTGTTCTTCATAAAATTTGTATTTCTTATGAAAAATACATTGAGGGGCCATTTGGTCTGCAGAATCCTGACAAGATTCCCATCATTCTCCAGGAAATGATTGGATTTTCATCTTTGGTTCTCTAATTACATAACACATTCCAAGAATGTCACATTCCCATGTTTCAGGGGAATATGATTACCACATGAATTATGCTAACATGAGATACCCACCATGTGGGAAATGTGACTAAAATGACTAAAATGCCTATATGTATAATACGCACACACTCGCATGCACACACTTACATACATCCATATATTCATATGTACATATGAGTAATTAGAAAACATACCATACATCTAATCATCCCATCAGTTTTGCTTGCTCATATGACATCTTGAGTACATAGAGAATGATGTTGTTAAGCTTTCACAAAGTAGGTTCAAAGAAAGAATGATCCTGAATTACTCAGCAGTGAAATGTAAATGCACTACATTGAGAATTGACATTTCTAGAATGAGCATTTCTTTTTTTGATAAGTTACAGAATAAATTTTATTAAGAATTAAAAGCCAACCAAGTACACTGGAAATGTACTACAATGGCAAAAATCGAGAACCCAGATTACAATGATGATCAATAAGATCAAGGAGGGACAAACAAGAACAAGCTGGCTAAACTAAAATCCAATCAAGGAGAGTATAGAAGGAAGACTTCATGTCGAGGATAGATTGTTCACAATCCTCAAAGCATCTAACATTCTGTTCCCACCATAAGAAAGACTTTCTGTTAACTCTTGACTCATAATTTAAATGTTGTCACTTGCTGAGAAAGTTCTGATCATGGCAGTCTCCAATTCTTTACTAACAAATTTAGGTCATGTTTTTTTGCATTACAATTTACATGGTTTTAGGTTTCATCTATGTAAACCATAATTGAAGGATTGGCAAAGCTTTACACATAAACATAATTGAGGGAATAAGTGAGAATACAAGACAGAAAAGAACAGCAGTGGGGAAAGAAATGGAAAATGCTCGTAAAATAAGGAGTTATACCTCTTCAAGCCCTCAACTATTCTGTGAATAGAGAATGATGTAAAGCCAAAATTCCCTTGGTGGATAGAACTATTACTCCACATGTCCCAAAATGATTGTCCTTTTATTTTTATTTTATTATTTTTATTTTTATTTTTATTTTTTTCTGGCATGTCCCAAAATGAGTGAGCATTTCAAAAATTCAAAGCATCAAGCTAATGGAAAAGAAGACTAATGTATGAGGTTGCATACAGTACTTTAAAATAAAAAAGTGCCTTTCCCAAGGAGTAACAAGTAATAAGAAGGTCGATACATGCAGTTAGGTAAATGACAAGTTTCCTATACTAATCCTTCAGTTGGACTTGGAGTAAATTACCTTTCACTTTAGTTTGATGTTAGATGCTCATTTCTGGAGCTCTTTTGCTGGATGTTGATCATATTTTTGGTTATAAGACATTGATAATTTTCTTCTTTATGCTCATATTTTCAGCTTTCTATTGTTTGTCCTTGAGAAAGTAAACTACCATTGTACAGAAAGTTTTGTGTTTGGGGGGGGGGGTTTGGGGGCGAGTCCTGGAGGCCTTAATACACTGTTGGGCCCCTTTCATATGAGCTTAAGGTTTTGAAAAATTGGTTAACCAACATATTGCATTGAGAGACTGGAAGCTTGTCTGTGGCTAATCTTATGTTCTTTCTTGCCGAATTTGTCAGGCGTCACTTAAGATGTTGAAAATTGAAGAAAAACTTTCGAAAGGATGGGCTGGTGAGAATGCTTATCATGTCAGTGGGTATCGCTATTTACTAGTAGATGGTGACAGAGATGTATCCAGAGCTTCTCCACCAGGAAAGGTTACAACCCTAACCAAGGTAGAGCATCCTAGCATAGCTTAGCTTGTTGACAACATGCTTACTTGGTCCTCTTCTTTAGCATAAAAATTACACTCATGTTTATTTTCCATATTTATAATTTAATTTTTACTTCTTGTTCTTTTAGGATGTTATGTCAACTACTTTACATGATTTAAGGGGGGAAAAATCCCATTATCCTTATCTGATTAGAGTTCAGTCTCGTTGGATGATAATTTGGGATTAATGTGTGGAGATTGATTGAAGCAAGAGTGTTATCATTTTAAAGGTTTATTTATAATTATTCTAGGATCATTTGGAGAATGTTGAGGTCCTCACACTTTCTCACTTCCTTCCTGGATTATATCATTTCACATTTTATAAGGTTTCTATCTATGGGTAAAGGATTCTAGGTACGGCTCAAGTAGAATATTGTGATGCTTATGTTTAATGTCTCAGAGTGAGTCACACTCATCAAAATGTGAGGTGAATGTCCAGGTCCTTTTTTTTTTTTTGGTTAAAAGGATAAATAAACTACAATTGTAATTCGAATGGAGACTGCATAATACTTTGACAGTTATGACATTGATTTGCAATATATTCTCCTTTAGTAGCTGTAGATATCCAGAGCAAAGATTAACAAAAAGAATTATTATCGTGAAACTACTGTTACATGAGCTTGGTAACATGTTGAGGCCTTCTGATCTATAAGTGATTGATATTTTTGAGGTGCTATGCTTCTTTAAAATGATTAATCTCTGCTTTGGACTGGTTATAGCCTTTGCAACTATGTAGCAAGAGTTGGTTCATTGTTCAACCCCAGTTAAACAATCTAGACGCACTGATGCTAAATGGACAGCCCAAGCTTTCCTTGAGCAGAGGGATTATCATAAGTTGCAACGCAAGAAGTTTGGGAGGTGAAAAGTCACCAGTAGAAATACTAGGAGTCAGTAGCTGATTTACATGAAATTTGGTGACCTGAAGAGAATTGACATAGGGATTAAAAAATTCACCACCTTATGATCCTAACCTACACCACTTTTCGGCTAGATTCCTTCATTTAAGCTTCCATATTAATAAATTTTCTATTTATGGTAATGTTTCCTTTTGTTTAAGAGTTAAATTAAGGTCCTAATGGGACCCCATTTCAGGATGTTTCTTAGAGTCAATAGTATTGCTTTCTGTAATTTTCTCTATTTTGTCTTTTTTTTTGGCAATTTTGTCTCTACTTTTTTAGCCTATTTCGTGCCTGACAGAATTAAGGTTTCCTAGCCTAGGCTTTCTCTAATGTTTTCCTATATAAGTGAGTGTAATAGCCTATTGCCCATCAAATTATTCAGTAGATAGAGTTTTCTTCTCGTTTCTTTGCCTCATGGATTCAAGGTTTTCTATAGCACTCAGGTGCCTCTTATCTTTCTTGAGGTATACATGTTCTACTTCTTGTGGCCTTCCCCCTGTGTCATGCACAAAACATAAATCCAAAGGCCTCCACTCAGTGGTTGTCTAGAGGTGGTAATCCCAGCTTTTATGTCTCCTGAAAAACTACCTTAAGAGTTGAGAGTGCTGTCCTCTTCGTTTTCTTGACTCTTGTTTATCATCTCGGTTTTTCCAGAATCCTCATTTAGTATCATATCATTTCCAATGGCATGAAGAAGTATTAGCTGCTGGTTTGCTGTCTTCCTTTTTTAATAAAAGTAAAGGAATTTAGTGGATGCGCATGTGATAGCCTGGGCTGAAAATTTTCCTCTTTCAAAACTTTTCTACCATACAAATCATTTTCTCATTATATATTTTAAATTCAGAAGATGATAGTCTACAGACAATTGGATTTTTAGATCATTGATTGGATATTTTTTAGTATATATTTTTAGATCAAAAGGTGATGGTAGCCTAAAGACAGATGGATTTTTTTTTCTTATTATATCTTTTTAGTTCAAAAGTAATGGCAACCTACAGAATGGTAATCGTTGTGAAATCTCTTCCTCTGTTTGGTATGTTTTGGTTCTTTCCTCAGGATAATAATATCTCTTGCTTTGAGATTTGAGCCAATGAGAAGCATTTTCAATTGTTTTGGAACTTTTCTCCTGTCTTTATTACCCGTGTTTGGAAGAAACATTACCCGTGTTTGGAAGAAACATTATTAGACAACCTTTAGTTGATCTATTTGCTTCTTTAACTGAGTCGAATGAATAAAAATGATGCTCAAGAATAAATTTAGCTTATTGATTTTCTCGATAATTCCCTGGGTGTCAATTACTTTCTATCTTTTTTCATTTCTTTTTTAACTTCACCATCATTAACATTACCAATATAGTATAAATAAGATGATGATGATGTGGGGTCTATGGTTGCTATGGATTTGTGGTCTATGATTTTGGGTTTATTTGGATTAAGTTGGGTTATGCCAAAGTCAGTTGTGGGGCTCCTAGCAAGGCCAGTTTGGTCGTCATTGGTCATATATGGATAATTGTTTTCCATTGTCTAATGTGGTATCTTCGGAGGAAAAGAAATAGTAGGTTTTTGAAGATAATGAGAGATCCATATCAGACCTCAAGTTATTTTTCTTTAGAACTTTATTGGATTAATTGTTTACTTTGCGAAATCAATTATTTTCTTCTTTTCTTGATTTTCTTAATTCTTGTAATTTTTATGTGATTTGTTGACCCCTATACACTCCCAGTGAACTAAGGTGTCCCTTTTTTGATACCAATAAAACTTATTTCTTATCTCATATATATATATATGTGTATATGATGATGATGATGAGGATGATGATGATAATGGCACTAACGTTGATTATGATAATATAAAATTGGTAGATATCCATGAGTTAGCCTGAACCCTGAAGACCAGTGTTATATATACTTGCCTGCAGTGTCGTGCTGAAGTAATCATGCTGTCTAGGGACTGATGATACTGGTGGAACTGGTTGTTATTATTGTGATGTCATGTGATTGCAAGATGTTTGGGAGTAATAATAAAAGTAATACTAGGTTAATGTCAAATGTTAGTGGGTTTTAGCGCAAAAATGGAATCTGAATTGAGGCCTCCAGGGCCATGTTGGTGAGACTTACTGCTGCTGCCTAGGGACTAAAACTTGTGGTTGCTGTCTGAGCTTAGTGATGGGACTAGTCTTATCTTTTAGTGCCCATCCATAATTGCATCTAAAACTATTCATTGACAATTATATACTGGTTAAACTCTAGGTCTCACGACTCTCACTTATTGGTCAAACCTTTAGCTTTGCATGTGGTCTAATGTTAGGGCATTAGCATGGAACTTGATGACATAATTTCAGATGGTGGATGCTGAATTACCTGCTTAATCCCTATTACCGGTCAGCTGATTTCTTGTGAGATGATTTTAAAACTTAACTAGGCTGTTTATTCAAGTATTGTACTGTTGCAGGAATCTTTGCTTGCCTTAAGTAAGGTTAGAGAAGAAGTTGATTTGGAAAAAGGTCGAATGGAACATGATAATGCAGGTCAAGAGAAAGATTTGGAAGTTTGCATTAGAGCTAAAAACAATGCTTGGGTTATTGCTCGTATTACAAAAGGGAAGGAGCTTTATATGGTTCTAGAGAAAGCCAACGAAACAGTTCTTTATGCCTCTGATGCTGTTGAGAAGTTCAGCAACAGGTAGCCCATTTTATTATATGCTTCCCTTGGTGTTAATAATTTTTAAGGTAACTAGGAAAAATATAAATAATACAAAAGGCATGAATATCATGGCCTGGTTTAAATTCAAGATAAGTTTCTTTTTACCTGTTTTGGTTGACAAAAAAGTATCCCACAAAACTCAAATTATGATGCTGCATAATTTTTTTTCTCAGAAAAGAGAGATTTTCTTTTCAGAAAATTCCCAAATGAAAATCTTTCTATATATGCATAAAATTTTTGGACTGAAATATATGTATATAATTGGAATAGGACTCTTGGTGTTCACTTTTCATTATATCCAAATATGCCCATACTTTTTAGCCCAAATTGATTTATAAAAAATACAAATTTAGAACAAAAAAGATTTTAACAAATGATTAAAAGACAAACTGGAAGCAGAACCCAGGTTCACACAACTTCACCACTCTCATTAATGTTATTTTTCATCATTTGAATTTAAATGTTTCTTACCTACATGTTCAGAGTTCTTACCAAAATACAAGACTGCCAAGTCGTTAACCTTTTCTATTCTTTTTATCTTTTTGGAAAAAAAAAAAAAATTCAAATGAAAACTCAATTGCCAAAACTAACTTAAAAAATAATTTGAGATAACCCAATTTCTAAGGAACCCTAAAAGAAAAAATGATAAATTTTAATTAAAAAAAATTAAAAAGAGGTCTCTGATCGCACACTCCATTGTGCGGAAGAGGCTTATTTATTTATTTTTAATGAAATAGTTTCCATAATTGTTTGAGTATTCTAGGTTTGAAGCCTTTTTGTCTTAGAAAATTGTCTTTCTCTGACAATCAATGATTAATCCTGGTTGCTGGATTCATTGTTGTCAAAATCGTGATTTGGATCGTAAGATTGCATGATTTTACGATCTCATCTCACTAAAACGTTTAGGGTCGCACTAGGATCGTAAAATGGTAGGATTGTAGGATTGTATGGGATTCTACCCATCCTACCATAAACAAAAATTTTTCGGTTTTTTTTTTTTTTTTTTTAAATTTTTAAATTTTTAAATTTTATTTTTTATGGGATAAATTTTTTGTTTTGATGAAGCTTTAAGGGTTTTTATATTTTCATGTTATGATGGTATGACGTGTGATTTTATTTTTATAAAATTATGTTAATCTCAGCAGATGTTTTCTAGTTTCTAGTTTACTTATAATCAAAATGAATGAATGTTTTAATATTTCTAAATGAAAAATTTGATGTTAGCTTTGCTGCCTTTTAAACTATAATGTTGTTAAATTTGTTTGATCAATATACTAATTTGTGTTCTAATATTACTAAAATATTTTTTTATATATAATTTTATCAGTTATGCTTGTATTTTTATATTGATTGATTGATTTTTTTAAGCATGCTTTTTAATTGTTCCTGAGTGGTATGACTTGAATAATTGAGTGTGAAATTGTATCTTGATGTCTTTTGTAGCTCTAGTATACAAATATATAATGCCTATATAGATAATGAAATAGATGATGATGATTAAGAATTTAGGACGATGGTTATAAGAACCTTAGAATATGAATAATTAAATATTCACTTCACCTTAATATTTATCTTGCTTTTGAATTTCATATTGTAGTTAGCTAGTTTTCATTCGCTAACTTATTTTGGATTTCAAACTTGAAACTTAGAACTTGGAAAATATTTTCCATATGTACGTTTTGATAAATATTTTGGTATTTGGTTGCTAATTAAACATTTATTGAACTTTTTATTAGGTCAAAACTAAAATTTATTTGTGTCGTTAGTATAGACTTGATGATGTATGACATGCAAATTATATTATATGATGCAAATCTTAGTTTTTTTATGGATGAATTTATAATTTTTGTGATTATTCAACATACAAAGTTATTATCAACGTGTTTTTTGCTTTAAATATGAAAATATGTAGGATTTTACGATTTACGATCTGATCTTACGATCTATGATCCCACCTACCTTCAATGACCCTATGTAGGATTCCGATTTTGAAAACCTTGGCTGGATTGCATATCAATTCTAACAGCACTTAATCTTAATTATCAAATTTGACAGTTTTTATTTATCATTCCATGTGATCTTAGATCAACAATAATCATAATAATCATCTGTTTGTTTTTGAGTTGGGTAGGTATTGCAATGGAGCCTTTTCTTTGGATTAGGGAAAATATGTTGGTTTCTGATATTCACGTTCTTATAATAAAGAAGGGATGCACGAACATGGTTAGCATTCTCTAACTGCCATCCTCTTTCTTCCTGACACATATTGGCGGCCTTCCACTGTAATTTTGTTGTAACAATGAAATTTTTTAAGAAAGAAATGAAAAAAAAAATGTGTATCAGTTACATGTATAAGCACATATGTTCATGTACACGTGTTGATCTATTTGTTTTTGTTACCTTTAGGAGCTGCTATACTATGCAAAACTGGTCACTGTATTTGCAAGTTTTGTCTACTTTAAGGTTGTTTCCTGGTGTAATACTAAAGAAAGCGTTACGAATTGGAGAGCTACTCTTCTATTAATTATTCTAAAGGCTTCCGTTAGAAGAGGGAGGGGGATAGGAATAACGTTGCTCATGTATTTGCCAAATGGTCTCTTGGCCATTCTGCATATGGTAGTTTTGACATGGGTTTTAGCCCTCCTGTTTTGTTGATTTAATCCTGGAGGAAGCTTCCCTTCCTATTTTTTTTTTTTTTCCCCACAAAGTCTTATATATATAAAAGAAGCACTGCTACGAATGATATATTATATGCCAATACGGAAATTATTGAAAAATTAAGATACAAAACAGCGAGAAGGGATGGTAATGGGGCGGGGTGGGTTTGAAGGATGGAGACTTCGCTTTCGATTTACATGGTTTTGTGTTACCTTATCCCCGCCCTGTCCCGCATAATGAGAAAAATTTTCTTGCCCCATTCTCGCCTTTTGGGGCCTCATGAAACCTCGCCTCACCTTGTGAAATTTTACTTTTTGTTAATTTGTCCACAACTATTACAATTGTTTTTAATAAAATCTGTTTAGTTAATAAAAATATACTTGAAAATTACAAATAAATTTATCCTATCAAATCAAACTAATATTTAGCAAAAATTGAATAATATTATAAAAATGTTTTACAAGACAATATTATAATAAAAACAAAAATCTAAACATACAAAATCAATGATTTAATAGTATATAAATTTGTTTATAATAAAAATAAAAGAAAATGTTAAAATTAGTACCTTATTTCTAACTTTGCTAGAAAAAAAAAAAAGAGATAGAAAGTCTTATTGGGTAGAATAAAATAAGTTGATGATATGTTTGTTTAAATAGTAGGGTTTTCGGGTATGAAAAATTTACAATTAATGTGGTGCGGGACGGGGCAAGTTGGGTCTAAAAAATTTAAATCAATCCTTGTCCTACCCTGTGGTGCGGGGCTAAAATCTTGTCCCATTCTTGCCTCACCACCTTTGCGAGGCGGGAAAAACCTGCGTGAGGCAAAGTGGGGGGGGGGGTAGGTCAAGCGGGGTGGGACAAAATTGTCATCTTTAACAGCGAGGATGAGTGTATTAATTGAAAATTAAAAATATTTATGTATATTTTTTAAGAAATATTTCTAAGGGCAAATTACAACTTATTTACTTGTAATTTGGTTGAAATTTAAGTTGTCTATACGTGATTTAAAAGTTGGCATTTTGCCCACCTTAGGTTTACTCCATTAAGCTTTTGTTACCCACCTCTGTTAAAAGTATGGCTAAATATGTAATTTTAGTCCATTTTTATGTCTTTCTCTTCCCGGAACAAAAAACACATACAAAAATAAGACAAAACAAGATCAAAAGGGAGGGTTTTGTAAATATTAAGACCGAGAAAGAAATTTGTGGTGATTATTCTTCTGCTTGTGACATCATCAGGTACAATTGCTAGGGTAATTATATTTTACAGTCGATTCTACACTATGCTTCAAAAAATCTTTTTGAGATAGAAGCCTCACCCATCAAGATTCCATATATTTTTTCAACCAATAGGCTGAATCCTGCATTTTTGACATATAAAAGAATAACATGAGCATTTGCCTTAAATTTAAACTAGTAAATTTCAATAACTCCACCAGGAATTTCAATATATTGAACTAATACATGAATTGCTAGTGACACGATCAGAAATGCAACAAAACTCGGGTAGAAAAGAAAGAAATATGCAAGAGGAAAATAATGGTCACATATTTAATTAGAGAACGATAAGTAGTGTTATGCCCTTCCACCTCTCTCTCTCAATCTCTGATCTTTACGGTGTCCCTGCCAAAACACTCCGTTCAGGTTTTTTTTTTCTTAAGCATTCTTGATTCAAATCCTATGGATACCCCATCATTAATCAGAAGAGTCACAAGGTCATAGGCATTGGTTGCTTCCAAAAACGACAACAACATTCCCATCTCAAGTGATTGTTTCTTTTTCTTTCAAACAATCATAGGCTGAAAGAAAATGGGTTTATTCCATTTCTTGAATTGATGGTTTTCCACACCAAAAAAAAAAAAAAAATCAAGAATTTGATATTTAGGAAAATGGTTTTTTTTTTTTTTTTAATCATTTTCTTGTTTTGATGGTTTCTCAGGGAAGATGGACGATTCTTTTGAAAAGGGTCTCTCAAAATCAAGGCAAAGAAGTGTTAAAGAACAGCAAGATTGAAAAAGATTGAGAAAGAAATTTAGAAACTAAAAGCTAAACCCACGAAAATCAACCAAAACTAAAAGCTAAACCCATAATTTTTTAACATAAACCCAAACCAAAAACTAAACCCAGAAATCTTGAACATAAACCAAAAATTAAATTCATAAATTTTGAACGAAAACTCACAGCCATTGCAACCAAAAATTAAAACCAAATCAAACACACCACAAATTTCTTTCTTAATCTTTTCTATCCTCTTGACAGTTTTGTTTGGATTGATAGGCTTAAGGATGTTCTTATGAAAATGAAGAATGTTTATAAGCCAAAAGTTTCACTATATTAAGAAATATGCTTTTAGATCTTGATTTTTATGTTTTTGTTATGTTTTTTTGTGTTTTTAACAGTGAAAGTATAGAGGTGGGTAATGGAAGCTTAACGTATGAACCTCAGGTGGGCAAAGTGCTGACTTTTAAACCACAGGTGGACAACTTAAATTTCAGCCAAACCACAGGTAAACAAGTTATAATTTGCCCTATTCTTAAGCATTTACTTTTATTTTTTTATTTTTTTGATAAGCATTTATCAATCTAAGAGTAATAATAGATAACAAAGTGAATCCAGGGTCATTAAATGATGTTTAGAATAAAAACCAAGATTCAAAATAATAAATTTAAGTTCTGGGGTTCAATCCTCTCTTATACCAATCATTTTTTTGTTAACAAGGATTGAAAGTCTAGATTAATTAGTCTCTAACCCGTGCGATGCACGGTTTTAGGATTTATCTCTTTTTTGAGTAGTTTTTGATAAGAACATGTAAATATGTGGTTCAAGCTTTTATATATATATATATATATATATATATATATATATTAAAGTAGAGACCTTATGTGGGGAGTACATGAACTCCTACCATGTGGCGATTTAATATTTCATTTAGCTTTTTTAACCTCTTCTCATTAAGTTGTTTTTACTGTTACCAAAAAAATCACGTTAACTTTTTTTTACTATTATCTAAAAGATGGGCTGTTGTTGGAAATTAAACCAAACCTTTTGAAAAGGCCAAGCCCAATTATTCCTTTACATATTATGACCTAAAAATGATCCTTTCCCATGTGCAGATGAAAGCCCAAACCCTAACCCACTTACAAACTCTCTTTCTCCTCCCCCATCATAGATGAAACTTGAAAGTCAAGACCTTAACTCACTTAGAATCTCTCTTCCTCCATCTAAGCTTCTCTTCATACTACACACACTTTTCAACCTCTTTACAAACAATGGTTTGTAGTTTGGATTCACTAATCCTATCTGACTAAACCAACATTCCTACTCATTTTACAAGTCTTAATTCAACCCTTTTGTGTAAATGAATGGAGATGTATGATCAAGGAAGATATACAATCACTATAAAAAATAAATATAAAAAGGAAATGTATAGTCTAACCTTAGCAATCCCTCGACTCTATTTTCTCTTCCTCTTCCAAAACCTCTCTCTCTCTCTCTCTCTCTCTCTCTCTCTCTCTCTCACATTTTGAGTGCTATATTAGGATTCACCAAATTGAAGATAATATTTAATATTACCAATGGGCTACACATTGGAAGGAATGTCTACTAAGATAACAAGTGCTTCTCATGCTGTGTTACAGGAGTAATTCTTAGGTACTTTCAGAGTATGGTGAATAGTCCTCCCTTATCTCACATTTATTGTAGGGTCCACTCATTAAATGCATAGTGGGGTCCATCATGAATGTGAGAGGAGGGAGCATATTTTACTAGACTTTGAGAGTACCTAAGAATTTTTTGTGTTAAAGAAAAAGTCAAGTGCTATGTGATATGGCATAGTCACCAATAGTCATATTACATTCAACTATATTCATATTACATTCTCAAAAAAAAAAAAAAAAAAAAACTATATTCTTATTAAATTTTGAGTCGTCTATAATGCTATGGTACTAGGTATGAAAGCGAATTTGTCAATGTCTTTTGATATGCTCCTACAACCATTTAATAGATTCACAAGTTGGATCAAACTATTTGTGTGCCTTTGAATTGCAGTTTTTATTTTTTATTTTTTATTTTTATTTTTAACATAAATGCATGAAAATGGTAGGTCCATCATAAGCAAGGAAGTCAATACCGTACTGGAGGCTATACCGGTTTGGCCACCGGTATAATATATTTCGGATATCGGTCAATACCGATGTACCGTTTCGGGTTTACCGCTATTTTATATAATTAATACACACACACACACACACACACAATCCCTGTTTACCATAAAACATTACTTCAATTGTTCATTGCATACAAAGAAAAAAAAAACACAATATAAAAATAAAAAACTTAATTGTTTGTTCATTGCATACAAAGAAAACAAATAATATCTACAATGTTTAGGGTGCAGCTTGGGTAGTGTTTAGAGTTAGATTAGGGCTTGAAATTACCATTCCGCCCTTAAAAAACTGCCACAATTACCAAAAAAAAAAAAAAAAAAGCATTTTGTACAGCTGGTATTTTTTCCTGTACGAAATAGGAGTGTACCTATACCGGTATACTGGCCAGTATGGTATGTACTGGCCGGTACGGTACGGTACGGTATTAGTAACATTGATCATAAGCATAAAGATGCTCATAAGTTTAGATATTGACAAACAATTGAGATATTGCAGTAATAGATTCCAATAGCATTTTTCCTTTCTGAAAATCTAAAAAATTTATAGGATTCTAGCCACAAATATTTTGTATAAAATCTATGATGCAAAAATAATTTTGGAAGCCCATAGTTGAAGCTAGAGAGTAATACAGAAACTTTTAGTAGATGCACACCAAAATTTTTTGAAGTCTTTTGGTAGTATTTATTGTTTCAATTTGAGACCAATATAATTTAATTATACTTTTTATGCAAAACTTGAAACCATCATACTTTTAGGCAAAGTTTCCTATGCACTACGTGGGTTTCCAACTAGTTAATAAAAAGTTGGAACATCTGTGTTTGTAGACTATTCATGAACAAATAATTAAAAAGCTAGTATTACATTTTGAACATAAAATGATAGTAGTACATTTTTAGCTTGTAAAATAACACAAATCAAAAAATTAGAAAACATAAAATGATCTTCCAAAGATAATCACATATTTGAATAATTTTTTGAGTAGATAACTTAAAACTTTCTCACATCTTAATCCTTGTGTATAATACATTGCAACTCATTAAGGTAATTTCTCTTTGTTCACCCTAGGGTTTTAGTGCTTCCATTTGAACCATTCACTTTCCCCTTTGATCGCTTATCATCTAAATCAAAAACATCAATTGATCTTTGTTGATACCTGTTTTTGATAAAAAGGGCTCAACAACAGAAAGGCCTAATAGCAAGCAAAAATAAAGAAGAAAATGATGGAAAAACAAAATAGAAGCAGATGGGCCATAAAAGCCCAAAGAAGAAAGAAAGAAAGAAATAAAGCCGAATGGGCCAACATGGTAGGAAATGGCAGCAAGTAGCCCACAGACACAATAAGAGGTAAAAGCAAAGCAAAGCAAAGGGGCCATGAGAGCCCAAAGAATAAAGATGGAAATAAAGTCCAGTGGGCCAGCAAACCCACAAATGCTATAAGAGGTAAAAGCAAGGCAAACGGGCCATGAGAGCCTAAAGAAAGAGGTAAAGCCCAACAAGTCCACAGGTATAGTGAGAGGTGAAATAAAAGTAAGGTGGAACCTAATGGGCCATAAAGGCCTGAGGAAGGAAGGAAGAAAGAAAGGGATAAAAGCTCCATGGGCTAGTTTGGTAGGAAGTAATGCCAAATGAACTCAAGAACCCAGGAAGGGACAGAAGGAGACAAAACAAGCCCATGATGAAGGCCCATGATGTTCTCTTTACAAAGGATAAACACGGGCAGAAGGGACACGCAGCAGGATAAAACCAAAACTAACTTGCAATGGTAGAAATGACATGGGAATGAAAGAAAATAAAAAAAAGAGGGTAGTGGAGCAAACACATAGCAGTTGGAGCACCACCAACTTGTACCCAGCAAATACAAGAGAGATGGGTCTACAGTTAAGGGATTCAAAGGGTATGGTTTGGTTGATGGGGAAAAGAACCTATTTTTGGTTTCTAGCTAGGGCCTCTTTTAGGGAAACGCTTTACTGGAATGGCATTTTGCCCAAAAGAAGTGGTAGATGGTTGGGACCACTCGATGCATGCTAGAGAGGTAGGTAAGAAAAAACTCCAAAGCCTTATTCATTCAAACAAAGGAAAAAGGCTCATTGCAAGATCAAACAAAAGGAAAATTTGTCATGTGGGCATGTCCAGTAGTGGTAATGGATGGCCAACCAATGGGTTGGTGGGAAACTTTGAAGGGATGTCCATAGCAAACTAGAAATAGTTGGTAAAGCCCTAGTGGTAAAAAGGAGAAATCCCATAGGACTAGCCTACTATAAATATGAACAGAAGCCATAGATAAGAGGCACAAATAGCAACCAAGAGGAAGGAAGGCAGGAAAAACAGAGAGAATTGAAAGAAAAATAACAAAGAAGAGAGAAAAAGTGAAGTGAAAAGAAAAGAGAGTAAGCATGGCAGAAAGACATGCATCAATAGGATATCTTTTCCCTCCCTCTTAAGCAAACTCACTCTTTGAAATCCCAGAAGTGTGGCCATGTAGGCCCATTCCCCAGAATGCATAAGTTTAATGGCATAGTCATAGTAAGGTTGTTCTAGTTGGGGTTCGGTTTCTCTTTGGTTCACTTCCTGCAAGAAGATTCAACATCTCGCTTTCATTACATAATTTTGCACATAATAACTTTACGTATTGAAAATTTATTATATTTGCTGTACCAATTGTTTTGCCACAAAATATTTATTATATTTTGCTTTATCAGTTGTTCTGCTGTAGTATATTTATTATATTTTGCTTTATCAGTTGTTCTGCTATAGTATCTTTATTATATTTACTGTATCAGTTGTTCCACTAATTAAATGTTCCTACTGTAACTAATCTGTGGACATAAGGGGGGAGTCTCCACCTACTTATATGGTCTAGGAACTATGAATATAGTGTCATTTCGAGGAAGGACCATTAATCTTACTACCAGAGATATGGGTTCAGATTTTAGGTATGCTTTTGGGAAGGTGTTAGGCACCTAAGATTGCCCAACCCTAAGGTTGGCCTCCCATCATTGTGTTGTACGTCTTAACCTCATTAAAAACATTTCAATGCTTGTATCTATACTTACACACACACTAGCATACATCTAAGCATTACGATATGGCATCATCATCCAAAAACAGCATATCATATCTATCCATAAAGCAATAAAGAGCCAAACCCACACCAAATAAATAAACCCTATCATACACATCAAACAAAGCAGCAACCAATCATGGTAGCAAGCAACATCACGTAAGATCATGGTATATTTATCAAGAAAAGATTAAATCAACCAAATGCATGTGCATATGAATGCATCACTTACCTCACTTACTTTGCAGCACCTCAGCACCTATGGCATCATGAATGTGCATGTGAATGCATGTTTATAGCATTAAAGCAAGAAAAAAGCATAAAACCCTAATCTAGACATGTTAAAGACAAACAAGTATGTGAACAAAGCAAACAGAAACTTATGGAGCATAAAACATATGAAAAGAAGCTAAACAGAACAAACATGTGAAGGCAAAAACCAAACAAACAAATAAAATTAGGGTTTCTGGACAGCGGCTCACGCATGCAAGAACAGGCTTGTGTACGCATAATCAAGCCTATGAGTGTAGGCAAGATTATGCGTATGCAAATCCTTGTCTAGAAAACCTAATAACGCAGAAATAGAGCAGAACTTTAAAATGAAAATCTAACAACCTAACAGGCATAAAACATGAAAAGAATTTTAAAACTAACCTAAACAGGCATACACAAACATAAACTACACAGAAAACAATATTAAAATGCAAAAAGAAAAGCAAGAAAAAAAAAAAGAAATAAAAAGAAAGGGTTAGACTCAATTCCTCAATGAGAAGCTTTACAAGCTTGATTTTGACCGTTTTCCTTAGTCCAATCTATCACAAGTTATTAAATAAACGATTCGTAATCTTAAACTCAAAGGATTGAGGCCAAAAAAGGTCCTAATCAAATAAAATTGACTTGAGGGTGTTTTGTGAAAAACTCCCTTTTGATTCACTATTTTCTAGTGAATCTTAGGTTTTTCCTATGGCATACACAAACGAAACAGAGCAGAACTTTAAAATGAAAATCTCACAACCTAACAGGCATAAAACATGAAAAGAACTTTAAAACTAACCTAAACAGGCATACACAAACGTAAACTACATAGAAAACAATATTAAAATGCAAAAAGAAAAGCAGGAAAGAAAAAAAGAAATAAAAAGAAAGGGTTAGACTCAATTCCCAATGAGAAGCTTTACAAGCTTTATTTTGACCGTTTTCCTTAGTCCAATATATCACAAGTCATTAAATAAACGATTAGTAATCTTAAACTCAAAGGATTGGGGCCAAAAAAGTTTTAATCAAATAAAATTGACTTGAACGTGTTTTGTGAAAAACTCCCTTTTGATTCACTATTTTCTAGTGAATCTTAGGTTTTTCCTATGGGATTTTTGTGTGTTCTGAAAAATGTACGATGTAAGGCATTATATAGTGGAAAAAATACGGTTTGGAATGGCTCCTAGTTGATGTGAGATTCATTCCAAACCTCAACCATTATTACAAAAAACTTGTATTTTTCATACTTCTGAAACCTTAGCTACATATGTGTACACAAGAGTATGCCTGCGTACGCATGCTTTAGCCCACGTACGCAGGCCGCTGCCCACATACGTGGGTTGAGGGCCACTTTGATCTTTTATTTCCAAAAATAGGTTTTTGCTCATTTAAAATGTTATATTTTCCATTTTAACCATTCTCAAGTTAATTTGATATCTGATTGGGCTTAAACTAGCCTTGGGCCTTAGTTTCAGTATCATTGGGGAACGAGAGTGTAGACACTCGATTTTGTACCCATAATTTAATTAAGGAAGATGACTAGAGTGACTATTCATATACCTAAAATTCATGATCGCATTACATGCATTAATTCATTCTTTGTATATCATAAAAATGATCTTGAGATTCTAATGGTCGGGACGGTATGTTTGATTTCCAAATTGGACTGTCGGGTTGAAAGATATCGCATGGTCAAGTTTTCATGGTTTGCATGCATTTTGTTTAGGTGGAACCAACCACATATGATTAATTTAAATTATGTTGATTGGCTAGACAACTTAAATTAATTAAATAATATTGTGATTGGTTGTTATTTAATATTAAAAATAAGCTTGCTTGCATGGAAATAAAGAGAAAAAATCAAATAACAATAAAATTGTGGATAATCAAGACTTTTGGAGTGTTTCTCTACAAGATAATCATTGTTGTAAAGGCCTAAATCATCAGAAAAAGAGTTTAATTTTTAGAATATGGATAAAAATGCGTCCTAGTACAAGTCTCGGCTAAAAAAATCCCAAAAAAGGAGTCCAAAATGGACTAAAACTCAAACACGGGACCGGCACCCAAGAGGGCCATTCGGCACTCTTGGAGTGCTGATTGGCACAAATGTGGCCTTGGCTTGAGGGCTCTTGGATTGAGATAAAACTCATCCTTTTTGGATTTTTAGAAATAAGAATGTGTCTCAGTTCGTATTCTCATCATTCAGCTAATTTTTCTAACATTCCAGCCTCTATAAATAGAGGAGGCCTTTCAAAATCCAGCACTCTTTTTCACGCTTTCTGATTCCACTCTTTCTAGCTCTTCTCTTCTTTTCTTTTCTCTCTTACGTTAAAGACGTTCTGGGGTCTCTGGCCTTAGGAATTTCTTTTCAGTAAGTAAAATATTCTAGACTTCAAAGAAAATTGAATAAATTTCTTTGAATTCTAAAATATTCATTCACTAAGAAGAGCATGCTCATGCAAGATGTAGTTTTTCTTTTTTCCTTTCTTTTTCTTTTCCTTTCTATTAATTTTGTTTGATGATGCATTAATAGGTTTAGGATGTTTTTATTATTTTTGATTTTTGATGTTGTTGTATCTTTAGATGATTCTTTTGTTTGTTGTGATCTTTCTCTTGAATCTCAAAATTTGCTAAATATCAAAGATTTTTTTAACTAAAAAAACTAATCTGAATTTTTCAGATTTGATTTTCTAAATTAAAAATTGATCTGTATGTTCATTAAATTAGATCTAATTTTTTTTACACATAAAAACAGATTTGCTTTTTCATTAAATATAGATCTGGTTTTTTAAACACATAAAACTGATCTGTATTTTCATTAAATATAGATCTGATTTTTTTACACATAAAAACTAATCTATATTCTCATTAAATATAGATCTGATTTTTTAAAACACATAAAACTGATCTTTATTTTTATTAAATACAGATTTGATTTTTTTTTACACATAAAAACTGATCTGTATTTTCATTAAATACATATCTGATTTTTTTAACACACAAAACTGATATGTATTTTCATTAAATACAGATTTGATTTTTCTTAAGAAAAAGTTTCTTTGTCACAAAATAGCAGATTTTGAAATTTAAAAGAGGAAGTTAAAAGTTGAGATGATTTTTGATTGCTGTATGTAAATAGATCTCATGAGTATAGTTCCTCTTCTAAAAAAAGGTCTTTTTCTTATTTCATTCATAAAAAGCAAATTTGATTTTTTTTTTCTCTACAAATTTAGATTTTTCTTATTCACAAAACATATATGATTTTTCTTAATAAAAATCACCATTTCTAATTTTGCTTCAAAACAGATCCGATTTTTTTTTAGTAAAAATCTTGTTCTTTTTATTTACACAAAGATAGATCTGTTTTTTCTTTTTTATTTCTTTATTTTATTTTTTATAATAAAAACCTTGTGATAGGCCAAAATGTATTGACCAATTATGATGAATTAATTGATTAATTACCCAAGTTTATTAATTAATAAAATTAGCATGCAATGTACGTGGCAGCACAAAAAAATTACCAACTAAAATATAATGCAGTGAAAAATAAAGTTGACATGGTGATTTGTTTACAAATGGGGAAAACCTCCGAGGCAAAAACACCACTGGGTGATTTTAAGGTTACCACTCCTGAGAATTCGTTATTATCACAATAAGTGGTTACAAGTAAAGGAATCCTAGTACCTTATACCAACCTACAGTTGAACCCTTACCCTAATATCCAATTGGACTTGTTCTATAATGACAATCTCTCATTTTAATGCATGGCTTCTAGTACGTGACTAACTAAAAGATGCGCGGATCCCAATACGCGACTTGATCACCAACTTGAGAAGGATGTTAGCTGCAAAGTTCTTTAGTTCATCACACGATAAAGATCATGAAGCTCATTGGTTACAAAACCCTATGATGTACAAACACAACAGCTTCATCAAGATGAACTAGCGTAAACTAGGTTTTTGGTCACAATTTGCATGCATAACACTTTGCTTCACACTTATGCAATTGTGCTCTCTATGACGGCTCTTAAAATAATCCTTATATATGTTTAGGGTTGTGAGAAAAGAAAGCCTAAACATGCATTCACAGATTGGATCAAAATCAGAACTAAAAGTCTATTTTTCATAAATCTCGACAGATACCCTATCTATTGAGTAGCTATTGAGTTTCGGGCTGAAACAATTTTTAAGCCTCAATAGATACTAGCTGTCGGGCTTTAATGAACAACACTTCTTCACTTGTTTCTTGGACAAACTTGCATGGCTTTAACACTTGAACTTGAAACCTTATTTTTTGAAGTATTAAACACATCCTAGATCTACTCAATTACAAGTAAAGTGCGTTTTGTCAAAAGATTAGCCAATTACATAAAATATTGACATATGTTCCTAACATGATTAACATATGTCCTAACACCCTGTTCTTTTTATGTACAAAAACAGACCTGGTTTCTTTTTTTAATGAATCAAATCAATTTTTTAATCTACACAAAAACAGATCGGGTTTCTCTTTTTAATGAATCAAATCAATTTTTTTTTTTTTTTTTTTTTATCTACAAAAAAATAGATCTGAATTTTTCTAAAAAGAGGCTACATTCATAAGTTAGATTCATGTGAGTTAGTTTTGGTCAAGTGTGTCATGTATGCAACATATCATTCACATTATGCATAAAAGGGTATATTGGTCATTAGAGTCTAGAAGACCAGACTCTGTCTAGGCAAAATAGGTGCCTAACACTTTCCCATTCCATAACCTAGCTTTTGATTTTAGTTCTTTTGAATAGGTAGACCTATGCTTTGTTAATCTTTTTTATCTTTGGGTAGATTGTAACTAGGACAAAAAGCCATGTATTCTTTGGTAGATTGTAACTAGGACTCACAGCCTTGTATGATTCAATTTGCCATGACTATGTTTACTTCTATTTAATCAATGACAATGAAGCATTTTGATTATGTAAATTTGTATTTATTTATTTATTTATTTATTTTGTATAAAAAATAAGTGGTGACTTCACACCACTTACCCAAAAAGAGAGGTGTCCTGAAAAAGCACCCAAATCTCTTTTTTGAGAGCACCCTTTCGAGAAGTTGTAGTCTCTCATAGTGGCAACTCCACTAGGTATGTTGAGGGCTAAGCTCGTGTTATACTTAAGTGACTAAATATATATCCTTGTCTTTTGCATGGTTTTGCATGATGTTGTTGTTTGTTTGTTTATTTATGTCTTAAGATGTTGTATGATGTCTTTGTTTGCGTTGTCATGGTTGTTCGTTAAGAGCTTTCCCTAACTGTCATAGTATGTGCCATCAAAATGACAAATATGTATGCACCCATCTCAACAATATAGTGGTAGTAACCATGGATCATTAGATTCAAGTACCCAGTGACGAACTCACCAATTTATAGCCCAAAGTCACTTGATCATTTCTTGTTAACTGTAAAAGATAGACCATGCAGTTTGGACCAACGCAATGTTGATTACATTACAAGTTGGAATGTGTAACGTCCTAGCTATGAGAAACAATAAAACAACAAACCCACCCTACAACGTAATGACTTAGAACCTACCCTTAAGTCGGTCCGTGTTAAAATTGCATTGCATGTTGCATGTGTTTTTTTGATTGATTGATATAGATAGGGACCTAGCCAAGATTGACCTAACAAAGCCTTATCTTAGGGGTGAATTTAGTCAAGATCAAAGGGAAGGCCCCAAAGAGAACTTAAGACCAACACTCAAGTTAGTAGTTCCAGTTCCAAGCCCGTCACTCCCATCACAGTACTGAAGTCCGTGAGCATAGTCCGCTAGTATAACATCATAGTCCCATATTCGACCTACAAGATAGTTCAAGTCATAAGAAGATTGAAGATCCTATCACCATGGCGAAAGAGGGAGAACATTCGAACACTGAAGAACCCATGAACACCTAAGAGCTACTGACCACTATGGTAGCTAGTCAAATCCAGCTAAGGAAAGACATGAACCTTATGGAACAACAATTTCAAAACCTGAAGAGTGTCCAAAAGGAGAACAAGATTGACCATAATTCCCTAACCTTGGAGGGAGATGATTAGGAGAGCTCGTAAAATGGAAGATCTCATGGACTACCAATCACTCTCACTTTTCCCTGATGTGAGATTGACTCCCAAGTTCAAGATGCCAACCTTAGACAAGTTTGACATGACCGGTTACCTAAAGTCTCATCTGAAGATGTATATAAGGGCCATGCAACCCCTAGGAGTGATTGACAAACTAATTGCTTAAATGTTCCAAAACACTTTGACTGGAGCTCTCTTAGATGGTTCCTCAACCTAGAAGATACTAGAGCAAGGAGTTGGGAGGACATCTACTGTGAGTTTCACAAGCAATACAAGTACAACATAGAGATGGATATAACAAGGAGAGATCTTAAGTCCACAAAATAAGAGTCGAAAGAATCCTTCTCTACCTTCATTACCAAGTGAAGGTCCAAAGCTGCACAGATGATGAATAGGTCAAGTGAAGAAGAACAATTAGTTATGATTGTAAAGAATTTATTACATGTATACCATGAGTACTTTTTTGCTTAATATTTTCCTAATTTAAAGTTTTGATTGCTGTTGGAACCCAAATTTAAGATGCAATCAATAATGGCACTATAAAGAATGAGGACCCACCAAGGTTTAAAAAGAATTTAGGTTCTAGTTCTAAAACTGCAGACGTTCCTAATATCCATAAAAATGATCTTTATCAACTTATTGCACCCATTTCACTTGTGTAAATATCACAAGGGCCATTCCCAAGGCCTAGGAGGGAGTTTCATGAGTTGTACATGCTTGTGGGCCAAGTATTTGAGAAGCTAAAAGCAAAAGGGTGTCTAAAGCCCTTAGACCCAAGACCAATTCTAAACCCGTAACCTACAAGATTTGGTGTGAATAAGAGATGTGCCTACCACTAAGGCCCTAGCTGTGATACTGACAAGTGTTTTGGCCTTCGTCATGCAATTCAAGACTTAATAGACAATAAGGTGATTGCACCGCCTACGAGGCCTAGCATCACTAATAATCCCTTGTCTAACCACAATTTTGGGAGAGGACCGATGATTAATTGCTTGATGACTGAAGAGGAAAGTAAAGAGGACCTATCTGAATTAATCTATGACCTACCTGAGTGCTTTATGATGACATGGGAAGAGTTAATGGGTATGATATCCATTACAGGATATGATATATGGAGTGAAGATGTATTGGAAACCAAAAATTACCTAACATCCACTAATGGGGGGAGACACTTCAAACCTTACTCAAATTACTCAACATCCACAAATGGGGGGAGACACTTCAAACCTCAATCAAATTACCCAATATCCACAAATGGGGGGAGACACTTCGAACCTCAATTAAATAATCAAGCACCTACATATGAGGGAGACACTTTGAACCCCAATCAAGTAACCTGACATCCACAAATGGGGAACACTTCAAAACCCAAGATATCGATCCTAATGACTCAACAAAAATTGCTCACATCACAAGGGGGGGAGACACTCTAAACCCCCACACCTAGAGACAGAAAATCCTATAGAAGCCTTGAATAAATCTACCCAACAAATACCTGTTGAAGAAGATGAGGTCTTCAAGCAACTACAGAAGACACAAGCCAACATATCTTTATGGAATTTACTCATGGCCTCATACAAGCACTGCCAGAATTTGGTGGACCTTCTCAATCAAATCCAAGTCCCTACAACCACTACTTCTCAAGATCTGAATGCTATGATTAGGTCCATAAGTAGGGAACTCATTATTTCCTACTCCTATGAAGATTTGACAAATAAGGGGATGCACCACAATGACCCATTGCGCATTACTGTAGATGCCAAAGGCAAGAGGATTCCGATGGTTCTAATTGATGACAGAAGTGCCTTAAGTGTGTGTCCATTAAAGACTGCAAGTTGCTTTAGCCTAAGTATTGAAGATTTTGTGCCGACTAACTAGCATGTGAGGGCATACGACAATAGTAGAAGGAAGGTCTTGGAAAATTGTGACACTAGGGCTCACTATAGGGTCTATGAACAAGAAGGTGCAATGTCAAGTTCTGAAAATAGCATCATACTTCAATATGCTCCTTGGGCGACCATGGATCCATGACACAGAGGCCGTACCTTCGTCCCTATAGCAAAAGGTTCAGTTTCCACATGAAGGAGAAATAGTTATTATATATGGTGATACTTTGACTGCACCCAAGTCTATCTTTGGTATTGATTCTGGGATGGAGCCATTGACTTTGGATGGCTTTAAGATTGAGGGCCTGGCTTTGAAAGAAGGGAAAAGGAAGTGGATAAGATTCTTATGGACTTTGCTCCCTACATCAACAATAATGTGGTAGCAATGATGAGGAGAATGAATTATCTTCCAGGGATGAACTTGGGGAAGACTGTGAAGAAGCCAATTGTTCAAGTCCCGATAATTCCCATTGCCATGCCACCTTTTGGGCTAGGCTATATGCCCATTAATGATGACTTGTTAGAGATGGAAGTGAGAGGAATGGCTAGTGCCAAAGCCAAAGCAAAAGAACTTCCTTGTCCCTTAGAACCCCTAAAGCCCTATACTCCTACATTGAACAGAAAGTTTGTCAAAGCTGGAGATAGTCAATGTTATTGGGGATTTCTTAAACCAAGATTTGATCTTGAGACCAAAACTATGATGCTTGGGTTCGAGCTACCATTTGACTACAATAACAAGCTTCCAGAACCAAAGAAGAAAGACACAAATTGGGTTCCTACTGATTGGGCTGATTATATGGACCCTGATGCTATGACTATACTTCTAAGAGATGCCAAATGCAATATAGAAGAAGAAGAAGAGTATTGGAAGGCTTGCCAACATGCATTGAAGAGCCCGTATTGTTAGGACATATGTGATTCATGTTAGGAACATGTGTCTATATTTTATGTAATTGGCTAATCCTTTGACAAAACACACTTTACTTGTAATTGGGTAGATCTAGAATGTATTTAATACTTTAAGAAATAAAGTTTCAACATCAAGTGTTAAAGCCATACAGGTTTGTCCAAGAATTAAGTGAAGGAGTGTTGTTTATTAAAGCTCGACAGCTAGTATCTATCGAGGTTTAGAAGAGCTGTTTTAGCCCGGGGCTTGACAACTGCTCGATAAATAGGGTATCCATTGAGATTTATGAAGTTCAGTATTTCAGAGCCGATTTTCATCCAATTCATGAATGTATGTTTGGGCTTTCTTTTCTCACAACCCTAAACATATATAAGGATTATTTTAAAGGTCGCCATAGGTTGCACAGTTGCACAAGAGTACAATTCCACAAGTGTGAAGAAAAGTGTGACTGGAAACCTTGTTTTCCCTAGTTCTTTTTTCTCTTGAAGAAGCTGTTGTGTTTGTACACTGTAGAGTTTTGTGACCAAGCAACTTCGTTATTTTCATTGTGTGATGAATTGAAGAATTTTGCAACTTACGTCCTTCTCAAGTTGGTGATCAAGTCGCGTACTGGGATCCACACATCTTTTGGTTAGTCACGTATTAGGAGCCGTGCAATATAAGGAGAGATTGTCAATACAGAACAAGTCCAATTGGGTATTGGGGTAAGGGTTTAACTGTATGTTGGTATAAGGTACTGAGATTCCTTTACTTGTAATTACTTGTTGTGATTATAGTGAATTCTTGGGAATGATAAACTTAAAATTACCCTGTGGAGTTTTTGTCGTGTAGGTTTTTCCCATTTGTAAACAAATCACTGTGTCATTTAATTTCCACTGCATATTTAGTTATTTGGTGATTTTTTTGTGCTGCCACGTATTTTGCATGTTAATTTGATTAATTAATTAACCTTGACTAATTAATCAATTAATTCATCACAAGGGGTCAATACATTTTTGACCTATTAAGTGGTATTAGAGCGGGCACGCTCTGATTAGTTTTTAATCTTTGTTATGAGAGCCATTGACCCCTGTTGTCATGGACGACATTGACAAGAAAAGATCTCTTATTTCAAATGCATCTTGTTTGTCTAATTTCTATTTGATTGAGTGTTGCAGAAAATGCAAGTTTAAAAGTTATTTGAAAGCCATCATGATGATGATTAAAAATGATCTTAACATGACAAAGAAGAAACTAGATTGCCTCAAAATGAGAATGTGCAGAGGTGTTCATTTGAGAAGGGTGAAGGTTAAAGACCTTGGTTGTAAATGGCAGATGAAAGAGAACACCATTCCTACAAATCTATCATCAAAGCATGAAATGTGCTTTATGATGAAGTCTGAGTTCAAGGTAATGGATACTTACTTGTGGTACCTTGATAGTGGATGCTCACGACACATGATTGGAGATTGCTTTCTCTTTTAGATCTTTGACTCTAAGAAAGGTGGTAATGCCATTTTCGGTAATGGGAGCAAATTACAGATTAAAGGAAAGGTCTGAGGGTGAACCTGTTGAGTATAAGTTAGGTATGTGATCAAGACTTTATGGTGCTGTTCTCTAAAGGAAATTGCCTTGTGTTGGACGAATTTGGAAAGAAACTCATAAGTGGTGTTCGCACTTTAGACAATTGTTATGGTTTGGTACTTGATACTGATAATGTGTGCAATAGTATTCGTTTGCCAAATGAAGATCTATGGCACCAAAGGATGGGACATGCTAGTTACAAACATCTCTCAATTGTATCTAAGCATGAATCAGTGTTGGGAATGCCAAAACTCAGTAGAGTGGACAATGTTGTGTCTGGGCCATGCCAGCTTGGGAAACAAACAAAAGCTAAATATCCAAGCACTTAGACATCTGCTACATCTAGACTATTGGAGCTACTACATGTGGATCTTATGGGTCCTACTTAAACCGAGTCTCTTGGGGGGAAGAGATACATTATGGTTGTGGTAGATGACTTCACTAGGAACTCTTGGGTCATTCTTCTAAGATCCAAGTCAGATGCTCCTGAGCACATAGAAGCCTTGTGCATAAGATTGCAAAATGAGAAGAGTTTAAAGATTGATCGAATTCGAAGTGATCATGGTAAAGAATTCAAAAACTCATACATGAAGTCCTTTTGTACTAGATCAGGTATATCTCAAGAATTTTCTGCTCCTATTACTCCTCAGCAAAATGGTGTAGTAGAAAGAAAGAACAGGGTTATTCAAGATATGGCTAGAGCCACGTTGCATAACAAATATGTGGCTAGAAACTTGTGGGGAGAAGCCGTCAACACTGCGTGTCATACAGTTAACAAGGTATATTTCTGACCTCGTAACAAAAAGACTCCTTATGAGCTATGGAAGGGAAGGTAGTCGAATGTCAAGTATTTCAGAATCTTTTGAAGTACCTATTTCATTCTCAAGGGTAAAGAGAATGTGGGAAAATTTGACTCCTGAAGCGATGAAGGAATATTTTTTAGATACTTCTCCATAAGCAAGGCTTATCGAGTATACAACAAGAGAACTAAGAAGGTGATGGAAACTGTAAATGTTGTTATCGATAAAGCTTCGAAGTCCTGTTCTGAGAATGTTAGTAAGGAAATCCGCAAAGAAATTCTTCCTCCTGAGTCCAAGGATATTCAAGAACTTGTTGATCAAGAGTCTACCTCTCCAAGTACTCCCAATACACCAAGTGTTGTAGAAGGTTCAACAAGCAAATTTGCTTCACCTGATTTTGAATCTCATAAAGAGAAAGGACCTTCCTCTAGAATTCAGTTGAATCATCCTCCTGAAGTCATTGTGGGAAATATGAATGAACTTACACTAAAGAAACGCACTGTTGATAAATGTGTTGCTAACTTTGTGTCTTATTCTTGCTATTTATCGCAGGTTGAACCTACCAAGGTTGAGGAAGCACTTCAAGATGAAAGCTGGGTAGAGACTATGCATGATGAATTGCTTCAGTTTCAAAAGAGTGATGTCTAGACTCTAGTACCTGGACCAAAGTGTGAGCACATCATTGGCACAAAGTAAATTTTTCGCAATAAAACTGATAAAGAGGGCAAATATGCTCACAAATGGAAGGAGTGGACTATGATGAGACATTTGCTCCAGTAGCCCGCATGGAGTCCATCAAGATCCTCCTAACCCTAGCATGCCATTTGAAATTCAAGCTTTACCAAATGGATGTGAAGACTGCCTTCTTAAATGGGTTCCTTAAAGAAGATGTCTATGTGGCTCAACCAAAAGAATTCATTGATCCCCATTTTCTAGATCATGTGTTGTACCTCAAGAAGGTACTCTATGGTTTAAAGCGAGCCCCCAGAGCTTGGTATGATTGGCTCACACAATACTTGGTGTCACATGGGTTCATAGGAGGAAAGGCTGATCAAACTCTCTTCATCAAAAGGGAAGACGACGAGTTGATTGTTGCTCAAGTCTATGTTGATGATATCATCTTTGGGTCAACAAAGGATGAACTTGCTTGAGATAGGTATATTCATATCTTGTGAAAAAGTTTGAGATAAGCATGATTAGAGAGTTAAATCACTTCCTTGGATTGCAGATCCATCAGCAAGAGACAAGTATATTCATATCTTGTGAAAAAGTTTGGTTTGGAATCTGCTAGTTCTATTAGAACCCTAATGAGTTCATTCACACTTATGATCAAAAGGCTGATTTGTTCACCAAATCTCTTGATAGCAAACTATTTGAATTCTTTTGTCAAAACATCGGTGTTATCTCAATGGAATGATCTTCTCTTATCCTCCTTATTCCTTATGCATGTGCATCTAGTTTTTATGCATTGCTTTATTTGACATGTTTTTGTTCGGTTGTTTTTCAGTTTTGTTTTTATTTTGTTTTTCATTCATAAAAATAAAAAAATTGAAAAATTAGAAAAATACAAAAACAATATGTGTTTGTATACATTAGTACCTGTGTACCTTGAATGGCCAATGAAACAAAGTTTTCTAAATTTTGTATTTCTTGTAGCTTAGATGAGCATCTCTATGCACAATTAAGCAAGTGAGGTTTGTGGTTCGTATTTGTGATGATGAAGATTAAGTTATCTCTTGTACTTAATACTCGTATCACTCTTTTTGACGGAAAAGACTAAAAAATCCTAAAAGAAACGCATAAATAACTATCTCACCACTGTTGCGCACCAATCATGAAATGACATTGGTATACTTCGGCATAGCAAAAGTGCAATGTCAAAAGGCTTAACATAATTGGATATTTTTTTTCTCTCTCTTGTATGCCCATGCATGATGTGCTTAATAAAAAAAAAATATGCAAAGAAAAATCAAAGCAAAAGAAACAAAATGCTTTGAAACATGATTGCAAGCATGTATTCTAGGAGATGTGAGAGTCATAGGATGTACTTCAAAGGTGAAAGTCCCCATCAAACAGTTATGATCGTGTGTGAGTTAAATTGATTTACTCATGTCTCAAATCATCATAACATGTAGACACTCATGCAATCTTGCGATGTTTTTCACACACAACACGCAATATTTTTTGTTACTTTTGATACATGTGCAGGTATAATGTGATTTGGCTATCACAAGGTTTACATGTGTTAATGTATGCTCACTAAACTATTTTAACTTATTTTTGAAATATAAAATTGGTTAGACGTGTTTAGTGTGTGTGTGTGTGTGTGTTTTTGGATCTATGTGCTTAAATTTTTCTTGATTGAGAGATATTTTTGAGATATTAAAATGTTGTTTGGATCCTTGGTTGAGTTGCATACTTGATTGCATTCATGTCTTTGTTTTTCTCTTCTTGAAAATCTATTTTAAAGCAATCTCGACAGCTTCTCGACACCTCTCAACAGCTAGGTTATCTATCGAGCTCTTTAGCTTTTCTTTATCGCAATCTCAATAACTTCTCGACAGCTCTTCGATCCATCAAGAAAGTTTCTGTTTCCTTGATAGATGCTTGACAACTCCTCAATCCATCCAGCTCATTTTTGCTGTGGACACCTCAGGACAGCTGCTCGATAGCTGGACCTTTTCAAGCTTCTAAATCTCGACACCTCTCGAATTATCGAGTATTAAGAAGCTCTATAAATAGGATCCGCACTATTTTTTTTCCTCACTTCTCTCGATCTCTCTCGATTGTTTTTTGTCTTTTCACCTCCCAAACACCTCTCTCTCACTCTAAACTTCATTCCCATGAGATTTTCGGCCTAGATTGATTTTTCTTCTTTTGGTAAGATCTAGTTTCTCTCATTCTATCATGCATTTCATGTTTTCTGACATAACTTTTGGGATTTTTGACAAATTTTGGGATTTTTCAAAATTAATGAAGTTCTTGTGAGATTTTTGGGATGGGTCTTGTTTAAATGGTTTTTAAATCATCATGCATTGCATCACATGTGCATTATAACAATGTTTCATGCATGTTAGATGTGTGTTTACTTTGTTGCTTTGTTGTGTGCTGGTAGGTTTGGATTGGGCTGAGCCCATGATGTATTTAAATTTGCATGTCACATGTTCATGCATTTTCATGCATACATACCTTCAAGTTTCTATATTTATTATATTGTATCTTGTTGGTGCTTTTCTGATTGTCTCTCTCTCTCTCTCTCCTTCTTACGTTAGTTGCGTTATGGCAGCTAAACGTAAATCTACTCTGTCCCAGAATCCTCTTCATTCTAGGGCATCTACCTCTTCTGATCTTACCCCCCTCATATTCGGTTCCATGATGATAAAGCCTGCAAGGACTTTTCGGAGAAGTTTTTTAGATGAGGCATTCATTCAGAATGCCAAGTCATTTTGTCAGACTTATCTAACACTGACCTACCCATTGTTATTCACAATTAGGTTCATTAACATGGGTATGACTTTTGTTTTACATCCTTTATCTCATTATAACTTCATTACAGGGCCTTGTGCTCAATTTTTGTTATTCTTCATTGAGGATCTTTCCATAGACTTCTCCTTTCATTTCATTCTTCCGCTCATAGATGTGTATAGGGATATGGTGACCCATTATAAGCTCATCTTCCCTTTGGCTATCACGAGGATTCTATGCCATTTTTCTATTCCTTTTCCCGTTTCTGACCACTTCCATGTTATGTGTGCCATAGATGCCGTTACCATTAAACTAAGCGAGGCGCAGCTACGTTCGAGGCGGTTCGAGACGGCGGCTCCTCTAGCTTCTACAGCTCCATCCACATCCGCTCCCTCTTCTTTTACGGGTGGTGTGACTCTCGAGGACATAATGGCACAGCTTGTGCACATGGATGCTCGCCTTGTCACTCTCAGTGATAAGTTGTGTTGGGTGAACACCAGTGTTGGCCGTATTACACGACGACAGGCTGTCGTGAGTGGCTTCGTTGCTTCTCCTCCTTCTACTCCAGAGGCTTCTGAGGATGAGGATGATGATGGTGATGGTGATGCTTCTGACGCTGAGGATGATGGTGGTAGCTCTTCTAGTGCTGATGAGATGTCTATTTGATATACTTACCCTTTGTTACTCGTGAAAAAAAGGGAGAGTAGTTTTAGATATGAGAGTAGTCATACTCATAAGGGGAGGGTTAGTATAGAAGATTTTTATTAGGGGGAGTGTTCATATTTTGAGGGATGTAGTGAGATTTTTTATGTATCTTTTTCTTTTCTCTCTATTTTAGATACATTGTTCATGTACCTTAGATCTTGTGATCATATTGTGATAGCAAACTTTGTTCTTGTTGATATGTATATATTTGAGGTTGTTATTGTAGTTCTTTCACCTATCTTTACAGTGTTGTTTTTTTATTCTCTCTCTATAAATATGTTTCTTATATATTGTATGCAATCTTTTATTTTTGTCTCACACTAAGATGCCTTGGTGAATTTTGTTTAAGTGTTTTAGAAAAAAAGGTTGTCAAAGTTTTCTTGCCATAAACTCTCTTCTTGCAAAGTTTTTCAAGAGTTTGTGTTATGATAGATTTTACTATACTTAACAAGTGAGGATGAGTTGAGTAATTTATGACTTCTCTCATATGTTCATTTGTTTGTTGTGGCTTTGTCATGGATAGACAAAGGGAAAAATTTTTAGGACATATGTGATTCATGTTAGGAATATATGTCAATATTTTATGTAATTGACTAATCTTTTGACAAAACGCACTTTACTTGTAATTAGGTAGATCTAGATGTGTTTAATGCTTCAAGAAACAAGGTTTCAAGATCAAATGTTAAAGTCATGCAAGTCTGTCCAAGAATCAAGTGAAGAAGTGCTATTCATTAAAGCTCGACAGCTAGTATCCATCAAGGTTTAAAAGAGCTATTTCAGCCCGAGGCTCGATAGCTGCTCGATAGATAGGGTATCTATCGAGATTTATGAAATTCAGTTTTTCAGAGCTGATTTACATCCAATCTATGAATGTATGTTTGAGCTTTCTTTTCTCACAACCCTAAACATATATAAGGATTATTTTAAAGGCCGTCATGGGTTGCATAGTTGCACAAGAGCACAATTTCACAAGTGTGAAGAAAAGTGTGACCAAAAACTTAGTTTGCCCTAGTTCTTCTTTCTCTTGAAGAAGCTGCTGTGTTTGTACACTGTAGGGTTTTGTGACCAACCAACTTTGTGATCTTCATCGTGTGATGAACTGAAGAACTTTGTAGCCAACATTCTTCTTAAGTTGGTGATCAAGTCGAATACTGGGATTCGTGCATCTTTTGGTTAGTCATGTACTAGGAGTCGTGCAATATAAGGAGAGATTATCACTATAGAACAAGTCCAATTGGGTATTGGGATAAGGGTTCAATTGTTGGTTGGTATAAGATACTAGGATTCCTTTACTTATAACCTCTTATTGTAATAATAGTGAATTCTCGAGAGTGGTGACCTTAAAATCACCGGTGGACTTTTTGCTGTGTAGGTTTTCCCTATTTGTAAACAAATCACCGTGTCATTTCATTTTTGTTGCATATTTAGTTATTTAGTGATTTGTTTGTGCTTCCACGTATTTTTCATGTTAATTTGATTAATTAATTAAGCTTGCCTAATGAATCAATTAATCCATCACAAGTAGTCAATACGTTTTTGGCCTATTACGTATGAAGCAAGAACAAGTGATGAAGATGAGGAAAGGGGAGACACCCTTAGTGATGATGATGAAGGTAGCAACAACAAGATTGATAGTAGTAGTGACTGCAGCAACAGTGACAGTGGACATGGTGATGATGGTAGTAAAGATGATAGTGATAGTGAAGACTTTGATAGCCAATGCATTGGCAATGATTGGGATGAACCCTCTAGTGATAAAGAATATGAAGATGAAGGCTTTATTATGAAGACTATGATGGTGATGAAGACTACTATGATAAGATGTAGAGGATGATGCTGAAACTAAGCCTATAGACATGGGTAACGACGTTGACAGTGGTCAATACAGGCTAGAAAATGTGTTAGAAGCTGAAGGAAGGGAGAATGGAGAAGCTGATAATGTAGACTATGGGCATCTCTCGGATTGGAGATGCATTACTGATGTTAGTTCAAAGTCAGGTCCTCAATTTGACAAGTATGGTAGAGAGATTCTTGAGTTGGGGTCATTTCACAATTTAGAACTTAGTTCACTGACCCCATGTACCAAAGAAGAGGATGACATAGACGCTAGATTGGTCGATGTAGACCAAAAACTGATGGTCCACAATTTCGGAAACATAACATTAGAGTGCCCTAAAGATGATAATAAGAAGTTGGAAGGGAATGAGTCAAAATACCTCCTTTAATACACCCATCTGAATAACAAAGGGAAGCAAGATTTGTTTAGTAAGTGAATGGATAACATAGAGTGCTTGGATACTTTTGTGACTGACAAGCTTACAGATATGGAGATTGATAGTGAAGCTACGGATTATATGGATGAAGATCCCATGGTATTTATGCTGAGGGAAGAAGGAACTACCTGCCATTGTTAAAACCATGACTGAGTTGAAGAATTAGGCATGGGAGGGAGAAGCCCACCCCATGGAGGACTCTGTGAAGAAGATTAAGACTGTTGAGCCAATCATCCCTGCTATGGAGGACTAAATTTCTCGGTTCGAAATAAGTCAAACGAGTAAAATAGTTCCGCAAATACGAATTTGTATTGAATGAATGTGTGTACAATTCTCTGTAATTACAATCCTCTGATTCGATCTCCTTAAAAGATTTGTGATGTGGTTTTGATTTGAATACAAAGTATCCTTCAACTTGGTCGAAGGATGGATCGAAGATCTTTAAAACAGAATTACAATGAATTTCTGGCTATGAGCTTGTTAGAAATCCTTTGTTCTTCACGTTCTTCGTGTTCTTCGCGTGTTCTTCGTGTGTTCTTTGTCTTCGAGGGTTTGTGATGGAAGTTCTTCGGGGCTTTAGAGGCTGGGATCCTTAGAACTTCACTGATTTGTGGTTTATGAAGTTTCTGGAGGCTTTGGAGCTTGATTCCAGTGAACTTTGAGATTTAGGAGGATGATTTGGATGATTTAGCTTCGAATGTTCTTCGTATTCGAAGGTTTGTGGTGGAAGTTCTTCGGGGCTTTAGAGGCTTGAATCTGTAGAGCTTCACTGATTTGTGATTTATGAGGTTTCTAGAGGCTTTTGAGCTTGATTCTAGTGACCTTCAAGATCTAGGAGGATGATTTGGATGATTTTTCTTCGAATGTTCTTTGTATTCGAAGTTGAAGTTCTTGAAGTTCCTGGAGGTTTCAAGGCTTGATTCCAGCAGAGCTTCAATACTTCTGAGTGCTTCTTTGATGCAGCTTGTGCTCTAAATAGCTTGGTCTCTTCAAATGCCTTAGGAAGGCTTCTATTTATAGGAGTTTGGGGGTAGGTGAGCGACACGTGGCGGAATTTGATTGGTGACACATGTCACAACTTGATTGGCCTGCTTGTATCATCGCTTACACAGCCGGATTGCTTGAGTCATCGCTTACACAGCTGGATTGCTTGAGTCATCGCTTACACAGTCAGATTTGCTTGCATCATCGCTTACACGCGCCTCCATGTGATTAGCATTTTGCATGTTTTTTCCTGTTCCTGTCTTAATGAAATTTAGCAAATTTTTAGTAGCAGTATATGATACTTTGTAATTAGCCATACCTGGTGGACTTGGTGGCATGACGTGTCAGCTTGTGATAGGCCGAGAATTTTCCCTCTCTACAAATGCCCCCTCGAGACTTGTTCGCGCACACAGCTTCTGAGTGTGGGGAGTGAATGAGTCTCGAAAAGAATGAATTTGGTACTTGACTTTTCAAATGTAACGGTTGGAGGTGGTGGAGCTTTTAGCAGGATGCAAATGTAGTGGTTGGTGGAGCTTTATTTCAGATGAGTAAGCCCACTCACATGAAAGGCTTTGATGAGACCGAGAAGGGGTCTGCAAGTATTTGAATGTGCTTGCCTAACTAATCCTTCTCAGCAGAGATTAAGTTGAAGTAATTTCAAAAGAGTGTTTCATGATACTTAAAGGGGGTTGGTGAAGCTGTAAATTACTTGCAAGAAGTTGGACGTACTTGCAAGATTGAACCATATTGGCAAAGATTAAGTTGAAGTAATTTCAGAGGAGTATTTTGGATCGTTGGCGGTGATCACAGGGGGTTGAAGATGGAGAAGAAGTGAGGATGTTGGCCGGGTACATCATGCAGAGCTGTGAAGCTAGCCTCCCATTTTTAAGAACTTCTAGTGAAGTCATATCCGACGGATATACTTTGGATCACGGAGGGATTGTGTGGGAAAGTGGTTGAATGTGCTTGTGTCATCACATCACTCAGGTTAAGTTGAGGTTGTAAGAGGCAAAATTTTAAGCCAATTATAAAATGCCACATCAAAGTTTAGTGGCAAATTCTAAATTGATGTCATTAAATTAATTAAATTAGATGATGACATGTGACATCCAAATTGGCATCACATTGGCATATCAAAATTTGCCATGTGTCATTTGACCCACAAGATAAAGATAAATTTCCTATTCAAAATTTATGGGTAATTATCTTTATTAAAATAAATAAATAAATAAAATAAAGATAAATTTTCTACTCAAAATTGGTAGATAATTATCTTTATTAAATAAATTAAATGGAGATAATTATTTATCTTTGTTGATTATTATCTTTACCAAAATATGATCTTTATCAAAATAGATAAATAGAGATAATTATCTCTAAGGAAAATTTGGGCCAATCAAAAGTCTACTACATACTTTCAAGCATATCAACTCAAAGTAAAGCTTATCCTCTAAAATCACTATAAATAGAGGACATCCCCTCTCATTTGGAAAAGAAGTTATTGAAGAGGCCCAAGCTCTGGAGAAATTCTGTCTCAAGAATCTTTAAAGAACTTGAAGAACATTCGAAGAACTTGAAGAACATTCGAAGGGCTTAAAGAACTTGAAGTACAACAAATCTCTAACAAGCTCGAAGCCAGAGATTCGTTGTGAAGACCATTTGATCCATCTTTCAACCAAGTTGAAGAAAATTCCACGTTTGAGTCAAGACCATAGAGAAGATAGAATCAGAGGAGCACTTTTTGTAAAAGAGTCAAAACAGAGATTGTACTCATTATACATCAATACAAATTTATATTTGCAAACCATATTTCTTTGATTTTCTGCAATTGGGGAAATTTTGTGTTTACAAATTTTTGGCACGCCCGGTGGGACAATCTCTGCCTCTCATCTCTTCTTCATCAATTTGTCATATCATTTGACGTCCTATGGCTTCAAAGAATATTCAAATCAACAATCCTCTTTTTGGAACAAGTGAAGTTGATCCTATAATGGATTCAAACTCTTCATCAAGTTCTGACACTTCCTATGCTGGACCTATGACAAGGGGAAGAACAAAGGCTCTTGCAGAAGTTTATGCTCAAACAACACCCATATCCCAGCCCTCACTTGTTTCCAACACTTCTAAAGCTCAAAAGTTACGAACAACTTCGTCTACGCAGGGGGCAAGCAAAGATGTAGTTGGTCTTGTCAAAGAAATGTTGTCTCAGCCAGCGTTGTCTCAAATTTTGGAATCAACCCAAGAAGTTCCAATAGCTGATGAAGAGAACAAATCACCTGATGGCTCTAAGTTCTCCTTTTCAGAAAATATTCTTACTTCCAAACTTATGGATTCTCCTCGCTCTGTTAGCTCATTTGCCATGCCAGTCATGATGACTAACACAACATCTTTGGAGGAACAAGTCTCGACTATAGCTCAGAAAGGGAAGTAATGAGAGATGCGCAAATAACTCTCCTAATGGATAAGATGGGGAATACATCTGGGTTGAATCGTGAAGAGGAAAGCTCTAGGCCAAACCAAACCCATAATGACAAACCCGAGAGTTCAACAAAAGACCTCAATTTCTCTACAGACAGGTCTTTCTCTCCTGACCAGCTCAAGGAGTTAATCAAGGAAGCTATCAAAGACCAAGTTGGGGGTGGAAGTCAAGCATCCATTACCTATGCTAAACCATATACTCAAAGGATAGATCTCTTGAGAATGCCTCAAAACTATCAGCCACCAAAGTTCCAACAGTTTGAGGGTAAAGGCAATCCAAGACAACATGTAGCCCATTTTGTGGAAACTTGTAACAATGCTGGAACTTATGGGGATCTCATGGTCAAGCAATTTGTTCGCTCTTTGAAGGGAAATGCATTTGATTGGTACACCGATCTATCACCTGGCTCCATTGATAGTTGGAATCAAATGGAGCGAGAATTCCTAAACCGTTTCTATAGTACTCGACGTACTGTTAGCATGATAGAACTCACCAATTCAAAGCAGTGGAAAGAAGAGCCTGTCATTGATTACATTCAGCGTTGGAGAAATCTTAGTCTCAACTGTAAGGATCAATTATCTGAGGCGTCCGCAATAGAGATGTGCATTCAAGGAATGAATTGGGCTATAAGCTATATTCTTCAAGGAATAAAGCCTAAAACATTTGAAGAATTAGCAACACGTGCTCATGACATGGAGCTTAGCATTGCTTCCAATGGTCACCAAGGCCCCCCTGTTCAAGAACCTCATAAGGGGAGAGAAAGGCAAGATACTCGTAAAGGGGGCAAATTCCCTCCTAAACCGGAAAACAAGCAGTCTTTGATTGTAACTATTGCTCCTCTCAAAGTTCCGATTAAGCCCAAGATGAAAGAACAAACTTTTACTTTCACTCAAGATAAAGGAAAAAGAAGACCAACATTACAAGAGATGCAAGAAAAGCAATATCCATTCCCTGATTCCGATATCTCCAATATGTTGGATCATTTACTTGAGTTGAAGTTGATTGAGTTACCAGAGATGAAGCGTCCTGAAGAAGCTGACCAAACAAATGACCCTAAGTATTGCAAGTATCATCGCCTCATAGGCCACCCTATAGAACGATGTTTTGTGTTGAAAGATAAGATTATGGAGCTAGCCCACCAAGGAAAGATCACATTTGATGATGAAGTTGTGACTTCTAATCTTGCCATGGTGGCCTCAACAACCACTTCTTCTTTTCTTATTATTCAATTTGGTTCATTTGAGCCTATTGATGTGAAGGTACCTTTCTCCCCAGTACCAATTCTTGAGATATCTGATGACGACGCTCATAGGGATGAACATGCTTATAAAGATGAACCTTCAGTTACCGATGAAGCAGGATGGACCCTTGTGACTCGACGAAAGAATCATAAGGCAAAATACAATGTACATGCAAAGGAGAGTCCAAAGACACCTTATGCAATAAAAGGGCCAACGAAGGTGATGAAGCCTAGAACTGAAGTAGCAGTACTACCTTTTGAAGGTAAATCCATGCAAAGCCCACGACAACCAGTTACTTTACAAGAATTCATCCCCCAGCATTTTCGAGATTATGTCTTTTCATCTCTCACATGCTATCAAATAAGTGATGAAGAAGAATCAGATTGCGAGGAGGAGACAGAACGAGCTATCATACATAGGGCATGCTGGTCTTCAATCATTTTCACTGATGATGATCGTTTATTGGGCTCCAAGATTCACAATCGCCCCTTGTTTGTAACTGGGTACATTCGAGAACAACGAGTCAATCGTATCCTTATCGATGGTGGTTCTGCAGTCAATATTCTCCCACTCAAAATATTGAAAGAATTAGGAATCTCCTTGGATGAACTGCTTCCCAGTAAGTTGATGATTCAAGGCTTTAATCAGGGTGGACAAAGAGCTATTGGGAAGATTAGACTTCAAATGCTCATTGGTGAAATGGAATCAAGCGCACTCTTTCATGTCATCGATGCCAAGACCACTTATAAGCTACTGGTTGGAAGATGGAAAGACAACTAAATGGGTCCTGCTTTTATTAGATTTTGATATTAAATTATGACTCAGAAATCTGTGAAGGGGAGAGCAATTGCCGATCAATTAGCCCATTGTTCATCATAAGAAGCTAAAGAAATCCAATGAGACTTTTCGGATGAAGATTTCATGGGGATCGAGGTGGAATCATGGAAGATGTATTTTGATGGAGCAACTAATCAAAATGGGAGTGTCATTGGAGTTCTCTTAATTTCTCCAAAAGGGACACACATTCCATTTTCTGGTAGACTTAACTTTCCTTCTACTAACAACGCCATTGAACGTGAAGCTTGTATTATGGGGTTAAGAGTAGCCCTCGGTCTTGGAGTGAAAGAGTTGGAGGTGTATGGTGACTTAGCATTACTAATCTCTTACATCCAAAATAAATGGAAGATCAAAGAAGAAAGGTTAATGTCTTATCATGAATGTTTTTGGAAGTGGGCCTTGAAATTTAGCAGGATCCAGTACCAATATGTGCCAAGAATACTAAATCAGATTGCAAATGCTTTAGCAATGATGGCATCCATGATGGATGGGCCAAAGGAAGATGAAGCTAGACCAATAGTGGTGGAACAAAAAGATGAGCCAGCTTATTGCTTGACAATAAAGGAAGATAAGGAAAAGAATGGAGAAGGTGAATGGTGTTCAGATATTCTACAGTACCTTAAGAATGGGACATACTCAAAGTCTACACACAAAAATGACCAATTGACCATCAGAAGGCTGTTTACTAATTTTATTATTTGTGGTGAGAGACTTTACAAAAGATCATATGATGGAATTCATCTTCTTTGTGTAACCACCAAGGAAGCACAACAAATAATTGAAGAGGTTCATGAGTCAAGTCATGGGCCACATATGAATGCACACATGCTCTCATAGAAGATAATGAGACAAGGTTATTACTGGACTACTATGGAAGCCAACGGTGTAGCTCATGTTCGGAAATGCCATCAATGCCAAGTCCATGGAGATTTAAAACAAATGCCATTACATACCATGATGTCACTCTGGCCATTCTCTACATGAGGGATAGACATTAATGGGAAGATTCACCTAACAACATCCAATGGCCATGAATTCATACTCGTAGCTATTGATTACTTCACTAAATGGGTAGAAGTTGCCTCATACAAGGTTTTGAACTCAAAGAAAGTTGCTCAATTCATTCAAACCAATATCATTTGCAGATGTTGACACCTTATTTTGCAACCTTAGTTAACCTTACATGGAGGATAAAATGGTAATTTTGCCTTACAAATATTCATCTTGATTTTGGTCACTAGATCCTTAATCTCACTTCAACAAAATGATCTTGATGTTGTAATGATCAAATCAGTTAGCCATAAGCCCTAATCGGACCATCAGATTGAAAGTTATCATCAAATCCAGTTTTAATGGTCAAGATGCCCTATCACAAATTGAGTCCGACTATATGTGATTATGAATAATTGATTCCAATTGGTTATAATTATAATCAATTTGAGATTAATGAGGTGTCATAATTTGATTGATTAGGACTACATTTTATGCATACACCTAATTAATTAGATAGTTAAACATTAATTATTCAATGAGTAATTTGTGCATTTATCTTTTAATTAGGGCAAATTTGGAACTAATTAAGTCTAAAATGAGAGTGATTGGAGCCTATTAATGTTAATTGGGAGTTAATTTGGGACCCATTAATATTAATTGTGTAGTAATTGTTTTTTAACAAATGACATCTGCTCACCATTTCATTGATATCTCTTAGAATATTTTGAATATGTGAAGGAGGTTAATTTTCCCAGAAACTAGACATCTGGGACTCCAATTTGAGCACAGGAACGAGACAATTCCAATCAGAATTGAGTAAGATAAGATTTTTCAAAGTTGGCTCTACAGGCTGTTACAGTAGTTACGGGAAAACCGAATTTTGCTTGCTCCTCACTCCACTAATCTCTAAATTTAATGTACCAAATATCCCTTAAGGCTATAATGAGGTCTAGGTTTATGATTATTTATCAACACTCATTAAATGGCCTTCCATTCATATTTCCTCTACCACTACTATATAAACCCCCTCTTCTCCTTTATTCCAAGACACAAAACACCCCATTCTCTTCTCCTCTCTTGAGTTCTAGTGAAGTAGAGCAAGCTTGTCATATCTTAGTCTTCCTGAGACTCAAGGTATTGAGTGAGACTCACTCTCCATCTCCTAACTCTTTTTTTCCTCCACCCTTAGGACCTTCCGCAAGAGTCTCCTCATCCACCGTATGGATTTTGCATGAAGGAATAATCCCTTTCCCTAACTTGTTTTTTTATGCTGTCATTATGAGAATTTAGGATTAAAGCATGATAGTAATTATTTAAATTTCCTTGAATATGTTTGAATGTTCTTAAATGTTTTTATGTGTTCTTCATATGTTCTTAGTCGTTCATCTCATGTTTATGCATAACACTAGTTTTAATCTTAAATCCACATATAAAATATGAAAAAAAAAATGTTTGTTTCATAATTCTTTCAAATCCTTGAATCTAGGTTATCACCATCCACACACATTCACTAGAATTTATTTTTCAACCCAAATGCAATGCTTAGTAAATTGAATTAGAATCTACCACATGCACACACATTAAATTCACCATGTAAATTGATTGATATATTGGATGATATAATATGAATGTTGGCCAGCATAGTCTAGAATACCGGGTTTTACCGGGCAAGGTAGGTGCCTAACACCTTTCCATCTTGTAACATAGCCTTCGAACTTAGATCAAGGGTTAGTAGATCCCATGCTTATCCATGTAATTTTTCAATTTCTAGATTGTAACTAGGAAACAAAGCTATGTACTTTATCATAGATTGTACCTACGACCAAAGCCATGTAATTTCCTATGGTCAATGTAAATTCAATTTCAAATTAATAAAATGAGGAATTTTTTAATTTTGGTTTTCTCATTTATTCTAATTTTTAAATAAGTGGAGACTCCATTGTAAAACAATTAATCAAAAGGGAAAAATATAATTAGTCGAATCTCCATTTTAAGAGGCAATAACACGACTCCATCCATTCACATGAGTTTGGCCCAACATTCCAAAAAAGGGCCGAGGGCGTAGTCTTTCACAGCAGATATGGGGTGCCACATGAAATTATCTTTAGATAATGGGCTGCATTTCAAGGGAGAAATAGAGAAGTTGCTACAACAGTTCAACATTCAGCACCACAAATCCTCGCCCTACTGTCCTCAGACTAACGGAGTAGTACTAACAAGAATATAGGGAGAATCTTGAAGAAGAGCACAAAAAATTACAAGAACTGGCACCTACAATTTCCCCATGCACTTTGGGGGTATAGGACATCAATTCGATCTTCCACAAGAGCCATTCCTTATTCATTGGTGGATGGGATGGAAGTAGTCATCCCCATTGAAATGGGTGTTCATTCATTGAAAACAGTACTAGAGAGTGAAATCCCTGAAGTAGATTGGTTGCAAAGCAGATATGACCAATTATGCATGTTGGATGAGAAGAGACATAAGGCCCTGTATCATATGCAAGGTTACCAAAGGAGGCTTAGGAAAGCTTTTGATAATAAAGTAAGAACTAGAGATTTAAAGTTGGGAGATTTAGTGCTAAAAGAGATTTGAGCCCTGATCCAAGATGCAAATGGGAAGTTCAAGCAAAATTGGCAAATATACTTTGGGGGAGCAGTAAGGTTGATGGACTTAGATGCAAACCTTTTCACTGAGCCAACCAATATGGATCAATTGAAGAAATACCATGTCTGAGGTGATAGTCTCAAAGCACCGTGTTTGAAGTGGTTGTAAATTATGTTGTTTCCCTTTTTAGGTTTGTGAAAAAAAAAAAAAGGAAAGATAGGTTGAAAACCCGAAAGGGCAGCCTAGGCTAAAGTTAAGACAAATAAAAAAAATGAAAATGAACTACATGATGACCTGATCCTTCTAACAAGAGGGTACGTAAGCAACCATACATTGGTCCTGCCACAATTTCCCCAAACCCACCATTTACCCCTTCCAGCAAAAAATCTCTCTTTCCAAAATTCATACCATTCTATTAAACCATGCCATTTACACAAAATCCAAAACCCAAACCCTAAACCAAATCCTTTAAAAAAAAAAAAAAAAAAACCCAAACCCTAAAAACTTGCATCATAAACAAAGCCCTTAACCTGAAAGTCCTAAATAATTCCTAAACCTAAGCGTTTCACATCAATTTTTTTTTTTTTTTTTTGGAAAATAAACATGTTCAAAGCCAAACATTAAGATGGTCATTTTTTTCTTCAATCTTTTCTCCTTGGGTCATTCATTGCTTTCATATATGTTAGGTAACTTATCATTTGAGTCCCTCCTTTTAAATTCATAGTTGTCAGTCTCGTGTCTTTCTCGGTTGTCTTTAAGGAATTGTTTTCTCATAGCAACCATGTTAGCTTCCTTGTCCACAATCTTGTTCACTAGCCAGTTAGAGCAGTTCGTGGTTATCTTTTAAAAGTGAACCTTAACAAGGGATTGATCCACTCAGTCAGCCATTTCCAATCCCAACTACATGGTCCTTATAGAAGTAGGATTTGTGTCCACAGGAGTAAAATGTTTTCTTCTTTTTCCACCGGGTATTCCTTGTTCATATTGGAATCACCTCAAGGGTCTGTCAACCTTGTCGAAAGTTGCTTTCCTTAACCCAACAAGGAAAATATGATCCGATCTCGGAGATTGTAACAAAAGGGGTGGGCACTTCCACCAATAATAATTCCACCAAATGGAGGCACTGGATTTCTTGTTCAGAAATTTCACCTAGTAACTTTTAGTTTAACACTAGGATTTGAGAACAGTCCTACTGAGAAAATTGCTAGGACCATAATCAGCAACAGTTGGGTTGGTAATCATGTCCAATCTTTCCATCAACCATATTTGCAAAGCCAAGGGGCTCTTAAGAAAGTTCTATGACTCTCCACCATGGAATACAGAGTCCAATCCCATAAGAGTTTCTGCTAAGATCAAAGGAACAAGATTATTACCATATTTAATCTTACTCACAACACTTATGGCTCGAGCATCCACAAAATCAGGCCTTCCTGAGCAAAGCAAGAATTTTTCCACAAAGCAAAGAGCTAAGCCAAAATTCTTCTGCATGTTGTTAGTCACTCTGTAAGTATATTTATTGATCAATTTGGAAAGAACTGTACTAATATTCACCATGTGCCCTTCAATCATGCTATTGGTAATTGAAGTAGAAAGTCCTAAAACATCAAACAAATTTTCCTTATGCTTAGGATCACAAGAAATTGCTTCGAATTTCTTGCTAGCATCATAACCTAGGATAGCTGAAAATTCTTCAGTGGTGGGACAAAGTTTAGCAGTTTGAAATTGGAATACATAGTCTTCAGTATCCCAGAACTTCACAGCCGCACAGAGAATGTCCCGCTTGATCTTGACATTCCTTAAAGCCTTAATTCCCTCTTGTTTGCAGGCTATAAAATTGGTCTTGGTGGTAAAACCAAAGTTACAAACCTATTTGTTGATATTATGAATTGTTGAATGAGAAAAAATTTGATTGCTAGCCATGGATAACTCTTGCTTGTGATTATTGTGTCTTGCTAACCTTGATGCAGAGATTTGTTTGCAAATTAGATTGCTAAAGTAAGGTACTTCAGTTCTTAATCAGGTTTAAATAAGTTTCAGAGAGTTTGTAACTGAGTAGGAAAGTGTTTCATGGTCATAAACGAAGAAAATATTTTTCAAAAAACTTGAAAACGTAAAACACGTGTTGAAATGGTGTGAAGAGTTGGCCCACCATGGGGTAAGCCAATCGGCCCATCAAAGTGCCAGTCGGCGGCACATTAAAGTGCCATTTGGCAATCTAAAAATGTCGATTGGCACTTTCAAAGTGCTAATCAACACTTGCCAAGTGCTGATTGGCACTCAACGCCACTAAGGCTCATTTATCTTGTTTTGTGTTTTCGGGCACTTTATAGGTTAGTTTTCGACCCTATTAAACACTCAAAAAGATTTATTTTTGTTAAACTGGGGCATTCAAACATGTCTTGTCCATTTAAAAAAAGCAAATTACCCACATCATTGCTTTCAAAAGAAAATTGATCAAATTAAGATTTTTTTTTTTCAAAACCATGAATTCATATCTCAAACTAGGGGCATTCAACCATGCCTCATTTATTTATTTATTTTTTTAAAAGACCATCATCATCATCTTTTCATAAAAAAATTAGGATTTCCAAAAAACATGCATTCAATTCTAAACTAGGGGCATTCGGCTCAGCCTCATTCAAGTAAGTGCAAATTCCATCTGAATTGGTCAAGATAAGTTTAAATTGGTACTACAAGACCTCATCAGGTGAATTCTAAATTTGTCTCATTTAAAGTTCAACAAGATCAAAAGCAATTCAAAGGACAAAGAGCTAAAAGTTGAAATTAGTACAAATTTATCTTAGAAAACATCTTGTTGTTTTTGCAGGAAAATTAAAAACACAAATCAAGCATCATTGGGACTCCAGGTCCACCTACACGAGATCTCCTCAACCCACCTCTAGAGGAGTCGCCCTCAGTATTTCCTTCTTAACTTGCATAAAACCTAGATCCTTGCTATAGATTTTCAAGCTCAAGGTTTCTGATCCTTTCCTCCAAGGATCTTGTATTGGCATTAGCCAATGCCATTCGACTTACTTGAAAAATCAACAAAGACAAGTGTTAGATCAATCATCAAGAAAGTCCAAGCAAAAAACACTCAGAGAGCATCATCTTATACCTAGCTCGTTTCATTAATCACATATTGGGAAGACTGAGTACGTGCTACCGGTTGCAAGCCTCCAATCATCTACATACATTCTTCCACAAGAACAACATCGACCTGAAGTACAAATGCAGTAGTTCATGAACAACTCACTGGTCCAAAAAGAAACTAGGATAAGAAACAAAAGGATTTAGGAACACACTAGATCAGGCCAAAGGACGTTTGGGGTGTGCTCTAGCCTATCTAAAGTCATGGAGCTGTATGATCAAATAGGATTCATCACTTATATTGCCACGCAGGAAAGTGATGATAGGTCTCCACGAAAGAACTAGAAGAGCTGCTAGCATGACTAGGAGGGGGATTCTCTTCTTCCTCTTACTCCTCTTCAGAAGATGAACCCTGAAAGTGCAACATACAAATATTGTCACAAGGCCAAAAATATGGAGGATGAGCATACAAGATGAAATACCTTAAGAGCCCATTCACACTTAGCATACTCCTCACATCCAAACCAAGGATTTAAAGACATCTTAAAATCATAAAGAACCCAGAATGAAAAGAAGACCAAACCACAATCAAACACAAAAACCCCACTCAAAAAAGGAAACTCACATTAGCCAAGGTTAAATTGTCAATCACCATACGCCAAACTTCCAAAGAATGCTTGAAAGGCGTTGACAAACGGTATTTGGGCAACCAACAAAGAAACCTCGGATATATGCCATCAACATCTTCCCGGACTTGAGGACTAACCCCAAAATATACATACATCTAAACCTGGAAGAAAAAAATTCAACACACATCATTATAACATGGCCAAAATGACTTTCAAAAAACCCATACATAGCAAAAAATTCCAAACCTCACCTACCAAACAAATGGCACACCACCTAAGCTTGAGAGACTACGTTGAGAAAGTTAATTCAAGAAGTGCAAGAGGGTAGCGTAAGCCATACCACCCCAGTCATAATTCTTAATTTGGTCAATATCCTTCAGGCTCCACAGATAATGCAAGCTTACAATAATACCTAAGTCCGGGCATAAAAAAGTCTCAATGAAGAGAAGCATGAACATGCGTGTGCCAGTATCTATGGTTTTACAGTTCTCAATATTCTCATACAGTCACATCAAAGAGACATTTTTGCTTTTCAATTTTGAAGGCACTACGCCTAAAAGACTCTTAATTTCTTTTGAACTAAGGGAATCATTGATCTTGATTCTTTCATCGCCCAATCTCAAGCCTGTAATGACAAAGAAGCCATAAGGCGTCAGCATCACTTTACCAATGCCTAGAAAATGGAATGTGCATGTGGTATCCCAAAACTGTTGTGAAAAAGCAAGGAGTAACTGAAGATCCTTATTCTCATAAGTTTCCTGATTTAGTAAAGTTTGGAAAAAATTCTAGAAGCCGGCTTCATTGATGATGTTCTTAATATCTGGAGACAATATTTCCCATATGCCTTTCATCATTTGAAGGCTACCTATGCTCTTAGGGTTCTGCAAAACAAAGTTTGACCTATCATTAGGATAACCAGAAAACTCATGACCAACAAAAAAGTTTTTCCCACGACCAAAAATCTCATGGCCAACAACAAATTTTCCTATGACCAAAAATCTCATGGCCAACGAAAAATTTTCCCACGACCAAAAATCTCATGACTAACAAAAAATTTTTTCCCACAACCAAAAATCTCATGACCAACGAAAAATTTTCCCACAACCAAAAATCTCATGCCCTACAAAAAAAATTTCCCACGACCAAAAAAACTAGCATGCCCAACAAAAATTTTCCATGACCAAAGTTCCATGTCCAACACATAAATACATGCCACCACAAAATTTTTCCATACTCATACCCACAAAATTTTGCCATGCTCATGTGTAAAGTTTTTACACCTCTTAAACATAAGTTGTTTAACCTAGTTATTTAGCTAAGTGATTACTTAGATAAATTATACAGTTCGAGGTTAACACATTCAAATCATATCATGTAAATAATGTGGAAATATAAAGAATACAACAATATGATAACCCAAGAAAACCTAACGGGTAAAAAACCTGGAGAGGATTTAACCTAGCTATTCTCAAGGTAAAAATAGATCCACTATGAAAAAATTAAAATTTTTACAATAGAACTTAGACCACTAACATCCTATTGCTACCTTGTGTAAAAAACTTACTACCACGACCACGTGACAGCTTCGAGTTTACAGACTACTTCTTTCTTTGATCTGTTGCAATCACAAATTCACCTAGTTGTGACTTTGAGACTCCACTCAAAGGTTTCAGATCTTCTTTAAGTTTTTTAAGCAGCAATTGAAGCAATCATCAAGCTCTTGATGCGAATCTTAATCTTGATAACCCTATGTGTGTGTATGAAGGTAAACACCTTTATATCTCACAAAAGATTCAACACATAACACTCCAAAAGACACCTAAAACGTACTTAGGATTTTTTCTTTATATGTGAAGTAAAACACTTAACCCTACATGTCAAATGAGCTAGGGCTGAATTGAAATTTTTGCCAAAAAAAAAAAAAAAATCTGCTCGTGGTTTGATTGATTGAGTCTAATTTTCGATTGATCTAGCCTTGCAGATTTTATCCAATAAATCCTGCAATTACTCGATTTCAATTTTACAATTAAACACACTTTAAGCAAGTCTAAACCTAGACTCTATGTTTTGATCATGGTCAACCAACACAATACATATTGAAATTTTAATACATTAGTCCCTAATGTCTTAGAACCTAACAATCTCTTCTTTTGGCAATCCGTGACAAAACACATTATAAAACCTAAAATGCTCAAAGTAAAACATCCCATTCAAATTTAAAAAGCCCTAAATGCAACTCAACCTAACTACTATCTATCAGTTGCTAATGTAGACAGTGGTCACGACTAAATTAACCTGTAAATTCCTAAAACACATAACAAACGTATAAATGCATGTGTGGAAAATACAAGTAAACCAAAATTAAACTTCTTGATTTCATAAAACATAAAAGAAAAGACATATATCATGAATAATCTCATAAATATAAATCAATAATCAAATGTACCATATGTGAAATGAGAAACAATAAAACAACTAAACACAAAGCAAAATGTCTCATAATGTCTCCCCCTAACATATACAACCCATAAAAATAAATACATCAAGGCTAAAAGGACATACACATCATAAGCCAAAACCAAAAATACATCATGAAGCTCCTAGATACAATTTATAATCTCCAAATCTCCGAAACTCCAAAACTCCCCCTATCTCCATATGTATGTACTCCCCATTTTTGTGACGAATAGCCAAAGGGCAATCAAGAATCATTATCAAAAGGAGGAGCATGTGGAGTAGATCCTCTAGCATGCGCCAAATCTACTCATAAGGCCACAACCTCATTGAGCAAATCCAACTGTCCATGCGCTGCATGAACAGTCACAACCATATCCAAAGTGGCATATATAGAGGAGTCACTCGATATAGACGGTGGAGGATCTATGGCAGCTGTGGGATCTACATATGTCTTAGTAGAAGGATCATCGGAAGGAGGAGTCCTAGATGCATTGCCTATAGAAGACTCGACTCTAGGACGCTTAGAGCTAGCTTTCAACTGAGCAGCTCTTTGCTAAGGAAGGTGGCACCTATAGGAGCTATGATATGGACACGCTTGAATGCGGGAGAGTCCTCTAATGCTAATTTCAAAAGAATCCTATGAATGAAAACCAGAATGAATAAACCATATGATTTTGCACTACTCTTATAAACCTCAACTAAAGAGCTAATGAAAAGAGATGGAAAACTCATTGGAGCATAAGTCACTAGAGCGTACAAGAACGCACATCTCTCAATGAGAATAGTATGAAGGTGAGAGATAGGCCAATTACTACGACAAGAAACCCTAAAAAACAAATAGTTGAGCTCTGTAAGTTCATGGGAAGTGATATGAGGATCAGTACCCCATCTAATGGAAGTACCAGTGATGAGTGACATAATGTTATTAAGAGGAGGGACTATGTGTAAGGGTACACAGGTTGCTATACCAAAGGTACACCAAGAGTAGAGGCCACTGCCTGAGGAGTAATGACATACTCTTCATCCTTTGAGAAACCCCAAATTATAGTGAAATTTGGTCCAAAAACCCCAAAGTTGACCATAGAGTTTTAGTCCAAAAACCCCAAATTTGAGAAACCCAATTTCAAAAATTTAACCAAATTGATCAATTAACTATTATACTAGTTAGAAAACATCATATAATGAGTTAATATGGGTATTTATAATGAAATTTTGACTCTTCGGCTTCTAGCGGCCCCAAAGAATGCATTTGGGCTGATGTTGACATTAGCAATTCTAACTTTGCCTTAGTTCAACTTTGAATGCGTATTTAAAGGCGTTATCGGACTCCAATTTAGCTGATCTTGGTATCCTTGGAAAGGTCTAGATGTCTAGTTTCTAGAACACTAAGGAAAATTAAATTCTAATGGTTGGATCAAAAGTTATGGCCTCGGGAAGCAAGTTGTTGTGCCTTGCATGGTTTTCAAGACATCTCAACCGTTTTAACTCCGATTTTGACCCATGAATAGTCATTGGAAAGAAAATTCAATAATCTTTGCAATGACGTTAGTCTCAACCCATTCTGGCTATCAGATCAAAATTAGGATATTTGGGGCCTTCGAGCGTCAACTATAGGTCAAACTTGGTCAAATACAAAAATCTCAGAATAGCTTAGGTTTGAATTAAAAACATGAAAAGTGGGTTTGGTATAATTTTAACAAACTTTGACTTTTGGTTAACCCAAGGTTGACCGTGAGCATTTTGGTCAATTTGACCTAAAAATGTATTTTGAGGGTTCTGATGCCTAAGCGAGTTGTGTCATATCAATTTAGATTTTTCCATGGTCCTATGTTGGAAAGTTAATATTTTTGGATTTTTAGGGGTTCAACATGTAAATCGAGAGTTGGACAAAATACGGTATTTACATTTAGTGAAAATAACAAGGAGAGAAACAAGTGGAGTAAATTGGAAAGTGGGGTAGGTGGGGTATTAAATGGTTAATTATTATATATTTTTTGTTTTTATTTTTTTATTTTTTTTCACTTTTGTCTTGTAGTGTATTTACTAGTGTCATTCTCTTGGGGGAGTGTTTTTTGCTTTTGGGCTTTTGGCAAACTTCGGGCTATTAGCCTATTTCATGAAGAAAAGAGCTAAGTAACATGTTACCTGCCATGCTGACCATAATAATAATAATAACAATAATAATAATAATAATAATAATAATAATAATAATAATAATAAATAATGTAGCCAAAGCATAATATATAAAAAATGCATAATAATAATCCATATAAATTTAATAATAAATAATAGTACAATTTTTATTTTCCTTTTATTTTTTTGTGAAAGAATTGCTAATTTATAATGTATTGTTAATTTCATACTAAATAGTTTTAATATTATATATATAAATTGCGGATTTGTTATTTTAATTTTCTAAATATAAGATGTGATAATAAAACTCACATTTTTTTAATAAAAAATTATGTATTTAAAACTAAATATTCTTAGTTTTAAACTTATTACATATTCTATTATTTATAATTTTTAAATTTAAAATTAATAATGAATTAATTATGATGTCACTAGTTTGACTATTGGTCCAACCACGGTCCCACCATAAAACTGAGAATTGCTATCTTTTTTAGTTGTTTGACTCGTCTGGTTTTTAAAACAATGAAATTATGTATATGTGTGTACATATATTCAATGCATAATCTCGAAATGATGTATCAAAACACATTAATACTAGATGTTTGGTAGAATAGTTTGAGATGTGATTTTTGTAGTTTTTTAAAATTTGTGTGGGTAAAAATATGTGTGAAAATGTGTGTAAAATTTTTTAAAATGTAAAAATTTGAGTTTAAAATATTCCGTTTTAATTATCAATCTCGAATGGTTTTCATAATAGAATTCAAAACTTTGCCTTCAACCCCTAGGTACCCAAATAGACCACCTATAGAGTCTATAAAGTCTAAACACTAGTTTTTGACTTTATATCAACTTCGGTATGTTTAAAAAGTCTTTTAATCCAGTAACCTTACCTATATATACCTAGAATTTACCATAAATAATATACAACAGAAAGGCCCATGGCAACCACCTATATTCCAAAATAGTTTGGGCCAATATTATTGGGCTCCCAATCAGGGTTCAAAGCCCCCTAACCCAACACACACAATTCTGCCGAAAGGGACTAGGGTTTTTGCAGTTCCGCCTTATAAAAACTCTTTAATCCCTCTCACTCGACTACTCAGATCTTCCTAAACCCTAATACTATTCAGGTAAACTTCCTGGTTCTCTTTCGTTTGTAGTTTCAGATCTTGGGTTCTGTTTGTGTTTGTTAATCTTTAATATATGCATTTATTATATGGGGTTGTATATTATGTCTCTGATGATGATCTAAGTTGAAAAACTTTCGTTCTTCTGAGAAACAAAATCCATGAGGAATATTTATGGAGACCTGAACTGAAGGGACATTTTCTGGGTCATACTTGTTTTTCCATTTTGTTTTTTCATGTGCTCTGTTGCCCTGTTTTTTTTTTTTTTTTTTTTTTTTTTTTTTAATTTAAAAATTAAATCTATTTAGGTAATCAGTTTCTTTTTTTTCCATATTGATTTATTTGATTTTGTTCTGTTTGTTTGCTGAGAAAATGAAGGGAAGTGAAAGTTTTGGCCTTACACTGGCACATTGGGAATGTTCTTTAAGTTTGTTTCTAAGTTATGATTGTATTAACCCTTCTTTGAGATTTAGTCAATATTAGACTTTAAAATGTTGATATTGCCTCTGATGATGAATAAACATTAACTTTCGTTCTTCCGAGATGTTATATGCGGAAAAAATTTGGAGACCTGAACTGAGGAGGCTTAACATTGACACAAACACATTCCTTTCTTTAATTTGAGCTAGTGTTTCGTTTTTTTTACTTAATTCTAGTACATATGTGCATGGTTTCACTAGTCCTACTTGATTAAAGTGATTGTTTGATGGTGTTCTCCAATTTGTGATGTTTTAAAACCATGGAACACTAAAATTTTCTTGCCAAACTAAGGTTCTGTTTGGAATCCGTTTATTTTACTGAAACTGAAAATTTTTTGCTAGGTGGGGACTCATGAATAGTATTAAAAAGTTCAGCGAGACGCATAAATAGTGTAAAAAATAAGCTGATTTTTTAATTTTTTCCAAACACACTAAATATGGGAACTAAGAAAAAAGTTTTCCAACTCAAGTTGCTACCAAACATAGGAAATTGGGATAGTTTCTAGAAAATTCTTTTTGGAAAATGATTCATTCTTGAGAATTTGTTACTGTCGAAACAAACAGAATTTGCATTTGATTTTCATTAGGACAAAAAGTTTCAATGTCCAGAAAATGAATCAATTGTTTTCAGGCTTTGATGCTTTTAAACTTTCTTATCATTTTTGTGGACATTGGAGATCTTCATTAGCCTCTAATGATGTGTACAATGAAACTTTCGTTCTCCTGAGTTTGTTAATGCTGAAAATATTTGGAGACCTGAACTGAAGAGTATGCTTAGAAGATCTTTTGATGCATTTCTTGTTTTTTTTATGTGTTGATTTTTTACTTTCTAAACTTTTATCTTTTTAGAAACTTACTTCACCCTTTTCCTACTGGGTTTTATCAGTTCTATCAGATGCTATTTGAATGGTTATCCTTTGGGTATCCTTGAACTGTTGAGTAGGTTCTATGTTTCATTGTTGGGTTATTTTCTAGACCAAAATATTTTTTGATGAATAGACCTAATTGTTCATGTAACATCTCTTGCATTTCCAAGCAAGGATTTGAGGTGTACATTTTTATTTTGACATTATATATACTTTGTTATACTTGTTACTCTGTCTAATCAATTTTTTGTTGGGTATATTTCTTTCCAGGAGGTTTATTGTTGATGCTTGTTTAAAGAAAATCTCAAAAAGCTCCATTTCTTTTCCAAGATGAGGTATTTTATTTCTTCAACTCTTTTTTTGTTTGTGTTGTTTTATTATGTCGATTGTTTTACAATGTAGCTTTTATTAGTTTAATTATGGACTGATTTTTTTTCCCTTTTTCCCTGTTCTCTTTCCAGCAAGCCAATGGAGGAAGATGTAAGTTATTTTGAATTTTGAGCTAAATGATTTCGTGGATTTTGAGTGCATATTTAATTCTTTACAATTTTTAGTATTAATAGGTTTTCATCTTTACCTTGCATATTTCGTTATTCATTTACCATTTGAATAATACGGCTCCTTTTTCCCCATTTTGCTAGTATCCATCAGAGAATCATCAACAAATCCATGATTTAAAATTTTCCTTGTGTTGGTTCTTTAATTATGTATGGAATGGTGAAACATGATATGAATTTGAGAAAAAGATGAAAATACGTTCTGTTTTCATGATCTTGTAATTTATATTAAGAGGCCAGCATTTTACATAGAGCCTGAAATTTTTTGCAGGACATCTTCTCAAGACTCAATATGTATTCCTATTACAAGAATTTTACTACTGAATTTGACTGAAGCAAGTTTTGGCAATATGGCTTTTGGTTACTTGTCAAAACAAACTTTTAACTTTTTGTTAGTTGTCAAAACAAACTTCCAACTTTTGGTTGTTGCATTTTATAATCATATTTTAGCATGAACAAATTTAATGAATACTTAACACATCCAATAGAGCTATGTAAGCCTTTTATTTTATTTACGGTGAGTAAAATTTTTCTCCAATTGTTAAGTACTTATTTTGTAATCATATTATTTAATGAATGTTTGAAATGTCCCCATAGAGCTAATTAATAGATACCTATTTGTTTTTTATTGCTTCTAAGATTGACCTTAAAGTTTTTGCCATTATTGGTGTCCTTATCTAAGTTCCATCCAATACCCTCTGTCATTTCTTCTAGAAACCTTGAATATCGTTTTCTTTAATGTTTATCAAAAATGATTTTTGTAGGTTGTCAAGAATGAGGAAGAAGAATTTAACACTGGACCACTTTCTGTGCTGATGATGAGTGTTAAAAACAATACACAGGTAATGTCTATTATCACATGGTCCCTTTTTGCTCAATGCAGGTTTATATATTAAGTAGGTGTTAAATTGAGTTCTCACCTAACAGGTCCTTATTAATTGTCGGAATAACAAAAAGCTGTTGGGTCGTGTCAGAGCATTTGATCGGCACTGCAACATGGTTCTTGAAAATGTCAGGGAAATGTGGACTGAGGTAAGATTTCCATTGAAAAACATTTCCTCCTTAATAGAAAGGGCTGAACTTTAGGTTCCTTATTTAAATTCAAGCACTTGGTTTCATTGATCGAACTGTGCCATAATTTCTATGGATAATTTAACTGGGGAACCTGATGTGGCGGCACCTATATCTTAACTGGGGAACCTGAGAAATAGGGCTTCAGCCTTGTCTATAAATTTTTACAACTTTGTTTGATTCCATATTTACAACTGACTATTTGTATTCCCCCGTATTTAGGTACCAAAAACTGGGAAAGGAAAGAAAAAAGCCCATCCAGTTAACAAGGACAGATTCATCAGTAAGATGTTTCTTCGCGGAGACTCTGTAATCATTGTTCTTAGGAATCCAAAGTGAGGTATATCTGTTCTGTTGGACTCAATCATGTAATGTGTATTCAACCTTGTAATATCTAACCCACAACTAATTTGGTCTCCATCTTCAAACCTAGGCCCTAGTTAGTTAAAGATGCGACATCTGCCTGGTAAAACAAGGGAAGAAGAGTTATCCTATTAGGCTATTACCCTTAACAGGAGCTTTACCATTGGTTTGTGTGGTACTGATTTGTAAATTTGATAATTTGTGACAGGATTATTTTGTCACCGTCATTATTAACAGTGAGTTTTCTTTTAAATTTCAAATGATGACGACATTAAGATATGCCAAAAAAAAAAAAAGGGGTTAACCGTAAAAACACTAATCTTTAAAAAAGATTAATGTCTCGGTTTTACCCTTTGGTTCAATGTTATAAATACTGTTTTGGATCCCATTTCAGTCTGTTCAGTGGAAAGGAATAATTTAATACCGGCTGAATTTGGTTTACCGTTTCAGGGTATTTCGGGTTCCTAAAAAATAATTTATGTGTGTGTGTATATATATATATGTATATATATTTTGTAGATCATAAAATTGTTAATTCTAATAAATAAATAACTAAATATCAAATAATACAAATTATTTAGTCTTACCTCACAAATCATTTAGTCTTAACTCTTTGAGTCTTAAACATCAATTTAACATCACATAATAATAAGATTTACAAGTCATTAACTAAATATCAAATAATACAAAATATTTAGTCTTTAACTTTTATGTTTTAAACCTCAATGTAACATCAAATAGTAAGAGGATTTATAACAAGTCATTACTCATTACATAAGCTCATGATAACTAATAAGTTAACAAAGTTTATAACAAATGTTACTCTTCATCATTCATGAGAAAATAATCAAATTCATCATCAAGAGGACTCTCACAAGAACTACCAAGATCCATTGGAAGATTTGTCAAACTAAGTTCATTGTTGTTGTTGTCGTCGTCGTTGTCATCGTCATCAACATTAATAGTTTCAAGTTTAGTATCCTCTTCCACATTCACTAGGAAGTGCATGTTCTTTAGCCACCCAATCTCAATTAAGAAGTGCATGTTCTTTAGCCACCTAATCTCCATTAAGTCAATGTTATCCAAGTTTATATTACCAATGCATATTTATTCCCTTGAATGTTCCTACCAATGAGAATATTAAACATCAGTAACATTTTATAAATTATAATTATTTGAAAGTACATTTCATTTACATATGAGTAACGATGATAAATTTACTTTTCTCGAAGCCTCAAGACCAAATCATTACTCGCTAATGTTCTAATTTATTTCTCTTCTTTGAGTGAACATATTCAAATGTGTTTCAATTTCTCTCATAACCAGTTGCACTACAACATTGACTTAGTACACAAATGGCAAATGATTGTAAATCTGGAGTTTTAAGTTTAAATTGCTCCCACCATGAAACTATAATAACAAGTAAAAATGTAAAATAAGCATTGTCCATGTAATCTTACAATAGCAACTATAAAGGATAAATAGACATATTTAAAGGAAATACTATTAAATTATTAATGTTTATTTGGATTTAGTCTCTCACATTGGCAGATTGCTAGTGATGTGCCAAAGTCACTCATTGACCTTTTGTATTCAAGTTGTGAATTTATTTTGTCTTGAATGTCAGGATCGGGAACTAACCTCATTAAAGTGCTTATCAACTCTCTTTGAACTTCATTTTGCCTTATAAATGAAGGCCTAAAATAAATTGTAGGGTTAATAAAGTAACTTGCTACATGCAAAGGACTATGAAGTTGTTTATCCCATATAGTGTGTGTTTGTTTCCACTTTTTAAGCCCAATATGCGCGTTTATAAAAAGTAAAAGCTGAAATGGTGTTTGGTAACTTGAAAACGTTGGCTTTAATAAAAAAGCTGCGTTTCTCTCCGTTGAAGGAAACGCGCATAAACATTATGGGAGGATTTCGACCATTTTGAGAAAGTGGACTCCGCGTTTTTGAAGCTATCCGTTGGCCATAGGTAATTTTACCCAACTGCCCTTGCTTTACCCTTCGTACTTTACCTTTCTTTCTCACTTTTTTTCGCGCAAGCCTCTCGCCTCTCATCTCTCATCTATCTGCTCTGCCCTCTCTGCTTCTCTTCTCTTCTCTCTGCTCTACATCCTCCATCCGTGGTAAGTAGCTTCTTCCGTTGGAGGGTAAGGCCGTGGGTTCAAAAACCAGTTGAATGCCTTGGTAACTTAGCAATGAAAAGAAAGGGGATATATAATGGTCAAATTGTGGGATTACTTTGTTGAGCAGGAACATCCAGGTTGTCAAATATTTGGGCAAACGGTTACCACTGATCACCATGATGAATTGATTAAGATGGTGATTAATCCATCTTTGAAGGGGAATGAAGTGACGAATCGGTTTCCATCCGTTGGAGAGAGCACTGCGCCTGCGGAATGAAACTGGAATCTTCTCTCCGCTCTGCGTCATCCCCAAATCTCTCTCACTCTCTTTGTGTTTTCTTTTTTCTCTGCATGTGTGTGTTTGTGTTTTGGTTGCTTTCTCTGTGTATTTTGGGTGAGGAAGAAGACCTGAAGAAGAGAGGAGATAGAATAGTGACTAGTGAGTGGAGGAAAAGAAAAGAAAAGAAAAGATATTTGATGGGAATGGGGAAGAAACGTGTGGCTGAGAAAAAAGGCCAGGAAAAAAAAAATTTTGGAAGGGAGTGGGACACGTAAACATAGAAATTTACTTCAAAAAAATTACAAATGTGTTAAAACGTAACAAATTTTCATAACAGTTGAGTATCAAATATTTCATACGTTAAAATAAAATATTATACTAGGATTGTCCGCAACAAAAAATAAAGAGTATTGTAAAAATATTGTGACATTTTATTATATCTCTAAACTTTTTAAATTAGCACTATTTTTTTAGAAAAAAAAATAGTGCTATTGATAGAATATTTTAATGATAATTTCATAATAAAGTTTACCTAGTAAGTTGTTATTAGTTCTCATCTAGACTTACTAGTAACATTATTTTTTTTCCTACCATTAACAACTTGTCATATTAATTTTATTGTGAAATTTTTGTAAAAATATTGTGTCCATAACTTGCATTAAGAGAGGTAATTAAAACAAAAAATTATCTTTATATATATCGTCATTTTTGGTAATTTATAACTCAAACCGCCACTTTTATAAGTATTAGCCAAACACTCAGCTTTTTCAAAAAGCACTTTTTAACAACTTTTACCAAACACTTAGCTTTTTGAAAAAGCACTTTTTCATACTGTACTTTTTGAAAACTCCATTTTTTCAAAAGCTCAGTTTCAAAAAGCTGAAACAAACTCACCCATAGTATCAATAACTTTAATATAATGTCCATACAAAGAAACTTTGTTTTTCAATCTTTTTTTTTTAGTTCCTCTTTTGCTTTGTCCATTGCTTCATACAAGTACCCCATATTAGGTTTCTCATTCCCATCAACAAGACAAAGTACTCTAACTAAAGGCTCACTAACTTTCACTATGTTCTTGCATTGAGACCAAAACGAATAATCTTTCAAAACAATTTCACTTATCTCCTTTCCAACGGCAGTCTTAGCATGGGGGCAATAAATTAATTATCACAAATGAACATTTGTCTAAGTTTTTTTTTTTTTTAACCTTAGCATGCTCTGTAGACTTAAGAAGTTAGTGACAAAATTTGTAATTGCAGGACAACATAACTCTCTTCCATTTGTAAAATCTTGCTTCATCAAGTCTAAAACAACTCCATGGTTGTAAATGAACTTTGTTATTTTTTTTGCCTTCTTAATTGCTTCATCAACAAGAGGGAACCACTTAGGATTAGCAATGTTCTCTAACATCAAGTCTATGCAATGAGCTGCACAAGGAGACCAAAATAAAGTACAATACTTTTGCTATAATTTTTTTCCTAGCTTTTTTTATAGGCTGAAGCATTATCTATAATCAATTGCACAATATATTCCACACTAATTTCTTGAACAACAGAATCAAATATTTTGATAACGTTTCAGCATCCCTTGTAAGGCCTGAAGTGTCAATAGATTTCAAGAACATGGCACCCCTTGGAAAATACACCAAAAAATTCATTATTGGTTGTTGTTTTTGATTTGTCGACACATCAGACATCACTAAACAGTCATATACTTTTCAATCATTTTTTATATCTAATAAAAAATCATTAATTTCACGCACAACATTTTTCAAAAGGGGTCCTTTCAACTCATAAAAAGAAGACCCCTTAAATCTAAGCCCAACAGCAGCAATGGAATCTATTATAGGTTGATAATAGGGTGACTGAGATGCATAAAAGGGTATATTAGAATGATACCACCATTTTACCACATTCATTTTTGCATTATCAATCATTGCTTTTGTAGCCAAAGCACTTCTTATAAAGGGTTGAGCCTCGAGGGTTGTTCTTAGAGCAAAATAACTCTTAATTTTCTTCTATCCTCTTATTTGACACATATCAGTGTCAACATCCTTTCCCTTAGATTTTCGTTTACCTAATGTTTGAGGGGGACTCTTTTGAGTTTGAGTCTTTTCAACAACCCTAACCTCTTCCTCCTTATCATGATCAACATCAAATGAATCACCATATGGGTTCCCAATTTCTGATTGAATCCTCTTTTTAGTTTCTTTAGATTTTTTCAAGTCTTTAATCATTTTTTTCATTTGAAACCTAATATCAGATGAAACAACTTTACATGATTCAACTTGATCCCTAATCCCAGCAAGATGATAGTTAAGTCTAGTAATACCACCACCTTTAATCATCTTATTACAATGCAAACATATAGTGTTATTTTTTGCGTTAGGCACTGCACGGGCATGAGCCCATGTAGGATCCTTTGATTTTGCAGCGGCAGAGGCCACAAAAGCAAAAGAAGTACCAATTGAACTATGATGAGTATGATCAGCCATAGTTTATTGTTCAATGAAATGAAATTCAATCAAATGCACTAGCTAAAATTTAATTTAATTTGCATGAACAAACAAAAGACATTATTTATGACAATGTATACCACAAATCACATATCTTAAATTCTTAACTCTTGAGTCTTAATCTTAACTCCTAAGTTCTTAACCACAAAACAAATCATAAGAAAACAAATTTATGATAGGGGGAGAAGGAATGAACAAACAAAAGACATTATTTATGACAATACGATATACCACAAATCACATATCTTAAATTATTAACACTTAATCTTAACTCCTAACTCCAAAGTTCTTAACCACAAAACAAATCATAAGAAAAAAAAATTATGAATTGGCTGAAGCTTTAATACGAAAGAGTGAGAGTAGAGAAAGAATATTTGATTTTGGCTGAAGCTTCAAGTCTTCAATCTGAGAGACTGAGAGAGTCAGAGACAGAGGGAGTCACGAGAGAGTGAGAGACTTGAGTTGAGTGAGAGCACAACAGTAGAGAGACTGAGAGAGCACAGCAGCAGAGAGAGCACTTGAGAGCGAAAGAATCAAAGAATAGAATAGGAATATAGGATTATGTTTTTTTAGTAAAGTCCAAATCGGTGTCGTTTGGACTTTTTAGACTTTTACTGTGTGTATTTTTTTTTTTTTTTTTAATAACATGCCAAATCCTGTACCGGTTGATATTACCATCTTGGCTGAAATTGGCTGAAATTGTCTAGAATGACCCGAAATGCCTTGAAATCTAACCTAAGGTGGAATGTGAGGTGTTCTTGTATTGGTTTGCATTCCAGTACGAAAAATTCCAGCCTTTTCAGCCGGAACAAAACAGAATCAATATCGATGCTTTGGTTGTGCCTTTTGTTTCCAATTCTAGAATTATCATATTGTGGACTCTCAATTTTTTAATTGTATATCTTAGTGCAATATGGATTGTATAACAAATCTAGCATTGTATGATTTGATGATTCTGTCCTGAATAAAGATTTTATCAACAATGGCCCAAACTTGTTTTATTTTTTCAAATCAGAATTAGCATGCCTACACTTGGGCATCTTAGTCTAACCTTGCACTTTTGCAAATGATCAACTAGCCTAATGACAAAATCCATGCACAGCTGCAGGTGCACGCAGCAAATGCTACTCATGGCATATACACTAGCATATATAACCTGTTAAGGTCAAGACCATAGTTTATCTAGAGTAGGATTACGATGATTTTGTCAAAAGCAATCCGTAATCCTGTTTGGGTCTTCATGGCTTGTTTGAGTCGAGTACAATAGTAGGAAATTTCAAAATTCAGTCAGTTTTATTGTTGGATCTTCTCTACATAAAAATCATTAACGAATATGACATGACAAACTAAATACTCGTTAGATACGCGTGAAACCTAACTTGTTTGAAATCTCGTCCATGAATGGGGAATATGAAACAGTGGAGTCGATACCGTACTGGCCAGTACCATTCCGATGCTTAAGCTGGTATAGAAACGCAACTGTTTCATACCAATTTATATACCAGTTGTACCGGGGCCATTTCGGTCATACTGAGGCATATACTGGTATTTGGCCGGAAAATGAAAACCGGCCAAAAAAAAAAAAAAAAAAAAAGCTGACAATAAAAAGGAAAATCTTGTCTCTGCTATTGTTGCTAATATTCCGATGATAAATTTTATTTCGCTGATTGCCCACCACCTCAGATCTCTTCCTTTTCTTTGTTGTCGTCTTCTTCTTCACTCAAAGACCTGGACCAGATGCTCTCTGACTCTCTCAAGTCTCTACTCCTTTGAATTTTGTTAAGTGTGCCTTGAATGACAACACACTAATACACCTACTGACCCACGTGAATGACTTATGACAGTACCATTGCTACACGTTAGATTCAAATTTTGTTACTGCCATCCAACTGTTGAAAATAAATAAATGAAGTTTGTAATTCACGATAACTTTGGATAAGTACTAATGGTAGTTTAAAATTTTTTACATCCATTATTTTTTTTTCTTTTTTCTTATTAGATAAATTCTACTACCATTTTTGTTAGAGTTTAGATAAGTACAAGCATATCTTCTTAAAAAAAAGTATAAACCTACAAATTATATGGATTTTGACTAACAAACCTATATAAAAAAAAATTTAAATGTAAATATTTTTATATATTTATCAAAATAAATACTTAAAGGAATTTCAATTTGTGTAAGGATATATAAAATTAGTAGTAAACCCGAAACGGTACTCCGGTATTGATTGGTACCGAAATAAATCATTTCACTGGTCAAACCGGTACAGCCTCCGGTACGAGATTGACTCCCTTGATATGAAATCCGGTATGAGTCCTTATCAAAAAAAAGAAAAAGAAATCTGGTATGAGTGTATGACACTTTGTAGATGGCATTTGGGGCCCCCTACACTTTGGATGCTTTCCTTGGTTCTCTAAGGTGGAGAGGTTTCTACCTTTGGTCCTCTTAAGCACCCTTGTTTTTTATTTTTGTCTTTCACTTGGGGATAAGATGGGGCCTTGATCCTCTCTCACTCCTATTGATTGCTCATCCCTTGAATTTTGAGCTTAAGCTCTAACTGAACTAGTTTTTAGACCTATGCCACCCATGATGCCTAGGTTCTAGTCCATGTCTTCATATAGGTTGTGTGGTGAATGCGATTGCCAATTCTATTGATGAGCAGAGGTTCCTTTCTTGGACTATCTTATACCTCGCAGGTCGTCGATTCTTAATTGTGCTGGTTTTGGTTAGGTTGACACTTATTAGATGGTCAAACATTGATTATCCATAAGTAATTGGTGTAATTATCTTTTTAATTAAGATAATTATGTAATGATTGGAGCTTATTAATTTTGAACTTGAGGTAATTGGGATCTATTAATTTGAGGCCTATTAATATTAATTGTGCTAGAACTATTTTCCAAGAAATGACATCTCAGACCACTTTGAATTTTTGAGTGAGGTTAATTTTTTTTTTTTTAATAAAAAAACTAGACATTCTGGACTTCAATTTAAGCACAAGAATGAGGTAAATCCTACAAAAAATGAGTGATACAAGTTTTTTCAATGTTGGCTTTTAAGGCTGTTATGGGAGCTATGAGAAAAGTTGAACTTTTAGTTATTTTACTTGCTCACCACTCCCACTAACATCTAAAATTGGGACTACATTTATGATATCCTCTCATCTCTTGTCAACTCTCATTAAATGTCATCTCATTCTATATCCGCCATCATAACTATATAAACTCTCCTCATTTCTCATTCCAAGACACATGGAAACATCCTATCTTCTCTCACTCTTAAGTTTTAGTAAAGTAGAGTTAATATTGTCATGTCTTAGTCTCAATGAGACTCAAGATATTAGTAAGCCTTGCTCTCTCTCTCTCTCTCTCTCCCCCCTAGTTTTTCATTCCGTCATTTCCTAAAATCTTAAGCGAGGAAATCTTGTCAAATTTTGGTCTTCTTTAGTCTCAAGGTATTGAGTGAGCTCTCTCTCTTTCTCTAGGACCACCATAAAAAGCCTCATTCTCCATTGTGTGGATTCCATAAACTTGTTTTTATATTATTGTTATGTTAATTCAAGATTAGAGCATGCTAGTTGACTATTTAAATTCCTTAAATATGTTTGAATGTTCTTGATATGCTTGAATGTTGTTCATGTGTGTTCTTCCCATGTTCTTGGTAGTTTATCATATGTTCATGCATAGCACTAACTTTGATTTTAAATCCATATTCAAAGTATGAAAAACATGTTAATTTCATAGTTTTCTCAAATGCTTGGATTTAGAATGTCAGTGTTCACACATATTCACTAGAATTCATTTTTCAATATAAATGTGATGATAAATAAATGGAACTAGAGTTTTATTACTTGCACACACATTTAAATTCAATCAAGTAGAATGCCAATTTAAATTAAAGTAATAAACATGCAATTGATTAATAATATGTTGATTGATTGGATGATGTGACATGACCATTGGCCACTATATTCTAGAAAATTGGTTTCACAAGCAAGGTGGATGTCTAACACCTTCTCATCTTGTAACATAGTCTCTAGGCTTAGATTAAGAGTTAGTAACTCAAATACTTTTCCATGTAATTTTTAATCTTTAAATTGTAACTAGGAAACACAATCTAGAGATTGAAAATAACATTGATAAGTATTTGATTTACTAATACTCAATCTAAGCTTGGATGCTAAGATACAAGATAGGTAAGTGTTAGGCACTCATCTTGCCTTGATGAAATTGGTCTTCTAGACTATGGTGACCAATGATCCATTAATGTCACATTATCCAATCAATCAACATATTATCAATAAATTGCAACTTTATTGCTATAATTTAAATTGGCATGTTACTTGATTGAATTTAAATATGTGTGCATGTGATAAAACTCCATTTATTCGTCATCATATTTGGATTGAAAAATTAATTATAGTGAATGTGTGTGAATAGTGACATCTTAGATCTAAGCATTTGAGAAAATTATGTAATTAATATGTTTTTCATATTTTGGATATAAATTTAATATCAAACACTAGTGTATGCATAAACATTTGAAGAACATCGAAAAACGTGTGAGGAACGTTCAAGAATATATGAACGACTTTCAAGCATATCAAGAACATTCAAACATATTCCAAGAATTTAAAAGGCATGCTTTGATCCTAAATTAACATCACAATAAAATAAAAAAACAAGTTTACGGAAGAGATTATACCTGCATGCAAGATTCACGAGATAGAGGAGGAGACTTTTTATTGTGGTCCTAAGGAGGTAGGGAGTGCTCACTCAATACAATGGGTTTGAGGATGACCAAGGTATGACGGGACTTCTTAACTTCATCAGAATTTTGGGAGGGATGAGAAGAAGAATTAGGAGAGGGAGAGTGAGGCTTACTCAATATCTTGAGTCTTAAGAAGACCATGATATTACAAGACTAACTCTACTTCACTATAACTCGAGGGGAGGGGGGGATTATGTTTCTATGTGCCTTGGAATTAAGGAGAAGGATGGCATTTAATGAGAGTTAACAAGGGATGAGAGGAGATAATGAATCTAGCCCCAATTTTAGAGTTAGGGAAGGCTGGTGCATTAATTTTAGGGGTTGGTGGGAGTGGTGAGCAAACAAAACAATTAAAAGTTTGGTTTTTCCAATAACACTCTACAACAACCCTCAGATCCAACTTAAAAAAAAAAATATCCCCCCTCCCAAATGTCTAGTTTTCAAGAAAATTAACCTCACTAAAAAAATTTAAAGTGGTCTGAGAGATATTCACGAAATAGTTAGCAAATGTCATTTCTTGGAAAATAGGGAAAAAAAAATAATTAACAATAATAGGCCTCAAATTAACTTCCATTTAGCATTAATAGGTTCCAGTTATATCAATTTTAGAATTAGTAGGCCCCAAATCATTATCTAATTATCTCAACTAAAAAGATAATTGTGACAAAATTACTCATGAATAATTAATGCTTGACCATCTAATTAATCAAGTGTGTGCAAATCTTACCCATTGTATTATGACATGTCATTAACTATTCATAATCACATGTGGTCAAACTTAATTTGTGAGAATGCATCTTGACCATTAAACTTTTTTTTTAGAGAGTTTCAATCTATGATGTCCACTCCTGATAATAATTCTTTATTATCAGACAAGACATCAATCAATTTTTAGTGTAGGCGGGGGTTGAACTCCAGATCTCTTATACAACCATCAGAGACTTTACCAGCTAAACTAACTTAATTTCATGTAACTTTCAATATGATGGCCTGATTGAGGTTTGTAACTAGTCATTTTGATTGTTACAAAATCAAGAAATTAATGCTCCAACAGCCAAAATTAAGACGCTACCTCTGAGTGTGAAATTACCCTATTGCTAGATAGTTAGGACAATTAATGGTTTTTTTTTTTTTTTGGGTGCAAAGAGGAATTTTATATAAATAAAGATAAGTTACAAGATCACATGTCCAGTTACATGCACTTCTTTATGAGTGCCTATTTGAAAATTGTCCCTAATATACTACTCATAAACAAAAATAGGGCAGGTTTCATAAACAAAAACACTATTTTCTTGTGAACTTTCTTTCTTTGCTAGTCTATCTGCTATCATGTTGGTCTCACGGTAAGCGGGAATAAGATGGACGATCTACTCTTGCCTGATAAGGTTCTTGCAATCATCAATTAAAGGAACAAGATGTGGTACATATTGACCTTCTTTTGTTAGTCATTGTATAACCAAAGTAGAATCAAGATTCAAGATTTATAACAGATTTAAAGCCTAAATTCCAAGCTAACATTAAACTATATCTAACTGCTTCCAACTTGGCTACATTATTTGTTGTGATGCCCAAATATAAAGAGAAACCTTTAATCCATTGGCCAGTATGGGAACGGATAACCCCCACCTCTAGCCTTGCCATCAGTGTTTAAAGTTACAAAAGGTTCTATAGGAGGATTCCATTTAATAGTTTTTGTTTTTTTATTGCTCACATATGTAGTAGGGTAGGCGGTGTAGTAAAATACATGAGCTAGGTGGATAGATTTGTGAATGAGTTGAGATTGTGTAATTGATGATGCTTTAAAAATTCTTTCATTTCTTGCTAACAGGTTTGCCAAAGAGACATAACAAGAAGAAGATGCGAAGGTAGATATTCTTCATTTACTAAATTCCTTGACGTAGAATTATTTGATAACCATATTTGGAGAGGATCTTGGAAGAAGTTCAACGGTATTAATCCTGGTAATTGGTTCCAAACTTGATTTTCCCAAGGACAATCACGAAGAATATGTATAGATGTCTCAATTTGGTTACAGCTAGGGCAGTTGGGAGTCTTGGGACCGATCCCATTTTGGTGCAATGTAGAAACTTACGAGTGGGTAAGCGGTCATGTTATGTAGTGCTTTCCTTAGGAAAAACTGAATTTTCTTTGGACATGGGACTTTCCAAATCCACGTCCACTTTGAAAAACGGCTCTCATCTTGTGTCGGGCCAAGTAAGAATATGGACGCTAATTGAACAGAACATATCCCATTATTCCTAGACTAAACTAATTTATCTTGGGGAATTTGGATTTGTGCAATGGGGGTGCCTTCAATAATCTTCTTGATATTGTCCGGTAATTGTAAAGATAAGATTATCCAGATTCCATGTATTGTTATGCTTCAAAGTATCCACTTTTCGAGTTTCCTCGTTTGTAGCTGCAAAGGTCCTTTAATTTAGGGTCTTATTAGAGGGACTCTTGGTATCTATGAATCATACCACATTGACTTGACTTCCATCGCCTAAAATCCAAAGCATACCCCTAAAAAGATGTCTGCTTCCCTGATGTATGGCTTTCCAAATATGTGATGCCAAAGGTGTCGATTTAAAACCCTTGCCCATAAAGAATTGGGATTCCTCCATACTCTCCAAGCTTGGTTGGTAAGTATAGCCAATGTCTATATATATATATAAATGAAACATTTGAAACTTTCACAATTTTCCACGTTAGCACAATATCTAATATTATTATATATAATAAAAGCAGAAGCCTTTTCCTACAATTAAGGAGGCGTTGCCACCTTAGAAAAAAAGGTCACTTTAAAAACAACCATGTATAGAATTTAAACTTAAAAAAAAAAACCGTATGTGCACTGATTGGAGAGTCTTCTTTTCATCAAACGTATTTATAAAAACACAAACCCGTTTATCAAAAAAAAAAAAAAAAAAAAAAAAAAAAAAAAAAAAAACACACACACACACACACACAAACCCAAAAACCCAAACACTGTATTTCTAATCAAAAGTTTAGACTCACTCTAACTTCCATTTCTTCTCTACAACTTCATACACATAGGTCAGAATAGCGTGTTCAAATACTACCTCATTAGTTTCACCTAACCAAAATCTCGACCATTACACCATTTGAAAACCCGATCGTTACACCTATAAGAGAAAACAAAAACATAAAACCCAAAAACTACCCTCCCGATAAACCCTTTCTTCTTTTGTGCCTCTTCCTTTGCGTTGAAGCAGTTCTATACCTCTCTCAATTCTCAAAACCCCCTAAACCATAGCCCATGGCCGCCCTCTCTCCTTTAGTCTCCCATCGCCGTCATATACCATTTAGAACAACTATCAAAAGACATGCCTAAGATTTGTTAAAAAAACAAACAAAACTAGTCATTTTGCCCTTTTTTTCTCTATTGTTTAGAGGAGAATAAAAAAAAGAAGAAAAAGGTCTCATGCAGTGGAAGATAGAGAAAGGTTGGAACCACTACTAATGAGTTTTTATCTTCACATTTAAGTTTTTTTTATTAATTACGATTAGGTTTTGATATTTTGTTTGGTTGGTTTGGATTTGTTTGGGTCTTTAGGTTATATTTGGTTCTTATTATTGTATTTGAGTTATAAGTGGTTCTGTTTTGATTATTTGGGTTAAACTGTGCCATAATACATCCACCCTTTGCCCCAATCAGACCCTACCTCCATTGATATAGTCTCTACTTTTTGTTTCGTTAAATTTAGGTCTGGAGAGGGCAAACGTGAGTTTACTATTTGGAAAGAGCATTGGTAAGGCGTGTGAAAAGAGTTGGAAAGAGAGAAATCTAACATCTTTGGTCAGACCGCTTGAAACCTTTATAGATATTATTTAAGTAAATATTGCTTTAAATGTTTGATTTGTTTTAGGCTTAAGTTTTGGTACTTAATTGAATTGATTTTGATTACGATTGTCAATTTGTCATGTAATAGAAGCTATAAATATTTTTTCTTCATGTATTATTTTTATTTCCTTTCATGCATGTTTTGATCTCATGTTAGATCGATGCAGAGTTATGATTGCCACTATATCTTCTATTTCATTTATTTTTAAATGAATTTCATTTTCGTTTGTTAATGCCTAACTACAAAAAAAAAAAAAAAAAAGAAAAAAAAAAAAGAGAAGAAAGTCTATACAAGGTGTTTATTTTTAAATGAATTTCCTCCTGCCCATCATCATGCTAGAACCAATACCAATATGTTTTGCTTTTTTTTTTTTCCCAGTTTGTTCATTAAATATGATCAAAATCTAGTTTGATTTAGGTCTTTAACTTGAAGTTATGTTTTTCTATTAGCTTTTTAGTTTGTGCATTAAATAGGATCAATTTTTTTTATATTTGTTTGGATTGGTTTCAGTTTAGGTCTTTAGGATATATTTGGTTATGATTTAGTTGTTTGGGTTAAATTTGTTCATGTTTATCTATCTATGTTGTTTGGGTTAAAACACAGGAGAACGGATTTAAAGAACTTAAGCGAATCTTAGTCTCTTTTGGACAATTTGAATGTCAAAATAAAGCAGGAGATTATTCTAGACAAAGTTATAAACAATAAAAATCAAGTTGGAAGGAAAAAGTAAATTGATAGTTTTCCCTTAATCCAAATCATATAGAAGTAGTAACGTGAATCTCTGTGGAGGGAAGGCTTTTCAATTCATTCAATTTTTTTATTCTATTGAAGAATGAAAGAATAAGGTGATGAGATCAAAGGAATATGGGTCATATTTTGTTGAGTTTGTTTTTATTGCCAATTAATTATGTATGGTACAATCTTGGTATTATAGAAAAAAATAATGTCTTACCTTAAATGTTGCCTCATGACTGAGTAAGATGTGTATTCAAGTTTTGATACTCTGTGATCAATTTGTATTCTAATCATGCACCACAAATGTGTAATACTAATATCCATATTCCCAAGAGGATTGACTTTTTACCTTTTGTGGCTACTTTGCTTTAAGTGGATGTGTTTTAAGACTAAATGTGAGAGTTAACACAAATCTATCTATTGAGAAAGGAATATATTTATCTTCAAAAGAAAGATAAGCAGAGAACTTACTAGATAGGACTACTTCATTAATAGAAAAAATTATTCCTTATAGCCAAAATTTGTTTGCAAAAAATCAGTGAAACTTGAATGGAAACAAATGCAACTAAGATTTATGGGAGAAACTATTTTTCATTTTTGTTTAATTTGGTAAAAGTCTTGAAGGTGGCAAATGTTTGTTTGTCAAGGCAAGTGTGTGGTATGGAGTCTAATATGGGTTAGCCCTCTTTTTAATGCTAAGAATAAGTTTTTGTTTTTGCCTTTTGGCTTTTCTTTCATATTTTCTATTAAAATTTTTTATTGCCTTCCACTCTAGTTGCATAATTACCGGGGTTAGGTACTTTAAACTTTTGTTTCAATGGTAGACAATTACGAACAATTTGTTTTGTTGTTTTAGTTTTACAGTTGCTGGTGTGTGAATTGTATTAACAAAACTGAAAAATGAATGGTCACTATTAAGTTTGCATGTAATAAAAAAACTGCAAAGATGCTCTATTCATGTACTTCTTTTATACAAAATAGGTACAATATTATTCTAATAATTATTTTTTTATTGCTTAAGCTCATTGGTATATCCGGCTGAATTCCAATGAGCCAGAAAATTATATTTAGTCGTGGAACCCTCCCTCTCAATATTCATTCATTTTAACTACCAATTGCATTGTTCATTCATTGCCATATCCCTTCCCTTCTAATTGCCATCTGCTCTATCTGTACTTTGCCTCAATCCTTGCCGCTCTGTTCATTTTTCCTGCCCTTATCCCTTCTCTGCAATAGCATATCTGGAAGGTAAGCACCCACTATTTTCAATTCCTGTAACTTCTCAACGGTAATTTTCTTATTTGAATTTCTATATATATTTAAAATTTTCCACTCTTGCTAAATTGGCTAGGGTTTTCCTTTGATCCCCATTGAAGGATAGATGGGTTTATTCTCTTTCTTTGGATGCCTTGGTCTCAAATTATCATCTCTGTATTTTGGTTTGGGTAATATTAGGGATTTTCACTCTTGATTTTAATAGTTAGCTTTCACCTTTGCTGCTTTTAAATCTGAAAATTTACAATGTAGGATAATTTATAATTTTTTCTAAGTGAAATTATGGTTTCCTGGATTATTTGCTATGTTTTTGAATTAGGGATTTTTGCTCTTGATTTTAATAGTTAACTTTCACCTTTTCTACTTTTTAATTCGACAGTTAACAGTGTAAGGATAATTTACAATTTAAAAAAAAAAAAAAATGAAATCATGGTTCCTGGATTTTACACTGTGTTCTTGAATATTAAGGGATTCTTTCTGAATTATGGTTGTTTGGTTTACACTTTAATTCGTAGATTCAGATTTTGTTGAATTGTTGAACAACCCTTTAAATGGAAGCACACTTTCACATTTTTACAATGTCCATATCATTTACAATATTATCTTTACCTTCTTCTGTTGTCTCTCTTTCATCTTTCTCTCCTGTAATTTGAACAACCTTCTGACCTTGTGTAATTTAAATTATTTTTATTGTAAGCATTTGGTTTTACTTTGAGCATCACTCCATTTGGAGATTATTGGAACTTTGATCATGATAGTGTGTTTATAGGCTTTTATGAAGTATGATGTATTGTACACTACATTAATGCATTTGGTGTTCTTTCTTCACTTAATTATTGATAGGCCAAAAATATATTGACCTTTTGTGATAACTTAATTAATTAATTAGTCAAGCTAATTAATTAATCCAATTAACATGCAAAATGTGTGATAGCACAAACAAATCACCAAATAACTAAATGCAGTGGAAATTAAATTTGACACTGTGATTTATTTACGAATGGGCAAAACTTCCAAGGAAAAAACCTCGCCGGGTGATTTTAAGGTCACCACTCCCGAGAATTCATTATTTTCACAATAAGCGGTTACAAGTAAAGGAATCCTAGTACCTTTTACCAACATATAGTTGAACCATTACCCCAATATCCAATTGGACTTGTTCTATAGTGACAATTTCTCTTTTTAATGCACAGCTTCCAGTACGTGACTAACTAATAGATGCGCGGATCCTAATATGCGACTTAATCACCAACTTGGGAAAGATGTTGGCTACAAAGTTCGTCATTTCATCAACACAATGAACATCACGAAGCTCCTTGGTCACAAAACCTAATGGCGTACAAACGCAGTAGCCTCTTCAAGAGAAAGAAGAACTTGGGCAAATTCTGTCTCCGGCCACAATTTGCATGAACAACACTTATCTCCACACTCGTGCAACTATGCAACCTTTGATGGCCCTCAAAATAATCTTTATATATGTTTAGGGTTGTGAGAAGAAAAAGCCTAAACATGTACACACAAATTGGAGTGAACTCAGATTTGAAAAACTGATTTTCATAATTCTCGATAGATAAGGTTATCTTTCGAGCAGCTGTCAAACATCGGGCTAAGGTAAGCTTTTAAACCTCGATAGATTCTATCTATCGAGCTAGCTATTGAGCTTTAAAATCCACCACTTCTTCACTTGTTTCTTGGACAGATTTGCATGGTATTAACACTTGAACTTGAACTTTTGTTCTTGAAGTATTAAACACATCCTAGATCTATCTAATTACAGGTAAAGAGCGTTTTGTCAAAGGATTGACCAATTCTAAATGACATATGTTCCTAACATTAATCACATATGTCCTAACAATCTCCCTCTTTGGTAATCCATGACAAAACCATAACAAACCAATGAACATACTATAGGAGTCATAAATCACTCAATTCATACTCACTTGTTGAATACAATAAAATCTATCCTAACACAAACTCTTGAAAAACTTTGCAAGAAGAGAGTTCATGGCAAGAAAATTTTGACAATCTGTATTTCTGAAACACTTGAAACAATACTCATCACGGCATCTTAGTGTGAAATAGATAAAAGATTGCATACAAGTAATAAGAAGCATGTACATAAAGAAAGAAAAGAAACAACACATAAAGAGATAGGTGAAAGAACCTCAATATGTATATATCAATAATGGGTATAAGGTTTGCTATCACAAAGTAAGAACAATGTATCTATAAAAGGTAGAAAAGAAAAGAATACATAAATTCTCACTACATCCTTTAACAAGAATAGACACTCCCCTTAACAAAAATCTCTTATGCTAACTCTCCCCTTATGCACATGACTACTCTCATACCAAAACTACTCCCTTTTTTTGTCACGAATGACAAAGGGAAAGTAACTTAAGTAGTCATCTCATCGTCACTAGAAGAGCTAGCACCATCGTCCTCATTAGTATCGCCATTAGAGCCACCATCGTCGTCCTCATCCTCAGAAGCCTCTAGAGAAGGACAGGAAGACTCTACGAAGCCACCAAGGCGAGCCTGTTGTTGTGCAATACGATTGACACAGGTTTTCACTTGACACAACTCATCGTTTTGTGATAAAGTTATAGTGAGACAAAGGATGGAGAACAAATGCCATCACTATGTTAAGAAACCTCGGACCTTTAGGAAAGGCCGAGCAACGGGTGTTTAGACGATCACCCAAGAAGAAGGAGTCTCACAAAACAGAGACATGAGCTTGTCTTTGGACACAGTCCCACCTCGGGATGTGGAGCACCTCAGATATAATATCCGGGGTGACCACTATTCGTGTACCTTGAATGCAAGTGACAAAAAGAGGTACTGAAAAATCAAATTCGTGCATATTGGAGTAAGACTCCTGAATGATCACGGAAGGGTAAGTGACCGAGACGTCGCACAGTGACTCCCATCCCCTACTGTTGATGACAGTGGGAAGGTCAATATCGAAAAAATCCGATAAGATGACTTGGCATTCCGAATGAATGCCTTGTCGAGAAAAGTTCTTCGAGAAGTCCATACGGGCTTCTTATCACGAAACTGAAGATGAGAAGAAGTAGAATCAAAGGAAGATGCCCCGGAATGAAGAGGATTCCAGGACAGAGTGGATTTACTCTTAGGTGCCATGATACAGACTGAACGAAGGAGAGAGAGGGAGACAAGTAGAAAAGCACCAAACAGTTTAATATCAATATGATAGAAAATGTAAGGTACATATGCATGAGCATGTGACATGCAACAATAAAAGCATCATGGGCTTAGCCCAATCCAAACTTACCAGCATATAAGCTTGCAACAAAGTAAACAAACATCTAAATGCATGAATCATTGTTAAAATGCAAATGTGATGCAATGCATGATCATTTAGGATCATTTACACAAAACCCATCCCAAAATTTTGCAAAAACCTCTTTAATTTTGAAAAACCCCAAAATTTTCAACAAATCATAAAGATGAAATGCATGATTAATGAATGAATAAGAGACATACCAGAGGAAGAAAGTGCTCTAGAGACCGAAGAACACTTGGGGAAGAGGTTTGGAGTGAGAGAGAAGAGTTTGGGAAGGTGAGAAGATAGAAAGGATCGAGAGAGATCGAGAAAAATGAAGTTGAAATTGCGCTGACCCTTTATATAGAAATCCATAACTCTTGATAGATTGAGAGGTGTCGAGATTTAAAGTTTGATAGATACATTTATCGAGAAGCTATCCAAAGGTGTCCAGAGCAAAAGCGGCTTGATGGATCGAGAAGCTATCAAACATCTACCGAGGAGACAGAAACTTTCTCGATGGATCGAGAAGCTGTTGAGAAGCTTTCGAGCCCAATTCTCAAAAACTTTGATGAATTGAAATTGCGATAGCACCTGTCGAGAAAGGAAGATTAATAGCTGGATAGATAGCTTAGCTATCGAGAGGTATTGAGAAGCTATCGAGATTGATTAAAAACAGTTTTTCAAAGAAGAGAAAAACATAGACATGAATGCAATCAAGCATGCTACTCAACCAAGGATCTAAATAATATGTTAAGCTCTCAAAAACATTGCTCAATAAGAAAAATGTCAAGCATTTAGATCCAAAAAAAACACACACACACACACACACTAAACAAGTCTAACCAATTTTATATTTAAAAAAAAAAGTTAAGATAGTTTAGTGAGCATACATTAACATAAGTATTCCTTGTGATGGCCAAATCACATTGTACCTGTATATGTATCAAAAGTAGCAAAAAATATTACGTTTAGTGTGTGAAAAATATCACAAGATTGCATAAGTGTCTATATGTTATGACGATTTGAGATATGAGAAAATCCATTTAACTCAATAACGGTCATAACTGCTTGATAGGGACTACCACCTTCGAGGTATATCCTATAAATCCCATATCTCCTAGAAGACACGCTTGCAATCATATATATAAAACAGTTTGATTCATTTTGCTTTTAATTTTCTTTACATATTTTCTTTTAAGCATATCATGCATGGTCATATGGGAGAGATAAAAGAAATACCCAATTATGTTTAGCTTCTGACATTACACTATCGCTATGTTGAAGCATACAGATATCATTTCATGATTGGCGGGCAAAAGTAGTGAGATGGTTATTTATGCATTTCTCTTAGGATTTTCTAATCTTTTCCATAAAAAAGAGTGATACGAGTGTTAAGTACAAAAGATTATTTAATCTTACTCATCACAAACATGAACCACAAAGTTGACTTTCTTAGTTTTGCATAGAGATGCTCATCTAAGTTACAAGAGATACAAAGTTTAGAAAACTTTGTTTTAATGGCTATTCAAGGTACATAAGTACCAATGTATACAAACACACACTGTTTTGTATTTTTTTGATTTTTCAAAAAAAAATTTATTTTTATGAAACGCAAAATAAAAAAAATTGAAAATAAACAAACAAAAACATGTTAAACAAAGCAATGCATAATACTAGATTGACTCAAAAATAAGAAAGCAAAAAACATAAGTAATGCATGATCAAAAACAAGAAAGGGGAGAGAGAGAGAAAAAAGTGACTAAATCACTTGGAGCCTTTTTCCTTTCACACCTTGGAAGAACTTTTCTGTTTTATAAACCCTTGATCTAGCGTTAAGGCAGAAGAATTGAAACCGTTCAAGTTCGAAAGGAACATGAGGGCTTTAAGTAGATCTCCAAGAGGAGCAAGAGAGGATGGAAATTGATTCTGGTTTCTTGATCAGATCATACTGTTGCTCTGTTGAGTAGCTACCCACTTATAACAATTAGTTTGACTATGTCCGGTTGCTCCACAGTGATGGCAGAGATGTTGCTTCTTCTATTTAGGCTTTTCGATATTGCCTTTCTTAACCCTATGGTTTTTGGTTTCTTTCATAGCAAGTTTAGGGAGTGCTCCTAACATAGATTTACCCTTGTCTATGTTCTTATTAGCTAACAGTATTTTGTCATCATTGTTCTTAGATTCAACATCATTAGCAGGTGGAACAAAACAGTATTACTAGAAGAAGCAATTTTAGGAGAAGAAAAATCATATCCTAGACCGGTTCGATCAGAAGCAGATTTTTAAAGGCTAAGCATTTCATTAAGTTTTGCACTTGAAATCCTCTCTAGCTGAGCTCTAACTTGGAACAGTTCTGCCTTAAGCTTCTTGGTCTTTTTACCTAATAAATTATTCTCAAATCTCAATGCTCCAATAGTCTAATTGACTTAATCAAACATTGTGGAGATTTCTTCTCGTTCAAGGTCCACATTAGGATTCCATCATCCTCAGGTTTAGTGGCACTTAATGTAGCAGCAAGTACCTTGCTCTTCCCAATAGTCTTGAGATATGCAGGGTACTCCTGTTTCATGTGTCCAAAGCCTTGACACCCGAAACACTTAGGTCATGAGGGAACAATGTACTAACCGCCATCCCTAGCATCTTCTTCCCTTTGTCTTGGCTCTTAAACTAAAAAGAACTAAATTGCCTATGGTCCTTGTCGAAGCCCTTTCCATGGACATTCTTCATAAACTTTTTGAACTGCCTTGTAATTTAAAATTTCATTTTAGAATCTTCATCGTCAAAAGACTCATTAGTGTTACTGCTTTTGGCCTTCAGTGCAATGCTCTTGCTTTTTCTGAGACACTCAATCAAATAGAGATTAGAAAAACAAGATGTATTCAAAATAAAAGATCTTTCCTTTCTTGCCAGTGGCAGCCATGACAACAGAGGTCAATGGATTATACAACAAAGATTAATCCTAATCAGAGTGTGTCCGCTCTGATACCACTTGAGAGGCCAAAATATATTGACCGATTGTGGTAAATTAATTAATTAATTAGGCAAGTTAATTAATTAATTCAATTAACATGCAAAACGCGTGGTAGTACAAATAAATCTCCAAATAACTAAATGCAGTGGAAATTAAATTTAACATGGTGGTTTTTTTACGAATGGGGAAAACTTCCGAGTTAAAAATCTCATCAGGTGATTTTAAGGTCACTACTCCCAAGAATTCACTATTATCACAACAAGCAATTACAAGTAAAGGAATCCCAATACCTTATACCAGCCTACAGTTGAACCCTTACCCCAATACTTAATTAGACTTGTTCTGTAGTGACAATCTCTCTTTTTAATGCACGGCTCCCAGTATGTGACTAACTAATAGATGCGCAGATTCCAGTACGCTACTTAATCACCAACTTGAGAAAGATGTTGGTTGCAAAGTTCTTTAGTTCATCAACACGATGAAGATCATGAAGCTCCTTGGTCATAAAACCTAACAGCGTACAAACACAATAGCCTCTTCAAGAGAAAGAAGAACTAGGGCAAATTCTGTTTCTGGTCACAATTTGCATGAACAACACTTTGCTCCACACTCGTGCAACTGTGTAACCTTTGACGACCTTTAAAATAATTTTTATATATGTTTAGGGTTGTGAGAAAAGTAAACCTAAACATGTACACATGGATTGGAGTGAAATCAGATCTTAAAAACTGATTTTCATAATTCTCGATAGATAGGGTATCTATCAAGCAGCTGTTGAGTATCGGGCTAAGGCAGTCTTTTAAACCTCGATAGATTCTATCTGTCGAGCTAACTGTCAAGTTTTAAAATCCAGCGCTTCTTCATTTGTTTCTTGGACAGATTTGCATGGTTTTAACACTTGAACTTGAACTCTTATTCCTTAAAGTATTAAACACGTCCTAGATCTATCCAATTACAAGTAAAGTGCGTTTTATAAAAAAATTAGCCAATTCTAAATGACATATGTTCCTAACATGAATCACATATGTCTTAACAATTATTTGCAAACAGATTAACATTAATTGTGACAAAAAGTTCTAATTTATGGCTTTAGCAAGCCTACTTTAGAAGGAATGCTTATACTTAATTTTTATAAGGTGAAGTTGTAACTAACTTATATCTCTTGCTTGAGGTACATGGTGCTTTGTAAGGAGCTAACTTACCAAATGGAAGGCATTGAATTTTTGAAGGAGCTTTTAGAGTAAATTTCAAAACTTAGTTTTTAGCTAAGATCCTTGCAACATTTTTTCTTTGAGAATGCACTTGAAATTCCAATGTCTCTTTAGTTTCACAAGTTTACATAATTAATGGTTATTTTTTATGGATCAAACCTTTCTTTTGTAGTCTCTCTTTCATATTTCTCTCCTATAATTTGAAAAACCTTCTAACCCTATCATTTTGTTGAAATATAGATTTGCTTAGTTATTTGCCAAGCACAACACTTGGGTAATTTACAATAAGAGTTGAGGAACAAACTGAAAGGTAAGGAGTTCTTGATTTTCTCTTTGTTTATCTCATACTTTGTATTAGATTTTGTCTATTAGTGTATTTGTGTTTGAATTGGCTCTGATTTGCATATTTTAGCCAGCTTTCTCTTCAAAGAAACAAATATTTGCATTCAATTAATTCTTATACTGCATTCAACTAACCTATCAAGCTATTATGTTCTCTTTTAAAAATAACTGCCACCAACCATATTGGGTTATTTGATTTGTCATAACTACATAAGCTGTTTGTGATTCACTTTCATTAGTTTATAGCATTAAAAGCTCGACAACAAGAGATTTATTTGTATGGGTTCAAAAGAAGACAAAACAAATGAGTATTCAAAAAATAAAAGACCTATCGGGAGGCTTTTTGTAGAACACCTAGCAGATATAGTAATTTGTTTTTACAAACATATCCTATACTTTAGGCCAAATTAGTTAATAGCAAAGTGATGTTATGTTGTCTTTGGCAAGATGCTATATGAGATGGATGATGTCTACAAGAGTGAAGTAGAAGGATATCTTCCTTTGGGTTTTATAGAGTGAAACTCAATGCATCATTTATGTTTTATGCTAATGCTATTTTTTTTTTTAAATTTTTTTATTTTTATTTTGCTAGGTCTTAATTTCTACTTAAAGCCAGAGCGTAGTTGAAAAAGAGGTAGAGACAAATAAGAAAATGAATATTGGTGTTACTGAGAAAAGTGCAAATATTATTAAGATCCTAATGAAGTAGGAGTTTATGGAAATGGATAGTGGTAGGAAGCATCAAGAAATTGAAAACCAATTGTACATGGCTCAAGGAAAGAGCAAGGCAATGCATAGATAATGTTGTAATGTTTTATGTAAATTTGTTTTTGCAAAACATTATACATATATTATAGCATATTTATTATAAAACTTTGTTACTAATGAGTTCGTCATAAAAAGTAACAATTATAAATTGCAAACATATATTTATTATAATTATTTTGTTCAAGTAATGAGCAACAATTAAAACAACTTTGGAGTAATATTGTATGATAAAAGTTGATAAAAACATATTAATTCATTCTATATGATTGATTTTTATTATGTGATGTAATAATAAACTTCATTACGAAATCTTTTTTCTTCTTCAATGCTTTGTTATTGCAGTATGGTGATGCTTGTTATCATCATTAATTTCTCCATTTTCAATGTTTGAAGTTTAGTCTGTCCATATTTGTTCAATTTTTGAGCATTCATCACTTTTTCCTTTCGTTGCATCATTTGTTTTAATCACTAATGAATTGGCACCAGGAGATTCTTGATTGGATCTTACAAAGTGTGGATTTCGTCGCTAAGATTTTTTGTAGGTATTTGCATTTATATTAAATTTCAATGATGTGACAGTTTTTTTGTAAATGTTTTTATTTTTTTTTTGTTAATTTTGGAATAGTGCAGCAAAAAGAATTAATATAGCATATTGGATTGTGTATTTTTTTTTTCTTCCTTGCCTTTTATTAATTTGAAGGTGCATCAAAAATCTTAGCAACTATGTAATTAAATGAAGTAAGGAAATCCATTTTTCCTTTTTTTTTTTTTTTTCAAATCATGTGGAATTCCTTTTTCAATATCAATAGTTTTACAATAATTTAAATAAGTTATACCTCAATTTATTTTTCAGTAAAATCTCTTGTATATTTATCTAGGATGTTCTTGGCATCTCGATCAAATATCACAAAATTTGTTTTGTCAGTTTTATCAAAGACTTCAATTTGAATCCTGTATCTGAAGTAGTTTGCAATTGTGTGTGTGTATATATATATATAGTAGTTATAGTGAGATAAATATATTATAAATATTTGTTTAATGTGAGTGCCTCTAACTTTGGGATAGAAAGATTTGTTTTTGTTTCACATTTTGCACACCAAAATGATCTTGCTTGTGGTTTGACATTCCTTTCACAAAGTATGCACAAAATGTAAAACCAAACCATTGTTGTATCAATGTTACATATTGTTGCAATACCCTAACAATTCACATCTTTCAATGAACTTTGAAATTAATATGTATTTTTTTAATGTAAATAATATGATGTATTATTAGTTGGCGTAAATGCACTTTTGGTCCCTACATTTTAGGATCATTTCTATTTTGGTCTCTACATTTTTGTTTTACCACTTTTAGTCCCTAAATTAATTAACGCGTTCCATTTTGATCCTTACCATTAGTCACTTAACAGAAATTGCTGACGTGGCAAACGGCATCCACTGTTGGCACATTAAATGCTGACATGACGTGGCTAATAAAATAATATTAAAAATGCCACGTCAGCTTATAAATTTTTTTTAAAATTATTTATTTATTTTAACTAAATAAAAAAAATTAAAAACAGATTGTTTAAAAAAAAATTAAATTAATTAAATAAAAAAAAATTTACATGATGTTCTTCCCAACCATCATGAGTTCTTCCTTAAAATCAAGAACATGCCAACATGAAACACCCAAAATCAAAAGGCATAGATCTACAAAATACAAAGACCTTCAAAGATTCAAAACAAAAAGAACACAAACCCAAACTCAACCCTCAGTCTTAGCAAACCCAGGACATCACATGAAAAATCAAACCATCCATACAAAAAATCAAACCCAAAAGTGAAAAATGCACGGCCAATTTCCCAGTCAGAATCCGATGCTTCTTCTTCTTCTTCTCTCTCTCTCTCTCTCTCTCTCTCTCAATCCGCAAACCCTCTCAAACCTTCGACCCAGCCCCGGATCCTGTAGTGGAGGAGGAGGAGGGGGACGCGAGGAGGGGGTCGATGATGGCGTTCATCTCGGCCTCCAAGGCGCTTCTCGTCCATCAGAGCCTTCTTTTTGACCTGGGTTTTTCTTTCCGATCTGGGTTTCTTTCTGATCTGGGTTTCTTCTTCTTTCCGATCTGGGTTTCTTCTTTTCCAATCTGGGTTTCTTCTTTTTTCGATCTGGGTTTTTCTTTCCGATTTGGGTTTCTTCTTCTTTCCAATCTGGGTTTCTTCTTTTCTGATCTAGGTTTCTTCTTTTTCCGATCTGGGTTTCTTCTTTCCGATCTGGGTTTCTACTTTTTGGATCTAGGTTTCTTCTTTTTCCGATCTGGTTTTCTTCTTTTCCGATCTAGGTTTCTTCTTTTTCCGATCTGGGTTTCTTCTTTTCCGATTTGGGTTTCTTCTTTTTCCGATCGGGGTTTTTCTTTCCGATCTGGTTTTCTTCTTCTTTCCGATTTGGGTTTCTTCTTTTTCGATCTGGGTTTCTTCTTTTTCCGATCTGGGTTTCTTCTTTCCGACCTGGGTTTCTTCTTTCTGATTTGGGTTTCTTTTCTGCTCAAATCAGGCGCCGTGGTGGTGGGTTTGCAATCCGTCTTGGGTTTGTTGTTGTTTGTTTGTTTTTTTTTTTTTTTTTTTTTTTTAATTTTAATTTCTGGGTTTGTGTTCTTAGATCTGGGATTGTCTTTTTCTTGTTCTTGTTCAAGGCACTCTTAGATCTCAATTAATGTGATTTTTTGTTTTTAATTTTGTTTATTTAATTAAAATTAATAAATTAATTTTTTTTTTTTAAATTTAGATGTTGACTTGGTAATTTTTTAATGTCAAAATGAATTTTTTAATTATTATTTTACTGTTCCGTCAGCCACGTCAACAATTTCTGTTAAGTGACTAACGGTAAGGATTAAAATGGAACGTGCTAATTGATTTAGGGGCTAAAAGTGGTAAAATAAAAATAGAGGGACCAAAATAGAAATGACCCTAAAATGTGGGGACCAAAAATGCATTTACGTCTTATTATTTTTTTATGTAAATGATGAGTATTATTTGAAATGATTAACAAACCTGTTTTGCAGGATCTCATTCAATACATTTTATCTTTATTGTTGTCTTACATTATTTAAAGATAAATCCTCCTATGAAAATTTTTTTGCATGTATTTTTAGTATTTCTTGAATAGGATCATGTTTTTTACCATTCCTATCATTGAATTTTTTTAAAGAAAATATTAAGTTAATGGAATTTTGTGAATTAGTATATGCTATTTATTTGACATTTTGTTATTATAAATTTTAGAAATATGCACTTGTCAATTATTTCAACAACCTCAGGGGTCTCAAGATTTATATATATATATATATATATATATATTTATGTTGCATTGGTTGATGACAGATAATTTGGCTGTATAAATTGCACAGAATATTATTAATAGACAAAAGCATATTAAATTGAAATTGGGAAAAAATAGAGACACGATTTCATGAGAATGAGATTTTTTAGAAGTATTATCTATACGTGGGGAAGGAAGAAGAGAGTTTATTAAAGGGTAAGAGTTTTCGCTTTGATTTACATATGGAAATGGTCAAACTTGGGTCATAATATGTAAAGTAATAATTAGGCTTGAGTTTTTCATAAGGTTTGGTCTACTTTTAAAAGGTAGTCCATTTTGTAGTGAATAACTTTTGGTTTAATTGTCAAGGACAACTCATATTTGCTATAATAGTAAAAAAAAGTTATCATGATCTATTAGGTAACAGTAAAAAGTACATAACAAAAAGAGATAAAAAATGCTAAATTTATATAATAGTAAAAATAAGTTACTATGATTTATTGGGTAATAGTAAAAAAACTTAATGAAAAGAGGTAAAAAATGCTAAATGCAACATTAGAGTTTCACGTGGCAGGACCTCATGCACTCTCACATGAGGTCCCTGCTTATATATATTAATGATTGCTATTGAGAAAATTTTATAATGGAATACTTGGTTAGGCCTACCATAGCCACTTTCATTGCACTTACATAGGCTTGGACATTTGATCTTAAGGGACCAATTTTTACTTTCAATCAGTGCAAGTGCAAAATAAGGATTGGCTTTAGGGGATCTCTTTTTCTTGGAATTAATTGTCCTCTTTGCAATGTAAATTGAGGAGTTATAGTAAGAATCCTATAATGGTGATGAGGTGTTTTGTGTTTTCTTCATTATGTTTCATTTGAAAATATTTCATGCATTAACACAGATTAAGATGAATTTTATAATCTCTTTCTTTTTTTCTTTTTTTAAAAAAGGAAGTTTATAAAAACAAAATAATTGGGAATTTTTTTTTGTCTTCTTCTTTTTATACAGAAGTATTTAGTTTTCTATTAAACATGTATAGAGTTATCATAAGATTTTTACGATATCATATTTATGATTAGTTGGCTTAAGGAGCTATCATGGAGTTTTTATGATAATATACATGATTAGAGAATAATATTGGTAGAATTAAAAACTTAGTGAAAATAGCAATTTCCTAACAATAGAATTGAAATATTTTATTATTATTACTTTTATATATATATATAAAACCAAAATCTCTGAATCTCTTACAATTTCCCATTTCAGCATAATATTTAAATAAAATAATCTTTGTTTAGTCCAAACTTAACAAGGAGTGAAATTTTATCTTTTTAACAAGTTCAACTTAAACTCAAATTCATCATTATCATTTTTTTTAAACAAAATTATTTTTGTTTAATTCAAACTTAACAAATAATGAAACTCTGTCTCTCTAACAAGTCTAACTTAAACTCAAACTTAAACATTTATAATATATCTCCAAATTTGCAAGGTTAATCATGAACACTATAAAAGTAAAGCAAACCCCAATTTTTTTTTTTTTTTTTAAAAGCCGAGTAGAGGTATGAGCTCTTTTTATATTATTTTCTTCTCCTCTACTTTGTTTAAAAAAAAAAATTATTTTATAGTTTTTTATGTATTTTTTTAAAAATAATTTTCGTACATGAATCACCAAACTCTCTTTAGCCCTTTTTTACAAGATAAAAAAGTTTACAATGTAAAAGAATAATTGGAATTATTCTTTTGAATAAAACCTATCTTTCTCATATATTTTTCAATTGTTTAGTCATATATATTTTGTTTTATTTCAATAATTTCTAAGCAGTAAATTATTTAATTCTTTAATATTTTTTGGTCTTTCAGAAGTTTTAATATCTGAATTTTTAAGTTATTTTTTTGCAGTATCTAAAATGAAAAAGTTTTTGTAAACCATTACACATTTAATTAATGATTTCTTCATCAAATTGTAACACAAATTGAAGTCATACAAGAGCAAATCATGCAATGGTGTAATTTTTTAAATTTTTTAAAAAATTATTTTAGTTTACCTCATAAATAACTAGGTTCCCATGCATAACATGGATTAGTTACTAATTCTTTTAATATTTGAACCTCCTTTCTCTTTAGGCCTAGTAATCATATCCCAACCAATGGTATGACAGATCTTATGATTGCTATTGATAAAAATTTAGATTGCCATCCTTCAATACGTCAATGAGTTTTATCGATAAGATTTTGGTAAGATTGAAAATTTCTCCTGTGCATAAAAATAGGAGTCCCTAAATATGTGCCCAGATAAGTAGTAGTAGGTATATTAAAAATTCCTTTAATTGTATCTTTATTACGCCTTCTGGTATTTGGGTAGAAAAACATCTTAGATTTATGTGATCTGCCCTGAACATGCACAAAACAAGTCTAGAATATCTTTCAATTAATTTTGGCATCCAAGTTGTTTAGCCTTTATAGACAAAAATATATCATCTGCAAGGAACAGATGCGAAATTCTAATCTAACCCCTAAAAGTCATAGGCTGGATCTCTTTTTTCCTAGTTGCATCTTCTAACATCATGGATAATCTTTCCATGCATAAAATGAAAATATATAGGAATAACGGGTCCCCTTGTTTAATCTTTCCATGCATAAAATGAGAATATATATATATATATATATATATATATATATACTAGGTGCAAATTCTGGCAATTCAGTTCCATCTAAAGGATTTTAAAAGTGGTATTAATGATCATATCCATAATGAGAAGTCTTAGATTTACAGGGACATTAAAAAACTCAAGACGTATCTCTAATAAAATCTCATTCCAAACTATCATAAGCTTTATCGAGATCTAATTTTAAAATCACATGACCAGCTGCACCTCTTCTTTTTTTCAAAGATCAAATAATTTCTTGGACAATTATAATATTATCACTCATTCTACAACCTGGAATAAACCCCACTTGACAAGGATTTATCAATTTGGCAATATAAGGTTTCAATTTGTCCACGATAATCCTTGATACCAATTTGTCTAAAAGTACTACCTAAACTAATAGGATGAAAATGGGTTAAAGTCTCTGGGTGGCCAATCTTTGGAATCAGGACAAGATTAGTAGCAACCTATTCCTTTAGAATTATTCTATTCTCAAAGATTTCTTGGATAGCAGTAATAATACTGTCATCCAATAAATTCCAATTTTGTTGAAAAAAAAAAATAGCATGAAAACCATCTAGACCAGGAGCTTTCAAGGGAGGGGGATTCATCAAATTCTCAAAAATTTCATCACCATTTGGAATACAGTTTAAAACCTCTTGGTCACAAGTAAGCGAGTTGTTATGATGCTGAAAAAAGGCAGAAGAAATGTTTTCAGGAGATCTATGACAGGTTGTCGTAAAAAGTTGAGTGAAGAACTGAATTATGTAATCTTGTAGAGAGTTGTTAGTTAACCATATTCCATTGGGATCTTTAAGAGTAAGGATACGATTTTGACTACTTTTTTGCATGGTTGTTATATGAAAGTACTTCGTATTAGCGTCACCTTGGTTAAGCCAAGTAATGTGAGATTTAAGTTGCCAGAATAAGAATTCTTGGTGTATAATACTATTATATTCAAGGTTAAGTTGTTTTTCTAAATGAAAATGATAAGCATTCGGCCTATTGGCTAGAGCAATCCGTAAACCTTGAGGTTCAGCATATGCGCAATTTTTTCTTTGAAAAATATTTCCGAACTGGGAACGATTCCAATCAATAATTTTGGATGTTAAATGCTTCATACGACGTTGGACCAAAAGTGGAAGAGGAAAGATGATTAGTCGATTCTTGCCACCATTGTGATATAATAGAATGAAAAGTATCATCAGAGAGCCACATTTTTTCAAACTTAATTGAAATGTATCTTAATTTTCCTAATTTCAGGATTGGTAGTTATGAGCTAAGGACAGTGATTCGATTTAGTACGAGCCTACGAGGTAGATGAAGGACAATAGCATAGGGAAATTTAGTTCTCCATTTGGCATTGTCCAATCCAAGATCTAGACGTTCCTTAATATTACTTCTCTAATTGGGATGCTTTTTGGCTGTGGAAACCTAAGTACACGTCCACAATTATCTAGGCAACTTCTAAAACCCTAATACGAGTGGGGTTGATAAGGAGACCTCCAAGTTTTTCGTCCTCAGATAACATATCATTAACAGAACCCATGGTCGATTTATAGTAGCAACAAAATCTTCTATATGTTGCCATATACATTTCCTTTTATGAAACTGAGGGGAAGCATAATCAGCAGTTAAAACAAAAAGGCTAGAGTCAGAATTTACCTTAATCATGTTGGGGATATTACACAAGGTAATAATGGAAGAATAAGGTTAACATAAAAGACAAACAGAAAATAGATAATTTGGAGGCACTATATCGTTTTCCTTAGACAATATTTGCCACACCCCCCCACTCTATTGTTGCTAAAGGGTTATCGTAAATTTATTCACAGGATACAACCAAGATGTTGGGTTCTATAAATAGCAATTTTGAAGAATGACCACAAGCCTCTATTTATACTCATAGGGTTATGTTTCATCAAAAGACACTTATGGAGAGTTAAATGTTTCATTAAATCATTAACAAGACTTGAAATCTCTTCAACCTTTCTAAATAGTCACCGGAAATTTATGTAGAAAATTATGTTTCACGATTTTCAATCGGTCGAATATTACTTTTGATTGGTCAAAAATTACTTTCAATCGATCAAGTGTTATTTTTGATCGGTCGAACAGGAATCGAATAGCGATCGAGACATCCAGAAACTCCATGATTATTTTCTTACCATTTTCGATCAATCGAGCCAAAATTTCGATCGATCGAAAATGTTGTATTTCGAATTTTCACTTAGAAAATTCCAAAACTTGAGTTTTTACTTTATGAAACTATATTCTCCAAACTCAAACATCATTATTACAACTTATCCATGTATATACCTATATATACAACAATCCCCTACGAGGTTGTAATAATATATATGTCTCACTTGATTGATATTTTATCGTGCATAATAAAAGGTGTCTTTTAACTTAAGTCTTCCCTTAGTGTAATTGCTCAAGAAATCAACAGAGTTAATGGTGGCTTGGTGCTTAAACCAAAACTCTTATGCGTTGAAATCAAAAACAACATACAAATGAGAACATCCACAACACATTTAGAAATCCACTGTTGTTAGTACTATTATGGCCTCATGCTCTTCCTGGTTTAGTGAACATTTACAAGAGAAAACCCTTTACTCTTGCTAAAAACGGCACCGCTTCTATGTTCACAAAGGTGAAGTTCCTTCTTATGTCTCTATTACACAGAAATTTATACTTTACGAACTTCATTAAGAGTGTAAAACTCATCCTCAATTATATTGTAATAATCTGCACTAATCCATCCTGAATGAGACACAAAATTAGTGCTTTTACTAACCACGTATCAATAGCTTGTTGTTACCTTTTAAACCTCTTAGATTAAATCAATTTGAGGTTGGGTTCCCGCTATTGGTGATTCTTTTAAAAGAAGGATTTTGGTCCCATTCTAATGGATGTTACCCCAACCATATCTCGAGACACTACTTTGGTTAAAAGGTCATTGAAATTATTATTTGTCCTTACATAAACAATTGAAATGGTACCAAATTCTATTCATTGTCATATGTAATCATGTCTTAGACCTATATGTCTAGACTAACCATTATACACTTTACTGTATGCTCTACCCAAGGTGGCTTCACTATCGCAATACACTGAAATGGCTGGTATTGGTTGTGGCAATAACTCTATGTCTAACAACAAATTTCTTAGCCATTCCGCTTCCTTGCCTGTTGCACCCAAGGCTATAAATTCTGATTCCATGGTGGAGTAAGAAATACATGTTTGTTTCTTTGATGCCCAAGAGATGACACCCTCACCAAGAGTGAATATCCAACCAAACGTGGATTTGTTATCACTTACACTAGTAATCCAACTAGCATTTGAATAACCTTCCAACACAACTGGAAATTCAGGAAAAAAAAAAAAAGATTCCCAAACTTATGGTTCTCTTTAAATAACCAAGAACTCTACCAATTGTTTTCTAGTGATCCGCACTTGGATTACTTGTAAACCTAGAAAGTTTTCCCACTGAAAATGATATGTTTGGTCTTGTACAATGCATAACATACATCATGCTACTAATAGCACTAGCATACTCAAGCTGTGCTATTGCTCTTCTAGTATTTTCACTCAACTTTATACTCTAATCAAAAAGTGTATTTGCTTCTTTTATATTAAGATGTTCAAATCTTTGAAGCACTTTCTCAACATAATGAGATTGACATAGTGCAAAACCCTCACTATGTCTTTTAATTTTGATTCTCAAAATAGTATCTACTTCGTTTAAATCTTTCATTTAAAACATAGAAGAAATATACTTTTTGGTTTCACATACACCTTTCATATTTGTACCAAATATGAGCATATCATCTACATAAAGACATACAATGACTCTATATTCCTTTGTGAATTTGGAATACATACATTTGTCGGAACTATTGTGCACAAAGCCATTTGACAAAATTGCTGAATTAAGCTTCTCGCGCCATTGTTTTGGAGCGGGTTTCAAGTCATACAAAGTCTTGACTAACTTGTAAACTTTCTTTTCAATTCCAAGAACTACAAAACCCTTAAGTTGTTCCATGTAAACTTCCTCATCAAGATCACCATCTAGGATAGCTGTCTTAACATCCATTTGATGTACAATCAACTTATATACGGTTGGAAGTGCTAACAACACATGAATAGACATGATCCTAGCCACTGGTGCATAGGTATCAAAATAGTCTACTCATTCCCTTTGTTTAAATCCTTTTGCCATTAACCTTGCTTTAAAGGTTTGAATTGATCCATTTGTATTATATTTTCTTCTAAATACTCATGTACAACCAATTGGTTTAGAACCAGTAGGTAGATCCACTAGGACTTAAGTATCATTGGATAATATTGAGTCCATCTCATCATTCACAGCTTCTTTCCGGAAAGCTGAATCTTCAGAAGCCATAGCTTCCTCAAATGTTTTAAGATCATCCTTTGTATTAAACACTATGGATATTTTATTTAGGACCACTTGTCTATTACTTTTAACTAGGTACAATTGAGCTTGATAAGAAATGAAATTTGAACCAAAATCCTTTACTTTTCTTATCCTTTGACTCTTTCTTTGTTCATTTGGTGAACCGCTTTCTATCATTTTAGTACCACCCAAAGTAGTATTAGGATTAGAGTCACCTTGTTGTGTTTGAGTAGGTATCAAGGCATCCATGGAATCTTTACTGAAATTATCCTTAATAAACGCAATATCTCTTGATTCCATCACACTGTATTAGAGCTTAAGTCTAATAATCTACATGCCTTTGAATTTTCAACATAACCTACAAACACACTTTTCATAGCTTTTGGTTCTAACTTTGTTCTTTTTGGATTAACCACTCTATAAAAGGCTAAACACCCCCACACTTTGATATAATCAAGGTTTGGTTTCCTTTTGTTCCATAACTTATATGGAGATACTTTAATCTTCTTGAAAGGTACTTTATTGTACACATGACATGCTATAAACAATGCCTCTTCCCATAAGTTAAATGGGAGTTCTACACTTAAGATCATGGCATTTACCATGTCTACAAGAGTCTTATTTTTTCTTTTAGCCAAACCATTTTTTTGGGGGTGTATAAGGGGCTGAACTTTGGTGTATTATACCATGTTCCTCACAAAATGTGGAAAAGTCTTTAGGAAAATATTCACCACCTCTATCGCTTCATAGGATTTTTATTTTCCTATCCTTTTGATTTTCTACTTCAGTTTTATAAGTTTGAACATGTTTCTCATTAAATACACATATGCAAATCTAGAGAAATCATCAATGAATGTAATGAAGTATCTTTTACCTCCTCTAGTTAATACACCATTCAATTCACATACAACAGAATGTACAAGTTCAAGCATTATAGAATTTCTATCTGACTTAGAAAAAGGTTTCTCTGTCATCTTTGCTTGAATACAAATCTCACATCTATTTTCATCATCATTCTTATATGAAATAAAACCATGCTTTGACATAAACTTCAAGTATTTGAAATTTAAATGTCCTAATCTAGCATGCCACATATATGAAGAATCAACAATATAAGCACAACCATAAATTTTTTTATTAATAATACTTAGTTTGTACATGTCATCAGTAGCGTATCATTTTCCTACAAATATCCCATTCTTGGACAAGATTAACTTGTCTGATTCAAGTACAGCTTTTACACAACTCTTATATAACAAATTGGTAGACATAAGATTCTTCTTGATATCAGGTACATGAAAAACATTGGTTAAGATCATCATCTTGCTGGAACTTATCTTCACTTCAACGGTGCCCTTTCCAAGAACCTTTGCTTTATTATGGTTGTCCATCAGCACTTGTTGTTCTATGGAAGACTCATCATAAGTCTTGAATTGCTCTTTGTTGTTGCACACATGCACCGTTGCACCCAAATCAAACCACCAATCAAAAGGATTTGCAATCATAGCTATATGAATTTCAGTGATCATATCAATATGTATGCCACTTACCATAGAAAAAATGTCCTCAATGACATTGGTTTCAATGACATTGCCTTCTTCGTCCTTTTTCTTGTTCTTTAAGAGTTAACATTCATGAATATAATGACGTTTCTTTCCACAATGAAAACAAGCTCGGTTCTTCTTGTCCTTGTTAGGATTTTTGGAGTTGTACTTCTTGAAACTACTCCCACTTTTGTTCACTTTTAAGTGCTTATTGATCTTACTCGAACTCCCACTTTGAACATTGCTCACATTATTCACATTCACTTTAGAATGTGTTAATCACATCTCTAACCCGACTTTCCTCTTCAATTTGAAGATGTTGTTCGAATTGTTTTAAAGTGAGATCTTTTGACATATGTAGAAGCTTCTTCCTAAAATTATTTCAACTTGGTGGGAGTTTCACAATTTTTGCTTCCATTCGGAATGATTTAGGAATATTGATTGACAAATCACGGAGTTTATTGACCAAAATCTGTAACTCATGCACTTGATCTAAAACTGACGTATTATCAAGCATTTTATAATCAAAATATTTTTGAATAATATACTTATTTGTACCTACTTTCTCAGTGTTGTACTTTGCCTCCAAAGCATTCCAAATCTCCTTCATTTCATTGATGTGTAAAGATCATAGAGACAATCCGAAAGAGTATTGAGAATGTGCCCTTTGCATATCAATTCATATTCCTCTCGTTTCTTTCTTTGTGCCTTAATCTCATCTTTAATGCTAAAACATCGCTTGTTCCTTCCATCGTAGGAAATACTGTCTAAGATTGTTTGGGATATTATACAAAGTAATAATGGAAGAACATTGTTAACACAAAAGACAAACAGAAAATAGATAATTTGGAGGCATTGTATCGTTTTCCTTAAACAATATTTGCCCCCCCCCCCCCCCCCCCACCACCACCACTATTGTTGCTAAAGAGTTATCGCAAATTTTTCTCTAGGATACAACTAAGATGTTGGGTTCTATAAATAGCAATTCTAGGGAATGACCACAGGATTTCTTATGTTTCTCTCTAACTTAATTTTTTTATGGAGTTAAGCCTCTATTTATACCCATAAGATTATGTTTCATCAAAAAGCACGTATGGAGAGTTAAAATGTTTCATAAAAACGTTAACAAGGCTTGAAACCTCTTTAACCTTTCTAAATAGTCACTAGAAAATTCTGCAAAAACTCTTGCTTCACGATTTTTGATCAGTCGAAAATAATTTTCGACTGATCAAGTGCTATTTTCAATCTATCGAATAGGAATCGAACAACGATTGAGATATCCAAAAACTCTAGGATTATTTTCATACCATTTTTGATTGATTGAGCCAAAACATTGATCGATCAAAAATGCTGTATTCGAAATTTCACTTAGAAAATTCAAGAACTTGAGTTTTCATTTTATGAAATAATATTCTCCAAACTCAAACATCATTATTTAAACCTATCCATGTATATACATATATATACAACAAATCATAGCACGAATGCTCTATTCATAAGATGTCAGGATCTCCATAGTAAAACCATGCTAATTCCATAAAATCCAAATTCCACATGAAAACCCATTGAATCCACCCTATGGGATTTAGCATAAGGCATTTGTTGAATGACTTGAATAGCACATTCACCGGATATATCCTAGGTTCCACTATGATGCATGCAATGCAACTATTGAACATGTGATTGAAAAACCCCATTCCCCGCTAGCTCCCTGACAATTCCAAGCCACAAGCTTCGTGGAATTAGTATAGGAATTCAAGTAGTCATTGGGAATCCTTGTCAGATCCCATGGAGTCATCTATGATTTTCTTCTATTGTAGCAAGATGGTGTCGTCATCACATTAAATATGTACGTATATGTGGTAGTTCTAATGGATGGAAGGCTTCGAGAATGTCCCATTCTTCTCCTTCGGTGTTGATTAATGATGTCGAAAGTCATTAGTAAGTCACACAGTGCTCACGTGCTCAGATAAAAACCTACACAACACAAAAAGAAGAAGACCCTACAAAGAGTATTGGTGCGATACCAGCCAAATACCCTTTAAAGGTCAAATTAAAGAATTCTCACAACTCTATAGTGCCAGAGTTAGGGTGAATTATGCGTACCTCGATTTGTGAGGAATTGAGGGTTTTTATAGTAGCGTAGAGCTGACATTCGTTTCTTGGCAGAGAAGGTCTTTCCTTATAGGGAAGATCCTCATTAATACGTGTATATTGCGGGACCCTTTCCATGTGGGGATCTTTTTGATTAGGGTTAACCGTGGGGCACAATATCTTTCCTTATATACACATTTGTGGAGGCCAAGCAAGGCCATGCTAGACCTGTCGTAGGCTTCCTTTTGTCAGCCTCTTATCTTGTCTAGGTGTTCTCGTCACCTAGAGTGGAGTCATCGGCTCATGATGGCATAGTTTTCATCTCATGAATGGGCAAGTGGAGCTGACAGGTTTATTAGGATTGTCGGCTTCCCCTTATGTGGACGAGTTTATCCTCTTCTAGAATTACCCTTATCAACTGCCCCCTACTCCATAGCTTCGTCGGCTTTAGCTGACGGGTTACGGAGTTTGATTTGTAATTTTTATTTTTTCAAAAAAAGGGTGTTCATTAATGGTTCCTCGAACAGCCACCATTAAATGCTAGGACACGTGGCACAAGCTGGTTGGCCTCATTTCTAAACAAAAGCGTGCTTCGTTTCTTGTGTATTTTCATCCTATAAATATCTCATCTCCTCCTCTGATTTTTCCTTATTTCATCTTTGCAAACACTGAGTGTGTGTGTGTGTGTGTGTGTGTGTGTGTGAGAGTTGTTGTTCCGCCATCTTCATTGCCTTTAGCTTGTGGACTCTGTCACCTCTATTGAGTCATCAATTAACCTCGTAAGTCCTTTTTTCCCTTCATTTATTTTTGGCGAAAACCCCCTTTTAGTCCCTACATTTTCACGCTATTTTCACTTTGGTCCCTAACTTTTTTTTTCACCGATTTTAATCCCCGTTTTGAAAAACGCCTTTCGTTTTAGTCCCTGGCGTTACTTGTGAGACGGAACTTATACAGTTGGCAAACGGAAAAAATAAAAATTATTAAAATAATCTTCACTGAGTCCACGTGGCTTTCCCGCCCTTCAATTTGTCACGTGGCACTCAAATCCCAAAGCAACTAACCTAAAACTAATAAAAAAACACAAAACTGATAAATAAAAAACCCGAAAACACCATAGCCCTTCAGACCTTGCACAAAAAACCCCAGCAAGCAGCTTCCTTCGTGTACAGTACCAGCTCCACTCCGTGAACAGCTCCGTCGTTGTAGCAGCTTAGTGTACAGTACCAGCTCCGTGTACAATGATGCCATGATTGTAGCAGCTCCGTGTACAGCTCCGTGTATAGCTCCGTGATTGTGAAGGTTCCAACTCTCTCTCTCTCTCTCTCTCTCTCTCTCTCTCTCTCGCATGTGAATGCTAAGTGCTGGGTAATCGGTCTGGGTCTCAATCTCAACTTTTGGGTTTTCAGGATTTGGGAATTTTGAGATGTTGTGTTTTGTTCTTGCTTTGGGTTCTATAGGTTTTGTATTGGACATAATATTGACTGTGATAGTGGAATATTTTTGGGATTTGCATTTGTTTGGCTGTTGTGTGTTACTTTTGTTTATAGCTTTTGGTATTTGCAACTGTGTTTTTTTACTTTTGTTTATCAGGGGCCACAATATTGACTGTGATAAACAATGAAATATTTGTGTTGGTATTTGTTTGTCTATATTGTGTCTTGCTTTTCGAGAAGTGGTTGGGACCATGTGCTCCCTTTGTCTGTATTATATGTTTTTTTAATTTGTTTATTAGTTTATTAGCCTAACAAAGTATTATTAATTTTAGAAAGTGGATATCTATTTTCATTCTGTTTTCTTTCCGTGACTTGCATGCAGGATGGATGAGAGTTTTACTCTGCATGTCCACCATGGTGGGCATTTTACATGCAACCCTCAAGCTTATGTGGGAGGGACAGTTGATATAGTGGAAAACTGTGATCCAGATAAGTGGTCAAAAGTAGAGATTGAGAGTATCTGTAGGGATTTCGGGTACACTGCAGTGGATAAGTTATGGTTTAAAATGCCTGGTGTAAACCTAGAGCAGGCACATTTCCATGAGGTGGTTGATGATGATACTGCTGTGTTCATGACTGACTTGGTGAAGGGATATGGGGACATTCATGTCTTTGTGCAGCATCCAGTGAATGAACCAGTTGAGTTACCAATGGAGGATTTAGAGCCCTTAGCTGTTAGACCAACTAGTGGTGATCAACAAAATGAAGATGTGGTTTATTGTGTTAGCAGTGATAGTGAGCTTGAGAGTGATCACTTTTATGAGTATGCTGAGTATAAAGAGGATAATGATAATGAGGATGATGGTGAAGAGTATAGACCTGATTTTTCACAATTTGGAGGCCATGATAATGATGAAACTATTAATGTTAACCATGGTGAGCCACATGAGGTAGATGCTGAGCAGGTTTGGGCTAGGAGGGCTGGCAAAGCACCAGTTGTTGATGACCAAGTTGAGGAGAGAAGTGAGGCTGAGGGGAGTGACTTAGAAGAAGAGCCACAAATGCAACCAATAGACATTGGTGAAGATAGTACTGATAGTTGGGACAACCAAGCTGAAGATGATGTGGTTGAACCAGGATAAATGGGTGGTGGTGTCATGAATTCTGACTATGAGAGTGAGGAGCTGCTTAGCCTTGATGAGAGTTCATCAAGTAGTGAACATTGTCAAGTTTCAAGTGATGGTGAAACCCCTACTGTTGAGGTTGACAATTCTATTAGGAGGAGTAGATATCCAATCTTTAGGCCAGTAGCCAAAGCTGAGAACCTTAGGTTTGAGAAGGATATGTTGTTCCTCTCAACTAAACAATTTAAAGATGCTATCACTGATTATGCAGTCCATGGTGGGTGGGGTATAAAATTTGTGAAAAATGACTTGGTAAGAGTGAGAGCCCGATGCCAGCCAGGATGCAACTTTGTTGCCTACCTTGCAAAGGTGCCAAGGGAGAAGAGTTATAGATTAAAAACACTGAACATGACTCACACATGCAGCAGAAGTTACAAAAATCCGAGGTGCACAGCATCATTCATTGGGAAAAAGTTAATGAAGAGGGTTAGGAGACAGCCTGACATAAGGCTTAAGGACATTCAGGATGCTGTGCACGAGAAGTATGTGGTTGACATAAGTGCAGGTAAGGCAAGTAGGGCTAGAGAGAAAGCTCAAGAGGCTGTTGATGGGGTCCACACGGCACAGTTCAACCAGTTGTGGGAGTACTGTGATGAGTTGAGAAGGTGCAGTCCTGGGAGCACCGTTTTGATGAAGGTGCATACTTATAATGATGGTGATTTGGCAGCTGAGCATGACTTGGAAATTGGGCTGCCATACTTTGAAAGAATCTACATTTGCGTAGATGGTTGCAAGAAGGGCTTCTTGGTAGGGTGTAGACCAATCATTGGTCTAGATGCATGCCATCTGAAGACCAAGACAGGTGGTCAGCTCATGTGTGCTATTGGCAGAGATCCTAATGAAGAGTACTTCCCCATTGCATATGCAGTAGTCGAGGCTGAAACCAAGGACTCTTGGACCTGGTTTCTTAATTTATTGCTTGCTGACATAGGAGATGGCAAAAGATGGGTGTTCATATTTGATCAGCAGAAGGTCTAGTTTCTTAATATTTATTGCTTGCTGAATTGTGTACTGGTGGCATGGATCTGATCTGCATGTTTTTCAATTTAGCCTTTTGTTTTTTTTTTTTTTTGTTACTGATCTGCAATTTTTGAATTTTGAGTAGTAGATACGAGTCATGCATCAAAATTATTGTGTAGGTTTGTTTATAAATCAAATCGGAATTCTGTGGACTTCAATTCTTTGAATCTGATTATACAACAAAACTTTCAATTTTTTAAACATTTCCACAGATTTGTGATTCAAAATGGTCCAATTTTATGTTGACCAAGCACCGCTAATAGATCTCTCACGTGATGTGTTTTGGATTACTTTTGTGTATGTGTTGTCTCTTACTATGACAGTGACATGTGAATTTTGTGGTCATGGTAGATTTTAACATGTTATAACTTTTATGTTTTTGTTTTCCAATCTAAATTAAACATGAATTCATAACCTTGTAAGACACATTTTGTTTTATAGCATTTCTTATGAGATTTGAAACTTGTTTACTTGTATAGTTGGATCTATGTTTAAGTGGACTTTGCATCTATAGACCGTTGTTGTGAAAGGTCTCAAAGTTTAGTCAATTTATGTTTTTTGGAGTATTGTTGAGATATAGCTGTCTTGATTTAAATGTATCTTGTATTTAGTCCTACAGGCAACAGCTGTAAATTCTTGTTTTAATATTCTTGCATGATTGCAAATGGTTGCGTTATCATATGCTCCTAGGATTTTTTTTTTTAAAAAGATGAATCTTCACTTTTTCCTAATTTTGATTGAGATGTAACTAAAGATGACAGCCTAAACTCATTAGCTTTGAATGAGAATAACTGTAAAGTAACTAAATTGCCCTGTCCAAATGACTTCCCGCCTGTGCTTTAGTGGGACCTTTACAATTTGTGGGCCAGCTTTGGGATGTTCAAACTCAAAAGCCTATCTATCATACTGTTCAATGATGCGTCTTCAAGTTTCTTTATCCTATTTATTAATCTGACTGGTAGTGCTAGGACAGCTCCTTGTTTTGATAGTTTATTATGTTGAAGGTACTATATTTCAAATTGTTTCAACTTAAAATATGAAATTATATTTTAATACTCAGGTCATGCATGTGCCTAAACATTGTTTTCTTTATATTATTGTTTTCTTTAACAGAGGTATTGTGCAGGTAGCCTTATGCAGGTCTATGAAAGCTAAAACATTATGAGCAGGGCAGTGCAAGTGGTGGTGTGTGTGTGTGCAGCTGGTGTGTGTGTGCAGCTGGTGTGTGTGTGCAGTGCAGGTGCAGGTGTGTGTGTGTGCAGGGCAGTGGTGGTGGTGGTGTGTGTGTGTGCAGCTGGTGCGCAGCTGGTGTGTGTGTGTGCAGCTGGTGTGTGTGTGCAGTGCAGGTGCAGGTGTGTGTGTGTGCAGGGCAGTGGTGGTGGTGGTGTGTGTGTGTGCAGCTGGTGCGCAGCTGGTGTGTGTGTGCAGTGCAGGTGCAGGTGTGTGTGTGTGCAGGGCAGTGGTGGTGGTGTGTGTGTGTGTGTGTGCAATGCAGGGCAGTGCAAGTGGTGGTGTGTGTGTGTGTAGCTGGTGTGTGTGTGCAGTGCAGGTGCAGGTGTGTGTGTGTGTGTGTGTGCAGTGCAGGGCAGTACAAGTGGTGGTGTGTGTGTGTGCAGCTGGTGTGTGTGTGTGCAGGGCAGTGCAGTGAAGAGACATTAAGCCTCTTTTGTATTGTGTTTGTGAGCTAAATAGATTATTAGGTTAAGGATACCATTTGACCAACACAGGTAGTTACAATTGCTAAAAGAGAGAGAATTGTTCCAACTAAATTGAGCTGAAGATCAGTCACAGAGGCAATGCCAACTCCTACTAATAACAGGCAATTCCAATAATACAGTGAATGGTATAATTGCAAGTTTTGTCATCTGCCACAACAGGGAAAAAGAATAAACAAAAACAAAATATAAAAAGGCTATGTCATCCTGTAAGTTTCTAAATATAAAAATTGAAGTCAACCTGGTAGAATCCAATGGAGTTGAAGTCAACCTGGTAAAAAAAGGCTATGTCATGCTGTAAGTTTCTAATATTATTATTATTATTATTTATTTATTTATTTATAAAGAAGAATGAGTATACAGGAAACACTTTTGAGAGGAACAAGAGAAAGCAGGGAAATTAAATAAAATTTAATACATGTCACAACTTTTGAAATCATTAGGCATATATACTCTTGTGTGTGTGAACCATTTCTTAAATTTTAAATTACAATCTCATATAAAATTAATCAAAAAAAGGTAGATACTGCTTAAAAAATAAGGCTATCTCTATATATACTATATAATTAAATAAATAATCTCTTGAAGGAATTATAGCAGGAGAGGGATGGACTGGTTACAGATGACAATTGAGACAAAGCTTTGTTGCAGATGACACACACACACACACCAGCTGTCTCTTCTACTCAGCTCTGCCCTGCACACACACACACACACACACACACACACACACACACACACACACACACACCAGCTGCACACACACACACCACCACTTGCACTGCCCTGCCCTGCATAGACACACACACACACACACACACACCACCACTGCCCTGCACACACACACACACCAGCTGCACCAGTTGTGGGAGTACTATTTATTTGGTCTATCAGTTTGCAGGTTGTTACCATCTTCAAAGGTTGATCAGTATTTGTAATTCATATATAAAAGGTTCTTATCATCTTCAAAGGTTCTTTTTTGGTCTATCAGATATGGCACAAACAGTTCACAACAATGCAATAAAATACTATACAAGTCACACATTAATTAAAAAGTGATGTTCCATTGCTAAAAGTCTCGGATTACAGAGCGAATTACACCAAAATACAGCCCTTTTCCCACTAATACATACCAACACAAATTTAGGCCAATACATACCTACACAAAAATTCTGCCAAAACCTACCAAAATACACCAAAATTATGGCCTTTTTACACTAATACCTACCCACCTAATGACCTATTTTCCCCCCACCTATTTGGCCAACCAAAAGAAGCATCAAGCATAGTAGCATCCCACTTATCACCAGAGACAGCCCCAAGCAGATGACCAGCCTCTTCTCTTTCTTCCTATAGCCTGCAATGTCAGCTTCAAGGGTTAAAATCCGTTGCCTTTGCTCCGGAATCAGCACCTTGCCACGCTCGCAGATTTCATCGTCACGCCATTGAAAAAATTTACACTTGCGTCCAACCTGACACCCAAGAGGCAGATAAAACCCATTATATATTCAACCAAAATCATGAAAAACAACAACATATAGTATTAGCAAAATATGGTCACAGCTAATCCAACCCAGCCAACTCAGACACACTAAATTTTTTCAAGTTTAATCAGCTGGGATAAAAATTAAACAGATTTTCTAGTATTTCGCTTACCACTTGTAATGAGTTAAAGAAAACCCCTTTTTATGCTTAAATATTAGACTCATCTCTTTCTTTTCTTTTTTTTTTTTATAACTTTGATACTCTCAATTTTCTGCCTAGTTGCTTTACCTAATCTTAAGTTTGTTAATTTTCACATATTTGCCAATGAGCTCTGGCTGATGGAACTTCGTTTTCTCCAAGTATGGGGGGACAATGATGCCGTGGGTTCTACCCAACTGGTTACATGTGTAACTAATAGAGAACGAAATTCATTTCAAAAGCACAAACATCACTCCACACATGAAAACTGTTATAAAGCCCACAAGGAGTTCCTCTTTCTAACTCTGTTTTTTTCCTCACCCAGAAAATCAATAGAAATTTAAAAAGTGTACAAAGAGATAGTGAACTTACCCAGTAATTTGGACACCCGTAGAACCTTCTTCCAGGGTTGTCAGGTGTCCACGAAACAACCAAAACGGGTTTCTCAGAGCAGAAGCATTGGGTTAGGCCCCTTTTCCTCAAGATTCCACTTGATGAATTCGAGCTTGATTCCATGAGAGCTGGTGTGATGTGAGCGAGGAGCTGAGTTGGGATTTCTAAATTTGAGGGTTAGTATTCATACGTGAGAAAGAGAGAGAGAGTGACTGAGACATAACAAGAGAGAGAGCGAGGAAGAGAAAGAACCTCACTGTTGTACACGGAGCTGCTACAATCACGGCATCATTGTACACGGAGCTGGGGTTTTTTGTGCAAGGTCTGATTTGGGGATTTGGTGTGATTTGGGGTTTTTTGTGCTAGGTTAGGGTGAGCAATCTGGGTAAACTGAAGGGCTATGGTGTTTACGGGTTTTTTATTTATCGGTTTTGTGTTTTTTTATTAGTTTTAGGTTAGTTGCTTTGGGATTTGAGTGCCACGTGACAAACTGAAGGGCGGGAAAGCCACGTGGACTCAGTGAAGATTATTTTAATAATTTTTATTTTTTCCGTTTGCCAACTGTATAAGTTCCGTCTCACAAGTAACGCCAGGGACTAAAACGAAAGGCGTTTTTCAAAACGGGGATTAAAATCGGTGAAAAAAAAAGTTAGGGACCAAAGTGGAAATAGCGTGAAAATGTAGGGACTAAAAAGGGGTTTTCGCCTTTATTTTTTCTTTTACTTCCATTTTCTAGTCAGTCATCACTTCTATAAAGAAACCTGTCAAACAGGTTCTTAGAACACCTTCGTCGCTTGTAAGTGAATAGATGTTAGGTGATAGAGAAGTGACGAGTGACTAGTCGTCGTTAATCCGTGAGGGAGCGGGCTACGACGAAGTCTACCCGTTAGGTCATGGGCCCGAGGAGGGCTTATCTTGGTCGTCAGAGAGAAAACCGTCTTTCCACTCTCCTGATGACAAAGGTGAAAATTATGACAGAAAGGCAGTAGAGTGAGATGTGGAGGAGGAATACGACGAGGGAGAAGGGGACGGAGTGGAAGAGGAGGGTGACGAGGATGAGAGTGAGGTTGACGGGGGAATATCCTCTAAGGGAGGTTCAAAAAGTCAAGAGAACAACAGAACTCATCCCTTCATTCTTCTTGCAATGTGGACGGTCAATGACTTTTACTTGAAGATAACGACCAGATCATTCAAGGAACTTCGGGATCATTATCAAATCCCTGACAATATCCTAATTCGTTTGCCCGGGAAGTTTGAAAGGTGTTACTCGGGGAAGACCATGGACGTCGACATGTATGACACAATGTTTGCGATAGGATTGAAATTGCCACTAACGACACTACACCATTAGTTGGCCAATTTTCTAGGATTGTCCATTAGCCAAATTTCTCCTAATGCTTGGAGGATATTTATAGGGGTTGAAATCCTTTGGGGTTGTCTTAGTGGTGGAAACCGTTAGCTTAGTCTTAACGAGTTCTTTTGGTGCTACAAACCCCAACATATCGTCTCATCCCAAAGGATATATCACTTTGCAATGAGGAAGAAAGCACTTAGGCTGGTGTCGAACATGCCGGACTCCTATAGAAGTTGGAAGGGTAGATATTTTTTTGTTCAAGGGACGAATTGGGTACGTCGTCAAGAGGAGTGGGCTTCAATGCCCTATGGCTCCAACAATACTTGGGGTATTGTCAAATACTTAGGTTTGGCACCGTTAGTTTTTTCACTTTTCCCTTCGCTTATTTGTTAAGTATTTAACGTTGTTTGCTTCTATTTTTTTAGCTAGTGTACGCCTGTGTATAACTGATGAGCAGGAGGCCTTCATCCGTCGGGTACTAGACATTCTGTTTGATAAGCAAAAGTGTAGGGGCCTGATCACCCTTGATACATTGAACGCTTATTGTGGTGGTCCTATGCCGACGCCTGAAGCCCGTAGATTAAACAGATACTCTTGTTAGCGTAAATCCTTAAGTTTTTTGCTTCCTTCTTCCATTTGCTTCATACTTACGTCCGCTTACCTAACGTTCGTCCTTTGTCCTTTGTAGAAATGGAGATAGCTAGACAAAGAGCTTTAGTAAGGGCGTCAGCCATGGCGCATAAGCAAAATGAGAAAGAGAAGGGGAAGGAGGGGGCGTCCTTGTCGGCTCCCAAGGTCGTCGGCAAGGGAGCATCCAAACGGAAGAGTGAAGGAAAGGACGACCGTCCACTCAAAAAAGGACTGGTCACTAATGTAGGTGACAAATAGTCAAAGAAACCATCACCTCCTAAACTAGGTCATGGAGCGAGTAAAAGCTTGATGACGGCGACGGGCCCGATACCTAGGGAACCTCTCATTGTCTTCTCACGCATAAGGGATATGCCATTGAGACGGTTGGGTTAGTCATTAAGGAGATGGACTTGGACCCTTGTACCTAGTAGGAGATAGAAGATTTGAGGGCGTTGAGTCTCTTTGACCTTTCTAGGGTACGTCTCCTTTTTTAGACTCTTCCACTTTATTTGTTTGTTCGTTAGTTGACGATTGTATTTTTTTCAGGCGCTAGTGCATATGAAGGCATTTAAGATTGGTGTGTCGCCGAGGAAGGGGTGATCAGTTGGCTTAGGAAGTGTAATGAGACCCTGATCAATGAATAGGTGCAATATAAGGAAGTTTTCTGTACTCATACTGAGAAGGTGACGGCTTTGAAAGATGAAGCTAGTATCCAAGAAAAGGCGCAAGAGGTAAAGGCAAACGTGGAGAAGGAGCTGACGACTCTTGTTGAGCAGGTAGAAACGGCCAAGGTTGATGCCATAGCAGAGTTCAAGGCTTCCTAGCCCTTCATTGACGTATGTGTGGTCTACTATGGTGATGGGTTTAACGACTGCTTAAAGCATGTCCAGTTTGTCTACCCAAATCTTGACCTATCCAAAGTCACCATGGATGATTCATTGCTGACGACCCCTGCTGGTGGTGATACCATCAATGAGAAGACTAACGACTCTACCCATGCTGAGCAGGGTTTGAAGGATGACGATGTGGTGCTTGCTTAACCTACTCGAGAGAGATCCATCACTCCTATGATCCCGTCTGTTGAAGATCCTCCTTTTAAAGACGCTGAGAACCCTTCTGCCTAAGACGCCAGAGTTCTCCTGCCAAAGATGACGAGGAGCCCTCCTACTCAAGACGTCTAGAATCCCTCGGCTTAGTTTTCTATTAGAAATTCAACTTTCTTGTGTCTTATTTTTAGACGATGTTAAGTGTCCTTTTGTTTCTGGGCTTTTGTTGTAAACACTTTTTACTTTACGGCATCTGTTTAATACTTTACATTTGCTTTGAGTATCCTCTTGTTGATGTCTTATCTTGAGATTTGCCTATGTCCGTCTACATATTAAATTACGCCCATCTATTTGGGTGTGCCCGTCTTTCAAGGACTTGTTGTATTTTGTGTACCCTTAAGATCTAGCATAGGATCCATCAGCAGGTAGACTTAATATCTTCGTCCACTTATGGAGTTAATGAACTCATCTATTTTGTAGATTTGTCCATTTATGGACTTAGCAATGAGCTTGTAGACTTAATATTTCCGTCCACTTTTGGACTTAATGAACTCGTCAATTTGTAAACTCAACATCTTCGTCCTTTTGTGGGTGCAATAGTGAATTCATCCACTTGGACTTAACGATTTTTGAGCATCCCTTGGGATGGTCCGTCCACTTGTGGACGTAGCAATGAACTCGTCCACTTGTGGACTTAATGAATTCATCCATTTGTAGTGATGATCTCGTCCATCTATAAACAGCAAATTCGTCCATTTGTGGACTTAACGATTTCTAAGCATCCATTGGGATGATTTGTCCACTTTTGGACGTAGAAATGAATCCTTCCACTTATGGACTTAGCAAATTTGTCCACTTGCGGACTTGAAGATTTCTAAACATCCCTTGGGGTGATCTGTCCACTTTTGGATGTAGTAATGAATCTATCCACTTGTGGACTTAGTGAATTCGTCCACTTGTGGACTTGAAAATTTCTAAGCATCCCTTGGGGTGATGTCTACTTTTGGACATAGTAATGAATCCGTCTACTTGTGGACTTGAAGATTTCTAGGCATCCATCGGGATGATCTGTCCACTTTTGGACATAGCTTTGTAGAAATGTATACATACACATGTTATATCTAAATAACTCATTTTATTGTGATAAATACGTGCATAAGTAAGAAAATTTTCTTAATAAAAACCTGCCCTTTGGGCTTAAAAAATACTGTAGATAAATATTAATTAAAAGAAATAAACTGGAAATGAGGAGTAGCGCTCTTCATTCTATCATCTAATAGTAGTATTTCCTGAGATGTCGGCGTTCCGTGGGTGGTGCAACTTCTGTCTGTCTAATGTCTCTAAGTAGTAGGTGCCTTTCCTCTACCATGACGTGACTCTGTAAAGTTCTTCCCAATTAGGTCCGAGTTTTTCCTAGGAAGGATCTCTCGTGGCACCCGTTACCTTGCTCAAGACGAGATCCCCAACTTGGAAGTCTCTGTGTCTTTGATATGAATCTATTCAGTGCGGCTACCTTGCTGCTGAGGCTTTGTACTTCTTTCACATTCCTTGGTGGTGACATCTCCATTATGGCCTGGATCTTGTATGGGTTAACTTCGATACCTCTCTGAGACATCATGTACCCTAGGAACTTTCAAGCCGTCACCCTGAACGCACACTTGCTCGGATTGAGCTTTATGTTGTAGGAGCGAAAGGTGTCGAAGGTCTCCCTGAGATTGTCCAAATGGTCGTCCTCCCTTCAACTTTTTACCAGCATGTCGTCAACGTAAAGTTGGACATTTCTTCCAATCTGATGTGCAAACATCTTATTCATTATCCTCTGATATGTTGAGCCCGCGTTCTTGAGGCCGAACAACATTACTTTGTAGTAGAAGAGGCCTTGGCTAGTAACGAATGAAGTCTTCTCCTGATCAAGTTTTTCTAGTTTGATCTGGTTGTAGCCAGAAAAAGCATCAATGAAGCTCAATAACTAGTGTCGGGCTATAGATTCTACTAAGATGTCAACCCGCAAGAGGGGGTAGCTATCCTTGGGCACGCCTTATTTAGGTCCGTAAAGTCTATGCACATCCTCCACTTCCTGTTTGCTTTCTTGACCATCACCACGTTGGCCAACCAGTCGGGGTAGTACACTTGTCTAATGAAGTCTGCATCTTGCAACTTGAGGACTTCTTCCGCTATAGCTTGGTCTCGTTCTTGGGCGAACACTCGCTTCTTTTGTCGAATAGGGGGAAAAGTGGATGACACATTCAACTTGTGCACCATGACTGAAAGGTTGATCCCAGGGGTGTCTTCATGGCTCTAGACAAAGACATTCTAATTTTCTTTTAGGAACGTTATGAGCGCCTGTCAAATCGACGTACTGGCAAGGGTGTCAATCCTGGTCGTCTGTTTAGGCTTAGAGTTGTCAAGGGGTATCTCTTCCAATCCCTCGACGAGTTTTGTAATCGTTCGCTGCTCCTCCATGCTTATGGTTTATAGATGGTCTTCCATCTCCAACATTTCTATGTAACACTTGTGTGTCGCCACTTGATCCCCACGTACTTCTCCAACTCCATACTCAGTGGGGAACTTAATCATCAGGTAATAAGTTGAAGTCATGACTTTCCATGAGTTGACGGTAGGTCGTCTAAACGAGTAGTCAACCACAAGGAATGTTACATTCTTAGTGATCTGCTGAGGGTAACCACCAATTGCTACGGGTAATAAAACTACATTGAGGGGATATACTTTTGTTCCTCTAAACCCAACGAGTAGGGCATTGGTCAGAACCAGCCGTTCTCTTTCAATCCTTATTTGCTAGAATGTCGAGCAGTAGAGGATGTCGACAGAGCTTCTGTTGTCAACCAGGACCCAATGTGTGTTGTAATCCCCTACTCGTATGCTAACAATGAGTGCATTTTCATGCGAGTGGTGGAGATATCGAGCATCTTCCTTTAAGAATCCAATGATGGGGTTGTCGACCTGTGCCATCTTTGGGGCAAAGTCCGTCAGCTGGACATTCGAAACCATCCTTGGGTAAGTCTTACGAGCCTTTTTAGATGAGCTAGAAGCTGTAGTTTCTCTCACAATCATTCTTATGTTTCCTAGGGGTGGCCTAGGATGCTTGTTCTCCCTTCGGGCAGCCTGTTCTTATAGCGCATCCGTCCTTTCCTTGCTGACGAACCTCTGCAACTTTCCTTGTCTGATAAGAGCTTTTATTTACTGCTTTAAGTCGTAGTAATCGGATGTATCATGACCGTGACCATGGTCAAAATGGCAATACTTCTCTTTCGACCTCTTATTAGGGTCTCCCTTCAACTTGTCAGGAAACGTCAAGGCTCCTCCTTCATCTTTAATCTGCATTAAGACTTGATCGATCGAGGCATTGAGTGGGTTGAAGCTTATGAACCTCCCAGTTATGGGTTTGGAGTGCCTATCCTCCCGTCGGTCTCTAGTCCTCATTATCTTTCGTCCCTTGTCCTGTCGTGCCTCTTCTAGTCCTTCCCTCTTCTTGGGCTTCTCTTCTTGGGCAATCAGCGCATCTTCCACATTCATGTACTTAGTATCCCTATAAAGCACGACTGACATAGTCTTCAGGTTGTTTTTGTATAAGGAAAACAAAAACTTCCCCTTCCGTAACCCATTCGTGAATGCAGCCACGAGTATCTTGTCGTCAGCTTTATCAATTGAGAAGACCTCTTTGTTAAAGTGGGTAATGTAAAACCTCAACATTTTTTCCTCTCGTTGCTTGATTTTCATTAGGTATGCAATGGACTTCTTATACCTATGCCCACCGACAAAGTGCAAGGCAAATTAGGCACTCAACTCCTTAAAGGTACTAATGGAGTTTAGTGTCAACCTATTGAACCAAACCCGTGTAGGGCTCTTCAGTGCAATGGGAAAAGCTCGACGCATGATCTCGTCTACCACGCCTTGCAGATGCATCAGGGCTTTGAAAGACTCCAAGTGATCTAAAGGATCCTTAGATCCATCGTAGGCCTCTACTTGCGGCATGCGGAACTTTGATGGAAGGGGAAACGAAGTGACGAATACAGTGAATGGTGAGTCAGTTTAATGGACCAACTCATCGAGGTCGCTAGACACCCATCCTTTGAGGGTGTTCATCATGAAGTCCATCCGTTCTTTCATTATCTGCATCTCTGCGACCATGTATGGTGGAGCCGTATCCGCGGTGGATGGACGGCTTGTATTCTATCACTCTTGTCTAGTTGGGGCGTTGCTGCCCTCTAGCCATTCTTGGTCCCTTCTCTTAGCACTAGTGCCTTCTTGGTCCTCCTCCTAAGTGTTAAGCCCTGCGTTCTTTTGCCACAGCTACTCCTCTAGATTATGGTTTTGCTTGGTGAGGCGTTCTATGGCTACGGCGAGAGTCTGAACTTGCCTCTCGAAGGCAGGTGTACGTGGTTCGTCTCCTTGATTATTGTTGGAGGTCGCCATTGAGCAAGTAAGTACCATACAATTCTTTGTCTGGGAAGCGGTAGTATGGTTTACAAGTCTTTTCCACAAATAGCGTTAACTGATGATGCCGAAAATCGTCAGTAAGTCGCACAGCACTCAGGTGCTCTAGAGAAAAACCTGTGCAGCACAAAAAGAAGAAAACCCTACAAAGAGTACCAGTGTGGTATTGGCCAAATACCCTCCGAAGGTCAAGTTAGAGAATTCTCACAACTCTAGAGTGCCAAGGTTAGGGTAAATTATGCATACCTTGGTTTGTGAGGGCTTAGGGGTTTTTATAGTAGGTAGAGCTGATACTTGTTTCTTGGCGGAAAAGGTCTTTCCTTGTAGGGAAGATCCTCATTAATATGTGTATATTGTGGGATCCTTTTCATATGGGGATCCTTTTGATTAGGGTTAACTATGGGGTACAAGATGTTTCCTTATATACACATTCATGGAGGCCAGGCAAGGCCATGCTGGACCCGTCGTAGGCTTCCTTCTCCCCATTAGCTTCCTTCTATCACCCTCTTATCTCGTCTAGGCGTTCTTGTCACCCAAAGTGGAGTCGTCGGCTCATGATGTCTTCGTTTTCATCTCATGAATGGGCAAGTGGTGATGACGGGTTTATTGGGACCGTCGACTTCCTCTTATATGGAAGAGTTTATTCTCTTCCAGAATTTCCCTTATCATCAATGATTGCCTTGGAGATGTGTTCACTAGAGGCAGATTGGTCGTCCTCGTATGAGGATTTCATGAGAGTGTCAGTTTTGGATGGATTAGGATTCGAACATATATATGTGGTCAAGTCCTAATTGTTGTTACTTCTCTCTACTTTCATTTGAGCAAATAGAAGATTGGTGGTTGTTAGATTGTTTGCTTAAAGAGTGTGGAGATGAGGATGATGTCTCCCTTGGAACATATGAGGGGAACTGATCGAGAGGAGGTGTGTCTGAGAGATAAAGGTCAGGGTCGGTAGGAATTGGTGACGTTGAGCTATGGTCTAATGAAGGTGCCATGGTTTAGGATTGTGCTGTTTTTGGCTTGTGAACTTGTATGATGAGTAGAAGGTTTAGTAGATTTATGTGAGTCACTTCCCTCGCACCTTGCATGTATCAGATGAAATTTTATCTGTCATTTGGGTGAAATTGCATGTGTGATTCTTGTGAAAAAAGTTGACGCGTGGGCTTAGGTGAGTTTATTAATTAGTTTGTTCACCTCAGGTTCTCTATTAGTAATAGCTCTTGATTGCCTATTCTTATTTGAACTCAAATGTGTCTGATTCTACTAGATTCACCGTTTGATGAGGATGAAAGCCATTAGAGGATAAGATGATAGGATTAGATATGTTTATCTTAGGTGGGGAACTTAGAGCATGTTTGGATTGCATGAAAACTGAGTGATATCACTCAGTTTTCATGATCCATCATCCAAAACAAGTAGAGCCCGCAGAGGAGTAATTGTTTGGATTCCATGACTCAGTTTCCGTGACTCAGTTTCCGTGACTCAATTCTCTGATTTTTGAGTGATGAGTTATGGAAACTGAAAACACATTTTAGCTGTTTTCAGTTTCCATAACTCATAACTCAATGGCATATTTGTAATTAAACACACTTAGAGGGACCCACAGTCGCAACTTTTGACCATTTGACTTTTTTTTTTTTTTTTTTCCTTTCTTCTCTAGGTTCGGTCTTCAGCTCCACTTCTATCTTTTTTTTTTTTTTTTCTTTTACTGGTTCCATGTCTTCAGCTCTTCCTTCTTCTTCATTTTTTTTTCTTTTACTAGTTCGGTCTTCAAATCTTCCTTCTTCTTTTTTTTTTTTCTTCTTCTTTTAGTAGTTCGGTCTTCAGTGTTTTTTTTTTTTACTGGATTCGGTGAGTTTAGGTACTTGAAAAAAAAGAAAAAAAAAAAAGAAAAAAAAAAAACTGAACTAAGTGACATATGGGGCCCACAAAAAGTGTGAAAAATATTGAGTGATGACAAGTGAGTGATGGTGCCAAACGGATAGAGTATTTTAAGTAATAAGTGATGAGTAAAGAGTGATAAGTGATGAGTGATGAGTGATGGGTGATGGAAATTGAGTGATATTTTTTTTAAACCAAACAAGCCCTTAGTCTTTGTAGGACCTGGCTTACAATTGTACTCTTTAGTCATGTCATCACGTGATCTAGTTTTTTTTGTTGACACCCTTTTCCAGGGAGTGTTCCAACTATCGGGTTCAGCCACCAAAAGTGAATTTCCCGTTGGGTTAATGTTTGATTTCTCCGATATGGCAGTTTCTGAGCACTGCATATCTTTATGGCCCAGTCTCCCACAAACAAAGTAAAACGTTGGGATATTCTCGTAAACAATGTGTTGCCAAAAGTGATCAATTTTAATTCTTTTAGGAAGAGGCTTCTGTATTCCCAGTTGGACACAGACGTGGGAAATGAAATCTAGATGCATTGTTTGTAATAGCATCGATTCTAAGAAGTTTTCCCAACTTATTACCAACTTTTTTTTTAAAGGAATTCAGGATGATAATACTCTATTGGAAGTTGTTCTAATCTAATCCAAACAGCCATAGATGTGATCTTAGCTGTATCTGGATGGAAATTGGCCTCTCATGCTTGAACATGCGGAGGTATTGCTCCCCCACCAACCATGGCCCATCCTCGAGGGCATGATGATAATTAGATATAATAATAAATTTGACATAGCAATATCCGATATCAATTAATTGAAAGTTGCCTATTGGCCTCCAAATATACCCGCTAACCTGTTTTGCATGACTCTGTAGCCCACCGACTTCCTAATCATTTTGATAATGATACTAGTTCTCTAGGGTTCATTTAACTTTCGTTTGAGATCTGGCGATAGAAGGATTTCCCATGACGCTTCATCCATGTTCTCCTCATCAAATGGAACATCATCCAAATTTGGCTTTTCAGGATTTTGTATTGCTTCCTGCACGTTCTCTTTTTCATCTTCCAAGAGAATTTCATCGTTCCAAGTTCTTGCTACCTTCATAAGATCCTTAAAAACAACTTTCCATGTAACATTTCTATCGAGAGTTGTCCATCAAAAAGTGATTCTCAGTATTTTCTTGTTTCCTCACATCTGTATCTTCCATTAGTTTAGTTGTGAAGTCTTTGGTGTAACATATAGAGTTGTTTGGACTTTTTCAATGGACAATTAATGTTGATGTGATTAGGTAAGTGACATTTCTTAGAGCATTAGCATTTTGGGGGAATAAAAATCCTCTGTTGCTATTTTAGCAACCAACAAGCTAAAAATCAGCAACATCCATGCATGGGTTGCCATTTATTTTTAACAACTATGAACAGTTGGCTCTTATATATAGAACCTACTGTAGTTGAGGATGTAAACAAAATATATATATATATATATATATATATATTATACTAAAAATATCTCCTCTTTCTCTCTCTTCAGTCACGCTCATCTCACTTACTCGGTCACTCATTCTCTCCTTTCATTTCTCTCTCCACTCTCTCTATTTTGGTCTCTCTCTCTTTTCTCTCTTTCAGATTGGCGTAGAGATTGGTGTGGTGGTATGTGGCTGGATCACAGCAATTGTGGCCCGATTCTTTCTCTTCTTTCATTCTTTGATTCTCTCTCTTTCTCTCACTTTGATAAAGTAAAATAGATAAAGTAATTTTTTAAATTGTAAAATATATATATATATATATATATATATTTTTTAGTCTCCAATGCTAATGCTCTTAAGCACTCATAGGTTCATTTTGTCAGTTCAGTGAAATAAAGTGGAAGTGTTCTTGGGCCAAACCATACCTGGATTGAACACTGGTCCTGATGGCTTGTTTAGAGGCCCATTGTGTTAGGGCCTTGGCCTTAAGATTTTTCCCTTCAATTGACAGCATTTATTGGGCTCTATCAGAAAGTAGTTTTCGAGTGGCAAAGGTTGAGTCCAATATATACATGTAGCAACTAAGGTCTCGATTGGGAGGAGGGAATGGAATGAAAAGGAATGAAAAGAATAATTTTAGAATATTCTTCCCTTCCTTTGTTTGGGAGTTTTAATAGAGAGAATGAAAAATTCATTCTCTTGTTTGGAAGTTTAAGTGGGAGGGAATGGAATGGGTAGGAGGGAACACTCATTCTTTTCTGTTCCCTTAAAACCTCAAATTTTCATTCCCCCCGAAATTGGGAGGTATAGAAGGGAATGAAATTAGATTTAATGAATTTTTTTTTATCAAAACTCCCAAAATACCCCTATATATTTAACTCTTTATTTTAAAATAGGGGTTTAATAGTAATATTGTTATAAAATGATTCCATTACATTCCCTCCATGTTACTTCCAAACAAGATTACTTACATTCCATTCATTTCATTCATTTCTATTCCTTTATTTTAAAACATCCAATCAAGGTTACTTAATTATATTCTATTCTATTCCATTCTTTTCCCTTACTTAAATCCACTCCATTCCATTCCATTCATTTCTATTTACTTATGATCATTCCATTCCATTTCTTTGTGAACTCCCAAACGAAGCCTAAAGGAAGGCCGAAGGTCCGAGCTTGATCCCCATAAAAAATCAGGGTCTAAAAGAATTCAAGCTTGACAGGCAAAACAAAGTAAAAAAGCTCAAACCCTAGACTATGAAAAGTTGATTTTTCAACATTGAGTAAAGGAACACAAACTTTGAATCGTTGATTAGACCAAGGGGAGTAGGAAAAAGGCAGGCAAAGTATTACCAAGCTCGTCTTTGACAGATAAATGGGATGCATAGAAAGCTGTTGTAGACCCTATTCATGCATAATGAGAATCAAACTCATAAAAATAAGTGACCCATGGGGAGTAATGGCCTAATGGGTATGCCGGGGAAAAATTTTAAAAAGAAAAACTTTTTTTTTTTTTCTCTCTCCTTTCCTTGTCAATTTCCTTGGTTGACAACATTGAGGAGAAATGTTGACTTGACATATAAAGCGTCAAAATAGTTGGCATCCATCTTAATAGTTGAGCATTATAGTTCAGAAACCGACATCTTATAGTCTAAATTAAGTTTTTTTTTTTTTTTTTTTTTTTTTTTTTTTTTTTTTTTTTTTTTTTTTTTTAAGAGAGTTTTAACTTATAGCATTTAATCTTGATTATAGTTTTTTATTATCAAGAAATCAATCAGTTTTTGGTATAAGTGGGGATTAAACTTTAGATCTCTTATATAATCATAAGAGACTTTACCGTTGAACTAATTAGAACTCATAATTTAAATTAAGTTTTTTTATGAATGCTAAGTATTTAACACATACGGAGAGAGTGAAAAAGGTCTTAAAGAAATTAACAATAGTATATATCTAAAAAGGCTTACAATCTAAATTAAGTTGGTAGATAAGAAAGGTAATTATCAATTTTATTTTCTTAATTTAATTCATCATATCTCTCCAATAAATTCAGATTTCTGAGTTAACGTAACGAGGTTCAATTATAATAATGAATATTTGGAAAAATAAATGGAACACACATGAAAAGAAGCACACGGAGCTTCATTTTTTCTTGAAACCAATTTGACCCCTAGTTTAATAATTTAATATCTCCAATTCATATCTATCTCCCTCCTTTTTCCAGAAAGCATGTCCTCACCCCCACCTCATAAAAAAATATTTAAAAAAAAACTAATTTAAAATTAGTTAGAGATGTGTTTTTAAAAAACTAATAATTGATAATAATGATTAAAGTAAAAAAAGAAAAAGCTTAACCAACAAGATTTGCTCATCGGTGATCCCTTCAGATATTCAAACTTAAGAGCAACCACATCAGCTTGTGAGAAAGATTCCGTCTATTTTACACAAAAAACCTACTTTTTCTATTTTACACCATCACTTTTACAAAACACCTATATCAGTTTATCTATTTTACAAGACTTTTCAATAAAATATTCATTCTTCATCAATTTTTTATTATTTTCCCTAATGGTCATACTTTTTTTTTTAATTTATTTTATTATGGCCCTCAAAATTATTCAATCTTCATTCTGGCAAAGTTCTGAATCTTGGTGGGCTTGGTAGCAAAAAATAGAAGAGCACCAAAGAGGAAAATGAACTACTCTATTATGGGTTTTCAGTTGAGATAGAAGATAATGGGTAGGAAACAAAGGAGAGCTACCAATTGGAGTTGTGGTGGTGGCTAACAGGTGATGAGCAAGGATTGTAGATTAAGGAGAAGAAATAAAGAAAGAAAAGAAAAAGAGAAAGAGAAAAGCCATAGATGTAGAGAAAAGAAAAAGAAGGAAGCAAGTAACAAAATGGAATAAAAAAAAAAGAGAGAGAAATTAATTAAATATTGATTTATAAGTGAACAGTAACCGTGTATCTCTACACGGTTACTGTAGCTTTTTGAAAATTTGCACAATTTTAGAAGACCTGATGCAGGTAATTTTTAAGGTAAAATGTGTAAAATTGTACACTTTTTGTATTTTAGATGAGCTAATGTGAGTGTTCTAAGGGACTTATAATGTTGGTTCATAATTTTCAGTTGTTCTATAGGCTATAGCCATGATTATGGTTGTCAATCCATAAATGACCATTTTATTTTTCTGTGATGATAAATTATAGTTTTTAATATCTTTAATAAGGTTGATCTCCTATAGCCATGATTGTGATCAATCAATCCAAAAGAAAATTTTCATTCTTTTTTGTCATTTTATTTGAATAGACTGCATATAGTTCTTTTTTTATCAATCAATTCTCCACTTGTGCCTTTAACGCTTTGTATAGTTGGAAGAACTTAAGTGTGATTATAGAAAATATGGAAAGGATAGAAAGTATTAAGAGCATAAGAAAGTCGGAGAATAGAAAAAATTGGTTGTTTCTCCTCAATCATCATGTGCATTTGGTAGAGATGATAAAAAAGTTGAAAGATAAAAAATAAATTACTATTATACTCTAATTATTATATATTACAAAAATTTGAAATCTGAAGATAGTTTTATACTCCTTTTTTTATCAATAATTTTGTACTTTTCTTAATTAATGTTATTTTCTCTCATATTTTCTTCTCAATTTGGAGAAAGGAAAAAAATTGTGGGCTCGGTTAGAAAACTCTTTTCATACTGTTTTCTCTACTTTCTTTTTTTTACTCCTACCAAATAACAGAAAATTACATTTTCTTCTCCATTTTTCTTCTCCCATTTTCCACTGCAACCAAACATAGCCAAAGGCCTCAATCATCAATTGAACTTATCCAAAGGTCATAATTAATGGCCTAACAAGATGACACATGATATGACATAGAAATTACATTAAATTGTGTTTATTTTAATAAGACACAAAAGCAATGAGCACGCGTCCTCCACAAACCTTTGTAGGCAGATAACAAAAAGTTGTTTAAGCATTTGACATTTTTTTTTTTTATGAAAAAGCATTTGATATATTTATTCCACTAACAAGTTCTTTGAGCATTACACATCAAAACAAAGCTGCTACGTATATTTTATTTTATACCAGTATAGTAAGTGAGATTATTGCCCACAAATCACAATCATAAGTAAGTACCCACCTTTAAAACTTTTGATAAAAGTGAGAAGGTAAAATGGGGAAAGAGTAGGGAACTTCGTAAATATATAATAAAATAAGACAGTTCTGCTTCAAAAGTTGCTATGTATTCTTTGCTTTTGTTTCTTTATCTTATGCCTTCTGACATCGATTGACTGTATTATAGAACTAATTAACTTGAGGTTGCATATGGATATCCGGATATCCGGGCACTACTTTGTGCCAATAATATTATTATTAATTCTTCCATTATAGCAGAGATACAAATCTCAGAATCACAATCTCCCCAACAAAGATAGATTATAATATAGAACTATATATGACAATCATGGTGATAAAGAGGCTAGAATCGCACATTTTGTTCAATTTTCTTATATTCTCAAAGTATGCTTGATTTTACTTCTTTATTTCAAACCTTTGACATGCATAACACCGAGAGATAAGGCTGGATCAAATTGATTTACTGGTGCCAATGAATTAAGAAACACCATCATTTTATGTGGTCCAAATAGTCCATTGTAATTAATTTCAACTAAATTCATTTACATTCGATTACCCTTTTTACATTGTGGGTTCCAGTTAACTCAACTGGTAAAGTTTCTGATGGTTGTATAAGAGATCTGAGGTTCAATCTCTGCCTACACCAAAAACTGATTGGTGTATTGGACTGATGATAAAGAGCTATCATTAGGAGCGGACGCCATAGGTTGAAACTCTCTAAAAAAAAAAAATTACCTTTTTCACATTACTTAATTTGGCAATAAATTTTATCATTAGCTAAGGGAAAACTTAGGTAAGATACAAACCTGCAGTATTGGGATATTAAGACACAAAACATTGACCAAGGCATCTAATGTTCAAATGTTCCCATTGTAATTAAAAAAAGAAAAGAAAAAAAAAGAAGTATTTAAAAATTTTCAAAAGCAACCAAAACAGTGAGGAACATATTCAACTTTACAGGTATATTGTTATATTCTTAACACTTTTACATTGATTTTTTTTTTTTTTGAAAAATCAAATTATATGTTTAAACTTTATGTATGTAGATGAATTTCTTAATTTGATAGTTATGAGAAATGTATTGATTATTTTCTTTTCTTCTCTTTATTATAATGATATAAAATAGATATTTATAGTTAATTGAAATTATGAAAAAATAAATTAAAACATTGGCTTGTGTATGACAAATATATTAGCATATAACTTTTCATTTATTTTGTTATTAGTATTGATTAGTATTTTTCAGATTAATTTAACTTTCAATATTTTCTTATAATTTTTTTCCCCTTGAGTTGAAATCTTGGCTCCATGATTGCACGTGATAATAACTAACACATGTCTTGAGTGTGGTGTGAATCAATTAATGGCTGTGATTTAATAGTCATGTGATGATTATCTTATTCATTTTTGTTCAAAGGTTAAACAACACTTAGTCTTAGAACATTGGTTGCAAACTGATCTTAGAATTTTTACTAATCAAAACTCTCAAAACTTTGGTTGCAAATTGATCTCGATGTACTAACATCTCTCTCTCTCTCTCTCTCTCTCTCTCTCTCTCATCCCATCACACGTGATGATAACTAACACATATCTCGAGTGTGGTGTGATTCAATTAATGTGTGTGATTTGATAGTCATGTGATGATTATACAAATATGAAAACTTTATGAAGTTATAAGAAAAAATCGAAACCCTATTGTAATATGGAAACTTTATAAAGTTATCCAAAAATAGTTTCATATACTATTTTGTTAGTTTTTTCCCATTGTGTATATACAGTACACTAGGGCTCCGCTTGGGAGTTCATAAGGGAAGGGAATGGAATGGAATGGAATGAAATAATCATAAGGGAATAGAAAAGAATGGAATGGAATGGAATAGAATGGAATAAATTTAAGTAAGGGAAATGAATGGAAAAGAATGGAATGGAATGGAATGAAATTAATAAACCTTGATTGGATGTTTTAAAATAAAAGAATGGAAAGGAATGAAAATGAATGGAATGTAAGTAATCTTGTTTGGGAGTAACATGCAGGGAATGGAATGGAATCATTTTATTGCAATATTACTATTAGACATCTGTTTTAAAATAAATGGTTGAATAAATAGGGGTATTTTGGAAGTTTTAATAAAAAATTCATTAAATCTAATTCCATTCCCTCTCATTCCTCCCAATTTCGGGGGGAATGAAAATTTGAGGTTTTAAGGGAATAGAGAAAAATGAGTGTTCCCTCCTATCCATTTCATTCCCTCCCACTTAAACTCCCAAACGAGGGAATGGACTTTCCATTCCCTCTATTAAAACTCCCAAATAAGGGAATGGAAGAATATTCTAAAATTATTCTTTTCATTCCTTTCCATTCCATTCCATTCCCTTCCATTTCATTCCCTCCTCCCAAGCGAGCCCGAAGTCTAGAAGTTTATTACTTTGTTAGGGCTGCAACTAAGGTTCTTCTTCTCCTATTTAAATCGATCTTTATCTTAAATGAAAGGAGTTAATGAATAAAGTTCACTTGAAAATAACCCTAGGAGCACTCAAGGATAAAGGGTCAAAACTCTATGAAGCAAAATGGGAACAGATCCATAGATGCTCACATCTTTATCAATAGAAAAAAACACTAGCGGCCGCCTTGCATGATTGATGAGATTTTTTAATGTGAAAGTTATAAATAAAATTGATGAACATACATCCAAAAACACAAAGGAACATTCAAAAGTAGAATTTTTCTGGTTAATCAAGTAATGAGAATATTTAAGCCCACCAAAATTGAAATACCGTTCGAGTCATTTTCCAGTGCAAGACTAGAGAACCCCAGAGAACCCTAGGGAAGGAAAAAGTTAAAAAAAAAAAAAAAAAAAAAAAAAGGAGAAGAAGAAGTCTAGGCACATAGAAAAGTTTGATGACATTGACAAAGCAACATAGAAAAGCAATGATCCCGTGCTTGTTCTTATCCTTTCCAAAATGTCAGGGCGTGTGGCAAACTTGTGGTATTTACGTATGGACCAGTTGAAAGAAAGCCATGCCAGCTATTCTTCTTCTCATTCCGCCTTTTCTGAATGCGTGTGAGCTTGTAATAGATATAGGCAATAAAAACAAAATAGCAAAGGCAATGAGTAGTACACTAAGTAAAAGCAAAGACAAGCCACAAAGCAAGCACAAGAACCAAGTAATCATTACTTTCAAATTTTTTTTCATTTTCTGGGACTAAAATAACAGTAGTAGCTACTTTATAGGCATCGTGTCCCCATGAGATATTCAGATTCGCCTTTCAGAATTGACTGACATTTTTTCAGCAAGGTAATCAGTATGTCATGTGCTATCTCAGCTAAAGCGTGGTTAATGTGGGATGGAAAGAAGAAAGATGAATGTGACTTGCTCACACTTCCTTAGCAGAAGACATGGTGGACAGTGGTCACACCCACACACAGTTCATTCTTTTTTTCATTTTATTGGGGTCGGTGAGTTGGGTTTGTCAAGACTTTGTAGCTTTTTTTCGCTTCCAAATCCAAATTGGAGTTTATCTACTTTATCCAAGTCATAATCCTGCATAACTCATCAGAACCCTCCCTAGAAAAAGAAAAATGATCCTAACTCTAGTTTTTCACACGTGATTAATCAAATGTACAGTAAAGACTAAAGACAAAAGACAAGATTAATACTAATAACCAATGTGCTAGTGTGCTTAGTTTTTGAACCCGGAACCTGACGTGATAAAGAAGAAGTACATGAACCAAAAAACAAAAAGACTAGTTTGATCTGACTAAATTTTTATCCATATATTTTCAACATATCATCTACTATCAAAATAAAACTCAATGGCTCAATTTATATATAGAAAGCGCTATGATGAGATACTACGTGCTATGTTAGGTTTTTTTTTTTTTTTTTTTATAACACCACGTTAGGTTTAGAGAGAGAGAGAGAGAGAGAGAGAGAGAGAGAGAGAGAGAGGACCATTTATATTATATGGGAATTAGATGAAGGCCTTTTGTTTCGATAACCGGCCAAATGACTATCACTTATGACACTTCATTGACCAATTTTGATTAGGATAAAAACCTATTTAAAATAGAACCTTGTTTAGGTTGTCAAATAAATGGGCTTAATTCTATCCCCAAACAAAGTAGAATGGAAAATTAAGAAGAACCAGTGTAAGGATATGAATGGAATATTTCTCAATAAAGACCCTTGACTTGTATTACATTATTGGTGTGCATGAGTTGTGTTAGAGGTGATTTTAAACCAGACTTGAATTTGTTGGGTTTGAGAAATTTCCACCCCAACCAACACATCATATGCGTAGAAACCAACTCAATCCAATTCACGTGAGTTGGGTTAGGTTAGATTAGGTTGAGTCAGTGAATCATGCATCTTTCATGCATTGTAAAAAAAATGAATTTTAAATAATTGAGCATCTAATCACATAAAAAACACTATAATTTATGTGGTTTCTTAAACTTAGTTCAACAAGCGAAATCAAGAAAAAAAGTTTCACTAAGAAAATAAAGGCGTTACAAAACATATTTTGACAAAAACTAAACCATAAATATACAACCCGGAGATCTTTCTTTCACAAATAAATTATAATTAACTTAGAGTAGCAAAATTTCTTCTCTCTTACTCTAATTGCAGCAGGGCACATAGCAAAGAACACAATTAAAGAAGCCTAATATATATACAGTTGAAGAGATATAAATAAAGTCGGCAACTCGACAAAGTGGTATTATTTAATACAACTCGAATAGTTGAAAGGACAGTATAGCCGAGACATTTGAGTGGATGCCCATTTGCCTACTCGTCACAAATCTGTAAGATCGTTGTAAGTATGCAGAAAAATATGGTTAAATTGGAAATTCTTACTATCATTTGTTGTAAAAATGAGCATTTGCACTGATTATAACTGAAAAATCAAACAACATATATAGAAGATAATTGAAAAATCGAGGAAAATCATTCGTGTGTTTCATGCACTGCTAGAGAGGAGAAAGGTTATGTTCTGCATGATTCATGTGAACCTACATGGCACTCAACGAGCAAAAAAGATAGAAAAAGACCACATGGCAATTTGTATAAAGGAGCAACAATTATGATAGATTTTCAAGAAAGTAGATATCCACTCCAATCCAATTAAAGATCCACATGGAGAATTTCTACACCAAAAAAAAACAAAGAGCAAGGGCTATGATGGCCAACAATAGAGTAACTGTTTTCCCAAAAACATGAAGAGCCACATGGATTTGAATAATTGAAGAACAGCTATAATTAATGCCCAATGGTGGTGAAGGCAGGGAAGCCTGAACAGAGCTCATTAATTTCTCCCAGGTAAAAGCAACGTTAAAATAAGTTGTTCATGACAGAAAACAACGTTCACATGCCAAATGTCCAAACACCAAAAACGTAAAAGGAGAGGTAAAATATCAGGCGCAGTTAAGTTTAATAATTAAATTCAAACACAAATGTATCGAGCAAGCATAATAATCCATTTAAAAAATATAATAGTGAAGTTTTTTTTTTTTTTTTTTTTTGGTTTTGAGGGAGTATAATAGTGTAGTTAAAGTAGGGATTCTAAGTTCTATTCAATGAAAGGCTCTCATGACTTTAGACAATTGAAGTTCATGGCTTAAGACAACCGCATGTTGTGCTATTAACAAAGATTTATTTCTCCAAACCAACACTAATTTAATTTAATTTTATAATAATAAAGCTTTATTTTTTAAAACCACAATCAAGGTTTACTCATGAGTGTTTTTCTTGATATTTATGATCAATTTAATTTAATTTTTAAAAATAAATAAAATCACCATATCTATTATATAATATATAATAGTGGAAGACATTTGACTATCGGTTAACCTTCTAATATTTTGACATGTCATTCTCAAGGTTTCAGAAATTTTCTCATTACCAATCTTTTTTATATTTATATAATATATATATATATATATATATATATATATATATATATATATATATAAAGTTCTATTAGGACTCAAGATCCATGGAATACTTGGAATTCCAAATAGAAGAGTTTTTTCATTTTTAGGACTTCCTTTGTCGGTCACATTTTAATTGTTAGAGTTATTTGAAACTAATTAGAACTATTGTTTCCATTAAAAAAAAAAAAAAAGTAATACTAAACAAATATTTTTATAGGAAATACTGAACAAATTCTAATATAATTTTGTTTAATTTTTTTTTTACTAATTCCCTTTATAGTTTATTTATTTATTAATATATTCTTAAATATTAACTTGAAGTATCCAAGTTATACTTGAAATTCATTTTTTTTAACCCTTCTATCGTTCTGCTCCCTCAAGCCTCCCTCTCCTTCAAATGTTCACCCAACTATAACAGCATATACATAAACTGGTACAAAGGTGAAAATAACATGATTAACTTTCTTCTTCACATCCTCTTTATGATTTAAGCCATATTCCCATTCATTGTGTGCTTACAACAATTGATTATTTTAAATTACCTTTTATTTTTTTTTCTTCAAATACCGTTTTTTTTTTTCCTCCAGTTTCTTTGGTATTCAATCTTCTAACTTCATTTTTATTTTATTTTCTTTTTTTTTTCCCATCCTTTTTTCAAACCATAGAGTTACATAATTCTCTGCAGATAAGAGCGTTGGATATTTTACAAGAAGATTTATTGAAAGGTTAGAATAACCTAAAATTTCCTCTTTTGAAAATAGAATTGCAATACTTGGTTGTTATTATGGGCTCCCTTAATATTCTATGTCTGTGTGTTTTTCTATTTTATTTTAAATATTTTTACTTCCATAGTTTGTGTGTTTCTGTATGTTATTTCATATTTTATTAAGAATAAATAAATAAATAATATATAAACCATCTGGGATGGATCTTTCTTTAAAAAAAAAAAAAATTACCTAGGATTGTCATATATTGTGTGTATCGGAGTCTTTCAAAAATTCTTTTCTGATTCGATCTGAATTTTAAATGGAAAAAAGGATGAGAATTTTAGATCATGAATTTGAATCTTAAAAGATGCAACCGTCTGGGAGGGAAAGCAATTGTAGGTGAATATGAAATTGACCTATAAAATTTATTATGCTTCAACCTCATTATGATTTTAGTTCAAATTTATTATTGTTGAATATAAAATTGTGAACCTGAAAACTGTGTATGTGGTATGAACTTATTTTTCTTCTTCAAATACCTCTCTATTTTCCTTCCGTTTCTTCGGTAGCAATCTTCCAACTTAATTATGTGGTATGAACTTAGTGTTACATAGTTCTCTGCCAGATAAGACCGTTAGATATTTTCCAAGAAGATTTACTGAAAGGCTAGAATAACCTAAATTTTCCTCTTTTGAATATAGAATTGCAATACTTGGTTGAAAAAAGTTCTTATACTTGGTTGTTATTATGGGCTCCCTTAATATTCTATGTTTATGTGTCTTTTTTTTTTTTTTTTTAATTTTATATATTTTTACTTCCATAGTTTGTGTTTATGCATGTTATTTCATATTTTATTAAGAATAAATAAATCATATATAAACCACCTGGGATGGATCTTTCTTTTTTAAAAAAATTATAGAAGATTGTCAATTTGTCATATATTGTGTGTATTGGAGTCTTTTGAAAATTCTTTTCCGTTTCTAATTGAATTTTAAAGGGAAAAAAAAAGATGAGAATTTTAGATCACAAATTTGAATCTTATAAATATAGCGTGTGTTTGGCAAAAATTAAAAAGTCAGCTTATTTTACTATTCAGTATATTTTTGTTATTATTCATGGGTCTCACTGTATTTTTGGTACTATTCATGGGTCTTGCTGTACTATTTCAACTAAATTTTACCTTTATCTACAATACTTTTAACAAAAAAAATTTCAATTTCAGTAAAATAAGCAAATTCCAAAGAGATCCGTAATAGTCTGAAGAGAAAGTAATTGTAGGTGAATATGAAATTCAGCTATAAATTTATTATGCTTCAACCTTATTATGATTTTAGTTCAAATTTATTATTGTTAAATATAAAATTATGAACCTTAAAATAGTGCATACGGCATGAAGATTTAGCTCTTTTATTTTTATTTTTGGTTCTAATTGGACAAAACTTAGAAGCACTAAAATAATGTTTTCTAGTATGCCCTTAGGGCATACATTAACGAATACATTTTTAGAAAGTTTTTATCGGAAATTGAAAAAATTATCAAAAGGTTTGATAGCTTTTTCAATTTCCTATAAAAATTTTCCAAAAATAGTTTACTAGCATATGCCTTAAGGACATACGTTAATAAAATCCATCAATAAAACACAAATAATGTTTTCTTTTTCAAGTACAATTAAATTTAATACAGCCGCATGTCTTCATTTCATTTTTCTATTTTGTTATTATTATCATTTTTATTATTTCAATTTGAATTCATAATTTTTGTAAAAGCCATATATACAAGTATGTCATTTGACGAGTAATTTTGTTTGAATAATTTGATAAATTATGGTATATATTTTTTATTTTTTAAAACAATGGAGGTTTATTAAGTTAATATTTTTCTTCTGTCCATTCACAACATGATCCTTAACCACTTATTATTATAAAATTTTTACTGTTCAAATAAGTAACAAAATATTAGTTTGGATTTTTTTTCTCCGCACCTATATTTATACCTTTCTTTTATCTCTCTGTCATATTTACGAGCCACCTATGGTTTTTGTTGTTGATACGTGGCCTGTGTGAAACACACGCCTAATAGAGCCATAGTCAAGCAGATTCCTTGAACTGTACAGTTCAGATTCTTCAGAAACCTGTATGTGTCAGGCACACGCCTAATACTCACTTTACTGAGTTATTGACCATGATATTTAGTTGCTAATTTGTCCAACACTGCCAACAACCCACTAGTTTTATTCTGGCACAAGGCTGGTGCCTTACACACGCCTAACACTACCTGCCTTGATACATAAATATCAAAGTTCATATCAATCTAATTAATTTGCTAACCTTTTTGTCTACAACTTTGTCTTCAACAATATGTTTAAAGTTTTAATTTTTTGGGAACTATAAGCAGAATGAGATTAACATCACCAATAATTGGTCCGTAGTGTTAACGGTGCACCGTAAGCAACTTCTTAAGCAATTGCTTTATGTTAAATATTTTTGTTTTAGATCAAATTTTTTACTAATTTTGTAAGACGTGAAGTCAATAAAATTAACTTTTTGAGTTTTATTTATCATTTTAATATTATTTTCAATTCTCCTATCAATTCCTACAATTTTTTTTTTTTATTAATACCTCACAATAACTCACTTTTAACCAGCATCTTACACTTTACTGTACACGTTAACATTACTCATAAAAGTAATTAAAAGAGTACCATTAGCTCTAGAGTTTTTTTTTTTTTTTTGGAAAGACACATACACATATATATAAAATAAGGGGATGAGATAAGGAAGTTCTAGAGTTCAGACTCTGAGTGTACACGGCTTTTGAATTTTTTTATGTTTTCCCTAATCTACGGCATGGACAGCAAAAAAGTGGGCCTAACAACATAATAATAATGCGCACTACTTTTGATTCTTTGCTCCTTTTCAGGATTCTTCATAAAGACCAAGCACCTTTTCTTTTTAATATGCATACAGACACCACAATTAATTTAACCTATAATTTTCTTGCTATATATACGATACAATTTCGGACACCACCTTCATCCAAAGAGAATAGGTGAGTGAGTAGGAATCAAAATATTTGTTAATTGTTAATCTTTTGTTTTCTTGCTTCAGTATTCAGAGTCTAGAAAATGGCAGAAAATGGTAACACTGCAGACCTTGAGAAACAAATGTTACTTCTTCAAGACCATGAGGAGAAGCATTTCATGTCTAGTGAGATTGTCCGTGACATAATTCTTGGTGTTTCGGATGGTCTCACTGTCCCTTTTGCACTTGCTGCTGGCTTGTCTGGTGCTGATGTTTCATCATCCATAATCCTCATTGCTGGAATAGCTGAAGTTGCTGCTGGGGCTATTTCCATGGGACTCGGCGGGTATATATAATAATACATCAGATCATTTGACACTTAATAATATTTAACGAAGACATTTAAAGTTTAAATTACAACTACGTTTTTTAAACTATTGAGTTATAATAATAATTAAATAAGTATTTATAGATAATGCGGTACAATAAGTTGAAAATGATGAAGCTTTATTGTGTGTATATGCTAGCTGCTCATTTATGTGAGTTGAATGCATGCGCAGGTATCTTGCAGCAAAAAGTGAAGCTGATCACTACGCCAGGGAGCTAAAGAGAGAACAAGAAGAGATCATTGCTGTCCCTGATATAGGTTTGGTCCTTTGCAATTGTCTTTCTTCTAAACCATTAACATCAGATATGGCGTAGCTACGTGTAAGGGTTGAGGGGCCAAAACTTTGAAATTTTATAAAATATATATATAATTATTTTAATGTTTTCAAAATCTAGTCTACAAATATAAGAGTTGGACCCCGAATATTTGATTTAGTCAAATGATACTCTTAAAAAAATAATTGGTATAATAGTTGTAGAAATATAACATTATTTTTCACAATTTTATTTTTTATTGTAAAATATGATCTTATATTTGTTAAATATTTGATAAAGTTTTGCACCAAACATATTTAGATCTATATTTTTTTCAACCCATTATATGGCAATTAACAAATCATTGACTTATTAAAAAAATATTGTCATTAAAACTACACATGAAATGTTTTTTTAATTGTCACATAATGAGTTAAAGTAAGATAACTTTAAACATGTTTGGAACTTAACTTCTCCCTCCAAACTTTAGATCATTCATGTTTTTGAAACTTTTATTAGTTCAATTGAAAATTTGTTACTTACTTTAGTATAAAATTTGATAATTTGTATTAAAAATGAAACATTTTAAGAATTTCACTATAAAAATAATAAAAATGAATTTTATTTTATGAAAGATCCCCATCAAATATAATTTTGATTGAAAATACTAAGTTTCCTTTTTTTTGGTGTGTATATATATAATTTATCAAATAAAAAAGTGTGTATATAATAAAAAAAAACGGTGTGTATATATGTGTGTATGAGGTTGTCTTGATAAATATATTAGTATTGCAACTTGACCCTCCAAACAAAAATTCCTAACTCCGCCCTTGTATACATATGATCCCAATTTTAATACTAACTCATTCCCCTTCTCTTTTTAGTATTTTATTTCGTTTAATAATAATAAGTGGTCTCAACTTCAAAAGCCGTGGTCTTATTATTATACTAGTCATTAACAAACTCCAATTTTATATTAAACATTCTTTTAGAACTATTTAATACCAAAAGAAAGAACAACTAGCTAAAGGTTTTCTAAATGAATTTTATGACTATTAAACATTGAGAGTGGAGGTGGGACAGTTATTGCTTAAATTGGAGAAAGAAAATGACATTATTATTGAAAATGACATAATGGAGAGACCAAATAGGCCACCCCTCGTACCAAAAACCAACATAGATGAGAAAATTGGGTTAGGTTTTAAGGTCGCATAAGATGGCCACTATAATCAATTGTTGGTGAAGTTTTTTATTATTTAGTACATATTTTTCCCTTAATGAAAAAAAGAAAATAAAAAAGCCGCGAGATTGGACATCACCATCATCATTAGCTCCAATATTTTACCACCAGAATCTACTAATCTACCCCACAATGGATCCATTGACTATTTATTCCCTATCAATCATGTTTTGCTATTAGAATTTCTTTTACTATTAGAAAAAGCATGTTAGGAAAAGAGGTTAAGAGACAATACTTAACTTTTTTGGTTTTTCTTTGACTTATTTAGATCTTAGAAAAACAGTTTATAGAAATCTATGCTTAAATAATTTGTGAGCTTTAAGAACACGTGTTTTCGCATGCCATCAACACCATGATCACCTTTTTTTTGTTCATGCCCACAGTCAGAGTAGTTTCTAACAACTTAGTAATAATAATAATAATTGTATCTAAACTTATTAATGGCCTATTATATATTGCCAAAATTAATCTCAAGATTTTAATGATGTTCATGCCCACTACAATTTTAATGATGTTAGAACCTCTGTGACAACTTCCCCAGTTCCAACTATAGAATTAATGATGACTCTTATCATAAACTTAACAATATATATATATATATATATATATATATAAGATTACTATTATTGGCATAAACTCACCGGTTAATGATAGATTATAATCCATCAACCATTGATTTTTTTTTTTCCTCTCTCTAGCTAGTCTGATAAATTTTCATGTGTGATGGGATCATAAAATTTAAATGCAGAGGCCGCAGAGTGTGCAGAAATATTAGCACAGTTTGGGGCCGAGCCACATGAATATGAACCTGTTGTCAATGCTTTAAGAAGGAACCCTAAAGCTTGGGTTGATTTTATGATGAAGTAAGTTCAAAACCAATTACTTTTATGATTAATTTTTTACTTCCCAAAATGACCTAACAAAATCTTATTATGGATTCAGGTTTGAGCTGGGATTAGAGAAACCAGATCCGATGAGAGCACTACAGAGTGCCATAACAATAGCTTTTTCATACATAGTGGGTGGAGTGGTGCCTTTGTTGCCATACATGCTCATCCCTATTGCTAGAAAGGCTCTCATTGCATCTGTTGTTGTAACTCTATTGGCGTTGCTAATTTTTGGTTTAGCCAAAGGTTACTTCACTGGGAATCAACCTTTCAAGAGCGCTTTCCAAACTGTCCTCATTGGAGCCATTGCATCAGCAGCTGCCTTTTCAATTGCCAAGCTTTTCCAGCATGTATGAGTAGCGCACTATTATAATTTAACCACCAAGTTTCCCTTCTTTTGTTTGTCTACGTACCTCTCTTTGGTTTTCTGATTGGACTTGGTTTGTATGCCCCTTATGATTAGGTATTTGGGCAAATTTATCCAACCTTTTCGGATCTGGTTTGTACATTATAAGTGCTGGTGTGATATGACAGCTTCACGGATTTTGCAAGTAATATTCCAAAAATAGGTTTGAATCCAATGTTTTCTTAATTTTATCATGCATGTTTCTGGTCCAAAATTCGGGGAAAAAAAAAAAACAATTTTTATTCATGATGGGCTAGTTCGATATATAAATTTGGAAAATCATTGTTCCCAAAGTGCCCCGTGTCCATACTTTCACACATAACGTCTATGTTACTAGAATGTTCCCACTACACATGATGACACAATGTGTGTGAATAATGTACAAAGAGAGTGAGATAATCAAAACCCATATATCTAATATGGAAATTTATTATGCTATCTTTTTATCAAGATTGAACCATTAAAAACCATTTTATAGTAATTACTTAAAGAGAAATGTTGAAAATATTACAAATTTTATTATATAAACTTTACAAATTAATGTGTCATCAATTCAAGGAAGACAATATCGTATTGTACTAGCCAATATTTTTTGCGCTAATGCCCAATCTAGTACAAGTACATCTCTGTTTTGTCTCACTTCAGATACCAAATCATTCAGCTTGTACCCGCCAATTTTGGCTATTTGGCCAAAAAATACATTTCAACTCGGAGTACAATCTTCAACACCCAAAAAAAAAAAAAAAAAGCTCCATAGACATTGATCTTTGACCACGACCAATGTTGGTCTACCAAGCACTTTGGGCAGATCCCTTAGCCTAAATTGGAGACCATCTTTGCTTATCTATCTAGCGGTCGAAAAAATTGTTTTTTATTTTTTATTTTTATGAGGTACAGCGGTTGAAACACTTTTGTTATGTGATATGAGAAATAGGCTAGGGTTTTGGAGTATTATATTATATGTCTGTTTGGGATTTACTTATTTGGCTGAAACAGAAAACTTTTTATTGAAAGTACTATAGATAAAAGTAAAAGTTAGCTAAAATAGTACAGTGAAACTCATAAATAGTATTAGAAAATGCAATGAGACTCATAAATAGTAGCAAAAATAAGCTGAATAATAAAATAAGTTGAGAAAAATAATCTTGCCAAACGGACACTATGTCTACACTCTCTCTAAACAGTTGGATGAAATTTAAAAAGTATCGTACGACTAAAAATTTTTTTAGGGCTTATTCTATTTTTTATTTTTTTATGGTAATTAGGGCTCATTAGTATTAGCACAAGGTGAATTGGGCTCCTGTTTGCTGAACTACAAACTAGCCCATCAATTTTAATCTTATAAAAAAAAAAATTAACCTCCTAAAAATTAACATTCAAGGAAAAGATTTTTTTTATAAAAAAAAAATAAGAAAAAAAGGAAAGACAAAACTAAGGAGATATAAAAACATATTTTTTTTATTAAGGATACTTTGAAAAGACATGCGTTTGGCTTGGGTTATTGTATGGGTAAAAATTAAAATAGGATTTTTTTTATTGGTGAAATAACTAAGCAATTAAGTAATGTGTTATAAAAAATAGTGAAAGCTCGGATTTGTGTTAAAAACACAAGAATTGTTTAAATCCCAAATTAAAAAAATTACAGCTCAGTTGATTTTACTCTAAACTTAAACTAAGTACAGAATAGAATAAATGTGAACGAACAAACAATAAAGCTACTCTAAGCCATATTCATCATATCACAGCAGTAAAATGAAAGCTAAAAGAGTAGGGAAGAGAAATGCAAACACAAGATAACACGTTGATGTGTTATCGAAGAAGAAACCGAAGAATTTCGTGAAAAACCTCTCTACCGCCCTCCAAGTGGTAAATCGATCCACTAGACAATAAATTGGGATACACGAATAGCAAGAGACCCTCCAAGCCTAATCTACCCGGTGTACCTAAGCCCTCCATGCTTATACTCTACCAAGACTTCTCGGAACCGTGTCTTGTCTAGCTTCCCGGATTCCACAATGCACCCGATTGCATACGCCAAAACTTAGCTCCTTCTAATACTTCCCAATAGTACCAAAACCTCACTTGACACTCAAAATGGGTGTGGTAAGTGTTTGGGCTATCAACCTCTTAAAGATATGGATATGGAGAGGTAGGAGTTGAGGAAAATCACAATGGATTGTGTAGATAATTGTAGGTATGACAATCTCTATCTCTTAAGGGTTGTGGCTAGGGTTTTTTCTCTAAAAAAAACTTATCTCAATATGTGGGTAATGAGGGTATATATAGTGTGGGTGAGGATGTAATGGAGCAGATATGACAAAATAGCAAAACAGAATGTTTTGCGGGTATCTCGTGGGAAGGCCTTACCCGCGAGATACTCGCAAAAACCAGTTGTCACCATCTGTCATGACTCTTCGCGTTTCAGTCTTATGCTGAGCACATACTTCACTTCGTGGGAAGGCTACTTGCAAGCTATCTGCGAAAACTTCTTTAGTCTTAATGTTGCCTTGAGTCTTCATACACTCTCTCTCACACACAACCTTTACAAAGAAATCCCACATAAAATATAGGGTACATAAGATTGAATAGAATTACAATCAAATTTCACACGGAATTAAAGCCAACACACAATAGTTGTAAAAACACAACTTTACAAATAGATATGTTTATCCAGTATTGGTTGTATATGTCTAGTATCCGCTGTTTATAACTCCAGTATACAACTACAAAAGTTAGGCTCTTTTGTAGTTGTACTCTGGTTATATAATGTATTATAAACTTGGTTTAAAACACTATTATTATTTTCGTGTGTTTTCTAATAAGTAATACTGTCTACTCAAAAAGTACATATATGTAAATATTATTTGGGGTTTTTAAATATTAGCAATAACTCCGAAACGAAATATTTCATTTTCTTAACTAAACCAAAACACCCTCTAGTATGGTGTTGACTCCCTTGCATCAACAACAAAAAAGTAATTCGAACATTCATTTATAATGTTTTGAAATCAACCCATCACATTCATAGTCACATTATTTTGTAAATGTTATGTACTTTTTTTTTAGAAGGAAATGTTATATACTTTAATTTTTAGTCTTTTTAGCATTTTTAATAAAACAATAATTAAAAATTTTATTTATTATATTGTTGATGTGACTAATTACATTCACGTCACGTTAGATTTTGTAAATCTTTTTTAGTAAAATTGATAATAATTTTAGTATTTTTCTTACATAACTGTTGTGAAATTATCAACATGATTTTATTGCATAAAATTTGCTAAATTAACATTTAAGGACCATTCGTTACATGTGGAATATGATAAGGGTTGAGTAATGATTAGGTACTTTTGAAGCATAGTTAATGTAGTAGTCCCATATTAATAAATGCAAGTCACCTAAAACTATTATTAATTTTTTATAAGCTTATGTAATATTTTAAAAATTAAGTATTCATTTGGAATAGTTCATTTAGCTAAAATTGAAAACTTTTTACTAAATGTGTAGAAAAAAGGTTAAAAATAAGTTGAATAGTATAGTGAGACTTATGAATAGTATCAAAAAGTGCAGTGAGACCCATAAATAGTATCATAAAGTGCAGTGAGACTCATGAATAGTAACAAAAATAAGTTGAAAGTAGAGATAAGCTGAATAGATTATAAAGCAAGCTTACTTTACTATTCAGCTTATTTTTGGTACTATTCATGAGGCCTGCTGCACTTTTCACAACTATTCATGAGTCTCACTGTATTATTTCAGCTAGTTTTTACTTTTATCTACAATATTTTTAACAAAAAGTTTTTAGTTTCAATTAAATGAGTTATTCTCAAATGGACCCTAAATGATTTGCATTTATTGATGTGGAGTACAATGTCATCACTGTACTCTTATATATAAAAGTATTTTAATACAACTTTGTATGTCTTTGAGATATATATATATATATATATATATATATATTAAGAAATCATAATAAATCATTAAAAAGACAACAACAAAAAAAAAAAAATCCAAAAGTAATGATTCTCATTCCACTATAATGGTTTGTTCAAAATCATAATAACCCATTTTGATTCAATTGTCGAGGTTAAAGTGAATATAGATGCTTATTGTTTGTTAGGGAAAGGCAAATCTTTCATAATGTGATGTGCTTCCAATGCCAATAAAAAGTAACTCATCCAATGGTATTTAACATCCAAAAAACTGCCAATTAAAATGCATGACCCATACTCCTTCTACCACCATGCGCCATTGCTCTGTTAGGCTTTTGCAGCTTCTGAATCTAGGTTAATTGAATTGCTGGCTCCTGGTCAATTTATTTGTAAAACAGATACTCATACAAATGAATCATGTCCTAGGAACTAGAGGCTCAATCCACTTAAGTCCGTAGCGTCTACTATTTAATTTATTCTTTGCTTGTACAATTGTAGTAGACCAACTCCTAAGTCCCCCAATATCATTTATGAGCAATTATTAGGATTCTTTGAGTACGGTCACGTGGTAATCCATAAAAATAGAAGAAAGCCACGTAATAAAATTTTAACATTTTCATAGTCTTTTAAGCATATGTCATATATTTTTTTAAATTAAATAGTATATATATTTTTTTGATGTGGAGTATTACTTCAGTTGTACTTCAAGATTATCTGGTGCTTCATAGTAAAGATAATAAAATAAAGAGAGTAGAGAATTTGTTGAAGACTAATTTGAAAATGTGGCTCCTTGGATTAAATTTAGGTGAAAATTTTGCTAAACTATTGAAGATGGTTAATTAAATTTATAAATCTAGCATAGGTATTAAATATTTCTAGCGAAAATTGAGGAGGCTATTGTCTTCCAAAATTAATAAATTAGGTTGTTGAAATCAATTACAGTAGGAAGAGAATTAGCTTTTATTAGATGTTACCAAAACATCATACTAAGGTTTTGTTTGCTTCAACATAAATTGGTTTTTGTAAAAAAATATTTTTCACTCCACAACTACAGGTTCTTGTGGAGTAGGAGGCAATAAATGGAGTTTAAGGATGTGTTTGTTTGGAGGTGAAATAAGGTGAATGGAAAACTTTAGAAAGAAAATGGAAAGGAAAACTTTTTTGAGTGTGTTTGGTTGGGTGGGGAGAAAGGAAAATAAATGATGGGGCCCAGTTGTTTTCTTCCCAAGTCCACCAAAAATTTTTCTCTCCAAAATGGAGAGAAAATTGAAGGAAGAAAATGAAGCTGCTTAATGGACAAAAATGTCCATGTCCAGTTCCTATCTTTTTTTTTTCTTTTTTCTTTTTTTCATTTTTTGATTTCTTGGGAAGGGGTCGCATGTTGCCTCTTTTTTTTTTTTTTCCTTTTTTTTTTTTTTTCTGGACTTTGTGTGTGATAGTTATTTTGTAATTCTTCTTCTTCTTTTTGTTTAACTAGACATGATAATTTTTTTTGGGACATGATTTTTATTTTTTAATAAATTGGGTGATTGCTTTTTTTTTTTTTTTTTGGTTGCTTGCCACTTTTTTGTTTTAATTGAACATCATTTTTTATATAAACATACTTTTTCCATCTCTCCATTTTTTCACTCTCAACCAAATAAAAAAAAGATAAATTAAAATTTTTTCTATCCTTCCACTTTTTTATCCTCCTACAATTTTCTATCCTTCTATTTTTCTACCTTTCCAACCAAACGGACCCTAAATCTTTAGCAGAGAATTTCACACATATATACACTTAAATTATATGCTATAATAAGATTTCTATTTTAGATAAAAATAACAAAAATTTTGGAATATTTATTTGTTTTCCTGTGTTTAGTTAGAAAACATTTTTTAATGTTTGGCTCGTAAGAAAAATCATAAAGCGCTAAAACATTTTGAACCTTAAAAGTTATGTTTTTCTTTCTTTTTTTTTTTATATTAATTTTTTATGGAGATTGTGTTTTTCTTGAGTAAAGGAAAATGATTTTGATTTGTACAAATTTTTCATCTGCTCCAAATGCCTAAATATAGGCAAAATATTATCCAAAAAAAATGTTACACACGTAAAGAAATGAGACTTAATATATTGCAAATGTGCTATTTTTTTTTTTTTTTTGGGTGAATTGCTAATTTTCTTCTTTCCACCATTATATATGCACCATCTTTTTAATGGGACATAACTTTTTCTGCCCTCTCTCTCTCTCTCTCTCTCTCTCTCTTCAACATGTTGACATTGCTGACACATACTTCTTTAGACATGAGGGCGGACGTAGTGCGCGAGAAGGTTTTACATGCAGCAGATGCATGTTTCCTCTCTCTCACAAGGGAGTGGACCCCACACGTGTGGGGTCCACCCCCTTGTGAGAGAGAGACGTGTGGGGTCCACCTCCTTATGAGAGAGAGGAAACATGCATCTGCTGCATGTGGAAGTTTTTTGTAGTGCGCAGGTTCTATTGTATATGTTTGCCCCATAACTTTGTGCAGAGTAGCGGCTGATCCATTGCCCTTTTATGGAAAATCAAGTGGGCCAGCCCTAATTTGCTTTAGAGTTAGAACTTTGCACTGTTCCTTCTTTAGCTTATATATGCAGGCTACAATACCTTGGCCCCTCGGAGAATTAATATCCTTACCTTAAATACCTTTATTATGAGAATTGTTTAGTCTAGATTGAGATTAATTTGGCACTTACTAGTCTAATTGCAACAAAGAATATACCGTAGAGAAGAAACTTTATGAAATTTTAGTAAAGAGATGCAGAGGTGCTTTTAGTTCTTTGAGCTTAATTTCTTTTTTATTATACTTGGAGCTTAATATGTTTTCTCATAGAACTATCTGGGAATTTTTAATTTCCCTAACTTCTCAGGCAACTCAAAACAAAAGGCACTAGGATGCCATATGAGCTTTTGCTTTTAACTCAAAACAAAATCATACCATTATATGGGTACAAAATCTGGACTCCGTTCTTTATAATTTGGCGAGAATTCAAAAAAAAAAAAAAAATCTTTGGTTTTTTGATCATTTTCCTTCGTTATAACAATATTGTTCAATTCTTTGCCATCAAAATTTTCTTGTAATATCGTGCTATTGTTGAAAACTTGAACGTTATTAGTTGACGATAAATTAATTGAGGTAATTTTTATATATTTAAATATGAATTAAATAATATTATGCTTAACTCTCTATAATACAGATTTTTAAAATGTAAAATTACTAATTCTATGTATTTGTATCTAGCGTTTTGCTAATTACTTTTAAGAGTCATGTCAGTAACTAAAATAATTGGAAGAACAACATTGAGAATGACGTCAAACATTATGGACGAAGGCTGCATTTGGCTCAACAGAAATCATTTTCCGAGCGTAAAATCATTTCAGCTGAAAATATTTTCAGGAAAGGAAAATATTTTTAGGTGTTTGGTGGCATTTTAGAAAATACTTTGGAAAATATTTTCAAATGTTTGGTAACATTCTGAAAATATAAATTTTCCACTGATTTCTCACATTTTCTCACATTCCAAACAAATTTTATAATACAAAATTACTATCCATCAACTTTTAAACAAACAAAAATCAAAACAACGAACAACCAATTTGGACAAAATTGAGAGAGGGAGGTGAGACAGGGAGGATCGCGCCGTGATCGCGAGGCGTCGAGAGATGTCGCGCCGCGATCGCGAGGCGTTGCGAGATCGTGAGGCGGCGCGATCTCGTAATCGCCGCCTCACGATCGCGTCGCGAGATCGCGACTCGCGATCTCTACCTCGCGATTGCGGCGTGATCTGGCGATCGCCGCCTCGCGATCGCCGGCGTGAGATCGTCGTGCTCTCTTTCTTTCTCTCTCTCTCTCTCTCTCTCTCTCTCTCTCTCTCTCTCTCTCTCTCTTCGTCGTGCTCTCTCTCGTCGTTCTGTGTCTCCCTCTCTTCGTGTTCTCTCTCTCTCTGTTGGGAGTTGCTGCGTTGGGTGTGAGGAGTGCGTGTGAGAGAAGGGGGTCTTCTGGACCGAGGGTGTGAGGAGTGCGTGTTGTGAGTTTTCTTTCGGTTTGAAGTGAAAATACGAACTGAATTCATTTTCTACCCCGTGAAGGCTATTTTCCGGTCAAACTGAAAACATTTTCTGTTTGACTGTATTTTCCAAGCCAACCAAACACTATATTTTACGGAAAATAATTTTCAAAACTAATTTTCAGTCGAAACAAACACACCCGAAGCTGAAGTTTTTAAGTTTTTTTTTTTTTTTTTATTTATTTAAGGGGCTGACATAATAAATGACCCAAACATAAACGGTGCAAAATGTGATTTGGTCTTAATGAAATACTTATAAGGTTTGAAAGGGTTTTATAAAGCCATGCATATAAAACAAATGGGTAAATGCCACTTACATCTTGTGAGGTTTGGGTTAACATCAATTAAGTCCAAATCTTTTCAAAACTAGTCTCTAAAATTAATTTAATTTCTAAACAATTAGTTATTTTTTCTCTGCTATATTAGGAGCTAAACTAACTTTAGAGACCGAACTAGTTAATTTTGAAAAGTCTTAGACTTAATTGAATTGGGCCAAAACCTCAATGTATGACTGTGAAACTTACCCAAAAACAAATTTAAGCCCAAGAAAAAAAAAACAAACAAACAAACAAACAAGGAGGGTGTTTCTCTTTGTTTTTCCTCTACACTTTTTTTTCCATCATGCTCATGAAGGTGAGTGGGTGTGTACGTTTAGGACCACGAAAATAGGCATTTTTCACTGTTCGTTTGGAGAGAAAAGAGAGGGAGAATGGAAAATCGAGAGGAAAATTTTCCTCCCGGGCCTACCAAAATTTTCCTCCCAATTTGGGAGGAAAATGGTAGGGAAGAAAACTTGGGTTGGGGGCATTTACTAAAATGCCCCCATCCCACCAAATGTTGAACTTTTTTTTTTTTTTTTCAAATGTTACTGAAGAAGCGTTGAACCTTCCTCAGTAACATTACTGTTACTGAACAAGGTTCAACGTTACTGAACAAGCCTTGTTTAGTAACGTTGAACCTTTTTCCTTTTTTTTTTTTTTTTTTTTCAACGTTCAGTAACATTGGATTTTTTTTTTTCTCATTTCAACGTATTATTGAACGTTGATTTTTTTTTTTTTTTTAAATGTTACTATTAACAAGAGTATAATAGTCAATTTATACTCTCTCACTTTTCCACCCCTCCAACCGGACACAGAAGAGAGAAAACTAAATATTTTCCATTTTCTCACTTTTCCACTCCTCCAACCGAACATACCCTAAAGTTGCGCAAATGATGCAATGCCATTTGCAAGTTTAGAATCTTTTATTTAAGTGCTAAGACAGCAATTGCAGGTTCTCTCTAAAGCTGCACAAATGATTCCTCTGTGTTGAACTTACTGCACTAGAATGACCTTTAATCCTTTTTATTTATTTATTTATTAAAGGAATAATTACAAATTAATCTAAATTTAACTTATTTACTCGTGATATCATTTTTAACATTTTATCCATTTATGCTTTATTCCGTTATTAATCCGTAATTCATCTCCTTTTCAAATGTTATTCTAACATATTTTTTTATAAAAAACAAAACCCAAAATAGATCAAACACTCCTCTCTCCCAAAACATACTCTCATCCGCATAAGGTGAATTTACTAATTTGCTTGAAAATCATGAGTACATACAATATGAACATCTTAACATATCAACAATTATGATAAAGTCAAGAACATTTGAACTGAAAGATGTACCACAAAATCAGCAACTTGCATAACAACAAAAAGGAAAAAATAAGTCATTAGTCTCTCTCTCTCTCTCTCTCTCTCTCTCCATAGCTCCACCCAACACCAATTATCAAGATATAATCACCAACTAGAGCCGCCACCACGCCACTAAATCCACGGTTGGATTTCTCTCTCTATCTCACTCTCCGATTTGGCCTACCATGATTCAAACCCAAGGCTCTGAGGTATTCATATGTTCTTTTATAATGGTTGACTTAGGGATTGAATCATGGATTACGGTATGGGTCTTGAAAAAAAACCAAAATAAATTCGTAGAAAATCTTCTTTTTTCCAAAATGATGATATTGATGTGTTGAATGTTTGATAATGGGTTATTGATTGGTGATGAGTTTTTTGAATTATGAATTTGGTTAGTGGAAGGTGTTGGATTAAGGCTGAACGTGGTTGTAGAGGTCAAGGTTGCCTCATGCCAGCAAGGTGGGGGGGGGGGGGGTGTAAATGCTCTCAACATTGAGATTATTTTATTATTATTTTTTTTTTTTTTGTGGGTTTGTTGTTTTCCTTTGAAACTTGGGGTTCTTCAAAATTGGGATTTTTTTTTTTTTGGTGCAGGCTGGCTTGCATGATGAAGGTGATTATGGTGGTCTTCTTGTGTTCTGGGTTTGAAAAAATTTTAATTTGAGCCATGTTTTAAGAGATGCATATTCCTAGGTTTAAAACAGCCAATTTTGATCTTTTTTTTTTTTTTTTTTTTCTTGTTTTGGGATGAGAGAGACATAAAATGAGAGTAATAATACTTCTTTACCCCTTTTTTTTTTTAATAGAGGTGGGTAACGAAGACTAAACAGAAGTAATCTCAGGTGGGTAAAGTGTCAAAAATGAAATTACGAGTGGGTAAGTTAAATTCGGACTAAACCACAAATATGTAATCTGTAATTATCCCTTTATTAAAAGTAAGAAATTTTATTAGAGAAACAACCTCAACTAGATACGAACTAACTAGTCCTAACCTCCAGGAAATAACTTCAGCAAAGCTCAAAGGACCAAAAGCCAAATTAGTTTATCCATTCACTGAATTCCTTTCAATGACCAACTTACTAATTCATGGGCATCTCTATCAAGAGAACCAACAGATTGAAGAGAAGTTGGGAAAGCAATGACTAAATTCTAGTGATTTGAAATCACACCCACCTACCAACCCAAATTTCTAGCCATTTCACTTGGTAAAGTAAGCATGATGCTTCTTGCTTCACGACTTTTTTCACAATCTACCCCAAATTTCCACATTTGGGGTCGTTTCCTTTTCTTTTGTGGTTTTAATCATTATTCTATGAAGAAGGGCGAAATCTAAGGGCCTGTTTTGTACGTGTATTTAAATAATAATCTTCATTTTTTTTGGAAAACAGGTGAAAATGTGTGAAAAATGTAATGTTATTTAAAAATTGAAAACATGTATTTAAATACATGTACCAAACATGCCCTAATTGGACTAGGATGATCACAAAACTGAGGAGACTACAATTAGTGAGAATATTAAAGAGTGAGAGACAGGGCCGGCCCTAGGCATAGGCCATTTAGGCAATCGCCTAGGGCCTCTTACTAGAGAAAGGCCCCCCAAATTTTGGGGCAAAAATTGAGAGATATATTTTTTTTTTACATTTTTTCTTGAGATATAGGGAAAAAAATTAGTTTTACATTTTTTTTTCTACTTTCAAGAAGTATCAAAGAATTGAGTAATACTAAAGATATTACAATTTTAAATACATAAGGTTTACAAATATGTGTCACTAATTATAAGAAATAATTTAGATAGAAAAATACTATAAATATTATAAATTTTACTTTAAAACCTTTATAAAAATTGATATGACAATTAATATGATTTGTACATGTCAACAACATGTTAAATGTATTTTTAAATTACTTAGTGATACATCTTTATGAGCATCATGTTGTAAAATTTATGATATCCCTAGCATCATTCATTCAAATATTTGTTTATTATCTTCTTAAAGTGTCATTAATCACATTTATTACTATAATATTTGTATGTTTTTTTAGTAAAATTTGTTACAATTTTAGCATTTCTTCAAAAAAAAAAAAAACAAATTACAAGATAAAAAGAATGCATCTTTGTTATATAAAAATTATGATATTGAAAACTAGTTAAATATTATTTAATTAATAACAAAAAGACCCCATTTAAATATATCACCTTAGGTCTCAAATTTTGTTGGGCTGCCCCTGTTGAGAGACAATTATTATTATTTTTCCCAATTAGAAGAGAACATATATTAGATTTAACGGGAAAAATTCTAATACAAGCATAAGCCTCCTTATCCAAGATAAGCAAATTCTCCACCACATGCCATGAATGATCAAATACAACAAATATACGGTGAAAACCAAATCCAAATTTGACAAGAGCATTGGTACAATGGTTGGCTTCACTGCATATGCTCTCAATCCAAGTTCTCGGGATAGTCTTCCATAGGTTTTTGAAATCAGAGAGTAATGATTCCAGTGAGAGATTAAACTTGAATACAAAAAATTGTAATGGATCATGAGTACAACAAAAAATTGACCTATAGTAATATACCCAGTGTTCATATAGGGTTAAGTTAAATCATTCGCTTATTTAGTTTAAAAAATAAACCAGATAAAAGTCTATGTATCGATACGTAGAAATATAAAAGGTTAAGGTTTTAAAAAGTTGTATAGATTTAATAAATAAATTAATCAGCTTATAAACATAACTTTAGAGGTCCTAAATCAGTTTAACCCAAAGGAACTATATGAAAAATGGTACGAATGTAGTCACAAAAGCTAGTCATTTGACTTATTTTACAAAGCAAATGAGTAAGGCAAAAACTAGGGCCATTGTGGGAGTACTATCTTGCAGTTTTTGATTTAAGAACTATTTTTATAAACATTTTATTAAGAGAATAATAAAACAATAAATGTTATTGACAGCTTTTTATGTTATCAAAAAAAGTAATGTCAAAATTTTCCTATTATAATTTATTTACAATTACCTTAAAGACATCTATCAACATGACCCTTATATTAGACCGCACATATTTTGTGAAAAGGGCCTAATTTGATAACTATGTTATTGACAGTTTTTTATATTCTCAAAAAAGTAATGCCAAAACTTTTCTATTATAATTTATAGAACATCCACATCAGTCCTTTTAAACTCTTCTAAAATGCAAAAAGTGACAAAATTTACATAATTTGACCAAAAAAAACACCCACATAAATGGGTGTAAAGTTGTGTAAAAATATGCAAATTCATCCTCAAGCTATAGTAACTATGTATATTTACACGGTTACTGCAGCTCGTTTATCCATTATTTTATTATTTTCCCGTTCACTCCTTTTTTTTTTTTTTTTTTTTTTTTCTTTCTTTCTTTCTCTTCTCCGTGCTTAACAAATTCAATAACCTCTCCTCTCCTCATCTTCTTCTATTTCCTCAGATGCAGACAAACACACCTACACACAAACACATCCACACAGACAAATCAACAGAGATACGCTTGCTAAAAAAAAAAAACACACACACACACAGAGACAAATCGGTGCTTGATCGGAATGATTGGTGCTTGTGAAACGATCAATGCTTGATTGGAATGATCGATGTTTATGGGTCTTGCTTGATTGAAGCTCGTGGGTCTTGCTTAATCGGAGCTAGGGAGATCTGATCGAGATAAGTCTTGCCTGATCAGAGCTAGGGAGATCTCAGATTTGATCGGTGCTTGTGGATCAGAGGGAGGGAGAAACTGAGACCACCACGAACACCACATTTCACATGATGTCTAGAGCCACTATGGGCTTCGAGTACCCCCAGTCAGCCCTGCGCTCCTCCAACTGCCACGCCACTGTCTCTCACACCAGCATGGACGGGGCGTCGTGGCGCTGCTCAAGAGCAAGGCCAGAGTGGTGGGGCAGGTGGTCGCGATGTCGGAGCTGCCTTAGCGTGGGTTTGATCTAGTTGAGAGAGTTGATTTGAAAAATGAGTAGAGATGGGTATAAAGAGAAAGATCAACAAATCAGAAAAAATGGATAGTAAGAGAATGAGAGCGTATTAAAGGGGATAGTTGAGAGAAATAATAAAAAATTTGAGAAAATCGATCATTTAATTAAAAGAGGTGATAGAATAGATGAACTGATATGGATGTTTTGTAAAAATAGATGTGTAAAATAGAAAAAGTAAGTTTTTAGTGCAAAAATAGATGTGTAAAATGAATAAACTGATATGGTTGCTCTATCAATTGTCTTAAAGATATCTATTAACATGACCCTTATATTATACCGCACAAATACACTACAATCTCCATGATTCCTGGGAAAAGAATTGTAACTATTTTGACAAAGTTCTCATAAGCAGATAAAAAATGGTAGAAATATAATGAAATTATGTAATTATGTCCAATGCAATATATCCAACAATGAAGAAGGCTGATTTTGAATTTGAAAAAAAAAAAAAAAATACTGATTCAATTTTGACAAACACAATCTCAGTAAAATTGATTTTAAAAGACACTCAATTGGCATGCCTCCTGCATCTGTAGGTCTGTGCGGAAATGACATAGACGTGACCCCCGACTTGCCCTTTCCAATGTCCTTCTGTTGTGCATGTGATCATGGACCAGAGACACAGGAGGATCCGTGAATGTCAAAAGACTCAACAAAACAAATCTTTTGCTCCACACTCTCTGTTTCCACATGTGTAAGTGTAATGTTCTTTTTTGTTATTATTATTATTACTATTATTATAGGTGCCATCCCTAGATTCACTATTAAACTTTCTTTTCTGCTTGGATTTTCTTATCTAAACGAATTGAGTGAAAAAACTTGTTTGTATTTATTCATCTAACAAATTAATCAAATTCAAGTCTAATTTTTGTGTTCAACTATTGTTCAGGACATTTTGCGACAAAGGCCAAAAACATGAGAATGAACTAAATCTCCTTTTGAGTTCTTTAAAAAGTGATCATTTATAAAGAGTATCAAACCCAAAATTTCAATATTTAATGAATAAAGACTATTGGTGCTTTAACAAGAAAGTAATCAAAATACCAACAACAAAATGCTGAAAAATTTATAAAAATACAATAAGTCTGAAACTTCAACTCATAGTATCTGTTTGGATTGGGCTGAATGTGTTCACGTTCAGCGTTTTCCTTTTTTTTTTTTTTTTTTCCCCTGCTGCGCATTTCAGCTTTAGGGGACAAGTCACTGTGTACGCATTGTGCAAGCACTGTTCATGCACTGTTTACGTACATTTCAGCAACTTTTTCATTAAAAATGGGTCATACGGTACTATTTACATATTTAAAAATTATTTTGTTACAGTGTTTTCAGTTTTTAGTTTTCAATTTTCAGCAATAAGTTCTATTCAAACGGACCTATAGTCTAGAGAAGAGAAAATTGAGCGATGTTGTGAGAAAGAGAGAGAAGGTTCTCATGTACCCATATTTTCAACCCCCAACTTCGAAATTGTGAGAATGTTAGTTGGCTAAATGAGCATTTACTTTAAAGTTTCAGCTTTAAGAGTAAAACATGGTTCTATTTTGTTTTGAATCTGATTGTGGGCTTTTATATTGGGTTTTGGGTGCTCTTAGTGACTGGTTTTTTGTCAATAGAAAAAAGGCTTTAGATCTCAAGGTGTTAAGCAAGTAGTAATTTTTAGATTTGCTTTTGTTTGGATAATAGAATTGCTTACTTTTATCATCATTATGGGAAAGGTTTGACTAAATCTTCATTGGCTTCCCTTTTCAATTGTTTCAAATCATTGAGAGGCTTACCTAAGTGAGGTCTAGTAGCTGAAGTGGGTTAATGAGAGTTAGCTATGTTTAAAGGCAAAAAGGGGTTAGGGAAGAAACTTTAGGCCATTGTCAGCCAAAGAATAAAAGCTCTTTTGAGGTAGAAGTTTCGGGTACAAGACCTCCTCAGTGAGCCTGAGGTACTACTAGTGTTCTGTGCCCACTTGGTAGCACGTATGAGCTGGATTCATGCAAAAGGTTTGAAAGAAAATGACTTATACCTTCTAAACCACAGTTCCTCAATTTCCTCCAATAAATCGCCTAAGCTTGGGCCATGTTTAAAAGAATAAAATAAAATATTACAGGAATTAAGTCCACAAGGAAGTTAGTCTTGGTTGGATTGGGTTTGTAGAAAATGTGTTGCAAAAATGGGTAGCAACAACTATTAAACAAGATGAGTTTCAACGTAATAATGTACTCATAAACAAGTTTGTGAGTATGAGCACTGATTAATGTAGGCATAATATTATATTTTTATATGTATAAAAATTTAAATATATACTTATATAAATTGAGATTGAATTATATAAGTAGTAAATAAGTTTATAAGATATCAAATTATTATAAATTTTTTTTGACCTCAAGATATCAATTTATTACTAGTAAGTTATTGATAATTTAAATAGTTTGTTTTGTAGTAAAATTATATTTAATTTTAATGATACAAGGTTGATGAAAATGATTTTTTTACAAGTTTATCAAAAATTCATTTTTATCAAATGGACTGAAATAATATAATTTCAATTATTATATAATAAATTATTAGCATAGTTTGTAAGGGGATAATTTTTTTTTTAATTGTAGTATTTACTTATATTAATTGAGATTGAATTATATAAGTAGTACATAAGATTATAAGATATCAAATTATTATAATTTTTTTTTACCTCAAGATATCAATTTATTACTAGTAATTTATTGATAATTTAAATAGTTTGTTTTGTAGTAAAATTATATTTAATTTTAATGATACAAGGTTGAGGAAAATGGTTTTTTTACAAGTTTATCAAAAATTCATTTTTATCAAATGGACTGAAATAATATAATTTCAATTATAATATAATAAATTATTAGCATAGTTTGTAAGGAGATAATTTTTTTTTTAATTGTAGTATTTACTATATATGAAAAAAGAATAAGTTAAAAAAGTAGCTTGTAAGCAATTTCAAGCTTGTTCAACAAGCAAAGGAACAAAACTTCAGCATGTAATGTAATTTGGTAATGAGTTCATGCTCAATTCTTGTTCAAAATAAATTTGAATGAATGCTCCTAAACTTTTAATACTCGGCTCGGCTCATTTGGAGCCCTACTTGGAAGCCTCTTCTAGCCTCAACTTCTCCTATCGTTTCAGTAATTATTTTATGTATAAGATATATGCATCTTTCCTCTTACAACGTGTGGACTACAATCATGTGAGACCTATGCATATAATATTATTACGCTTCTTATAATCAGGGCTAGATGATGAGGACACAATATGGGGTTCAGTGTTCTAACAATAATTCAAGGTGCTCTTGATAAGGTAGGGTGAGAGAATTACGGTTTCAATGGTTCTTTAGTTTAGTTGAGTGGAAGCAAGTGCATTGATGTGAGGGCTTGAATGAGGCATATAGGGAATTTGTCCATGGCATATGGCAGTGGTATGTTAACGGCTTGAGGTGATTTAAGATGAGTTCTTGAAAGTAAACATTGTGTAGGATGATGAGATGCAACTAGGGTTTGAAATGGAGAGGTAAAATGAAGTTGGTGGATGGATGGCTGGATGAAAGCTTGTGACTTGTTCGTGAGAGAGACACCTTCCAGTTGAAATTACTTTCCTAATCTCTACCCCCAAGAAAGATTACAATAGTCTGAGCAATAAATTGACAACTTTGTTCAATTAGTAAAAATGAGGACGAAAATGGGCAAATACCCATGTTACACAAAAAATCTAGCACTTTGCCCTCTTTTTCAAACTAATTAGGGAAATGTTCCTCTTTTGAAACTCGATTTGTGAAAAATCGAGTATAAGGCGATCAAACTTAAAAAAAAAAAAAAAAAAAAATTTGCATCGAACTTGAGTTCCATGCAAAAAAAGCCGCTATAGGGCTTTAAAACACCACTATAGGGTTTTAAAACACCACTATAATGGCGTTTTATTGTATCCATGCAAGTTTTTTTTTTTTTTTATTATTGTTATTTTTTTAAAGTTTGATCGCTCCATACCTATAGCTTTTAGTGAGCCCTATAGTGGCGTTTTTAATGGAACTCAAGTTTATCCATACAAGTTTTTTTTTTTTTTTTTTTTTTTTTTTTTTTTGATCGCCCTATTCCTATAGTTGTGTTCAAGAAGCCCTATAATGGCGTTTTTGCATGGAACTCGAGCTCCTTGAACTCGAGTTCCATGCAAGTTTTTTTTTTTTTTTTTTTTTTTTTTTTTTTTTTTTTTTTTTTAAGTTTGATCATATAGCTGCATTCAGGGAGACCTATAATGGCGTTTTAAAGCCCTATAGCAGCGTTTTTTGCATGGAACTCAAGCTCATGGAGCTCGAGTTCCATGCAAATTTTTATTTTTATTTTTTTAGTTTGATCACCCCATATTCGATTTTCTACAAATCAAGTTTTACATTAGAACTCGATTTTGAGAAAATCGAGTTTCAAAAAAGGGACATTTTCCTAATTAGTTTGAGAAATGGGGCAACACGTTGATTTTTTTGCATGAATGGGCAAAAGCCCATTTTCGCCAAAAATGAGATTACAAGTATCTATATATAGGTCCATAACTCTATTCTTACTTGGTTCACTAATCTACCATGTAAACTATTAATTTCAACGTTTTTCCATTTCTAGCAAAAGAATAGTATATAATTAGATAGTAGTATATATTAATATAATTGGGTTTTACTAATGTATGCCCTTAACTCTATTCTTACTTAGTTCCTTAAATAATTTCTTAAAATGGATGATTAATGTATGCCCTAAGAGCATACATTAACTGGATATGATTAGCTAGATTGTCTAATTATATGAATTAGACATGTGGTAGATGTGATTGGTGTAATAGACTTAATAAATGTGATTGTTCACAAGGCAAGTACGTTGTGACGTACCCCTAAGCTTCACCATTCTCTTCACAAAAATCTGCATCTTCATTCCCCTTCATTTTTTGGACATAGTCTATCTCTTGCTTGCTTGAATGGGATTGGTCCTCATTCGTCGGTATCAATTTGGGGCTCTTGCAAACATGGCCCACATGCCATTTCTAGTCACACTTGAAGCATAATCCTTTCTTTATCAATTGTTCAAGAATAAACGAACCAAAATGCAGCTTAAATAAAACCTTCATTCGAGTTTGACTTCCCTTCAATTGATGCTCATTTGATTGAAAACCGGGAAGGCTCAATTTGAAGTGTTTTTAAAGTCGGATGATGCCTAGGTTTTTGTGCCTTGCATGTAAACATAGAGAAGGCATCTTAATTCTTATGAGCATGACTTCACAAGGTTTATAGAGGCCACTATCGAGCACTACATTAAAAGAAAACTTAAACCTAAAGTTTAATCAACTTAGAGCATCCACATCAGTGGATGTAAACATTTGCAAAATATAAAAAGTAGCTAATTTTACACATTTTACTCCATAAATCTTCCACATCAGTCTTTCTAAAACTGTGCATATTTACACATTTACTACAGTAACCGTGCATATATACACGATTATTGTAGTTGTGTATCCTATTATTTTATTAATTTTTCATTTCACTCCCTTTTTTCTCTTTCTTCTCCATCTGTAAAACCAACTCATACTTCTTCTCTCTCTCTCTCTCTCATCATCTTCTTCTTCCTCTGATACACACAAACACACCCACACCCACACAGAGATACACAAAACCCATAACCCACCATCTCTCACTATCTCACAGAACCTACAAGAGTATCACCACCAAAGCACAAATCCCACCATCCATCCCACACTGTCCAACCATCACCACCCAACCACCACCACCACCATCACTCGTTAGAACAACCATCACCACCAAAACCCGTTGAAACATCAGAAACCCCAAAATCAACCCAAAATCCACTAAAAATCAACTCAAAATTAAACCATTAATTGAAAACCCATAACCCAAATCCAAAATCAAAATCAATTACAAACCCAATGGTGGCAGAGACTTAAAGGATCTGAGAATTAAGGAGAGAGATGAGGGATTTCCTTATGTTTCAATCATTTTTATCTTCTTCATCATCATCATCACCATCATCACCATCTTCTCTCTTCCTTGTATCTTTTAAACTGTAAGAAAAAAAAGAGAGAGATGTTGAGACTTTGAGGGATGAGAGAGAGGCATAAACTTTGTGGGTTAGGGGAAAGTGAGAGGGGGAGAGTTTAAGGGTTAGAGGAAAATGGCAAAGACTTTGTGGGTTAGGTGGGGGTAGGTGGGAAATAATATAAAAAGTGAGGAAATAAATTATTTTAATAAAAAAGTGTGTATAATAGATAAAATGATGTTGGTATTTTGTAAAAGTGATGGTGTAAAATAGAAAAAGTAAGTTTTTTATATAAAATAGACAGAATTTTTTAGACATATTGATCCAGTTGCTCTTATGAGTTTAGAAGTCTATATTCACAAAAGTGTTTCTCCCTTTTAGTGATCAAGAGCTAAAGCAATGATACCATCAAATCCTCATGTGTTGATGAGAAGTTCAAATTTTCAAGGAGGATGCTTGGAGTCTGCTAGAAATATGTTTGTAATCATAGACAGAGTTCATGAAAGGCATTAATGCATGAGGAGTAAAGAAATTTTAGAATTGGTGTGATGTCACATCAGTAAGTTAAACTACCAAGTAGTGTCTAGGGTTAAGGGTTTAAACTAGATTGTAAACCCTTGAAGGGTTTTTTCCTTTGAAGTTGGTTCTAAATTGGTTTTCACTTCATCACCAAATCAATGTATTTCTTGTGTTTTTTTTTTTTTTTTCTCTTTAGTTTATTATTTGATATTTATTGTGGCTATGATTAATTGATCTAAGTTGTAATCACCTAATTGCTTAAGTTAATTAATTGTTAATTAATCTTCATGATTATCAAATGAGTTTAAAAGAATTTTTTTTTTCAAAACTAAAGGCTCAGTAAGCTAATGAGAGTGAACAACCTACTAACTAAGAAGGAAATAAAATTAAAGGAACCGAGGTGGGTTATGGGATGGACTACGGACAAATTGAATGGGCCTTTGATGATATATATTCAATGAACCGAAGATTGCTAACGTGCCCACCATAGAGTTTTCTTTACGTAATAATGGTTTCAAAAATCATAGCAATTGATGATATCATATGCGGCTTTCCAGGTGAAACAAATGAGGGGTTTTGCTCAAACCTGTAAGTCTTATCAAGGAATACAACAAATGGTAGTAACACCTTATTGTTACAATAATGGATTTACTCTCAATTGTTGTACTCACTTGTAAATTATGAGCTTATTAGTGCATATAATTAAATACATTACAATATTGTTGATAGAGTATAATAAAAAAACTTACGATACTATCACTTCTACATCTTTCAGTGTTAAATAGTCATGTGAAAGACATATCACTTTTTATTTTATTTTTTCCCTCTCTCTCACATAAGGAACATAAAACGGTCCTAGAATTATAATAATAAAAAAATCAATGAAATTTTTAAACAATTAAATTATAAACTAAATCTTTTAGAACTTTAAATAAAAGCAATACTGTTTATTATTCCTTTATGTAAGCATTTGATACATTGAAAGTAGTAAATATGTGACATCTAGCCATTGTCACTCTTCTTACAAAGTAAACTCATGATTCTTTATCATCTTATCTACAATAGCAGCTTCCTTCTTCTTATTCTTGTCAATATCAATAACATCTTCCTTACAATCTATATCTTCGCGACTTTAAAGAGGAATCTCTTGTTTTGTTGTAGTTATCATCTTTGATTGTAAAATTTTCTCTTGCTTTATAAGAAATCTTGAATCCAACAATTGATGGAGGAGCCGAAGCATTATAAACCACTATATACATTCATATCAATTTGACCCTATATAATCCGAGTTAGCAATGCAATAAATATATGTTAAAGCCCAATATTTGTTCAATCCTTTTGTCATCAATGCCTCTATTCTTTATTAATTTATTAGTTTAAAGTCTTACCCAAGTTTTTGTTTGATAGACCATACTTGTTTATCCACAATGGTTCATGAAATTCGCCTTCTATATCTTCATCGATTACCCCCAATTATTCAATTGCTAAGAACAAACTTCTCAATCCCTTACCCTTTGTTTTTTCGATCAAGGTTAGCATCCAATGAATCAGATCTATTTCTTTTAGTTCTAATGCTTGCATGCAAAAGGATTGTAACAATAATATGAACAAATTAATTATGGCTGAATCCTCAATTTTACATTAGAGGCATCAAATGGATCAACAAAATTAACCCCCCAAGTTACCTATACCCAAAGCCTTGACTAACTACATATAATTTGATAAATTAAAACCAATTAAATAGTAAGAAAAAAACCAAATGGAAAATTTTAACAAAATGTGTGTGATGAGGTCTAGTCGTCAGTTGAGTGTGTTCATCTAGATTATGTCGAGACCATGTCGCTGATCCTGCAAAACGGAACTAAAGCTTTTCCTGAGATGGACACTGATGTGGTGCCTGCCACAACGTCTCCGATGCCTAAGTTAGTATCAAGAAATAAATGAGAAGTGAAAGTGTATTTCTTTTTGTTGGAATTGTGTACCTTTTGTGTTCCTAATGAGCAGGTATATATGGTCTTTGGGATTTCTAGCTGTTGGGGCCTAGATTATGGTTTTAATGCTCTCCTTGTAACGCTTTGGGGCTTATTAATGCAAGTCTTGATGAGACTCCAACGGTTTGACAACTAGTTGGTAACGGTTTGAGGTATTAAATTCTCTTATTAATGTTTTTCCTATCCTCGTCCATGCCGCTTTGTATGTGGACGATGGTGTTGCTTTATTTCGTCCAAAGAGCAGTTTTGTCAGTCCTATTAGCTGCCCCCTTGGGTTCCATGGTCGTCGTGGCGTGTCAGGATGACTATCGAAAGTCGAAAAGTTTTCAGATTGGACATGGCTCTTGGTGTTCTGTTCCACACTTAATGCATAGTGGCAGCGTCTCACGCATCATGGCCATATGGCGTGCTCTGAACAAAGCAGTTAATGCCCCAATTGTGTGACTCTTGGTTTTTCCTCTGAATTTCAGTTTTTTGTGCCTAGTCTCTTCTCTTTACTTTCCCATTCACTTTCTCCAACTCCCAATCATTGCTCTGAGCTTCTTCCTCTCCACCCTTTCCCTGTGATTTTTTCCGAGCTAGTGTGCTCCATGGCCGAGCTTCCGGATTTTTCCTTTTAAGGTATGTCCTTCTTCCTTTTTCTCTTTCATGGTATAGACATAGATTACGATGGATTCCTGATTTTTTTTTTCTTTTCCTTTCTTTTGGGGGTTTGGGGTTTTTAGGATTCATCTCTTTCTTTCCATTTTCTGGCTTTCATGGTCAACAGTGCTGAGGTTAGAGTAGCTTGCCCCTCGATTTCTTTCTTTTTTGCACGTTTAGGGGCTTCTTTAGGTGCTTCCTATGCTTTTCTCCCTTTGGTTGGGAACTTTGTTTTTTAGGGTAGTGGTTTAGGTGTTGTACTGGGTGAGTTATCTCCTGTGCTTTGTCAATTGCTCAATTGGTTCAAGAGCTTAGTGAATGAGAGAGTGGATATGTTTGAGGTGAGGTTGAGCGAACTCGAGACTAAACAATCATCTAGTGACGACCCCATGGAAGGGGATACCGCCATCTCCGTCCCTCAAGTAGTTAGGGCTTTTCACTTTCTTGAGGAGGTGTGTGGTTTAGATAGGGAGACACTCTCTAGATTTAAGGACAGATTCCAATTCCCAGATAGGGTTAGGGTTCGTCTACCTCATGAGGAGGAACAAGCTTGCCACTTCTAGCCTAGGAAGGTGTGCTTTTATGAGGCTGCCTTCCTGAGTGAACTTAGATTGTCTGTCCATCCTTTTATAATGGAGCTTTTACAGAATTTTGGTATCGCTCTTGGGCAACTTATACTCAATTCGTGGAGGATAATGGTTAGCTGTATGGAGATATGGTTGGCTGCTACAGACAGGGACATTATTAGGGTGGATAAGGTTATTTACCTGTATCATTTGAAGCCGTCTAAAGACCATGGGTACTACAAACTAGTGCCTTGGGAGAAGAGGACTAGGATAGTCTGGGAATTGCCTTCATTGTTTAGATATTGGAAGTCCCGGTTCTTTTTTGTGTCTGGAGATGACTGGGAGACTCCCTCTGGCGAAGTTTGGGGTGATCTCCCTAGGTTGCTCCGTCGGTGGAGAACACCGACTTTAGGTGCGTTGTTTATTTCTTCCAAATCTTTTAGCCTTTAATTCTTGTGTTCATTTTATCGTCACTAACTCTTCTGTTCATTGTCTTGTGCAGTTAAGAGACAGCCCAAGCTTAAGAGTGGGTATAGGGAGTGGATTGAGAAAGCCATTGAGTACGCGAGGATGATCAAAGATTTTGACGATTTGGTAGATCCGCGGACTCTAGCTTTTTACTGCCTCAGTACAGAACCGTCTACCTTCATCCTACGAAACATGGATATCGAGCAGAAAAAGAGTAAGTATTTGCCTGAGCTCGTCCATGTTGTCCTTTTTTTTTTTAAAGTGTTTTTCTTCTGCAAGGATGAAGACAAAATTTAATCAAGCGATGTATGCACGAATGAGAGGCAAGAAGAACTAGCCCCTTTCTAACATTGGGACTTGGGCTATGCGTGTGACGGATAAGGGGGCCTCTATCACTCTAGGTACCCCAGTCACTCGTAGGACTGAGAAGACATGGACAGCCTCCCTGGCTACCTCGGTCAAGGAGATCATCCCCGAACGAAAAAGGCCGTGAACTAGCGACAAGGGGAAGGAAAAAGCAGATTCCCGTTTTTCCAACATCTAGGATGATGCTGGGGTTGCATTGGCGAGAGCACAAGAGAACTTTACTACCAAGGATATGAAAGTATTTTCAAGCTTGTCTCCCAACGAGATTGTGAGTCGTCACCTCCACAAGCTCATCCAGGTAGTGTACTTGTGTAGATTCATCATCTTTTCTTCTTTTTTCTCCCTTTATTTTATTTTATTATTATTATTTTTTTTTTTTTGGAGATCTGGCTTCTCTTTTGCAAGTACTGGGGGAGAGCCTTCACATTACCTTGGAGTTCCTTACTCAGGAGACGAAGGTATCGTCAGCGACTTCACTGGTGGAAGCTTTGGGGGCCGAGAATTACAAGCTAAAGAAAGATTTAATCACTGCTATGGGAGATACTTACACCATGAAGGAGCAGGTCAAGGGCCTTTCGGACGAGCTGAAGGTGGAAAACAATTAGTTGCAGAGAGAAGAGCAACTCTTGGGGGCAAGGGAAATGCTGAAAACAATTGCTGTGAAGTCCGTAGAAGCTTTCCAGACGATGAAGGAGTACAACACCGTGCTCTTCAGCTAGTACTTTCACAAAGGAAATTTCAAAGCCACAAGCTACTTCTCCCAATACAGTAACTTTTCTTCTACTCTCTTTGTGTTTACATCATCATTTGCATTGTGTTTTATCAATTTCTATTCATTTGGGAGATTGTTGGAAAAATAGTATGGAGTGAATAAGAAATTGATTTTTTCTATGTTCACTTGAAAATGTTATTAAAAATGGTAACAATCTTGAGTCTCACATAGGAAATGAAAAAGATAATATATGAGTTTATATACTCATAAGTTGGACATTGGATTGGGCTTTTGGCATATGTGGACTGGGCCTACTTGTCCAAATAATAATATTTTATTATTTTAATTTTTAAGTCAGTTTGCTTGTACAAAGCAGTTATTACTGAAACAGAGTGCCTGTTCAGTAACGTATAATTTTTTTATAATCCCTCATTCATAAAAACTACTTTTTAGAAAACTCTCCCAATGAGAATATTTTGTGCATTTCATTTTGTGTCAAAGAGAGAGAAATGGACATTGAGTAATTCATAGAGCATGACCTTGTGTGCTTCATTTTCATACAGTAGATCATTTCTAATAGGAGGCAAACGTCTGTGAGTCTCAAAATACCACGGTAATTATGAGAGGAGCGAAATCTGCTTTAAGGAGATTATGTCAAACACAAGACTTGATCTGAATTGTTCATCCTTCACGCATTTGGTCTGTGAGTTTTTAATTATTTGCAGATTTCCTCTTATATATATTTAGTATTTGTTTATTGCTTTTGCGTATCATATCTATTTGTGTTATTGCTTATTCTTAGATCTATGTATTGTTTCTTTTACTTTATCACAAAAGTAAATTGTTGAAATATATCCAACATACAACTTAAGAATAAAAGCTAAGCAGACCACACACCCAAACAATCCGAAAACCCACAAATGCCACAGCTTTTGAAAGAGACCAGATCAAGACAATCCACGAATAACACAAAACAGATCTTACTTTCCTTCTTTTTTCTCAACAACTAAACAGAGCTCATTAAAATAAATCAATTAAAAAAATGACAGAGAGAGAAATAAAAAACTTACTGGGTAATGGCGTCGGTGACAGCGTAGTTAAGGTTAAGATAAGAGTAAAAGGAATCGTTGGGGAAAGAGGCCACGACACTAATTGGTGCGAGAGGTGGGTTGTGTGACAACGCGGCTTCACGTAAAGGTGATTGTGACAGCAACCCTAGCTAGGTTGAGAGAGAGTAAAGGAGAGAGAGAAAATGAGAAAGTGGGAGCTTTTAAAATAATTGAGGAAAAAGAAAAAAAAAAAAAAAAAAAGGCAGGTTAATGACGTTTCTTTGCCGTTGGATTAATTGAAGGGCTGAGATTTGAATTCGAACCTAACGGAATAGCAAAACACTAAACGCCTTTAACTTTATTGCTGACTTTGTTTCCTGTTAAATGATATTAGCACTTTCTCTTAGATGTCTCGTTTTAATTGGTCCGGACTACAAGGTCAGCAAGATGATCTTGTAGTCCCGAACTAGCTAAGGATTTCCCCCGCTATTATATATTATATAAATAATAGATAGATAGATATAATAGAGTGTGGGTTTTTAAGAAAGAAAAAAAATGCTTTTACCTATAAAGCAATCTGAATAAGACAAAGTGATATAAATCTCATAGAGTAATTATAAGAAATATATATGGGTAATTATGAGTATATAAATTTGTAATTAGGCACAATCATTAGTGACGTGGCGGCTAATTAATTGGAGAAATTGACATAGACTAATTGAGTTGAGCCATATGGAATCATGTGTCCAAATCATCTTAGATATGGATACATGTCAATTTGTAAAAGAAACTAATACAACACATGGGGGAATTTTATGGCCGTTATTATTGTAATAAGAAATGGCTATTATTATGGTAACAAAAAGAAAAGGAAGTGGAAAAAAACACAGATAAACGTGTTATCATTTTTTGCTTTCTGAAAGAGACGCATGTTAGTTGTAGAGATTCAACTTGATAAAGAGATGAAGAGTTGATAGAAGGATGGAAACACGGTTCCTTCTAACCTGTTATTCTTTTAAAACAAATATTATTCTTAAAATAAGAAATGGCTATTATTTCTTCTCAAAAACAAAAAAAAAAAACAAAAAAAAAAAAAAAGAAAGAAAGAAATGACTATTACTATTATGGTAAAGATAGGAAAAGAAATCAATCTGAGGGAGATATATGGAGTAGTAAGGAAAAGAGAAAAGAAAGGAATAAAAAAGAGAGAGAGGAAATAAACAATCGTTTTTATTGTAATAAGAAATGGCCATTATTATGGTAATAAAAGGAAAAAGAAATCATTAGGAGAGAGATACATGGAAGAGTCATCGTTTTATGCTTTCTGAAAGAGACGTTTCATGTATAATCGCTTTTAGTATCCACCAATTGTAAGGATCCAACATTTAATGCATATAGTAGATAAATAATAGGAAAAGAAATCAATGGGAGAGAGATATATTGGAGTAGTAAGGAAAAGAGAAAGAGTAATACTACAAGTCTACAACAATGGGAGAGAGATATATGGAGTAGTAATACTATATACACAAATTATTTTATAATAATTTATAAATTATTGATGTAGTTAATTTATACTAGTTCTCATTTGGGCCCAATATTAAATTCACATTTTCACTTATTAATAACTACTCATTATATCAACATTTTGTAAAAAAAAATGTTGTAAAATAATTTGTATTCCAAAAAGAAAAGAAAAAAAGAGAGGAAGTAAATGGATGTTATTATTGTAATAAGAAAATAACATTATTATCTATACTACTATTTAAGGAGCTTTCCTTATTTGGACCAGATTTCTTTTATCTAAAATACCCTTACAATCCTATGTTTAAGTAAAAACAAAATTAAAAGATAATTCGGTAAAAATACAACTCTAACTTCCACAAAACATTGCCTAAAAATTAGAGCCACTCACTTATTAATTTTCAAATTTATTTATTCACTTATAAATAAGATTCTCAAAATAAAAATTATATATAAAATAAAAAAGGTTTTTTTTTTTTTTTTGGCTACAACAACTATAAAAATAAAAATAAAAAGTCTCATCGCACACGCGTGAAGTGCGTGTGACGAGGCTAGTTGTAATATAAAAGGAAAAGAATTCAACAGGAGATAGATACATGGAGTTACAAAGAAAAAAAGAAAGGAAGGGGGGGAAAAACAGTCATCATTCTATGCTTTCTCGTTTTGGGCTATCACCAATTGTAAAGATCAAAATTTTAATAGATATAATAGATTTTTGTATAGTAAATGGTAGTCACAAATTCGATAGAGTTGCAAGAACGACTACACCACCACCTTGTATGAAAGATGTTATGAAGAGGAGTCATGCATGTAGTTAGTTAGTTGAGATTATGTTAAGTTTTGAGTACATGAGACACAGTTAACATATAGCTTAATTCTTAAAATATATACTGAGTTATTTAGCCAATTATCTTGAACTATAAAGGCCAATAAGATTAGATTAGTTTTTTTTTTTTTTAATAAATACATGATTGTGATTCACAATTAGCAATTGAATAAAGACAACACTTACGTTCTATATGTTTCGACTTTAACATTTTTTTTTTAGAAATTAAATTATTTCCCAAAAAGCATCTTTTAGAAAATTATTTCATTTTACTATATTTGATAGTAACTTTAAAATGAGTTGGAAAATTATATCTTGACTTTCCTTATTTAACTTCACATTAGATAGAGTTGTTATCCTTATTTAGTTTCGTGTAATAAAGAGATATTTTTCCTATTTAGCTTCGCATGAGATAATTGGTGCAAAAGGGGAATTTAAGCATATTAATTAATGAACTATTTAAGCATATTAATGTTTTCGGGTGGAAACGGGAATTTAAGCATATTAATTAGTAATAAATTATTAAAATTTACACAATTAAATCTAATATTAATTAGTAATGAATTAATTAAAATGGTGCAATTAATTTATTACTAATTAATATGCATTATGGCAAATTTCTTCACTCACTTAAAGGCTTCCATTTTGGGCCAGGATTCAACTCAGGATGTCATAATGCAATTCACACGTGAGTTGCTTTTAACAACTATTGCTTCGAAATATACCAATAACGCCATTAATCTTAGAAAAAAAAAATTAAAAAACCAAATCTTTGTTTTTCCATCAACCAAGAAAACACTACTAGATTTTTAAGGCATCAAAAGCAAGACAAAGTGTGTGATACGTCTAATTTTAAACTCAAAACATCAAAAAAAAATTATAAATTTTATTTATATTATCACTGTAAGGTCGTAATTCGTACTTAAGTCCAACAAGAGGAACGGTATAGGCCCAAAAAGCCCAATACAATAAATTTATAGAGAGTGAGTTAGAAATCTTGTTTCTAATGAACTTAAATGACAACAACAGTGGCCCAAGATCACAAAATGATAAGGATAGATTAGTTTTGTATGATGAAAATTGTTATCGGACTCAAGCCGAGGAGTTGATTCTTATCTTTCTTATTTCTTAAAGATTGGTTACAAATATTCAGTTGACAATGTTTTATCTCCATCCGTCTTCTCGATCCCTCTTTTCCATAGGGGATCTTTTATCTTATATAAGCACTTTCAGATGATCTTGGCCTTCCACTTGTTCATTGCCTAGATTATTCTCCCTCTTCCAATCTTATTTAGCATCTTCTTCGAGTTCCTGAAAGATGCGGTACCAAGGCCACACTGTGCATAGGTCTTCTCCACATAAATGAGGCCAGAAAACATTGTTCAATGGTTTTCTCTACATAAATGTGGTCAGAAGGTTTGGTGGGATGCATTAAATGTGATGGAAATATCTAGATTTTGAATTCTGTCACTGCCACCTCCCTTCCCAAAGCCCTTTCTACACAGTAGAGCCTCCTCTGATAGTGTATTGATGACGTGATCATAAAATCCAAGGACGTGGACTCCTCAGCCTAGCAACTGTCCTTCTCGGCCTAGCGTGACATGTGGTGTGATCACCTTACTCGAAATTTCACACCCCACAATAACCCCTCAAAACTCTAATTTGTTTCCTCCCATCCAAGGAGGGAAATAGGGTTTTGACTGTAAGCAATTGATTTGACATGTGTCCCTGACTCCCACGTGCGAGAATGTCATTTTGCGTGTCCCGTAATTGCACTTGACACTTTGGAGTCCGCAACACTTCATTAAATGCTCCAAGCGGCGCCTTGTTTCCCACATCCAACGATGAGATGAAAATCTCATAGTTAATTATTTTCCTTGAATTTTGGGCAGGATAACTCCCACCTAAATTCTGCCTTCTATATAAAGCGCTTGGAGAATTCATTTCCCCCATTTTGCACACCTTTGAACTCTCCAGGCTTCCAAGATTTCCTAACCCTTCCCGTTCTCGAGAAGTTTCTAAGGCGCTCCTTCTACTTACTTTTGTAAGTTTAATTTTTTATTCTTTTAGACTATTTTTTCCTCGGCGAGTCTTCTTGGCCTTCATTTTTCTATATTCTTTCCTTAGACATATCCTTCGCCTCTTTCTAGCTTGTTTAAATGGGTAGATTCAAACATCTCATAAATACCCCCGCCGGTATGGAGGGTTTTAAGGCTAAATATTACATCCACCCAGGAGTCTTCCTTCGATACTGTACTCAATGGATTGGCACACTGATAGAAAAGAGGGGGAAGTCGTCATTCCCATGATCGCCTTCATAGAGGGGGGGAATGATACTTCCAATGGGTAGCGTAACTAGGGACTATCTGATCGCCTATAGAATATGTCCACATCAATGCGCGCCTAATCTATTTAGGATCCTGGGTAGCGTAGATGCCCTTAATGCGAATATGGGCCTGAAGCTCACTTGGCACGATGTCATCTAGATGTATGAGTGTCATTCATTTGGTGACGCGGGGTATTACCTCAAGTCTAAATCCTTAGCCATTAGGCTTATTTCGTGTCTTCCCAAGTCCAACAAGGGCATGAAAGACGACTATTTAATCGCCTTCGGGGAGTGGCATGACGGTATTCATTGTCCCATATGATAGGGGGAAGCAGGTGGGGTACCCTAGTTGTAGGTTCCTCGTCGTAAGGTTTAGTTTTGTGATTCTTCCTTCTTGTTTTTAAGTGTTCGTCTTTCTAACTATAGGTTTTCTTCTCAGTTGTGTTTTGAAGATAAAAGGCACATAGCCCCTAATATTAGACTTGTCAACATCGACAATCTTAACAAACTGCTTAGATTCGAGGTGTTCGTAAGTGCAGACAAGTAATTGAGGGTTGTTCACCTCATCCTCGATTTTGAGCCACTGTTCGACACCTTTCAGGACATAGGCAATGCAATCCTTGTGGGCGATCCTCGACTCAATCATATTGACGTCAAGGTGTGAGGTTTTCTAGCCCGAGAAGATGTAGTGCAATTTGTCCGACAACGAACTCTCCTAGTAGTAATGAGTCCAAGGGAAGAGACCGCTTCTTCTCGGATATCACTTGAGGAGGAAATGGATCAGTTCTTACTTGAGAAAGAAAAGAAAGAGCTGGGAGGCCCTGTTGTCTACCTTTCGGACAAAGAGGGTGAATCAGATAGAAACTCGAGTATTCATTATCTTGATTTCGTAGTTGTTGGTGTGGATAGCGCTGAGGAAGAAGAAGACATGTCCCTACAAATGAGGAGAGGCTTGAAGGCTATTCTTGCAGACAGGGACAAGGAGCAGGCTACAAAGGGTGCTTTGGGGTCCCAGCTCCCTGCCAATCTCCCAACCCCTCTTCCTCTTCCAGGTAGTTTGCTTCCTATACCTAACCTTATAAAGAAAAGACAAGATAAGAATGAGGTTGAGGAAAGGGAGTTGGCTCAACAAAAGGGGCCCAAACAACAGAAGACAACTAAGGGCCAAATACGAAGTTTTTATGTGGAAAGCAAAGAGAGCCATGAAGTGGCCAAGGTGCATCAATCTCAGTCCAACTAGGCACCTCGGCTAGAGTTGGATGGGACTGCCATTCCCCGAAACACTCCCATAAGGGAATTTCAAAAAGGGCATGCTCATTATTTGGCTGAGTCCCTAGAGCAGCCTATCCTTCTGCCCAAGGATATGGCTGCCCTAAAGAAAATGAGGTAGCAAGAGCTCTTCCTATCCTTAAAAAGGGACTTAGCCTTGGTAAGTTCTATTGCCAGCATCAGTAGCTATTAGTTTGAATATCTTTGTATATTATTCTTCATGTTGTGACATACTTGTTTGTTACTTTCGTGCAAACTATCTGGGAGGTGTTCGTCGCCGAGGAATGGGTAATTGATGCTTGAAGCGAGGCTAAAGCCAAGGCCAATTTTCAGGCCGAGGTTGAAAAAGCCTTGGGTTTGGCCGAGCAAGAAAATAAGGAACTCGCTGAGAAGTTGGTAGAAGAGGAGAAAGGGAGAAAGAGTGTTGAGGTTGGGCTTAAAAACGCCGAAACTCAAGTGAAGGAGCAACGGAAAAAACTCCACTACAATGGGATAGAGCTAGCCACAGCCCAACATCAAGTTCTGGACTTGAAGGCGGAGCTAACCCAAGCTAAGGAAGTGGCTCGCACCATTAAGAAGACTGTGGAGGCTTCGTCGTTGCCTTCTTACAATCGCAGGGTCTAGAAAACAAAGATTCGCCTAGCCAAGGAGCTTGCTGAGGTATGTAGGGATTACTGCCAAATGGTATGGGCGGAGGCCCTTAATGTGGCAGGAGTCCCTACTACCTCAGAGTGGAGGAGGGCTAAAAAAGTATAGTTTCCCTAAGACATCCATGCAATTCCAGCTATCCTTCCACCTTCCACTGCCCTCGAGCCCATTCTCCTATGCAACCCTCCACCACCCAAAGCTCTTTCCCTCCTCCTAAGGTTCCCACAAAGCTTGACCAAGCTGGTGACCAAAGTAAGAAGGTTGAAAAGGTCTCGTGTGAAAGGGTTGGTCAAGGTGATCCTTGGCCAGGAGAGAAGGACAAGGGCAAAGAGGTTGAGACTTTGTCCGAGGCCAAGGTTCTAGATGCTTCCCTCAAGCTTAAAGAAGTGGCTCCCAAAACCAAAGAGACGGATGCCAAGTCAAAAGGGGCTAACAACAAGACAAAGGAAACTGTAACTAAATCCAAAGAAGACCCTTCTCCAAAGACCAAGGCATAGCCCATGATTCCCTTCTCTTCTTTCTAAGTTATTGTAATAGCTTCATTTTGTTAGATGTGTATTTTTGTAATTTTCTTTCTATTTTCATCTATAATGTAATTACCCCCATATATAATGACAAGATCAAGACTCCTATCTTGTTTTTATTTTGTGCACATTTCTATTAATTTGAGATATTTACATCTGGCCAGTAATACCCTTTGTTGGGATTTTAGTTTAATGATGTTCCTATACGCAATGTTAATGATTTGTTGCTTAATTAACCAGGATAGGACCTTGTAAATGACTAAATAACAATTATGACCTTTGTGTATTAACGAACCCTTAAAACGTTTTTACCAATGATTTGGATAACCTATCTGTTTTCTTATGATGACTAATATGCTGGAATTACACTCTTAATAAGATTTAACAAGTATTAACTAATAAACAAATATTGAAAAGAGTCAATTTTCCCAAGGTTCTATTTGACACTTAGAGAAATAATGGAAGATATCAATTCAAAAGGTATGTGGTCCGAAGAGCTAGGCATAGCCAATATTCTATTTGATACTTAGAGAAATAATGGAAGATATCAATTTTCCCAAGGTATGTGGTCCGAGGAGCCAGGCATAGCCAATGTTTTGTTTAATATTTAGAGAAATAATGGAAGATATCAAATTTTCCAAGGTATGTGGTTCGAAGAGTTAGGCATAGTTAAGGTTTTGTTTAATACTTAGAGAAATAATAAATGTAGCACATAAAGTAATAGGCTATATATAACAGAAAAGAATTTCATTAATAATAATACATTCACAAGTTATTTAAATTTCAAGGACATGGTACAAAATTTTCATCTAGGTCCTTAAGATAATAAGCCTATTTTCTAGCTACCGAGGTGATGCAATATGACCTTTCCCAGTTTGACCCTAATTTTCCTTAAGCTGGATTTTTTTGCAGTACCCAAAACCTTCCTTAACACCAAATCCCTTAGCACCAGTGGTCTAAACTTCACATTTGAGTCATAACCCTGTTTGAGCTTGTGTTGATAATATGCTAGTTGAACCATAGCACTTTCTTTTTGTTCTTCAACCAAATCCAAGCTCCTTTCTAACAACCCATCATTGTTTCTCTGAGTAAAAGAGCTCGTCCTTGGTAAGTAACAAATCTCAACTGCATGCAATGATTTACTCACATAATAAATTGGCCTTTAAATACCATTATCAACTCTTATCAACACCAAACTAACAACATGGGAAGCCACATCAATATAAACAAACAACACTTTATCCACCTCGGGCCTGGACATAATAGGTCGCTGAAGAAGATACTCTTTAAGCTGTTGAAAAGTCAAAGCACACTGCTCAGTCCACTCGAATCCCTTTCATTTATTCAACAACTGGAAGAAAAGTTCTCATCTGTCAATGAACCGAGAGATAAACTAGTTTAAGGCAACTGTCATTCCCGTCAATTTTAGAACTTCTTTAGGAGTACGAGACGACTGCAAGCTGTTAATCGCCTTAACTTGATCAGGATTGACTTCAATTCCATGATGTGTCACCATAAAACCTAAAAATATACCACACCCCACGCCAAAAGAGCATTTGGAAGCATTTAGTCGTAATTTATGTTTTCTTAGTATCTCGAAGATGTTCCCAAGATTCCCAACGTGCTTGGACACCACCTTACTCTTCACCACCATGTCATCTACATAAACTTCAATACTTTTCCCTAAATGTGATTTGAACAACTTGGTCATCATCCTTTGGTGGGTAGCCCTCGCATTCTTCAAACCATAAGACATTACCTTGTAATGATAGTTTTCTGTAGGAGTGACAAAGGCTGTTTTCTCTTGATCATCCAATGCTAAAGGTATTTGGTGATAACCTTGAAAAGTATCTAGAAAACTCATCCGAGGATGCCAAACCATGGCATCCACCAATTGATCAATGCGGGGTATGGGAAAAGGATCTTCGGGACACGATTTATTCAAATCTGTAAAGTCTACGTATACCTGCCATTTTTCATTCTTCTTTTCAACCACCACTGTGTTGGTCAACCATTCAGGATACAAAAAACTTCATTGATAGCCCTTGCCTGCTTGAGCTTGATTACTTCTTCCTTGATAGCCTTGGAATGTTCTTTAGATGATCATTGAGGTGGTTGCTTTCTTAGTACGACGGTGGGGTTGACATTCAAATGATGACAAATGAAGTTCGAATCTACCCCAAGAGCCTCATAAGCATTCCAAGCAAACACATCAATGTTCTCCCTAAGGAACTTCATTAACTCTTCCTTCTCCTAAGGAGGCAATTGAGTTCTTACCTGAAAATACCTCTCTCTATCATCACTTATAAAAACCTATTCTAAACCTTCACATTCTGCTTCTACCACTAAATCCTTTGATAATATCAGCTCCTTTAATTGTAACAACCCGTGCTCATTGGATGTCGAGGACTCTCCCTCAGCTTGATGTCTAACTACAGCCACCATACACTACCTAGCTTTAGATTGGCTTCCAATCAGCTCCTCAACTTGGTTGCCAGATGGATACTTCTTCTTCAAATGCAAAGTGGAAGGGACGACCCCCATGGCATGAAGCTAGGGTCTTGCCACAATGGTTGTGTATGGAGAATATGCATCCACCACTATGAAGTTGACTCCTACAACTTTTGACCCCGTTTGCATTGGCAACTTGACTTGCCCCATTGGTATAACCATCTTTTCATCAAAACCTACTTGAGGTGAATCATAACTAGTCGAATCCTGTGCTTTCAACCCCAACCCCTTATTCAAGTCGGGGTACATAATTTTCACCCCACTACCTTGATCAACCAGTACACACCTCACATCGTACCCCCTATCCTGATGTGACCACTAAAGCATCATCGTGTGGTTATATAGTTCCAAACTTATCCTTCTCTGAGAAACTCAATGCCAGTTGGATTGCAACCTTAGCCTTCTTTGGCTCATGATTAGAGTCCTCGAATAGCGGCTGAGCTACAGTCATTACTCTGGAGGGACACGAACCCGTTCTCCCAGGAGTGGAAAAAATGACATTAATGGTACCCAATGGAGGCCTTGAAGAAGTATTCCCTTAAGTGCCTGAGCCTGTATGATCTGCTGGCCCATTGGGCCTATATAAGAACTATTTTAACCTTCCACCTCTAACCAATTGCCCCAAATGACTCCATAAGGTTCTGCAATTCTAGATGGTGTGTCCTCGCTCTTGGTGATATTGACAATGAAGATTCTGATTGCGTCTGGCAGGGTCTCCACTCATCTTATTAAGCCATTTGAAGTATGATTCTTGATCTTCTCTAGAATCTGGTGAATTGGCTCTCGAAACACTGTGTTGAATGCTTGTGGCATAATAACAGCCTCAGTCTGCCTAGTAAAATCTAACCGAGGATGATTGTCATTGTACTTATCTGACCTGAAGTCCTTCCTATCTTGAAAGACCACCTTCGCCTTTCTTTTACCTAACTGCTGGTCCTCTTTGACCCGTTTATACTTATCAATGCGATCCTTAGCTGGTTTCCCAGTTAAGGAATTCCTCAGATCATGCTCGGCAGGTAAATCAATCTTAAAAGTTCTTATGGCCACATCATCAAAGTCCCCATCAATCTCATTGAACATCTCCTAGTACCTGTCTAAGTATGTTTTTAAGGTTTCACCCTTTCGCATAGTCATAGACAACAAAGAATCCAAAGACCGAGGGACTCTACTGTACGTAATAAAGCGAGATTCGAATGCTCGGGTGAGTTCTTTAAAGGAATCAATAGACCCTGATCCCATACCGTCAAACCACCTTATTGCGACAGGCCCTAAACTAGATAGGAACAACTTGCACATCAAATCCTCATTCTTGGAGTGCATGGCCATCCTTTAGTTGAAATAGCTTACATGTTCCACAAGGTTAGTTCGACCATTATATATGGTGAATGTTGGCTGAGTGAAACACTGAGGAAGTTTTTCCCTTTCAATTTTATGCGTGAAGGGTGATTTAGAAATTTGATTTAGTGCCTTGCTTGTAGCATCATTTCCCAAGCCCCTGTAGGACGAATTCCTATCCCTGCAGTTATGAGGGTTACCCTCTTTATACGAGAAAGACTCATTAGGGGGAGTTCTTGACCTAGACATGTAGCTGCCCTCCCCATCTTCATCAGAAGAAGAGTCAGAAATGGACGGAGTTCGCTTCTGTCATTCGTGACGCAATTTTCTCCTCAAACGGTTAATCTCCAACTGCATGACCCTAGCATTCTCCTCATGGGAGACTCTGTTTCCACTTTTTGATTGACTCTTGCTAGTATGGATGGTATGTACACTTCCTTCCCGGTCTCCACCTTGTTCAACATTGAGAAAGTCATTTTGACTTTGGGACCCTCAAGACTCTACCTGGTGTGAACTTGAATTGCCATAACTAGACATTAAACTCACTGAAAACTAAAGATTCCCACAAACGACGCCAATTGTAAGGTTGCAATTCGTACCTAAGCCCAATAAGAGGAAGGGTATAGGCCCAAAGAGCGTAATACAATAAATTTATAGAGAGTGGGTTAGAAATTTTGTTTCTAATGAGCTTAAATGACAACAACAGTGGCCTAAGATAATAAAATGATAAGGATAGAATAGTTATGTATGATGAAAATTGTCCTCGGACTCAAGCCGAGGAGGTAATTCTTATCTTTCTTATTTCTTAAAGATTGGTTATAGATATTCAGTCGACAATGTTTTATCTCCCTCTTTCTCCCCGATCTCTCTTTCCTATGGGGAATCTTTTATCTTATATAGACACTTACAGATGATCTTGACCTTTCACCTATTCATTGCCCAGATCATTCCCCTTCTTCCAATCTTATCTAGCATCTTCCTCAAATTCCCAAGAGATGCGATACCCAAGGCCACACTGTTCACTGGTCTTTTCAACATAAATGCGGCCAGAAAACATTGTTCAAAGGTGTTCTCCACATAAATGCGGCCAGAAGGTTTGGTGGGATGCATTAAATATGGTGGCAGTATCTACCTTCTTAATCCTGTCACTGCCATCTCCTTTCCCAAAGCCCTTTCAGCACAGTAGAGTCCTTTCTACGTATTGATGACGTGACCATAAAATCTAAGGACATGGCCTTTTCGGCCTAGCAACTGTCCTTCTCGGCCTAGTGTGACACGTGGTGTGATCACCTTACTCGGAATTCTCATACCCCACAATCACCCTTTCTACTAGTTAAAATTATATAATAATTTTTTTTTTCCTAGTAACACTATACGCCCACGAAGGGATACAAGTACCAATGCATTCATTGGTAGGAAGGATTCGAACCTAAAACCAAAGTTATGTTGGCCAAAGCTTGACCACTTGCCGTGTTGGCGTGTATATTAAAGAAAAATGAAATAATTACAACATTTTTCTTTGAAGGAATGTAGATAATGATGAAAACAAGAAGCCAATTGCCAAAAAAAGATGTATATCCGGCAAGAGTAATACTATGATTATATAAAACTACACAATTTATATCATAACTTGATATGTGAAAAGTTGTAAGTGACAGAGATGTATTTCCACAGCTCACTGTCACACTTCAATTTCTCATAACTTGTTATATGAAAAATTGTGACAAAAATTATACAACTCTAATGGCCTGTTTGGATGTTTAAAAATGGAGGGGGAGCAGAGTAGAGGGAGAGTAATTTAATACCCTTATTTGAAAGTTTTTTAAAGAATGAGGAGAAGGGATTTTGAGGGATTTCAACTCTCGCTAACCCCTCATTTTTAATTCCCCTAAATTTGAGAGATTTGGAGGGAAAGTGGAGGATAAAAATGCTTGACCAAAATTACAAATGAAAAAACAAATTACTCTCCTCTCCCTTATTTAATTTTAAAAACATCCAAATGAGGTAGAAAATAATCATTTTCCTCTACTCTTCTTCTCACTACTCTCCTCCCTTTTACTCTTCTCTACTTTCCTCTTTTTTTTAACTTCCAAGCCATAAATTATCTATTACACCCGGTGCGTGAGACATGTGCCTAACTGATATATGACCCCACAGGCATAGGACCGTGTGTCAATGAGAAATGTCCTACGCGCCCCTGCACATATGAAATTTTTTCGTATAACTTTACACGTGTCCTAAATAGAATCTCTCTTCCAATATCCAAAGAAATACACCTACAGTTTCATGCACCAGCACTACTCCTGACGTGGAATCTGTTGCTCGGACAACTCAACAGAAGCGCCTAACACACCTTGCTTATGCACAAAAAGACACCATCATTAATAAAACGCTCCCACCATACCTACATATACATATATATATATATATATATATATATATATTCTTTCTCACACGTACGTTACTCTTAATACTCTCTCACAGTCACGTCACTCAACAACAACAACAATTCACATCCTGAAATGGCTGCCATCGTAGAACCAACGAACCTAGAAGCCGAGAAGCAAACACTCCTCAACCATCACAAAGAGAAGCACTTCACCGCCGGCGAGATCGTCCGCGACATCATCATCGGGGTATCGGATGGCCTCACCGTGCCCTTCGCCCTCGCCGCCGGCTTGTCGGGCGCCAATGCCACTTCCTCCATCGTCCTCACCGCCGGCATCGCCGAAGTCGCGGCTGGCGCTATCTCCATGGGACTCGGCGGGTATGTATTTTTATTATTCGCCTTTTGTTTTATTAATAATTATGAGCAAAACAATGGGTTGAGGAGGGATTTGTAGGGACTAAGGTTTTAGAGACACGTACGTGCAGGTATCTTGCCGCAAAAAGCGAAGCTGATCACTACATGAGAGAACTAAAGAGAGAACAACAAGAAATCATTGACGTTCCTGATACAGGTGATAATTCCAACTTGTTGAAACTTTTGTTTTGTTTGATTGATAAAGTTTCTTATCGTCGAATAAGGGATTTAAAATTTAAATTCCGTTTACGTTAAAATCTAATTACTATCTCGATCTAATGATTAAGAACAATCCTTATAAGATTTGTGATATTAATATTAGTTGTGAAATGTAGAGGCGGCGGAGGTGGCGGAGATATTGGCACAGTACGGGGTAGAGCCGCATGAATATACGCCTGTTGTGAACGCTCTCAGGAAGAATCCCCAAGCATGGCTTGATTTCATGATGAAGTAAGTTATTAATGTTTTTATTCCTACACATATTTTTGAGCTGAGAAATTTTAAATAAAATTTAACTTTTAGATGGATAGATATCCATACTTTTAGGACTTAGCTTTGCGATGACCACTATCTCAAATCCACCTTTGAAGGTAAAGTTGTGGCTCGAAATCCACGGAATATGTGTAAAAACTCATAAATTAGTAATTATTATTTCTCTAAATAAATATACTAATGCTAAGAGCTAAGAAGTCTATATACACAAAGAGACTGTTTGGATGAGTGATATAAAAGTTGGAAGATAAAATAGATTTTAGATTTTCATTATCACTTTTGGTAAAAGTATAAAATGTGGAATGATAATAAATAAATATTTAAAAAAATTTTGAGAAGAATAATGGGAGATAAAAAATTTAATGTGTCTAAAGTTCCTATTATGTCTTATTAAGTAAAAAGTATTTTGTTTTTATTTTGAGAAACAAACATATGCACAAAAAACAGGAAAATGAGTAGTACACAACAAACTTCACTCAAAAGTTACAATAACTTTAAGTGAGAGTGAATAAAACAAGTTATACTACATCTAATATTCTCTTAAATCTTAAGTAATGTAGAACAATTACCTCAATTTTTTACTTTATTTGTTTGAGAAACAAACATACACATAGAAGGGAGAGGAAAATGAAGTAATAAGTAATTGGATTTTACTAATGTGTGCCTTAAGAGCACACAATAGCAAACTATTTTTAAAAAAAGTTTTATTGAAAATTAAAAACATTTTATAACTTTTTTAATTTTTTATAAAATATTTTCAAAAATAAATAACTTAATAAATAGTTTTAAATTTTTCGTCTCACCAAATATATATATATATATATATATATATGAAATAATTTAAGCATAGGCTTCTAAATGTTTGTTCAACGCCTTCCTTTCTTTATTTCTTTTTCCCCCCTTACTTTTTGGGTATGGTGCCTAATATTATTTTCCCCAACTTTTTTAGTATGGTCCTAAAAGAGCCTTGGTTTCTTGCAAGTCGGCCTATAAATCCAAAAAATAGGGCTTCTTTGATAACAGTTGTTCCACTATAATCACCGATAGAAGAAAAGCAACTTTAGCTTTTGTAATGTTGCTAGAAAAAGTTGTTTCCTTTCTGAAACGTTGACGAGAACATGTGGTCCGGCCTCGAGAGCGCAGAGCCAAGTCTTGGGTCAGAGAAATTCGTGAAATAATTGCAGCTGATATAATGATTACATTGTCACAGCCTTTTTTATTATTATTATTATTATTTTTTTTTTTTTTGAAGCGAAGATAGAAACAGTTTCCCAAGCCACAACCTGTTGATTACTCATCCTCTTTTACTTTTAGGCCATTAAGGCCTCTTTTAGTTGAGGAATGAAAAAGTGGGGGATAAAAAATTAGAGTGGGCCTGAAAAAGTTGGGGATAGAAAATTTTTAAATTTTTTTTCATGTGTGTTTGGTTAGGGTGAAAAATTAGAAAGATGAAAAACTCTTTTTATCTAGTCAAAAACAATATAAATGAGGGATGAGAGGACATATAGATAATTTCCTATCAAACCTTCTCCCCCTTCCTCTCTCACCTCCATTTTCTCTCTATTTCGAGGAGACAATTATTTTACACCAAATGGTGGGCTCAGGGAAACACACCTGGTCACCACTAAAATCACTCCTCCACTCCATTTCCCAACCAAACACACAAGTCCCTCTATTTTCTCTTCTCCCCACAAATCACCCTAACCAATCACTACATAAACGAAATTTGATCTATATTTTGAATCATAGTTATTGGATAGTATTAAAAGAGACTTCAAATGGAAATTGTCGGTAAAAGTAATTCATTTTTCATCTAAAATAATGTACATATATTATAATTATAAATAGTTACTCATAATTGTTTAATAAATAATTTACTTCATTTTATATATATATATAAAATTCAATAATTATAACAAGGAGAAATGATTTGAATTTTAAATGTTTTGAAAATACGATTAAGTGTCAATTAATTGAGTTACAAAATTATTAAATACTCTGAGAGTACCATAAATGCGTACTTTCTCATCTTACGTGAATTGAAAGTCCTACCATGAATTCAATTAATATATCACACTAATATGTGAGATGAGCAAGTAAACATTTATGGTACTCCAAAAATATTCTATAATTACTCATAGACTACTCCATTGTACTAAGAATAATGATAGAGATATTAAAAGTTTTATTACATAAAATGACATAGGGTTTGAAGTAATAAAATTCAATTATTAGATGTAAAACACATTTTTCAAAAATAAAATTACACATGTCAATAATTCATTAATTTGCAAGCAAAATTTAAGTGTTTTTTTGTTCTTCCTAATTTTGTTAATGAATGCCTTAAGTAAATAACTAAGGTGCATTTAATATACCATCAAATAAGGTTTTTATATGTTATCAAAAAATCAAATCAAATTTTGCATTAATATTAAGAACAACATATACCTGCACAATTAATTGTTAATGTAAATAAATGATTATGGATAATTATATTTTTATTATTATTATTTGTATGCATTACTAATAATTGAATATATATTATTCCTTAACATGTTAATAATTTATCAATTAATTATTTAGGTATATGTAATTTAGCATATTTTGATAAAGGTTCCCTTCTGCAAATTTAAAAAAAAAAAAAATTAGGGTGAATGAAAGAAAAAGAATGAAAAAAAGAACAGAAAAGAAAAGAGACACATATGTTCCTAATGATCTTTGTTTTAGTTATTACTTACCAACATAAAGAGCACTAGAGCACAACATAAGGCTGCTTTGTCTTTTTCCTTCGATGATTAGTGTTTTATTTCGAACTAAAAGGGATGTGAGTGTAATAACAAAAAATTTCAAGGGAGGTTAGTACAATTTTTCCTCTACAAATAGGTCTTATGTTTGTTGTAAATTGAAATAGGTTTTCTCTCCCTCCTTTGGGTTCGAAGGAGTTAATGAAGGATATATGTGATTTCTCTGTTTAATGAAATTGTGCATTTAAATAAATAAAAAAGAAGATAATGCTTAGGTAGATAGCAACTAAAGCATCATTACTCCTTTATTTTAACTTTTTACCACAATATTTACAATGCTTTATTCGTAGAGCTTCCTTCTCCATTCCACCATTTCCACATTGAAATATTGAATTTTCCGTTGGACAGTTTTTTTTTTTGGTTCCTATTTAATACTTAATGTTCATTTCAAATTTCAATATATTAGCAACAATATATTTTGCATGCTGGTGGAGATTACAAATCCTAACAACAATATATCTACCAAAATCATTTCATGTGATGCAGGTTTGAACTAGGATTAGAGAAGCCAGATCCAAGGAGAGCACTACATAGTGCACTCACAATTGCCATTGCTTACGTCTTGGGTGGATTGGTACCCCTCATTCCCTATATGTTCATTCCAATAGCTAGAGAGGCTGTGGTTGCTTCTGTTGTCTTAACCTTATTGGCATTGCTAATCTTCGGCTATGCCAAGGGTTACTTCACAGGTAGTAAGCCCTTCATCAGTGCCTTTCAGACTGCCCTCATTGGAGCTATTGCTTCTGCAGCTGCTTATGGCATGGCTAAAGCTATCCATCCTTAATTAATGTTCTAGCATTACATCAAGAGTTACTTCTAATAACATTTTTATCTTGTATCTTTTTCACTGTCTTAAAAAAGTTGGACACTCCTCCCTTTCTAATTTATTCATGTGATAAGTATCTTATATTAGCAACTTCGATTGGCATTCTTATCTCTAGGGTGGACTAACTTCTCTCCTCTCTTTTATGTTCAATCCTAAAGTAAAAGATGCAATAGCATACTCATGATCACCCATGATATATCATTAAAGATAATTGAAGGATGAAATCAGAGCACAAAGCATACAAAAGGACATCATAAAATAAAGAAAATAGAGCTACGTGACTAACATCCAAAGTTCAAAGTATCTATAAAATCCAAGAATTTTGAAGTAGTATACAACCTTGCAGCTTGATCCCACTAATAAATAGATCCCAATAATTTTGACTTCATTTGAAGTACTGAGCATTCTTTGCTTTCGAAAGTTATAATATGCATTCTTTTTTCTGCGTACTCCACATTAGACAGCGGAATGGCCCCCCCATAATTTAGGCTGCATTGTTGTTCCCCTTTTATTGGCAATGTCCCCATTCCAGCGTAACGAAACCCATGAAAGAAAAGAACATGATAAATAAAACCCAATGACGATTTTGTTCTTCATCTAACCATTTCTAAAGTTTCAACTTGGTTAATCAACTTCACAATGTACCTTCAAAATGAAGAATGAGGTTTGGACAGAGAGTGAGTCAAAATTGTATCTAGTATTTGATTCCTCATGCTGCAAATCAAATGCACCTAAAGCTACAAACCTCTCTCCCTCTCTCTCTCTCTCTCTCTCTCTCAAAAAATTTTTTTTAATAAGTACGTAGTGACAGAAGAGAGAGATGAGATCCAAACCACAAATATGAGAAACCACAAAAAATGTCATTACTCTTTGCACTAGACTATCACTTGAATTCCCTTTAAGATGACTTAAGTGGCGGGGGAAGACGCTAGCACAATGGTAAACATAGCAAGTTGTGAACTGAAAGGAATGGCAAGCTCAAAGTGGGTCAAGAGCACCTGTGAAGTTAATTAATTCCCTTAACCATTTTTTTTTTTTTTTTCATAATTCAATGGTCTAGGGAGGCAAGATTTGAACGGTAAGCACCTCTACTAAAAATCCTATAAAGTGTTAGCTGAACTAAATGACTTTTGATGATTCCCCTAATTCTCTATATTTTCTATCTTTTTATTTTTCCATCCTCTCAACCAAATGAGCTTTAAAGTTGCCTATTTACTTAAGCTAAAAGAAATCCTAACATTGAGCACTGAATAGAAGCTTTAATATAAATATCGTAGCATTTTTATTTAATTAAGAAATTATTGAAGTCATAGGCATAGAGTAATTTGTTTTATCGTGGGAGGACAGGACAAGAACAGTCGGTTGTCAATACACACATACTCGAGTTCTATGGGAGTAGAATTGGCATGCCATTCAGAGGAAGATCAATTGAGGAGGTCAAAAGAAGTCCCCAGTGTCCCTCACACACCTTGCATCCCAACCTTTTTTTTAAAAAAAAAATTTATAAAACCAATCTATCACAAGATTGCATTCGATCACATCAATAAAGCATAATTCACTTGGCAAAAAAACAAATAAGATGTCATTGAGAGAGAGAGAGAGTTAGTTGCTTTACTACATATATATATACGCGCATTTATAGATCAAGTGAGCTTATACAGAAGCAGCATCAGTACCCCATAATATACAAACTTACTTCGGTATGGAAGAACTATACTAAGTTGCAAAAGTTATGAAAGGTAAAGCTATGCATTGCTTATAAGTGTACTAATCCAAACAGAAAAGGTGTTATAAGTGGCACTATTAACCCATCTATTTAGAAACAGCTTCTTCAGTAAGCTCTAAGTACTTTGAAGGCATCATTCAAGAAACAGAACACCACTATGCCATTCCTCCATATATCTGTATAGAGAAGACATGCTGACACAATGATATCTATCAATAATGCACGTAAAGTTATCAGCAGATGAAATTTTGATTACACAAGATTAAAACGAATTACTAGTTTTTTTTATTTTTTGGATTAAAATGAATTGCTAGTCTCAAATAAGTAGGATAATTATGATTGATAGTAGTAAAAACCTCTTCAAATAAATTTTACCACATGAAAGAGAGCCAACTTACATTTGATTAGAGAATGATGGAGTGGGGGAATGTGTTACACTTATGCTATAGAAGGGTACCAAAAGAGTCAACAAAGCTGCATATTCCTCATATGTTTCTATTGTGATGCATGTTCGTTGTTACGTTCAGAAGACAAAAGCCCCATTTGCTCAGTTAGAAATTCCAAGTTCTGAGATTTATCCAAATGAGCTTTATCAATTGATGATTCCATTCCCAAGTACTGAGATTTCTCCATTTGTTCCATCAAACGTTCAAAATTTTGAGACATTTCCAATTGGCTTTTGGACTCTGTTGATTCCATCTCCATTTCAGAATCGATAAGTTCCTCATCATCCATCTTTCTATCCTCATCATTTTCTAAGAAAGGACTAGCTAAAAGAAGCTGTTCCCATGCACCATCATCGGGTGAATCAGGTAGCATAAATGGGGCATGGGTATCTAAAGAACACGGCTTCTCATCCAAAAGCATTTTCAAAAAATCAGGACTTAAGAAAAAATCTTTCATCCCATCAGGAGAAGGATCAGATTCCTGTTGTTTTTCTGAACTCGGGGTTACTGTATGTAAAGGCTTTGGGGTTACTGTATGTAAAGGCTTTGGTGTTTCACTGACTGGTGGCTGGTACCTTACAATTGTCCCATCAGAAGCTACTGGTCTATCATCCTCTTTACCTTCTTCTAGCATACGCCAATTTTTTTCTTTTGGCTGAAGCAGCTGAACTAAAATTCCAGGACTCTGCATGGCCATCACTAAGAATGATAGCATCTGCTGCTGATTCGTTTCCATTCCTTGAAGGCGGTCTCCTAAGAGGAGCAGTTTTTTATCTGAAGTTTCCTGGTGCTGCCTAAGTTTGATCAACTCCTGCATAACCAAATTTTTATCAGTCTTTAAATTCTCAACTTCCTTCCATAGCCCCATGTTTTCAATGTTTTCAGCTGGTCCATCTGAGTTGTCTAGCTGCTGCAACTTTTTCCTTCGACTGATGTTCTTCAACAGATGCTTTTGACCTCGGACAAATCCATCATTTGCAAATTCCCAGCGATCTGTATCAATTTTTCTAAAACCCTAAAAGAAAACTAGAGTTACTATTGAGTATCAGCTGACTCTTAAAAAAACATATATATACTTTTATACACAAATAAATTGTCATATAATATGTGGTGGTGGTGGGGGGAGTTGTAAGAGAACTTATATGTATGTATACCACTTGAACTTGTTATGTTCAGTTTTTAGTGTCTTTGCTACAAGCATATTTATTTAAATGATTATAGAATTTCCAATTTATCTGAATTCCATCAGAATAGCATTTCAAAGAAGCAAGTTTGATTTGCTACTTTACACAGTTGAAGTTCTAGATGTCCAAGCTGGCCAAGGAGTATTGGACCATCTCCCATTCTTTTCTATGCTTTATTTATTTATTTATTTTTTAACTTATGAAGCTTAGATTTTAGATGAGAAACAATAGTGCTTTAGGATATTCTCATGGATCACCAGAAACAGTACCTTGTTATTGATACAGGAGACACAAGGAGATTTTATTTTAATTTAGTATTATTTACTTTTGTGAGTCAGTTGTATTTTTATTTTTCAGGTGCTAGAAGTTTATTAGGCTATTAGTATTTTAATATTTGGAAGTAAGGTTATTTTTGTAATAAGGTAATTAGGGTTTCCAATGCCAATTAAAATTAGGGTTTAATTTTCCTATATAAGCAACTATTGTATTCCTTTTAAATGAATAAAAATTTATTTTGGTTTTTGGTCTGGGGCCGACTCCAGCCAACCCTAGGTGTTGACTCCTAGTGCTCGATGCTGACTTCAAGCAAGCCTAGGTGTTACTAGGGGTTTCTATCCTTATTTTACCGTCTTTAAATTTTATTGTTGAATCATTCTGGTTGTCCTGCATCTGTAATGCTCTTGATAAGTGAAAAAGGCATTAAAATTTAGTATATATTATATAGAAGGTTCCAATTATTCTATGAAAAATCTTATGCACATAATGTAACCACAGAAGATTTCCTTGAGGAGAACTTCCAGATTCTTTATTCTGAGACTACTGCAGAGAGTCCACCATATTTAAAATTTATGGTTTAATTAATTCAACAAACATCTGATGCGTATTGGAAGTAGCTCTAGTGGTATGTGGGCCTTCACTTACTTTCATATATAGAACAGTTCTAATACAATTCAAGGTACTCAGAGGTCGGTGGGGCTTGGGTTGACAGTCAACCCTTGATTTAGTTCGATCCTACCAGGTGTTGGAAAGTGATGCCCGCTGCCAACCAACAATTTTCGGGTCTTACTGCCCTGCACCTTTGGATGGGCAGGTGGGTTAGATAGGATTATTGCCAACACACACCACACAATTCAGTTTTGCAACCCTGAACACACATTGAACACCAAACCAACTTAAACACAAAGAGCCCCATACTGCATCTCCACCACACCCACACCACACAGCTCCAAACCCCACCTCCACCACCATACCCAATTACCCCTGCCTAACTCTAAAGTCTAAACAATCATACCAACAATTATAATAAATAAATAATAAAAAAGCCCCACATATATATATATATATATAGAGAGAGAGAGAGAGAGATAAGGCAGTAAATTAAATGGAGGTGGTCAATTGTAAACTAAAGAGACAAGTTGCTGCTCATAGGAGACGCATACACCACAACTGCCGACTAAATTGGTTGCCAGTGTTCTCGTTTTAATGCAGGAGGGCTGTTTGATAATCTTGCTTCAACAGGTTATGGGTTGGATTTGATTTCTCACAGGGAAAGAGAGAGAGAGAGAGAGATTGAATCAAATATGGATAAGTGTGGAGATAATGTGGCTATGCGTCAGTCATGGGGAGGTGAGAAATCTAAAGAGTGGATCAAATGCAGACACATAAAAGGCTTAAGATTTAAAATCTCTAAAGGGTTTAAAGGGTCTAAAGAGCGTATCAAATGCAGTCAGGTCGGGTCTAAAGGGTTTCCTTGATGCAAAAATTTTATATCTGATTTTATCATTAAGACACACTACCGAATAAAATTTCACTAGGATGCAACTGTTCCTAACTGGGTTGATTCAGGTTGAACTGTTTGGGGCAATGATGATGTAGTGTTGATCACGACTATAGGCCCTGTTTGCCAACATTTCAGATGGTTGGTGGATCAGGTCCTAGTATCATATTTCCCTCTAAAAGGAAATTTGATGCAGATATGATTGAAGCAGTTTGAACAATACCTCTTGGTACTTATCCTTTAAGAAAGGCTTAAGAGACTTATTTTCCATTTGGCAACAGGCCATCAACTGAAAAAAGGGGTCTTGGTTGGGTTGAGCAACCCTAGATATCATTCTTAAAATTTCCCAATTAGATTTCATACAAGCGTCCTTTACATAGGAGTTTTACAATTCTTTAAGAATTGTCATGACCAGATGAAGGCTAGTCACATTAGTTGGTTCTCTATCATCTTCTATCTCATAAACCTTCGTAAGGAACTATTTAGAGAGGATAATACTAACATGACTGAAGTCATGGACACTAAATGATGAGTGGATTTGTTATGTGATTTGTTGGTGAATGAAACTGACCTCATACCCGCATTCTGAAACTCCCATATTCAAACACATCTTAGATTATGCATTCATTAAATGAAGGATTTGGTTTCTTAAGTAGAAATGCTTGAATCCCTAGGTGAAGTTTGACAGAACCTTTAGAAACCATTTGGAACAGCCAAATCTATAAGCTCTAAAATGAAAGAACTATAATAGTGTGATGTAAAATTGTATTAAACTTAGTAAGACCCCCCCAATTTAGACACAACCCAAGCAAGCAAGAGAAAGTCCTAGACAAACATGACTCATAGCATAATGAATGGGCACTTGAAGATAATGGTGAAGATGCCATTTTCTTCATACAATTAACAAAAATAATCATCCATAATATAAGAAAAATGGAAAACAAACCAGAAATTTCCGTAGCCAAGAAAAAGCATCTGACATACCAACTAAGGTAAGCCCCATGAGCCCCCAAACAAGGAAAACAAAGGATCCACAAACCCCTAGGGTGATCATGCATGCTAGGCTTTCACAAAATCATCTTCCATCTAAGTATAATTGCATTCTCTAGAACGCAATCAACAAAATTATCTTCCACCTTAAAACCAATAATTGGAATTTGCAAGGGAGAAGTAACAACATTGCACAGAAACTACCTTTTTTTACCTAAGATTGGACTAGTCACCTCTAGATGAGGTTGATCGCCCCATCCCAATTGTACATCAAAATTTACATTGCAGCATAAATGATAGTAAATCAACTATGACAGCAACTTAGTCAAAAATTGAGCCCTCCCTTGAAATTCTACAACTATAAAAATAAAAAATCACTGAACAGATGTTATTTCCTCAATCCAAGCTCATCTGAATCTCAACAATTCAGTTCCAATATTTATTATTAAAAAAAAAAAAAAAACACTTCTAAATTGAATATGGGAATTGAATTCTACAATTACAAAGAGATACTAGTAATGACTAAACAGTAAACATTGTCTCCTTTCAATCCAAGTTCACCTAAATTCAAAACAACTAAACTATCCCCATATTCAATTTATAAAATCACATTTAAAATATCCTTATTTTTGAACAAAAATTTGATTTAAAAAAAAAACCCAATGCAAACAAGGAATTACCAAACAACCTAGTAAAAATGAAAACAGAATTTCACAAACACAAACATTAAATGACAATTCAAAAACCCACAACAAAAACAAAACCCAGGTACAAAACCACTCACAAAACAAAAACCGTGTCTTGTCTGACCGAGTTAACCACAATTCTGATAAAAACCCAATAAAGCAGAGGAAAAGAAAAACTTACATAGATGTTGAGTTGCCTCATGAAGCTAGAGAAATTGTTGTGCTTAAAGTACAAAGGAAGCAATTTGACAGAGAACTCGGTCATGTCCCAGATGACAAAGCTGTTGCATGACTCAGGCTGAGTCCACGATATGATCGAGTCAGTGGCCTCATCGTCCACCATCTCGTAGCATTTGGTCAGAAACGGTGCCACCGAGTCCGACCCATTCTCTTTCGATTTCCTCACCATCACGAAAACACAAAATCGGAGTTCGATTTGGATTTTTTTTTTTTTTTTAAACTATTTTGTATGGAACAAAGAATGAGAGAGTTTCTTGGTCCCTTGGTTATGGGTTTTGTACTTGTACTTTGTGTGCACTTGGAGTGTGTGGATGGGTTGGGATTTTATTAAGGAATATTTGGTTTAGTTTGCTGTGTGCTATGATGCGGTTTGTCCAGTGAGATTGGTTTTCTGTTTTTAACAATGGGAATTTGCCATCTGGATTTGTTGGAGTTGATACTAGGGGAAATTATACTCATATTTTCATTTTAAACTTTGGCCTATAATCTATTGAAATGTACATTCATCACCCAAATCCAACTGTGTAGTGGGTTCTAAATTTCTAATAGTTGAATAAGAAATTTTTTTTTTTTTTTTTTGAGAAGCAGTTGAATAAGAAATTGAGAGTTCAATCTCTGTTTCACTAAAACCGATTGGTGTTTTAGTCCAATAATAAAGAGTTATCATTAAGAATATGTCATAAATTAAAATTTAAAAAAAAAATTCAAACTTTGCAATATTTTTTTTTTTATACAAGATAGAGATTCTATTCTAACATAATCTATGTATATATGTGTGTGAAACTTTCTCTTAGATACTAGAACCTCATCCTTTGCTCTCCACACTCTACAAATACTTATGAAGTAGTTATCGCACCAAGAGTGTGCGGTAAAAACTTTGCAACACTTAAAACTTGACTATTTGTTTTACTCTTTAAGTTTAGCGGAATTTAGCATTAAAATATCAATTTATTTTTTAGTTTCTATTTTTAAAGAGAGGTAAATTAGTTATTCGATGCTTGATTTTGTTATGTTTAACATCAAAGTACAAGATAGGAGGAGGATATTGAAGCAGACTTATCTTTGGGGGATAAATTATACATTTCAATAAATAGGAGTAAACCGTAAAATGAGATATAATTTTTGGTTAAAAAAGAATGTAATTACTCTTGGATTTTACTGAACAGTCCCTCTTGTTTTCTTTTTGGAACCTACAAGGAAGCTACGTTGGAAAAGTGGTGGGAGCTGGGATGGGAAGTTCCAAAAAGTGAGAGTCCGTGTGGGGTCGAGTTTGTTTGAACGTGTATCATTCACTTGACTTTTTAGCATGACTAGTTGAAAGGTAAACCATGTTTGGTTGGAGGGAAAAAAAACCTTAGGATGGAAGATAGGGTAGGGATATCAGATAAGGACAATGAATTATTTTGTTAAAAGTGAAAGGAAGAGGAAATAAAATAAAGTGTATGAAGTTTTTTACTTGGACTCTTTTTTTTTTTTTTTTTTTTCCTCCTAAATTGAGAAAAAAAATGGCATTTAAAGATAAGAGTTTAATAGCAATTTGCTATCTATCATTTTATTATTTCATCTCCTTTACGAAATATATACGATGAAAAATATGATTTGTTTTTATATTCCTACTTTTTTATCCTCTCAACTTAACAAACAAAATTGTGTGTTCTTTGAGATTTGCAGCTTGTATCTTAGTTATAAATTTACAGAAGTTATAATACAATAAATATTGTATATGAATTTGGGTTTGCTAATAATAATAATAAAGAAAATTTTCCTCTTTGTTATTTCTTTTACCTTTAGGATGTTTTTGAATACTTGTTTACATTATGTTTCAGTGTATCCGTGTTCCTCTTTATTGCTGTTCTTTAATAAATAAAAATAAATAAATAAATCAGACCTTCAAGACTTATTACTCAAGAAAAAGCAACATACAAGTCATAAGTCATAACCAAGAGCAGGACTAGGCAAATAAAGGTCAACATTGCAAAGCATTTGCTCCCAATGTTAAGTTCTTTCCTCTCTTTTTTTTTTTTTCTTTTTTTTTTTCTCAAGCTTTAGCCAATGAGGAGTAGCCAAACTATATTGAAACATGAGGATGACGTTCAATGCATTGCCCCTCACAAATTACAAATTTGAGACCCATTTTGATTGCTTTGGATGATGCAAGTAGAGCTGCTTTTGCTTCCGCTTCCGATATTAGGGGGTCATGGTTGTCCGTCAACTCTATCCATGAAAAAGTCATCTCTCCTTTGTGGTTTCCTGCTACTGTTGCTATACATGCTTTGTCTTTATTGATGGCTGCATAAACCATCTTATGGCTTTTATCACCACCAATTCCTAATTAAGCAACCAGTGGAGCATTAGCATCAATTGTTCTAAAAAATTTATATTCTAACACGTCAAAAAGTTATTTTATTTATTTTAATATAGCATTTGACAATACATTTCTCATCTCATCTCTTACTTAATACATCATCATTAAAATAACCTATAATAAAATTAAGCTTTTATTAAAAAAAAAGACGCATCCACAAAGTAAAAGACTTGACCTTTAAAAAAAAAACAAAAATGAGAGACTTGACATGTGAGAGGAGAGAGAAAAATTGCACATGGTAGACTACATTTTATTATTTAGAGGCCTATGTCTCAGCTTCTCATCAGGATGACCTACTTGGATTGGAATACCTCTAATTCTAGAACTGAAAAATAAGTGTCATTCCCATGAGAATGCATCACTCAAAAGTTATACTATTACTTGCTCAATGGATTCAAATATCTGAATTTGTTGAATTCAATTTTATTTTTTCTTGTTGGCTTAATTCCACTATAAGTGTGTTTATTATAAACTGAAGCTTGTTGTAAAATTGTAACACTCATGGGCTTTGTGTTTGTTTTTCTCTTCGCATGCGTTGGCCCATAAGCTTGGGCCGCCCTGTCAACAGAAAGGCCCCTATAAGATTTTAGATATAATAATTTTTTTTATATTACTTTTTTTTTTATGGGATACAATGCTTGTTTTCTAATGGGTATGGTTATTATTGTATTCAACTAGAAAAGAGTTTTTTTTTTATTGGTACATTGATTTTTTTTATACCATATATTTTTAAAACTTATGGATTTTTTTTCACATTTTGTCAAAAAAGAAAAGTAAAGAGACATAATTAGTGAATTATTTGATTGAAAACGTTTGACCATGAAGCACATGGAATTCGAGATGCATTTGTATTTCTGTTAAGGAAAGTAAAGAACTTTGGGCCTTTTGTAATGAAAAATGCTATATATATATATATATATATATGTGTGTATACAATATTTTTACAACTAATTTTAGATGGTAAAGTGTTATTGGTGGATAAAAAATTAATGTCATTAGTTGACTCAGATTATCACCGGTAACAGTTTGTCATTTGAGATTTGAAGTGAAAACACAGTGAATATAGCATTTCTTTTTTGTAATATGAGCAAAAATCCCAACAAGGATATGTGTGTTGTTTAAGATAATTTATCCAACTTAGAAAATGATTTAATTTAGTTAATTATATTTGGTCCTAAATAAATTCTAATTTAATTATTTGCATTTTCCTACAAATTTCCTTATTTTTCTTTTTATTTGTTGATAAATGTTTAAAAATGTACAAGTTATAGATATTTTTTTTGATAATGGGTTAGTAACTGTGAGGGATTGCAACCTCGACCCAATATTTTTTGGTTTTAAATGGACCAAACTCACATGAATAGATAACATCGTGTTTAATTGTCTCTTAAAATGTCGACCTAACCATGAACATTGCACCCCCTAGATTAAGAGTTGTACAATTGGAATTGCTACTTATTTTAATTTGAGGAAAAATAAGAAAATCACAATAAAATAAATACTTCATTTTCTTGAATGCATAATTGTAAAGTTACATTTCATAAAACTTAAATGGGAATTTACATGGTCCTAATCATAAATACAATCATACAATCTGATAACGCATATAAATTAGTAGGCTGAATGCTCCAGACTTCTACAACGGTTGGATGACCTGAGAAGGAAAAAGGTGACTATCGAAGGTGACCGGGGTGAACTGATCATAGATCCTCTTACAATTAAGTCAATTTTCTCTCCTCAAAACAAGGATAGTGAGTGAATGAATAGTCAAAATGTACCTTGGGCTGATGGGGTTAGGTCCCTTTCATAGAGAATTTTTAGTGGGTCTACTTGTTCGAATCCACTACGATCATGAGAGACATGCGAGATTAGTGGGGAAAGTGGAGTGGATTTCAGGGAATCCTCCCCACGTCTTGGAATGATAGATTATGGCTTGACTATTTGGTGTTTGAAGAAAATCCTCTAAAATTTACTAAGTGTCATTTGGTCGTCCATACTAGATTACTTTGGACAATCATAATGTTTTTGGACGGATCCAATTCATTACTTGCATTACCTTCTATACGACTCCCTTTCTTGTGAACTAGTCTGGACGTGGTTTGGTTATGGACAAATGAAATTTAATTCCAACCACCATCAGTTGCCCCCTTGTCCTTATGTCGTCCGTACCATTATTGAAATTATTATTGTTGTTATTTTTTTTAAACGTGGCAATTTTTCATTCGTTGATAAGCTTTCCATATGGCATCTTGAGGAAACTTGGGATCAAACATTCTCAATACTGCCATTTGGTTCAATCTTAATGGTCTACACTTCACATCATTTCGCTCTTTAAGAAAATTGCCACGTGGCACTTCTTGGTTGGTCCATGTCACTTTAGCGTTCCACCATGTCACCTATTAATAGGCCAATACGTCTCCTACCCTCTCACCTTCTCATATTTTCTCTTCTGATCTTCTCACCTCAATTCGTCCCTCGCGCTTCGTCTAGGAGTCCTCTTCCGTCCTTAGTCCTCTCCGTCTAGCATCAGGTTTCCTCTTCTCTTCGTTTGTAGGCTTTCTTCTTTAGAGTTCTTTACAAATGGCCAAGATTGTAGTGTCCTCATTTAATGATAGGGATGAGAGAGAGATAGACGAGTACCATGATGAGAGTAACAGTAGTGGTAGTAGTAGTGAGAGTAGTGATAGTCAGAGTGACTCCATAAATGAGCAATACTCATTTGGAGTTCCTGGAGTTCCCTTAAAGAACCTTCAGGAGAGGAGATGAGGAGAAGGGTGGCTTTTGGGTTGTCTGCTGGCCCGTCCACAAGTGTTCAACCATCCATCCCCCCCCCCCCCTTGTGAAGAGGGGGAGATTATATATAATCATTCCATGGACATTCCGTCCAAAATAGACAAGAAGAGGCTTTATACACTTAGAAACAAATACAAAATTCCTGACGAAGTTAATCCTAGTCTTGCCGCCCCTGGTAAATGGTGTTGTACCCCAAATTCTCTTAGGGTCAGTATATACAAGGCTTACCTATTAGGAGGTCTTAGGTTGCCTTTGAATGCCTTTGCTAGAGAACTCCTTCATAGGTTGGGTATAGGGCCAAACTAGCTTAACCCCAATGGATAGAGGACCATAGTGGCTATGCAAGTACAATGGAGGGAGGCTTTTGATGAGAACCATCCTCTTACTATGCATGAGTTCTTGTATTGTTATAAGCCCTTGTAAATAAGCCAATCCTTAGGCTTCTTCCAATTCTCAGCTAGGGGTTCTAACTATAGGTTAATTAGGTCACTTCCTTCGTCTAATAGGAGGTGGAAGATGAAGTTCTTCTTCGTCTTTGGGTTTTGGGCTAGAAACCCTGTTGAGGTAGGTAAGAATACATTTCCTCCTTACACTAGTAAGATGGTTCATCTACGTTCTTAAGGTATGCTGCTAACTTTTGTCTCGTCTTGACTATTTTGTTATCTTCGTCTAACTCTTAGTTAAGCAAATTTTATTTAAATCGCGTCCAACAAGCATGCTTCTTTGCTAATAGAACCTTCCATTCTCTAGTGACACACTTCCATTGTCTATCATCTTGGGGACTCAGACTTGCTCCTACAGAAGTAGCACTAGCTCACAAACTTGCTACTCATCGATGTACGTTAATATTATTATTATTTTTGTTCGTTCTCATTTAATTCGTCTAAACTCTAACGATTCACTTTCCCCTTTTCTTTTATAGGAATGGCAACCATGAAGGAAAACAATGGAAAGGGCCATGCAAGTGGTGATGAAGCCATCCAAATAGAGGTGGATGCTCTTGCTCAATCTCGTCCATCGAATTCGGAGAAGAGGAAGATTGTATCCAAGACGATTGATACTAGAAATCTTCCCAGTTGTCAAGGCAATAAGAATCCTAAACTTGTTTCTTTCACCCCATCAAAGTCTCTCGTCGTTGAGTTAGAGCCCTCCGTTTCTCCTGCTGTTTCCTTTTAGCCATCCATGACTCCTAACGCCAATACTCCTATCCCTGATGCAAACTCGTCCTTAAATGCATCTCCTGCTGTTTCTCTTAAATGTTGTCCATTGACTCTCTTGAGAAGTGAGAGCCTTGCTTGGGATAGGTTCCAACAGGCAATGACAGATAAGGACGTCACTATTTGCTATGACATGTTCGTGAAGGAGTTTGAACGGTCCACTATTCATAATCTCTTCAAGGTTTTTTCTTTTGTCCATAATCACTTATAAAAAGTTTGAGCTTTATTTTTCCTTTCATCTCATGTCCATATTTTTCAATGTAGGTCATGTCTTAGTTCATGGTGGCATCCAAGCAAGCCACAAAGTTGGACAAGGAGAGGATCAAGTTAGAGACAATGGTTCATGACATGGGGAAGGAGGCAAATCGCAAGGATGGGGAGAAGATGAAGTTGGTGGACGAAGTGAAGGAGTTGAAGAATCTGATTAAGAAGTTAAGGGCAAATATTGTCGAGATGGAAACTCGTCTAAACCATCTCCAAAAGAAAAATGATAAGCTTACTTCTTCTTTGAGCAAAGCTAAGAATGAGGCCATTGGAGAATTCATGATGTCCAATGAGTTTACTGAACTCCTGGACAAGAACTATGCTGTAAGCTTCGAGGACTTTTGTCAGGATACCATCGAAGCCTTTCCTGGGGTGGACTTCAATTCCATCAAACTCCTCATTACAGCTGAAAGTTCTTTGCTTTAGGCTAGCTCAAAGGACATGAACATTGAAGACGATGCCTCTACTCCTCATTACAGTTGAAAGTTCTTAGCTTTTATTGTAAACAAAAATTTGTTTTTATTTGCATTGCTAGGATCCCTTGTTTTGGACCACATTTTAATTTATGCAAGTACAATCTCCTCGTCCATAATTATGGACACATGTTTTATACATTTTCCTTTTTTGGCTTAAATACTTTTAAGGATTTTCGGACGGTAGTCGTCTACTCTTTTATGAACAAGTTAATTTATAAATACATTCTCATCCATGGCTGGTGAATCTTTATCCCCTCCCCCCCACCCTTTTTATTGCTTTTTTTGAACTTTAATATTTAAATGCTTGCTTGTCCATGGTTTTGAATTCACTTATTTGGGGACTGTTTGAAATGTTTAAGTGTTTTGCTCGTCCATGGTTTGGACTTCGCTTATATATAGGGATTTTGACCATTTGTCACTCATGAATATCGTCTATTCAATGCATGCATGCTTTGCTTCATCTATAATTTACCAACAAGTATATGTGGGAGGTGTTTGTACCTTCCCTTTTTTTATTTTTTACCTTAAGGTTTTATTTCACCAGCGTGATGATTTGCCTTTTCCTTGTCTAAGGATGGCTTGTGACGATACCTCTCTGTGTCTAGAGATTTTATACGTCCACAACTTTTTAGCTTTTTCATGGGTTTGGATTTTGTTAGAGAATTAAAAACACTTAAGTGGAAAATTCAAACTATTATATATACAGATGAAGAACTTTGTACACAACATAACATTATTCATAGACACTGCACATGCTAGTAGCTAGTGTTTTTAAGGGAATTCAAACTGCTTTATATACAGACAAAGGACTTTGTTCATAACATTGTTCATAGACATTGCACTACCTAGTGCGTTTTAGGGAATTCAAATACTAGAAAACATAAAATGTACTAGAAAACATAAATGCTGAAAGATAACATAGATAGACTACAAGTGGTAACCAATAATCTATTGGGGTTAAGGTTGTCCATGTTGACCTTCTCAACGAGTCTTCACTAATAGTACTTCCTCAAGTGCTCCACGTTCCATTGATGTTTCAGTTTTTGTCCGTCCAAGTCTTTTAGGTAATACGATCCTCATCTTTTGCAGTTGATGACTTTATATGGCCCTTCCTAGTTGGGTCCCAATTTCCCATGAGCTCAATTCTTATTTGCCAATGACACCCTTTTTAGGATGAGGTCTCTAATGTTAAACTACATAGGCTTTACCATTGCATCATGGTGTTTAGTCATCAGGTTCTTGTAGTGTGCCACCCTTTGTTCTGCGTCCATCCTCACCTCATCAATAAGATAGAGGCTTAGACGGAGTTCTTTCTCATTTTCCTCATCCTTATAGTGGGCCATTCTATAACTAATCAGACCAACTTCTACAAGTATCAATGCATCATTTCCATAAGCAAGCTTAAAGGAGTTTCTCCAGTAGGTGTCCTCACTATTGTCAAGTACGCCCAAAGGACACTGGGAAATTTTTTTGGCCATATCCTTTTTGCCTCCTCAAGCTGAGTCTTGACGATCTTCAACAAAAATCAGTTTGCAACTTCTGTTTGTCCATTGGCTTACAGGTGGGAGGGTGAGGAGTAATGATTCCTGATTCCTAATTGCTCACAGAATTCCCTAAAAGGCGCGTTGTCGAATTACCGTCCATTATCTGACACAAGCACCCTAAGAATCCCGAACCGGCACACAATGTTCTTCCAGAAAAAGCTTCTAACATTTTGTTCTGTGATATTTGCCAAAGGTTTTTCTTCCATCCATTTAGTGAAGTAATCAATTCCTACTACTAGGAACTTTATTTTTCTAAATCCTGTTGGAAAAGGACCAAGAATATCAAGTCCTCATTGGGCAAATGGCTAAGAGGCCATTATCCGAGTAGGGTACTCCTACAGTCGTCTGGGCACATTGCTGAAGCGCTGACATTTGTCACATGCTTTAACATATGCTTTGGCATCTACTTGCATAGATTACCAGTAATAAGTTGCACGAACAAACTTGTGGATAAGGGATCTTGCTCTTGAATGATTTCCACATGCTCCTTCATGAACGTCCCTCGTCTGGAGTTAAGCATCTCGAGTAGGGTTGAGAGAAACTCCTCTTATATAGCACTTCGTCCATAAGTGTTGGAGTTTATGTCCTAAAATCCAATTTATTGGCATGTCATAAATAATTAAATTGTTTATTTATATGAAACTCTTTATAAATGAACTAATGAGACATTATCATAGTCCTTGAGATATATTGTAGGTGGTTCATGTGATTTAATCACAAAGGATATAAATCACAAATTTCTTGTAAACTCAAAACGTAGTTCGTAGTTGATGATGAAATTGGGCGTTTCATCTGCGAAGACTATAACACATCAACTAAGATGATTTGTCTTGATAATAGAAGTAGAGACTTCTAGTTGATGTGTCTTAAGAGTTAAGACATATTGAACTGAACCGCTGTGAGATTAATTATTTAATTAACAATTGTCACCTAAATAATTAATTTCACGACTTCTAATTTTATAAACTCTTAATCTTGAGAAGGTAGTGGATTTGATCATGAAATATAGGTTACTTTGATATATCAAGAGTGAGATCTAATATTCATGGTCAAAATCTCAGTATGTTGGGTAACTACACGTAGTGTTGAGGGAACACATATTCTCAAGATGGAATCTATAATATCTTTTAATAGAGACACGAAATGTCCCCTTGAGATAAGTTTAATGAGAACTGGTTATTCAAGACGCCCACTTTATTAAGGAGTTACTAAAATTTATATTTATTATAATTGGAGTTCAATAAATGTGAATAACTAAAATATTAGACCGGGTACTCAAGAATAAAATAGTTGTTTATAAAGTGACAGTTCATTATGACTTAGTTCACTATGGATATTTTATGAAATGGTCAAATGATATCATTAGAATCTTGGGATATAATTTATTAATAAGGCCTAGAGGGTAATTATATTTATATAGTGGTATTAAATATAATTAATAATAATTTTAGACTTGTTAAGAGTTGACAAATAAGTCCAAGGCCTATTGGAGCTAGAATCATATTTGTTCCCTTTGATCCCATCTCAAGCCACAAGCTAAAACCTAATTGAATAGGCCCAAAAGGCTAACCTAATTAAATAATTAGTTTTTATTTAATAAGAGTTATTAAATAAAGTAACTACCAAGGTAGTTAGAATTTACGTATGATGAAAAGAAAAGAATACAGTTTTTCTCTACAATGAGAAGAAAAAGAATTTTTCTTTGAGAATCAACGTACATAAAGACTGATTAAGAGACCACACTTCTTGGGCACCATGTGGAATTGAGATGAAGATTAAAGGTATTCTCAAGTCTTGGTTTTGAATTTCACTGCATTAAGGTACGCTTTCTATTCTTTGTTCTGAAATTCAAGGTTACATGTTCTCTCTCATGAATGAAGCAGATCCGTGTTTGTTGCTTCCGTTGTGTATTTTGTATGAGATGCAAGACCAGTTTTTCCAACAATAAGAACAAACTTAGCTATTCTAATCCTTAACTTTCAAGCGTCTTCTTTATCCTTAGGGAGTATGTTGTCCTTGAAATAAGATACAATTAGTGTAGTCCAGTTAGCTTCTCCGTCGATCTGTTGTACTTCGGGGACATCAATGCTTGGAATGTACTAGACTTTAACCTGCTCACTTATGATGCCATCTGCAGAGGCGGGTTTGGCCAAGCTATCTACTTCCATGTTCTCCTCTCTTGGGATTCGTTTAAACTTAGCTGATGTGAAACTTTTGATGCAATGCTTAAGTTTGGCTTAAATACATTTTCATTCGTTCCTCCTTGGCTTTATATGTTCCACTCACCTAGCCTATAATTAGCTGTGAATCTCCCTGGACGATTATTGATTCTACTTTTAGTGACTTAGCCAACTCCAAACCCTAGAAGAGTGCTTCATACTCAGCTTTGTTATTGGTTGTCTGAAATTGTAGACGTATCGCATACTCTACACGATCTCCTTTGGGTGATTGTAAAATTACACTAACTCCTCCTGCAAACTGAGTAGATGAACTATCCACATGAATGATCCACTATTTTGTCTTCTCTCGTTCATTTTGCTGGTCATGGGCTGGAGTGAACTCTGCAATGAAATTTGTAAGCGCTTGGGCTTTTATTGCTTCTCTTGGCCGATATCTTATGTCAAACTCATTGAGTTCAACTGCCCACTAGATTAATTGTCCAACCGCTTCAAGCTTTTTATGGCCTTCTTGAGAGGATGATCTATCAGGACGTTGACGACATGAGCTTGGAAATAAGATCTGAGCTTCCTTGCTATTGTCACTAACAAAAAGATCAACTTCTCTATTGGGGGGGTATCATCCTTCGACTCCTCATAACGCCTGGCTGGTGTAGTGGATGGGCTTTTAGGTCTTTTCTTCTTTTCTGACTAGTGTCTTGGTTCCTGTTAAAATTAAAGGAGAAATAGGATATTGTGGAGAGAATTGTAATAAGTGGAAGCATAAAAGAGGAAATACATACAAAACTTACATGATTTGGCCTAATAGCCTATGTCTGCAAAGGCCAGCTCTTGACAAATACATCTTTGATATTATCAATTTGATGTACCATGAACCCTCTTGGGCCAATACATAAAATAATACAATTAAACCTAATATTTGTCTTTAACAATTCTCATATTTCACCCAATGTAGTGTGGTTAAGCATATGTTGTTTGTGGGGCCTAAAATGCGTTTTTGGGCCATTCAATGTGTCCAAGGATGCTTACTTGTCCAAGGACGGATTGATGGTTGTTGGGGACATATTTTTATGTAATTGGCATATCCTTTGACAAAACGCACTTTACTTGTATTTGGGTAAATCTAAGTAGGTTCAAGATGATCATTACAAGTGGTTAAATTGAAGACATGAAGATTACTCAAGAACTGCTCAAGAAAAAGTGCAATCTGCAGGTCTCGATACCTCCTCGACAGAATCTCGATCTGTCGAGATTCATTAAAGCTCGACAGATGTCCCGATCGATCGAGCTTACGGGTTACAGATTATAGCCAGCAATGTTTTATTCTAAAAGGCTAATTGTTTATGGGTTTGTATAATTCTTATTGGACTAGGAAAACCCAAGGATTGTGTAAACCTATTTGGAATAGGAGAGCCCATTAAGCTCCTATTTAAAGGAGGTGGAAAAAGAAAAACCTAACCCTAGAGAGCTTCATAAGGTTTTCTTTTTGAAACCCTAGCCTCCTCCTACAGAAGAAAGAGTTCTTGCTGCGTGTCTTGTACGCCTTAGGGTTTTGTAACCAAGCAAAGTCTCTTGCACCAACATTGAAGATCTTATTGGTGTTTCTATGTGAAGCTGCTGCAAATCAACTACAACAATCAAAGGGTTGCTGTGGAGTTAGTCACGTACTGGGATTCGTGCAAAGGAGTAAGCCGCGTACTGGGATCCGCGCATCAAATTGGTTAGTCACGTACTTGGGAGCCGTGCATTGAAAGGAGAAACTGTCACTACAGAACAAGTCCAATTGGGTATTGGGGTAAGAGTTCAACTGTAGGTTGGTGAGGTACTGGGATTCCTTACTTGTAAATGCTTGTTGTGATAATAGTGGAGTTTCGGGAGTGGTGACCTTAAATCACCCGGTGGGGTTTTTGCCGTAAGGGTTTTTCCCATTCGTGAACAAATCACCATGTCATTTATTTTCCGCTGCATTACTTAGTTTGGTGATTTGTTTGTGCTACCACGTGTTATTGCATGTTAATTTGATTAATTAATAACTGGGCTAATTTAATTAATCTAGATTATCACAAGGGGTCAACGCGTTTGTGGCCTGTCAATGGTAATAAGGATGTCAAACTTAAAAGCCCACGAGTAAATTGTTATGAAGGAGGTTAAAGGAAGTAGTCTAAGGAGGGGTATATCCTCAACTAAGTGAAGTGAAGGTCAGATGGTACGCTGTGTTGACTAGAATAATATTTTAGAAGGTCTTGTGGATGAAGATATGTTTCACAAGGGCACAGAAAGGAAGAATGGACGGGAAATATCTTAGAGAAAGCTGCTACCACCGCATTGAATGCTTTGTACCTAAGTCTCTTGCCGCATTAATGGGAAAGTGATATCTGAATAGTGATTTTCAGCCTTACAGCTATTACCTAAAGACTTCTGGAAGATGCTGATAGGACAAGTATCCATGTTAGTAGCCTAGATCTACACGTGGAGAAGAAGAATGAAGGGGAGGTATAAGAAGGTCGGAGGGCCTAGAGAAAAAGGGGAGATCAAGAGATAGAAAGAGAAAAATAATGTAGACTGGAAACTTGTAATTAATCTTTAAGAGAGGAGAAAGATAAGCATTTGGTCCTCGGCTTGAGTCCGAGGATAAGTTTCATCATATAAACTCATTCATCCTTATTGTTTTGTAATCTCGGGCCATTGTTATTATCATTTTAGCTCATTAGAAACAAGATTTCTGACTCATTCTCTACAAATTTATTGTATTGGATTCTTTGAGCCTATACCCTTCTTCTTGTTGGGCCTAGGCATGAATTCCGACCTTACATTGTTATTATTATTTTTAATAATATAATAGTTGTAACAACGGGGGAGGGGAGTTTGAACTCTAGTTTTCTCAATAAAAGAAAGCAGACTCTGTTAATGAGTTACAAAATTCTTAGGAACATTGCTATTGAAATTTTAATCTACTTATGATAATTCGATAGTTACAATATGAAATGAGGATTTAAATCCTTAACATCTTCATTGAAAATAATGAGAAGTGTCTATTAAACTACAAAGTTCTTGTGCATTGCTGTTGATCATCCAAATTGTCCTAATATGACTATTAGCGTTAGTGCTAGCCTTCTGGGTAGGAAAAATTCTTAGGTAACCCTAAAGTACAGAAAAATGATGCTTCTTTCATGGTGGACCTTACCATGAATTTAACGAGTGTACTCCATCATAAATATGAGAGAAGAGAGCACCATTCTTTATACTCTAGGAGTACTTAAGAATTACTCCCTGAGTAGATGTGACAGTGTAACTGTAAAACTAAGTTGTAACGTGCATTTGGGTAATGCGTTTTGAAGTGTTAGGCACTGTTCATGCGTTTTAAGCATGGGACCCACAGAACTGTTGCAAACAAATGAAGAAAAACGCAGACCCACGGCATAGTGTGAACAGTGTTTTGCTATTTAAAAAATATTTTGCTACAGTATTTTCAGCAATAAGTTTTCAGTTTTCAGCAAAATAAGCAGTATCTAAACAGACCCGTAATTAATGATATTAAAATCATCTTAAATTTTACAAATTATTGCAACATTTGAACAACAAGCATTTATTTTTAAATTTTAGTTGGAAAGCCAAGCTCATACTTGATTTTTCCATTTATATCAATTACATTAGTTGTTTGTACAATATGCATGTTATACACATTTTAAATCAAATATGAGTGTATTCCCTTATCTCATCCTTCTTCCCCTATATATGTGTGTGTGTGTGTGTGTATGTGTTTCTCAAAAAAAAAAAAAAAAAAAAAAATCAAATAAGAAATGTTAATAATTTTTTGTACATAACAAATACCATAAAACATTTTTCAACTCAACTTTGTTACTAAACATAGGGAAAAAAGGTTAGTTTTCTAGAAAATGCTTTTAAAAAAGGACTTATTTTAAAAAAAAAAAAAAAAAAAGAGTAAATGTTGAAACAAATGGAGCATTATTACTATGATATACGAGATTAATTTGAACCATAGAAACAAGAAAAATACTAAAACTTGTAAAAGTTTTTAGCGAAATCAATAGATTGTACTAAAAACTTTTACAGGTTGACGTAGCAATTTTATTTAATTGGTGCATGCCATGATAATAACATAATTTATAAATGTTTAAAGTAGTGCCTTTTGTGATTAGTGACCTGTTGGTTTGTAAAATTTACTTAATAAAATTTAAAATATCTCTAATATTTTTTGCCTTAATTATGGCATATATCTTTTAGGCATTCTTTAGTATTATGGATCTTGAATTTTTTTTTTTTTTTGAAAACTCTATGAAGTACCAATTAGTTGAGATACAAGACTTTTTGGTGATATATCATATCTTTAAAATAAACTTATATGTATATTATATATACTAATCGTTAACCCGTGCGATGCACGGAAAAACTATTGACTCTAAAAAAAATGAATAAATATTTAACTTCTATATTTTTCCCTAGTTTAGAAGTGTTGTCTAACATTGAACGTTATTGAGTTGCAAGTGCATAGTTACTAAAACCTACAAAGTAATTTACAATTCTTAAGTCAATAAAGCAAAACTCTCAATAATTATATATACACACACATTCAAAACTAATATAAACAATTAATATATAAACAAAGACCATCATATGAGGAAGACACACCAAGTTTCAAATTTGAGTAGCAATATGACTTCTCGTAGCGATAACAATATAGACAATTTAAAACATGGAACAACATCAAAATTATAATACCTAATTCCATTATATTTTATGTTGAATCCAAACAAATAATTAATTAAAATTAATCCAAACAAATAATTAATCAACCAAAAATCATAGTTTTAATAAGAACACAAAAAATCACATGAACCTAAATAAAAAGCATTTAAGGTGAAGAGTTTAGATCAACCTACTGAGATGCAAATGCCAAAAACCCTAAAACTTAAAACTTCAAAATTTATAGAATCCCCAAATTCTACTTCAAAACCAAACCAATATCAACAAATTTATATATAACATATCAAATAAAAAATTATCATTCCCTAGGCGGAAGACATAGGTTGCATTTTTTATTTTTCTAAAAAACATAGAGATGCTTTAGCATCCAAGTACAATAAAAAAAAAAAATAGTAAAAATTGTAACCCAAAAACCAAACCCTCGAAAACAAAGTCAATCTAAATATGGAGATTAACTCAAATACTCAAAAGAAAATCAATTCTAAAGATAACAAAAGAATAAGATAGAAAAAAAATCTCAAGCATATATGAAAGCAAATAAAAATTTTGACATAAAAGATAAAATTCATTAATAACAATATAAACAAATATCCACATATGTTGAATTGAAAATTTATTAATAATAACAATATAAACAAATTCGACATAAAATTCATTAATCAAAGAAAAAAGTTGAATAAGATTGCTTGTATTTTTATTTTATTTTTTACGCTAATCTTTGTTTTTTTTTTTAATCCTAAAGTGAAGTTAAGTTTGGGGTTTCAAGGTGGTAATTGCTAACGTTTTAAGGAGGGAAAAGAGATTCCTAACAGAAGTCCTTCTCTTTTTTTTTCTTTTTTTTTTTCTTTTTTTCTTAATCCTAACTTTTTTTTTTTTTTTTTTTTGTTTCGTTACATGAGTCCTTTTTTTTTTTTTTTTTTTTTTTTAATCCTAAAGTGAAGTTAATTTAGGATTTTGAGGTGGTAATTGTTAGGACTTTGAGGAGGGGAGAGAGAGTCCTAACAGGATTCTCTCTCTCTCTCTCTCTCTCTTTCTCTTTTTTTCTTAATCTAACATGAGTCTTTTTTCTTTTCTTTTTTTTCAATGTGAGTCTCTCTTCTTTTTTTTTTTTTTTTTTTTTTTTTTTTTTTTTTTTTTTTAGCACTATTAGAATTTTTGACTTTGAGTTTAAGCTGGACTTATTAGAGAGATAGAATTTCACTCCTTATTAAGTTTTGATTAAACAAAAATAATTTTGTATAAAAAAATAATAATGATGAGTTTGAATTTAAGTTGGACTTATTAGAAAGATAGAATTTTACTCCTCGTTAAGTTTGGATTAAGTAAAAATAATTTTATTTAAATAAAATGTTAACATTTTATTTAAATATTTTGCTGACGTGGAAAATTGTGAAAGATCCAGAAGTTTCGGTTATATATATATATATATATATATATATATATATATATATATATAAACAAATATCCACATATGTTGAATTGAAATTTTATTAATAATAACAATATAAACAAATTCGACATAAAATTCATTAACCTAAAAAGAAAGTTGAATCAGATTGCTTGCGTTTTTATTTTTTATTTTTTTATGTTAATCTCTATTTTTTTTTTTTTTTTAAATCCTAAAGTGAAGTTAAGTTTAAGGTTTTAAGGTAGTAATTGCTAAGGATTGTAGGAGGGAAAAGAGACTCCTAACAGCAGTCCTTCTCTTTTCTTTTTTCTTTTTTTTTTTTTAATCCTCAAGTGAAGTTAAGTTTAGGATTTTGAGGTGGTAATTGTTAGGATTTTTTTTTTTTTTTTGGTAATCGTAATTGTTAGGACTTTGAGGAGGGAAGAGATAGTCTTAATAGGAGTCTCTTTCTCTCTTTCTCTTTTTTTCTTAATCTAACGTGAGTCCTTTTTTTTTTTCAATGTGAGTCTCTTTTATTCATTTTTTTTTAGTCCTATCTTTTTCTTTTCTTTTTTTTTGTTTAAATATAGATTATCAACGTTTGAGTTTGAGTTTAAGTTGGACTTATTAGAGAGATAGAGTTTCACTCCTTATTAAGTTTTGATTAAACAAAAATATTTTTGTATAAAAATAATAATAATGATGAGATTGAGTTTAAGTTGGACTTGTTAGAGAGATTGAGTTTTCTTCCTTATTAAGTTTGGACTAAATAAAAAATTTAGAGAGATAGAGTTTTATTACTTGTTAAGTTTAGACTAAATAAAAATAATTTTATTTAAATAAAATGCTAATTTTATTTAAATATTGTAATAAAATGCTAGTTTTATTTAAATATTGTAATAAAATGCTAATTTTATTTGAATATTGTGCTGACATTAAAAATTGTGAAAGATTCAGAGGTTTCGGTTTAATTTTATTATTGGGTTTTGTTTCTTTGGGAGAGCTTTTTTAAGAGTGATTTAAAAAAAAAAAATAATGCTAATGTGTAAAATTGTGGAGAGGTGGTTATATATATATATATATATATATATATATAGATTACCAATGTTTGAGTTTGAGTTTAAGTTGGACTTGTTAGAGAGATAGAGTTTCACTTCTTGTTAAGTTTGGATTAAAAAATAATAATATTGTTTTAAAAAAAATGATAATGATGAGTTTGAGTTTAAGTTGGACTTGTTAGAGAGATAAAGTTTTACTCCTAGTTAAATTTGGACTAAAGAAAAAGAATTTTATTCAAATAAAATGATACTTTTGTTTAAATATTATGCTGACGTGAAAAATTGTGAGAGTTTCAGAGGTTTCGGTTTAATACACACACACACACACACACACACACACACACACACACACACACACACAGATTATCAATGTTTAAGTTGAGCTTGTTAGAAAAATAAAGTTTCACTTTTTGGTAAGTTTGGATTAAATATAAATAATATTGTTTTAAGTAAATGATAATGATGAGTTTGAGTTTAAGTTGGACTTGTTAAAGAGATAGAGTTTCAATTTTGGTTAAGTTTGGACTAAACAAAAATAGTTTTATTCAAATAAAATGATAATTTTATTTAAATATTGTGCTGACGTGGAAAATTGTGAGAGCTTCAGAGCAAAGTTTTCAAAATTAGGATTCTACGTAGGATTGTGGGAGGCAAGTAAGATCGTAGATCGTAGGATCGAATCGTGGATCGTAAGATCTTACCTATTTTCAAATTTTAAGTAAAAAACCTATTGATAGTGGCTTTGTATGTTATATAATCACTTAAAATATGAATCCATCCATTATAAAAAAAAAAAAAATTGCATCATAAAATGTAATTTACATGTACTACATCGTCCTTATGTCATTCTAACGAAACAAAATATATTTAACTTTTGACATAATGTATCTAAAAAGTTCAGTACGTGTTTAATTAGGAACTAAGTACCAAAATATTATCTACACATATGGAAAATGTTTTCCAAATTCTAAGTTCCAAGTTCAAAATAAGTTAGGGTAGTTAGCATATAAAAACTAGCTAACTACAAATTTACAATATGTAATCCAAAAGAGAATTCACAATCTAAGGTAAACTAGCTAATTACAAATATGAAATCCAAAAGAGAATTCTCATTCTAAGTTTCTTCTAATCTGAATATTTATAAATATTTTAGGTTTCATTTTTTAAAACGTTAAACTTAAGAAAGCTTAAAGGTAGCGATGACTCACCATTGAGAGGGTTGAGAGGTGCTGGGTTTTTAATAGAGGACTGAGAAGGCGCGGGACAGAGGTGCTAGAGCTTAGTGTTTCTAAATATTTTAGGTTTTGTTTTTGAAAACGTTAAACTTAAGTACCATAGGTTTTTTTGAGATTTTATGTTGACATAGGGGTAAATTCGGGACTTCAATTCATTATTGGGCTTTTGATAACCCGTTGGGCTTGTGGGTTTAGGTGGATTATCTTACAGAAATGAATCTCACTTAAAAATAATAATAATAATAATAAAAATCAAGCCAAATGGTAGGAACGGTAGGATCCCATACGATCCTATATGATCCTACATAATCCTACCATTTTTACGATCCTGCTATGATTTTAAACTTTTTAGTGAGGTGGGATCGTAAAATCGTGCGATTTTACGATCTGAATGGCTATTTTGACAACCATGCTTCAAAGGCTTCAATTATATATATATATATATATACACACATACTAGTCAGTAACTCGTGTGATGCACAGGAAACGACTACAAGATGAGTTTAAGGAAAAAAAAAAAAAAAACAATGTTGTTATAAGTTTTTTATGAGAAGGAATAAGAGACATAATGTTGTGTTTCTCATTTAGTTTGTGTTGTATATATAATACTGAATATATATTAAAGGTTTCTATTGACTAAAAATGTGGCTTTTTAACGAAAATGTGTCTATTGGTTGGAAATGTGTTTATTGAATAAAAAAAATTTCTATTAATCAAAAAGACACCTATTGAACAAAAATGTGCTTATTGAATGAAAGGGTACATATTGAATGAAAAGTTACCTATTGACCAAAAGGTGCCTATAGAATGAAAATGTGTCTATTGACCAAAAATGTGTTTATTCAATGAAAATGTGTCTATTAACTGAAAATGTGTCTATTGAATGAAAATGTTATTTGTAAATTAGAATTTGTTTTTGGTTAAATAGTGAAAAGGTCCAGGAATTAATAAAATTCATAAAACATTGCCTAAAAAATTGAACCACTCTCTTAGTTTTCAAACTCTTCTATATTCCTTCGATCACCCATAAATTTAAACTATTAATTCTAGCAATTGCTTACGGTAACCAATTCTTCCATCTCCTTGCTTCATTTTCTTCAATTTGGAAACAAACCGAAAAGCAATCTAAACCATTAAGGACGTGAAAAGTAACCAAGGAGGCCACTGACCAAAATAAAATTCATCAGATTTGAACTCAAATCTTTTCTCCGTTACTCTACCATCATACATTACTGAAATCATTGTCCATTATTGCATTTTGTTAATATCTTAAGAGGACATGCGAAATGTGGCAACCACTCAACACAAAAAAAAAAAAACCCAATAGGTATGTTATGGTTTCCGTTTGTTTATTATTATTTTTTTTTTGAAGGGGTGTTTGTTTATTATTCAACCATTATACAAATGTCTCAAATCTACTTATGCTACGCAAATAAAATAAATTTCTTGTTATTTATATATATATATATATATATATATTTATATATATCTTATGTGAAATGGTGAGTAGATACTGAAACTTAACAGGCAAAATGAATAGGCATAATTGTATAAAGTTTTTAAATGTATACGTGGCATAAATTTCAATTGCCATGTCAGCTTTATATTATATATAGATATAGAGTAATTTATGTAGTCATGTGATGCAATAAAAAGTGGTTAGCAAAAAGCTAAAATTTAACTATTGAAACTAAAAATAAATGTGTCATTAACCAAAAAAAAATGTCACTTCATGGCTTGTGGACTAAAATGCCACCCTTGTGGACTAGATAATAGGATTAAACAATGTGTGTTGGTCTACAAAAAGGTGATATAATTATATGGATTTTGTTAATGTGTGCTCTAAGTGCACACAATAATTATTTATTTTTGGAAAAAAAAAATTCAAAATTTGAAAAAATAATGACAACTTTTTTAGTTTTCGAAATACATACCTACATACATACATACATACATCTATATATATAAAAGAAGGAGCCCATGTGAATTGCTGAGCTACTAGTCAGCTAGCCTTCTATTACCTATAAGGAAGGACTAGAGTGAGAAAAATAAGGGAGCATTAACCAAAAAGTAACTCTGCCAATGTACCTAAATAAAAATTAAATAAATAAAAGAGAGATAAAGGGTGAAAAGATGGCCACGGTTGAAGTAAATATAATAACAAAAATTTTAAAAATTGAAAAGTGGATAAAGAAGTGTCACTGCTAGAAATTAAGGAGCACAATTTGGTGAAGGCCAAAATGGACAAATACCATTTTTGCCTAAACTAATTAGCCAAAAAAACACTATTTCGGAAATAAATGGCGATCTACCCACTTTTTCCAGTACTCGAGCTCACTAAACTCGAGTACCATATTTTCTTGTTCCACCGTGGCATGGCTGACATGACATTTAGGAATAAAAAAATGCCACTTAGTACTCGAGTTTTCTGGACTCGAGTACTGTGGTCTGGTACCCGAGTCCACTAAACTCAGGTATCAACCTGAGTTGACCACAATTTCACGCCAATTGATACTCGAGTTTCATGGACTCGGGTACTGATAACATAGTACCCGAGTCCATGAAACTCGAGTACTAGTCTGTGTTAGCGCTGTGTCATAACGCTTAATTACTGGTGTTTCATGGACTCGAATACTATGTTAGCAGTACCCGAGTCCACTAAACTCAAGTATAATATGTATGCGGTTTAAAAACCATGCATTAAAATCTTTACGTCCGTTTGATTTTTTACGTCCATTTGCTCAAGTTCTCACTTATTGTACACTATTAAATCCATTTTATTTTTTAGTGAACAATTTTTTTTTTGTTTGATAAGTTGATTTCGGTGAATGATGCCAGAACTTCATGCAAATGGGTTGAATCTGGTCGGTGGACAAGAGTCACAAGACCCATGAAGCAATGCACAAGGTTTCCTCCATAAGTAACAATGCACCATTTTAACAATTGCAAATTTGCAACAAGCAATTTCAAAGTTAGTACAACTAACTTCAAATTAATAGTAAAAGAAACTCGAGTCATTTGTAGGAAAATTCTTTAATCCATCGATTGACCCTGGCATGATGCAATTATTTGTGAACAAAATTATGAATTTGCAATCAATTTTAGGGCCTTCTTAGCACCTGTGCTAGACTCTTAATTCTCAGTCACTACTCACTAGTGTTGTGTCTTGAAATATTTAGTAGCCACTGTCCTGAATCCAGCATCCATTTTTCCTTATTTTACAAAACTCAACTAGTATTTGCTAAGTACACAACCTACCAAAATAACCTACCAAAACTGTGCAATCATCTCAGCCCATTCTTGTTTGCTAAATACATGTCCAGTTTTATTCCCCTTGCGTTCTTGGTCTAGCATATGGTCAATAAAATATTGGTCTTGGGATGGAGCCCAATCAGCCTATTGAAACTTCACATCTCAACTTAAGCCATATTGAGAAGGGAAGAAATCCGAAAATGACATTCAATCTATGTGTAAGACCTTATTAATCAAATTATTTAGATGAAATATACCAAATATCACATGAGTCTCTAGCAATTGATCTATCAAGATTGGAATCTCCCTCAATAGTTGCTAATCCACTTCAAATTTTACAACCATCTCCATCCAAGCTGATAACTGCCTATAACATGATAAAGTACAAAAGAAAGAGATTAAGATGTTAATGCCTCTACAAAATGAAAATGTGTGGAAGGCGGCCTTGAGTTTATATGATAAATGTGCCAATAACACAGGCATGAGAGGTCAGATCTTTTACAAAAGCCACAATGAACCTCAGAAATCTCAACACACTTCAATAAACCTTATGAGATTGCATATGGAGGATAATTACATTTTCATCAATATAGTAGGATGGAAAAGAGAGAGTATTATTCTTCCCTTCAATGCACCATTCATCATCTCTGCATATATGAATAGATAAAAAATGACAATTAATCAATGCTGAAAACATAGGCACAGTCAAAATGTGAATAATTTCATCGTTATCTATAATAAAATATGATAAATTCTAATATCAGTACGGGCCACAGATTGTCCACATGGCACTCAAACTCGTGTAATGCAAGCTATAATTCTTTCTATATTCTATTTGAATCTCTTCTAACAAAAGGAGCTTCATAACTATACTATTAAAGGAGACCAATAGCAAGAATTCTATCACAATTACAACTGATTTTGAGGCTCCATTAACATCTATAAGTGTAGCGATAGTGCCTTGAGTCAAAGATGATTAATGAATAAGATAATTGGCAAAATGAATTGATATTACAAAAAACTAGTGTCTTAGAGTGGAGTCTAAGTTTGCAGGAAGCAATGCTAGTATCATGTGGACCTACAAAACCAAGAGGAACAAACCTATGAGACAGGCAAAACAACACAAGCAAAGTGCATAATTTTTTTTTTTAATTTAATTTTTTAATACTTGGAAATAGAGTCTTCATCGGCTTTGTTGCTACCAATAGTATCATAGACCTTCATAATTGAATGAAACTAATTAAACTTTAGCTTCCATTGGCACCAAATTTTAATTACAAATTGAATAGAAGTTTAATAGAAAATAGGCAAATAAGGTTCTGAATGTATATCACTACATTGTGAGTAATAGCAACCAATGAAAAAAACAATTTCCAACTTTGTTGTAACACTAACCGGATGACCTCTATGTCTTGTAGCGTGATGGTCATCTCACCGTGGGGCAAGTGGAATGAGTGCGTCTCTGGCCGCCATCTCTCCACTAAGGCTGTGATCAGTGCATGGTCAAGGTCCATATGTGGGACCCAAAGTAGCCCATCTAACCCCGCATCTGTGATATAAGTGGCAATCCGTGGATCTAACCCACCTTCAAATAGACCTTTATCTCGGTGACGACAAGTCAGTACACCTGGCACTTCCTGCAAACAGAGCAGCTTAGTTTTATTAATTACACGTAATAATTACACTTCAAACATAAATGCCCAAAATCTTTCTGCTACATATATTAACTACGATTTTGGACACCAATGCATACCTCGCCTGCCAAAGGAGCATCCCAAAGCAAACTTGAACGATGCAAAGGTTGCCTTGTCAAGACAGTCCCTATAGAGGGTCTCGCTCGATGTGGGTCCATATCTGGCATAAATTAAAGGTGATTGGTCCATTAGCATATTCATCAAATACTCATAAGCACTTAGTTTAATAAATACACACATATATACATACACACACAAAGAAAGGAGACACATTTTATGGCCTCATTCCTAAGCCACTTGCATTAGATATTAAAATGAACGAATACAAATATATATTTTTTTCTCAAATTAGTCTGACAGGCCACAAATGCGTTGACCCCTTGTGATAACTTAGATTAATTAATTAGCCCAGTTTTTAATTAATCAAATTAACATGCAATATCACATGGTAGCACAAACAAATCACCAAAACTAAGTTATGCAGCCGAAAATAAATGACACGGTGATTTGTTTACGAATAGGGAAAACCTTACGGCAAAAACCCCACCGGGTGATTTAAGGTCACCACTCCCGAAACTCCACTATTATCACAACAAGCAGTTACAAACAAGGAATCCCAAGTACCTCACCAACCTACAGTTGAACTCTTACCCCAATACCCAATTGGACTTGTTCTGTAGTGACAGTTTCTCCTTTCAATGCACGACTCCCAAGTACGTGACTAACCAGATGCGCGGATCCCAGTACGCGACTTCAAATACCAACTAGAGAGAGAGAGAGTTGGCTGCAAAGTTCTTCAAATCATCAGAGATGAACTAGGGCACGAACTTTGTCTGTCAGATCACAAATTGCATGAACAACAAGTTCTCAATGAATGTGCAACTTGTATCTTGTGATCTCCTTTCTTGACGGCCCTTAAAATAATCCTTTTATATGTCTAGGGTTAGGAGAAAAGAAGTCCCAAAGACACACGCACGGATTGGACTTGAAACAGAACAGGAAATCTGTTTCTTTTAATTCTCGATAGATAGAGGTGTCGAGAGGTGTCGAGATAGCTGTCGAGGCTCGGGCAAAACAGCTCCTTTAAAGCTCGATAGATGTATCTGTCGAGGTATGTGTCGAGCTTTAAAACCTTGCACTTCCTAGCTTGTTTCTTGGACAGACTTTGACGGCTTCAACACTTAACCTTGAACCACTGTTTCTTGAAGTGTTAAACTCATCCTAAATCTACCCAATTACAAGTAAAGTGCGTTTTGTCTAAGGATAAGCCAATTACATAAAATAGTGACATATGTTCACAGACTTGAACGACATATGTCCTAACATAGTCCCTCAAAACCAGCCTGCCAATATAAGCAAAGCTGACCTCCCTTGGTCAATCCCAACAACTACCAAAGCAATCAAGTTCAACAAGTCTACACACATCTACCAATTTAACAAATAAAGAAACATAATTCAACACCCCCTTCACAACCCCACAACCACCATTAAAATCAGCCCTACCAGTTTGGTTCAACAAGGATCCCATCAACCACACTTATCCCAAAACTCTAATAAGGAAACTGTTCAAAGTATTTTGTTTTCTTTATAAAATAAACTGTAGCGAAATTTCCTCCATCACCATGTTAGGTTCCACTCTATTTTTGCAATAGAGAAAAACAGTGCATCGTTCCCACATTGACAAATTTCAGGGAACATACATTGTTTTTGGGTAAAAATGCATGCATTTGCTTAGCAAAAGTTTCGGGGCAACAAATTTCACAGAGCATGTGCTTTGTGAACCGTTATCACACACAAGTCACAACAATATGTTTCCTAATGAAATAGCTTGGTCTTTCTAGTTTGTACTACAGTCCAATGAATCATGGATGTTTGATGATCCAAGCAATGGCAAAAATTTCCAAAAAATCTAAAACCCAAATGTAATAATCCACCCAAAATAATATAATTTCCTTAAGTGGAGCCCTCAACTTGTTGGTAATGTAAAGGCATTTCCAAGCAACAAAGTCAGCCATATACCAAACTAAAACAACTTTCACTAAGTGGTTAGTGGAAACCCAAATGATAAAGAGAGAAAAACAAAATAAAATGCAGTGGCACTAGAAATTTCCTTTTAATCCAAACACTCTTTCATAAATTATTTCCGTTTGGTGGCTATGTCCTACAATGACTAATTACTCTAATAACACATGAAAATGTTCATTAAAAACAACCAAAAAATAAAAAATAAAAAATCACACCACATATATCCACAAATACCCACATATACCCACAAATACCCACAAATACCCAATGCTCAAACAAATATTGAGATAAGGTGACATACCTTGTGAAGATGCAGCCCGAGAGTGAGAGTAGAGAGTGTGAGCAAGAGGAAGCGTACAGAGCGAGACCGACAGGGAGATCGAAAGCAAGAGGGAGACTGAAAATGAGAGCGAGATGGAGACTGAGAATGATAGTAAGAGCGAGAGGGAGACTGAAAATTAGAGCGAGATGGAGACTGAGAATGAAAGCGAGATGGAGACTGAGAATGAGAGCGACAGCGAGACTGAGAGAGAGATTGAGAGCGTGTGGGAGAGTTAAAGTGAGAGGGAGACTAAGAAAGGGAGTGATGAGAGAGTAAGCTTAGTGTGGGTAATAGGGGTGAGGGACAAATGGAAACGGTACTCGAGTTCACCAAACTCGAGTACTAGGGGAATTTTTAAATACACGGACTAGTACTCGAGTTTCATGGACTCGGGTACTGTGTTATCAGCACTTGAGTCCATGAAACTCGAGTATCAATTGGCGTGAAATTGTGGCCAACCCAGGTTAATACCTGAGTTTAGTGGACTCGGGTACCAAACCACAGTACTCGAGTGCAGGAAACTTGAGTACTAAGTGGAATTTTTTTAATCCTAAATGCCATGTCAGCCATGCCACGGTGGAACTCTAAAATATGGTACTCGAGTTTGGTGAGCTCGAGTACTGGAAAAAGTGGTAGATCACCATTTATTTTCGAAACAGTGTTTTTTTGCTAAAAAGTTTAGGCAAAGATGGTATTTGGCCATTTTGGCCATTTGGTGAAAGTGGTCTGTCACAAACTAAAAAGAAGGAGCTTAAAAAGCAACGGAATAATTAAAAGATAGTGGATCACAGCTCAACATGAAATTTGGAGTTGTGGGGGAAAACTAATGAGAACTGCTCCATGATCTGGTCAGTTGAGAGAAAAATAAGAGAACAACTTTTTTGGAGTCTTTCTATAAATAGGGAAGCACGCACAGATTTAAAAAAAAAAAAAAGGAGGGAAGAATTAAGAAAAGAGAAAAAGGCAGATACACTAGAGAAGAAGGCAAGTACACGCACGACAGAGACATAAAGAGAAAAAAAAAAAAGAAAAGAGAAAAGAGAGGCACGGAGAGAGAGCAATATTAAGCAAAGGAGGAATATCGTAGGTTTGTGGCTGGGATTTCATCAGTCCCTTTCTTCTCTAAATCTCATTCTCATTCTCTTTCTCAAATATGAATTTTTGCTTGGTAATGCAAATAGGATCATTGCAACAACAACTGTTGCAACGAGATTTTCAAAATAAATCATTGCAAAATGTAGAACATATTGCAACGAAAATCTAGTGTTGTGTAAACCTATTACCTCCAAGTTTATTACAACGGCTTGCTTTGACTTTTTTTATCATTGTAATAAAACATATTACAATGACATTAGTTGTTATTGCAAGGACTCATTTTCTTGTATTAAGTCTTTTTTCTTATAGTGATAGGAAAATGTAACACACCACCAAAAAAAAAAAAAAATTGAGCACCTCGTCCCATCATCTGGAAGTCACACTCAATCGTCTCCAATCGAAATTACGCCTCGGCAAAGGGGCATGTAGAGGCTGGAGTGAAGTTGGGTGCAATGCAATTGCAATGAATGATCTTTTTAATCGGAGTTCTTGACTCCATAAAAATAATGAAGTCCTTGACTCTACAAAATAATGGAGTTCTTGACTCTAGCCCATCAATGGAGTCTTTGACTCCACAAAAATGATGGAGTCATTGTCTCTACTCCATTAATGGAGTTTTTGACTCTACCCCATTAATGAAATCCTTAACTCTACAAAAATAATGGAGTCCTTGACTCTACCCCATCAATGAAGTCCTTGACTCTACTAAATTTATGGAGTTCTTGACTCTAATTTTTTTAGTGGAGTCCTTGATATTAGGATTAGTGTCCTTAAATCGTATTGTATAATGCTATGCATTTTATTATGTATGATATTATGTATGACTTAATTTTATGATTAATAAAATTGTTATATTTTTATCTAAAAATAATGGTAACATGAATATTCGGACATTATCATATAGTCTATGAGATGCATGGTATGTGATTTATGTGAAAAGTCACAGAAGATATAAATCACAAGTTCTTTGTAAACTCAGAATTGTAGTTTGTAGTCGGTGATGAAATTGGGCATTTCATCTGTGAAGACTATAAGATATCAACTAAGAAGATTTGTCTTGATCATGAAAATGGAGATTTCTAGTTGGTATGTTGATATGCTTTAAGAGTTAAAACATATTGAACTGGACCACTGTGAGATTTATTATTCTTCTAATGATTGTCAAGTGAATAATAAACTCATGACTTATATTTACATGAACTCTTAATCCCGAGAGGATAATGAACCTGATCATGAAGTGTAAGTTGCTTTGATATATCAGGAGTAAGATCAAAAGTTTCGATCAAAATCTCAGTATGTTGGACAACCACATTTAGTGTTGATGGAACATATATTTTTAAGATGGAATTCATAGTCTCTTAACGGAGATACAAAATATTCCCTTGAAATAAGTTTAATGGGTTCAGTTATTTAGAGAGTTAGGCTTAACCACTTTGGTAAGAAGTTACTAAAGTATATATTTATAGAATTGGATTTCATAAATAGATGATGAATAACTTTAAAGAATTAAACCGGGTACTCAAGAAATTAAGATGTAGTAATCTACAAAGTGGCAGTCTACTTTCGTGACTTTGTATTACTACGAATATTTTATAAATGGGTTGCATGTACAATAAAGTCTTAGAGTATAATTTATAAATAAGGCTTAGAGTGGAACTATATTTATATAGTGATATTAAATATAGTTAATGGTAACTTTGGACTTGTCAAGAGTTGACGGAAAAACCGTCAATTGGAGCTAATGTCTTATTGGTCCCTTTTGGTCCCACTCCAAGCCACACACTTAAGCCCAATTGGAAAGGCTCAAAAGGCCAGCCCAATTAGATAATCAGTTAGATACAAAGGGAGAAATATACAAGATTTTCTGTAAGGGGAAAATTGTAAAAGCACTATTGTGAAGTGGTGTAAGAAGTGTTACACACTTTGACGTTCTCCCTTTGGAAAACTGATTGAAAGACCACACATCTTGGGCGTTAATGAAATTGGAGTGAAGATTGAAAGTGTTCCCAAGTGTTTCTAATCTTCAGTTTTGAAATTCACCGCTCCAAGGTACACTCTCTTGTTCTTAAATTCTAAAACTAATATAGTACATGTTAACATTTATGAATGAAGTAGATCCATTATCTTCCCGCTACGTATGCTTTGATGAGATACAAACATGTATTTTTCCATCACTTGACTCCACCATATTAATCATGACAAATTCTTTGGGATTATTAATTCCTTAATCAAAATTAGAGTTAATAATTCCTAAAATAAAACAACCATAAAAATTTATTTAAGGAAATTTTCTAATTCCAAATATGTTCACAATGATTAAATTGCTTCAAAGGAGTTTTCTTTCCCTTAATTACATTTGGGAATTTCAATCAAAATTTCATTAAAATTCCTACAATGAAGAAAAAGAAAGAAAGGAAAAATTATTTGGACATTTAATTTCTCAAAGATAGAATCTTTGGTTCAATTTCCATAAAAACATGGTTCATAACTTATCATTGAGATTAAATATCAGGTATTGACTTAAAGATCCATCATTTAAAATTGGATAAAACCATATTTGAGACTTTAAATCTAAGATCTCAACTTAAGAACTATGAAGTGGCTTGATCCCCGCCAAGGGTATGTAGGCAATCTAAACAAATTATTAGGTGCAACCACAAATAAATAAAAACACATATCCTCTCAAACATAAAAATAAATAAACTAATGTATAAAGATGAGGTGGTTGGAATCAAAGGGTCTTCCCTTAAAATAAGGGATTGTAATTAAGAGATACATTATCTTGAATGGGAACTATTCACATCAATAAAACTCATATGCCGGAAAGGCCTATGGGTGAAATTATGTTTGACGAATTTGATGACGTTTGTTAAACCTAACTTAACAATATTTGTCATACATAATTTGACGACATTGGTTAAACATAATTCGATGATGTTTGTTAAACATAATTTGATGACGTTTGTTAAACATAATTTGACAACATTTAGTGAACATAATTTGACAACGTTTGTTAAACATAATCTAACAATTATTGTTAATAATTTTCGTCAACATTACCTATTGACTGAAAATATGTTTATTGGCCGAAAATGTATCTATTGAATGGAAATATGCTTATTAGCCGAAAAGGTGTTTATAGAAAGATGAAAAGTCATAATCGTTCATGTTTTTAAATGTATACATGGCATAAATTTATGTAGCCACGTGGTACAATAAGACATGGTTAACAAAAAGTTAAACGTTTCGGTTATTAGTTATTATATAAATAAATAAATATATGTTAGGACATATGTGGTTCAAGTTGTTTTGAACATATGTCATTATTTTATGTAATTGGCTTATCCTTTGACAAAACGTACTCAGCTTGTATTTGGGTAGCTCTAGGATGATTTTAATACTTTGAGAAACAAGGTTTCAAGATCAAGTATTAAAGCCATGCAAGTTGTCCAAGATTTAAGTTGAAAAAGTGTCAGATTTTAAAGCTCGACACTTGGCTCGATAGCTGCATCTATCGAGATTTAAAAAGTTGTTCAGTCCTGAGGCTCGATAACTGCTCAATAACACCTCGACACCTCTAGATGTCGAGATTTAAGAAAAACAGATTCTAAGTTCTGTTTTGATTTCAATCCGTACATGTGTTTTTGGGACTTCTTTTCTTCTAACCCTAGATATATAAAAGGATTATTTTAAGGGTTGTCAAAGAGTACGCAAGTTGCACAAGTATTGAAAAACCTTATTTAAGCAATTTGTGACCGGAGACAAAGTTCATGCCCGAGTTCATCTTTCTTGTGAAGAAATTGCTGTGATATGTGCATCATAGGGTTTTGTAACCAAGCATCTTCTTGATCTTCATCGTGTGGATGAATTGAAGAACTTTGCAGCCAACAACTCTCTCTAGTTGGTGATTGAAGTTGCATACTGGGATCCGCACATATTGGTTAGTCACGTACTAGGAGCCGTGCATTAAAAGGGGAAACTGTCACTATAGAACAAATCCAATCGGGTATTGGGATAAGGGTTCAACTGTAGGTTGATAAGGTACTTAGGATTCCTTTACTTGTAACCGCTTGTTGTGATAATAGTGGAGTTTCGGGAGTGGTGACCTTAAATCACCCGGTGGGGTTTTTGTAGTGTAGGTTTTCCCCATTCGTAAACAAATCACCGAGTCAATTTGTTTTCCGCTGCATACTTTAGTTTATTGATGATTTGTTTGTGCTACCATGCAATTTGTATGTTAATTTGATTAATTAATAACTTGGATAATTAATCAACCTAATTCATTACAATGGGTCAACGCATTTATGGCCTATCTATATATATATATATATATATATATAGAGAGAGAGAGAGAGAGAGAGAGAGAGAGAGAGAGAGAGAGAGAGACTATTAGTGCATGTTTAAAACTAGGCGAAAACCATATTTTCGTCCCTACATTTTCATCCAATTTTCACTTTGGTCCCTATATTTTATTTTCACCACTTTTAGTCCCTATTTTGAAAAACGCCTTCTATTTAAGTCCTTTCCATCAGTGCCGTTAGGGCACTGGCTTACGTGACAAACAGAATTATTAAAATTAAAAAAAAAATTTATTTTGTCATTAAAAAATGCCACATCAGCAATTAAATTTTAAAAAAATAATTTAAATAAATTTAACTAAATAAAAAAATCAAAAACAGAAATAAAAATAAAAAATCACATTAATTGAGATCAAAGTGTGTATTGAGCAAGAACAACAACAATACAAACCCAGCACAAACCGAGTAATTAAAAAAAAAAAACAAAAACAAAAACAAAATAAACCCAATCAAATGAACCAATCTCTAAACCAGTAAACGCATAAATCTATCTCCAAAAATATTCTATTGGCATGGGAAAGAGGAAATCGGCGAGGGGTGGCGGTGGTGGCTCTGCCGCGAAGGACACAACCTCTCTCTCTCTCTCTCTCTTTCTCTTCTGCATCCTACTCTCTTCGTGACTCTGTCTGGCTCTCTCTTTCTCTCTCTAGCATATCGGCATGTGAAAAGGGTAGATCGACAAGAATGGGTGGCCAATCGGCGTGCTAAAGCGGCGGTGTTCATCGACGAGGTGGCGGTGGCTGATCGGTGTGCACGTGTCACCCTCTCTCTCTCTCTCTCTTGATCAGACCCATGGGTGATGCTCACTCTCAATTCAATGGATCTCGCTATTTCTTAAGCAAAATCAGATCAAACAATGGCTAATGCTCTAATTTCTAGCAGATTCCTTCTGGGTGTAATGTTTGCTTTGGAGTTTGTTTGTGGGTTAGTTTGATTGAAATGTTTATGGTGGATGTTTGGTTTTAAGGCATATATGATGGAGGGGTGAGTTTATCAAAATTTGTTTAGGGATTGAGGTGTTGATTTTATATATTTTGGAGGCTGGTTCGTTTGATTGGGTTTATTTTGTTGTTGATGTTGTTGTTGTTTTTTTTTTTTTTTTTTTTTTTTTAATTACTGGGTTTGTGTTCTTAGATTTGGGTTTGTAATTTTGTTGTTCTTGTTTACGACACACTTTGATATCAATTAATGTGATTTTTTATTTTTACTTCTGTATTTGATTTTTTTATTTAGTTAAATTTAGTTAAATTATTTTTTTAAAATTTAATTGCTGACGTGGCATTTTTTAATGACAAAATAAATTTTTTATTATTATTTCAATAATTCTGTTTGCCATGTAGGCCAGTGCCCTAACGGCACTGATGGAAAGGACTTAAATAGAAGGCGTTTTTCTAAACAAGGGCTAAAAGTGGTAAAAATAAAATATAGGAACCAAAGTGAGAAACGGGTGAAAATATAAGAACGAAAATGTGATTTTCACCTTAAAACTATTTGTACTTTCTAACGTTTTATTTTAAAAAAAAAATGGTACAATCCATTGAAGTTAAACTATAATACATTGAATGCAAAGCATGACAGTGCTGGCATCTTTCTTAAAGATGAGATGCTGTGTTTTTTTTTTTTTTTTTTTGGGGGTTATCTCTTGAATATGTGGAGAAACTATTATTTATACAAAAGACAGCTGAGTGTTGCAGTGGTTCTTTCTGATGGATGAGATAATGTCATTTATATAAATGTGTATTTAAGCTTCTTAATCATTACAAGGAATAAAAAAATAAAAATTACTAAATAATGTTATATTTGCATACATAACAATATTTTATTAATTGAGAAATTAAGAAGAATCATGCCAACAATCTTTCTAATTGACTTAATAATTTCTGGAATACGTGCAATATCTATTAATCCATGCCCAGCACTCTAGCCCAAAAAAAAAAAAAGGCTTGTCTCATTATTAACTAGTCCAACTCCAACCCGAGATTCCTGCACAATTTAATCTATTCTGTTTCTTAGATGTCTGAAACGCTCATCTTATTAAATATCCGGTCCAACTCCAACCCGAAATTCAATGATGTCCGGTACAGTGTAATGGCCATCATTTACTCGTAACTGCCCCTCCTTTCTTTTTTATTTTTAATCTTATTTGTAAATTCATAATAGAGAAAGAGAATTTGAATTGTAAACATTTCTTTCAAAAGACACCATAATATTAGTTGAGGAAGCAATTAGTGTGACTTTCTTAGTTACGCGTAATCTAGTAACCCTTAGCCACTTTTGGACTAAGACCCCATTTTGAAGAAATATAAGGAGCATCAATACACCTCTAGTGGAAGAGAAATTACTCGCATGTAAGATGCTTTACAAAACAGAGTGGCATTGGCCCAAGTATCTATCTACTAAGCCACCAATCATGTTGACTCTGGACATTTACTAGTACTCTTGATTACCATATATAAATATAGTTCTTCTATGGACACACTTGCTCATACATTTTGACACAATTCACACATTTAGCCTCCGTTTGGATACAAATTATAAATGAAAATTATTTCACAACTTATTTTTGCTGCTATTCATAGACCCCACTGCACTTTTTGGTACTATTTATAGGCCCACTGTACTATTTTAACTAACTTTTACCTTTATCTACAGTACTTTTAACAATAAGTTTTCAGTTTCAGCAAAATAAGCAGTATTTAAACAGACTTTTATTAATGTATAATTAGATAATATTACTTAGATATATATCCACCACTGAAATTTAATGAAAAATAAATCAATTACTATTTGTCACATGTCTAAGTTGTGTTAAAATATGTGGTCACTAAAATTTAATGAAAAATAAATCAATTACTATTTGTCATATGTCTAAGTTGTGTTAAAGTATGCGGTCATATATATATATGTGTGTGTGTGTGTGTGTGTGTGTGTGACGGAAAAAATTTGCAAATAACTATAAAACGTAAACAATATTATTAGTTAGGCAACGTTTGAAACATATTGCGTTTCTAACAAATCGAGTCCAATGAAGTCGATTTTGGGCTGATAAATCGAGTGTTTTGTACTCAATTTCCATATTGTGGCACCTGCTGAGGTGGACGAGATGTCCACGTAGATATAACAAATCGAGTTCAATGAAGTCGTTTTAATAAATCGAGTCTATTAAGCTCGATTTTCGTTTGGCCGTCCACGTGTCCACGTACTCAAACTCCCAGATCAGATCAGTCCACTCTCAAAATCACAAAAATTTAAACACACTCACTCTCACACCGTCTCTCTCAGCCTCTCACTCTCACACCGTCTCTCTCTCGTCTCTCTCACAGTCTCTCACTCTCACTGTCACAGCGTCCCTCTCGTCTCTCTCACAGTCTCTCACTCTCACTCTCACTCTCAAACACCCAGACGCTGACACCGTCTCTGTCATTCTCCTCTCATCGGCGGCTGAAGTCATCGGCGGCTCAAGGCATCTGCGGCTCCACTCATCGGACTCCTGTCCTCATCGGCGACTCGGCCTCATCGGACTCCTCTCCTCACAGGTATGTCTCTCATTCTCACATCTGCCTTTGGTACTGATCGCTTCTTAACCTTGGGTTTTTTCCCCCCCATATTTGCATGTATATGTTTCTGTGATTGTCACTCATTGTCTTCATTGTCTCTTAATTCATTTTCACTTCGCTGAGATTGTGCAGAGCACAAGTTCTCCTTGACTGCCGTAGATTTCGTTTGCAATAGAAGTAGATTTGAGTGGCCAACAAAGTCAACAATTCAGAAGGTGGGTAGTCTGGTAGAGTAGGCACCAATTTTTGTTTTGTAGGACTAGAAGGAATTGGCTAAGCCTTTGCAGCTTTTCTTTTTTACAACAGTTATTACTCTCTTTTTTTCTTTTTTGAAGGGACAATAATTACTTTTTAGTATAGACATTTTTTAGTTCTCTCAAAAGCTGTAACCAGAGATGTTTGCTGTCCATGTGTGTTTGGAAATGGTTATATTGGATAATTCCATTGTAAATCTCTCAGACATGTTTGGAGTTGTCCTAGGATAGGATGTAAAATGCAAATCCCTTATGTTTGGAGTTGTCATAGATTTCTAAAAGTTTTCATTCTAGTTGTGAATGTTTGACATTGTTTTAACTAGAAACAGGGAAAGCTTTTTTTTTTTTTTTTTAAGATAAAGTTTAGATTTTTAATACATCATAGGTTTAAACTTTTTTTCTGATCCCATGATAGGAATATTTAGTTATTGAATCTAAAGATGAATTAATGGGTATATTCATATTTACTTCTAGTTTCTGCTTTCCTTTGAGAAACAGACCCTTCTTTTGAGTGATGGGTTCTATTGTCCTATCATAAGAAAGCAAAATTTGTAGAAGAAATAGTTGTGTGTTGTAAGAAGTAGAGTTGTGTGTTCTATTGTCCTATCATGAGCGTCATTATTTTTGGTTATTGCTAACTTTTAGTTTCATTGTTGAACAGAAGTAGAGATATTTGTTACACTTTCCATGCAAGTTGTCCTTAGGACTACCCATAGCCTTGAGGTGATCACAAGTACTTTTCGAAGAATTTGATGCCCACTGAGGCTAAGGAGGAAGAGATGGAGTCTGATACTGAATCTGTGGTAACCTTACTTCTTTACCTTAAATTTTCATAATGGGAATTTGATATGTACTTTAGGTTTGTGAATTTTGTGTACCTGAATTCAGTAATGGATGTTGCTGGTTATTCAATATACTTTGGGCTTGTTCTTTCACAAAATTTTGATTAAGTGTACTGGTTGAGTTGTAGACTCTGCTGATTTTTTACATGTCTGTTTTGGTTATTGAATTTTCTGTTTATTTAGTAAAACAGTTAAAAAATTGAAATGGGTACTCTCTCTCTTCTTGCTATCTTACAAATTTGTCATCATTGTGAATTTGACTGCATAATTTCAGTTATTGACCCTTTTGATTATTTTCGAGCTTGTTTTAGCTCTTTGATTCTTTTGGTTGCTTATTAACTGAAATAGTCAAAATGTCTGTGGGCTTCTTATCTGTTTTGTTTTAGATATGCATTAAGTATTGAGATATTGACCATTTTTTTTTTTTTTTTCATCTTGGTATGCTCAATGTTCAACTCTAGCAGATAATTTTATTTACAAAGTTTCTAAAGTTTAGTGGCTTCTAAAGACTGGCTTTAAACCAGGAAAGGTCTATCTTGATATTTTTTAAATTCTAAGGCTCAACATAGCCAGGTGTAAGGCTACGTCTTGTTTTTTGGCCCAACTTCTTACATATGTTTTATGGAGAAAATTTCTTAATGGTAGCTAATAATCCCATGATCACATTGTTCTCACTAGTATATATTGTTCATATTTCAGAGGTTTTAAAGCAGGTGTGGGACTTAGCGGATCAGGATAATGATAGCATGCTTTCTCACAGGGAGTTCTGTGTTGCTCTGTATTCGATGGAGTGGTATAGAGAAGGCACTCCTCTTCCAGCGGTGCTCCCAAGCAGCATTATATCTGATTTACCTACCCCTGGCCAACCTATGACCAACTACTCCAATGCAGCGTGGGGACATGCACCTGGTACTCTTCCACACCATGAGTCTTTTAGTTTATGGTACCAGCTGGCGCAATTTATTACAAAATAGATCCTGTCTTTACCCTTTTTTTGTTCAAAGGTTTTCAACAACAACAAGGGATGCCTGGTCCTGGTGCTCGGCACATGGCAGCAGGAAGGCCTCCGAGGCCTGTTCCAGTTCCTCAGGCTGAAGGGTCACAGGCCAATCAGCAGAAGGCAAAAGTTCCAGTGTTGGAGAAACACCTTGTAGATCAACTCAGTACCGAGGAGCAGAACTTGCTCAATTCAAGGTTCCAAGAAGCAACAGAGGCTGATAAAAAGGCACTTATTCTTATTCTGTTTCTTGCATCATTTTTCTTTAGCCATTTGATCTTTTTGCTGGATTCCCATTATTTGCTATATCTTTTTGCTGGTTTCTTTTTGCTAGATTCCGCACACATATGATTATATTGTTACTAGTTCCTGAACTGATTTAGCTTGATAATGGAACTATGACTGTTTTGAATTCAGATTGTATTTGGTTTTTGAGCTAATCTAGTGACAGCCCTGCTTTACATGATCCACTGATATGATGATTTGCATCATTATAACCTAATATCTGTCTTCACATGTTGAAGTATTGTAGGAATATAATTTCTTCAGTTATTTTGAGTGTAGTTTAGTCCATTTTAGGGGAGCACTGTACTTAGCAATTGGCTATAATTTATTTATTTGAGTTTATCCACTACTTTTTTCTTCCTTTTAAGGAGTATGTTGTTTCATTATTGAGCTATATATGAAACCATAATGTGTGAATTATAGCTGCTCTGCAGTATGCTGCATACAGTTTGATATAACTGTATGGATCACTTTAAACTGTCAAACCATGATCTGCTCTATTCTTTTGCCGATATTGCATATATATATATATATATATTCTTAATTTTTTGGCCACTCTGCCATCACTTTTTCCCTCCTTGTGGATGCTTAAACCAAGAAATCAATAACTTTCTCTAGAGTATCTGGACATCTTTTACAATAGTACCCATCCATATTACAAAGCATATTTTTATTCCTACTGAGTGCTGCCTAACTAGAATTCTGCTCACTGTAAAGCATCTCACAACTCTCCCATTTCATATTGATATCCCTGCAGAATCTGATAAAAAACATGCACTGTGCCTGTTGTTTATTTATTTTTGTTTTTAATTTAACCTCCCACTTAGGAATTTAAAATATTAGTTGAAAAAGAAATCAATGTAGCCCAATATTGATATTTAAGAGAGTTGCAACTAGAAATTTTAGTGAAGAAGCAGCATATAGAGATTCTAGATAAAATGTTTTTAAAACAGTATTATGGATCAGTAGGCTTGAAGTCTGGTCAATTTGACATTAGGAATTTGTAATATGCGTGCCACCACCAAGATCAGAGCAAGATTGGAACAGCCACGAACAACCTGATTGACTTCGTGAGAGAGACAAGAGGAGGGAGGAGTGTGGAGTCGGTTGGTGGTGGCGCGGCTGGTGGGTAGCATCGGTCGGTGAGTGCCTCCGGTTGGTGGTGGCGTCACATCTGCCTTTTAAGTGTCTTGAATTGTTCTAGCTGCAGCCACCACAAATCTTGTGGCAATGCATCTCATTGTTGGCGAGTCTGGATCTGCAAATGACTCTTTCCTCTCCCTCTCTCTCTCAAGTTCCATTCTTTGCACCAAGATATAGTGTCCAACCTGCATCGTAAACTCAACACTTGTTTTGGATTTTGCTGCTGGTCATTTTGATTCCTTACAGTGGCAACCATGCCTGCCAGTAGACATGCCAAGCTTTAGCTCTCACACTTTTCCTTCTCCCTGCACTTCACTGCTTTTCTTGTCTAGTTTACACCGCATGAGGGACTTCAATGCCTAAAATGAGGATTTTATTTTTCAACGTGTATAATAAATGAAGAAAGGAGGAAAATTTTGAGAACTCTTATTTTTAGCTATTATTGGTGAACAAGCTTCATTTCTGTTTTAAAAGGATTAGAGGGTGAGTAACATAAGTGGATTTTCTTTTTTTGGTAAGAGGCAGATGTGACGCTAGAAGCTCTCATTTTCCCCCCTCCAAATGATGGTACAGTGTGGAATGAAAATATTACCCTCTTATCTTCAGTTGTTGCAACAATCCATCTTGTCTTTTGTTGGCTTATATGATCTGAAAAATGTTATTGATGGTTTACAATGTGAAATTGTGAAAAATTTAAAACATAGAGGCTTTGACATTTGTATATATGCTATAGTTTAATATTTATATTATTTGAGCACACTCTATTTGCCTCAAACACATAAAAAAAGAAAGAGTTTGTAAACTTGCAAATTTTTGAAGGCCAATTTAAAGTTTTATTAGTTTTCTGTTGGCATCTCATGTGCTCTTGCTCCTTACTTTGCTTTGACGTACAACCCAGCCTTTTTAGTATAGAAGGTGTTTAGTATCAATTTTATTCTATGAGTAATAAGGTAGTTTTTCACTTTTTTCTTTATACAACAGTTCTTTTTGTTTTTATCAATAAGTTACTGTGTCACATGCACACTTGGTGAGTCTTGAACCCACGACATCACTGTGTACCTTACTTTTTACCCTGGGGGAGATGCCATTTGAGCTAAAACTCATTGCCTTCATACAAAAAATGCTATTTTTATACTGCATTTGTTTTTCTATTTGATGCATACTAAATTGAAGGCTCCAAATGTTTGAACTTCCAATATATTTGTTTGTTTACTCTCAACTCCACACCAGCTTTATTCTTTGACCCAGTAAAGATAATTTCTTTAGCATGAGCTCTAGTTTCAGAAGAATGTTGCTCTGAAAACAATTCTTGCTTTCTTTTTCTATGTTTTAATAGTAGCATATATAGATTTTGATATAACTTTAATATCGGCAGGTAGTGTGAAGCAAATATCAATATTTCTATTTATACAGATATATTTTCTAACTCATAAGAGTTTTACTTGAGCTATGCAGGCTCCATTTGGTCCACCTTTTGCAGTAATACAAGGTACACTTGAAGCTATAGGAAGCAGTTTTAAGGATATTCCTATGGAGGCCTGCCTAACCATAAGAAGAGGATCAGTTGCATGGGTTGGTTCTGGCCCAGAATTCTTTATCAGCTTAGCTAACCACAATGAGTGGAAAAAAGCTTACACTGTGTTTGGTTCTGTTCTTCCTGAAGATATGGAAATTGTGGAGTTAATCGCACAGCTTCCTACCAAACCGGAGGTTTGGAGTAACATTAATGTCTCTGTCTTGGAGAAACCTGTTGCCTTCCAATTCCGAAGAATCAAGACAGGTCTTGGAAACCTGAAATGATGTAAACATGGATAGAGAGTCAAGTGGGTCATAGAATTTTGTTCCATTATGGTTCCAATGATTGAATACAAGTTGTGAATATTGGAATTCAATGCAAACATAGGTGAAGATTCCAAATGTTATCAGAGAAACCTGCTCCATTATGGTGGCAACAAATCATCTTATGGCTCGCAGTTTACCAGAACTTCTCAATGCCATCAGATTTTGAAATAATGTATATAAAAGGCTTCGATTTCTTGGGAAAATTATCTATAGGTCCATACTTGTAATTGGTTTTGAAAGTATTATAGATATATAGCCATTACATTTGTTGATACTTGGGAAATCAGAAATGGAAATGAGATCAATTTTTGTCCTAATTGAACTTGTATATTAATTGTTCCAAGATTCTTATGAAAATGTTTGTCTTAATTTCATTTTCTTCATTAACTCAAAGCTAAGATTAGATGGACAAAGGTTTGTGTACATTTTATGGATTTGATGACTTTGGTCTTGCTTTTTTGTCCTATGGTTGTTAAAATGATGCATTTATATATTTATATATTGTTAAGGGATCCACCGTAGTATATATTTATATAGATCATTATCAACCTATAGATCATCAAGTGCAATTGTGTTAGTGACAAATTTATAACTCTCAATCACAAAACTTTGCTTATACTCACCTCAGGTCACATACAAAAATAGTCATTACCAATTTCATATTCTTTTCAAATTTCAAATCATTCTACGTATCAAACTTAAATATTATATCAACCAGTTATCCATTGAAATCTCTGTTACAAATCTTAAACAAATATATCTTCAAATAATTTATGCTAAAAAGAGTACAAATACTATCTTAGGTATCAAACTCATAATCCATTTCATACCCATGATAAAGACCTAAAAGTACAAAATATTCCTAACAATTGATCACAATATTTAGTACTAAATATTCTCAATAATTAATCCCAATATTATTTTTTTAAAAAAACCTAGCATAATATTATTATTCACAATATTTACACTAACAAAAAAAATATTCCCAATATGTTGTAACAACATTATTAATCACAATATTTGGTACTAAATATTCCCCCAATTATTTTCCCCAATAATTTAATCACAATATTAATTTTTTTTTAAAAAAATTAGCAAATAATTTAATCACAATATTATTTTTTTAAAAAAAAATAACTTAGCAAATAATTTTAATCACAATATTTACACTAACAAAAAATAAACAAATATTCCCAACAATATTAATTTTTTTTTTAAAAAAACTTAGCAAATAATTTAATCACAATATGTAACACTAACAAAAAATAAACAAATATTCCCAATAATTAATCACAATATATATATATATATATATATATATATATATTTTAAAACTTAGCAAATAATTAACTCACAATATTTACACTAACAAAAAAAAAAAAACAAATATTACCAATAATTAATCATAATATTAATTTAAAAAAAAAAACTAGCAGTTAATCATGCAATATACTAACAAATAAACTAATCACAATATTTTCACTAACAAAAAAAAAAAAAAAAATTTACCTAATACATTTTAATTGTTTCTTCAAAAAAAAAAAAAAACCTAGCAAATAATTATAATAACTAACAAAAAAATATTTTCAATATTGTATTACTCGAGAGAGGGGGTGGCAAATTGTGTGAGTGGTAAATTTTTTTGAGTGGTGTGAGTGTGAGCTTGAGCAAATTGTGTGAGATTTTGAGAATGTGAGTGTGAGGGGGTTGCACCAAAGAGCTGAAATGAGAGAGGGCAGGTCTGTGAGCCGGGTAAAAAGGGCGGGAAGGTCCCAGTTGGGATCCACATGACATGTGGATGATCTGGGGACCATTCATAGAAATCGAGTCCAAAAGACTCGATTTCCAAAAGTAAATAAATCAAGTCTCCTAGACTCGAGTTCAGTCCAGGTGCCCAAAATACGGTGGTGACCCAAAATCGAGTTTATTGAACTCGATTTCTAAGTCTACGTGGACTCCTCGGCCAGGTCAGACGGTTTAACGATCACGAAATCGAGCACAATGTACTCGATTTATAAGGCGAAAATCGAGTCCACTAGACTCGAATTGTTAGAAACGAAATAAGTTTGAAACGTTGGTTAACTAATAATATTGTTTGGATTTTTTTGCTGTTTATGAAAAAACGCCTAGAGTAAGCCTGAAAAGAGTAAATGACCATATTTAAATATTATCTTTTTTTGCTTTTTCAATGAATCACATTTGCTTTGCGTATAATAACACAACTCTAAGAAAATTAAGCATAAGCTAAACACCTACTGCCACTAATAATACCAGGTTTGGTTGTTATGTCTTTGGTATAGGGATAAACTAGCGCGAAACAACATTTTGTATGAGCATGACACAAAATAGATATGTGTTAGAACGTTGAGAGGTGAAAAAATAATCTCTCTCTCATTTTTTATTAATAAATACGATATTATTTAAACTTATTATGCTTGTTTCATAAGAATAATTCTTTATCATCAGACTAAGACTTTAATATATTTTTTTTAAGATAGGCAAGACAACAAAAATACCTTATTCAACAACAAAATTTTATTATTAATTGAGCTAACTAAAAATCATCTCTTATTTCATTTGACAAAAATTAAACAATGTAAAAGATTTAGCTTTAATAAACCTAATGTTTGCCATTTGAAATCAATTATTATTAGTTTTCTTATCTTATTTGGTATATGTAATTTTAAATTGCGTGGCAACTGGCATCATTTCATGTGTAGTTGTGGCATTTAAGAGCAATCACACCAAATCAGCTAAAATCTTCTAAAATAGAAAAAAGTACAACTTTTACACATTTTGAGCAAAAAAACACCCACATCAGTGGGTGTAAAAATGGCCTAAAATGTGCAAATCCATAAATGAGCTACAGTACCCGTGTAAATATACACGGGTACTGTAACACATGTATAAATTATTTTATTAATTTTTTCTCTCTCTACCTCACTCTCTTTTTCTCTCGGGTTGTTGAATCCGCTGATTGCTCCTCCACTGATCTCCCCTTCACTGATCTCCATTGCCTGCTCAAGCCTTGCCACAGTCGTGCCACCGCCGATCATCTCATTCGCCGCTGCTCACCCCGATCGCCGCTGCTCTCGCCTAGCCTCACCTCGCCGCTGCTCTGAGTGTTGATGGTTTCGCCTCGCCTCGTCGTTGCTTTCGCGTCGCCGCTCTCTAATCACTATTGCTTTCGCCTCGCCTCGCCTTGCCGTTGCTCTGATCGTTGATGGTTTTGCCTCGCCTCGTCGTTGCTTTCATGTTGCCGCTCTCTGATCGCCGCTGCTTTCGCCTCGCCTCGCCGTTGCTCTGATCGTTGATGGTTTCGCCTCGCCTCGCCGCTGCTTTCACGTCGCCGCTCTCTGATTGCCGCTGCTCTGATCGATGATGTAGCTCAATCTTTGTTTAATGGTTTTGTGATTTTGATCCGTGGATTTTGATGGTTTTGATTTGTGGGTTTGATGATTTTGATTAGTGGGTTTGGGATTTTGATCAGTGGGTTTTGATGATTTTGATTAGTGATTTTGGGATTTTGATGGTAGGTTGATGATGGAGGTTGGCTTGGGTGGTGGTGGTTGTGTGGGTTGTTGATGGAGGCTGGTTCCGCTGAGTGGGTTGTTGATTTGAATATTTTATTTGAATAAACGTGTATAATAGACAAACTGATGTGAGTGTTGTGTAAAAGTGAATATGTAAAATAGAAAAAGTAGGTTTTTTTGTGTAAAATAGACGAAATTTTTAAAAAAGCTGATGCGGTTGCTCTAATAATAAATACAAGTCAATAAGGGAAAAATAAAACATGTAAATATAATACTAGTAATATTATTGATAACTCTCATAAAAAAAAAAAAGTAATATTATTGACAAGGTATTCATATTTCATAACCCATATAATAAAGTGACTCTTTAATTGTGTGCATCCTAATAACTATTAAATTGCAAGATAAAAGAGGGAATTATTGGATGCTTTCAGAACATGATGAAGTAGTCTTTATTTTTCTCATATTTGGTGGATCCTCCTATGAGTTTAATTAATGAAATTCATTATTAACGTGAGAGGAGGGACTAGGGAGTACTATATCACCAAATAGGAGAAGTTTATATATATACACACCTATTAAATGATTAGTGATTCAGGTGCTCCATCTGGGCCAAAATGGGCTTTTGCCCTTTGCACAAAAAAAAAAATCAGCATGTTGCCCTCTTTTCCAAACTAATTAGGGAAATGCTCCTCTTTTGAAACTTGATTTTCTCAAAATCGAGTTAAGTCCTATAGTGACATTTTAAGGAGCCTACAGTGACGTTTTAAGGACCCTATAGTGGCATTTTATAACTCAACCTTTATGAAATCGAGTTATGGGTAAAAAAAAGAGAAAAACTTGCATGTAACTCGATTTCATGGAGGTTGAGTTATAAAACGCCGCTATAGGTCCTTAAAACGTCACTATAGGCTCCTTAAAACATCGCTATAGGGCTCCAGAATTTTTTTTTTTTTTTTTTTGAAACTCGATTTTGAGAAAATCGAGTTTCAAAAGAGGGGCATTTTCCTAATTAGTTTAGGAAATGAGGCATTTGCCCTTTTTTTTTTTATGCAAAATGGGCATTTGCCCATTTTCACTGCTCCATCTGCCTATAAATAGCTTACTAGTGAGTTTTCTCAAACTATCCCTCATACGTAAGTTTCCTATACTTCATTCCAAAGCCAGTTCCTCTCTTTATGTCTTTCTACTCATTTTAAAACATATAATTTTCTACTTTCTGGGTATAAGCTTGTGAAGTTTTTAGTTGATTAAAAAGGCGAAAAAGGGAATTCCTTATTACAGTTACAGTCTAGGCAGGCTTATACCATTACGCTCACGAGCAGAATCTTTGAAATTTGAATTTCTTCGCCGGGCTTGGACCATGTCTCCCGAACAATTTCAGTACATATGGCGCAAGACGATTCCACATATCGAGGTCGGAATGGGATCGGGTGTTTTCACGTCTCACCGTAGTGCCCGGTTTGTCTTGATTTCCGATTGATGAACAAGAAAGAAAATGGAACTATTGGATTTTGCAAAAGGGCCGCCCCGTCTCGTATCAAGCTATGGCAAAAAAGTTTCTCTAGATGTATAAGGTATAAAAATGAGTACTTGGGTTTGTTGAATTCTGGGGAGTGACATGCCATTAGCTTTTCTGCATTAATGATTTTACTAAAAGATGAAATCTTTTAATAGAACGATCGGTTCTGTACCTTAATCTTTCAAGTTTTTGTAGATTTGCAATTATTTAGCAGCAAGTTTATAAAATTATTTGAAGCATACATAATTATTTATATTCTCTAAAATATAACTTAAAGTTGTCAAATTTTCATTACATATTAGCCATAAAATGACCCTGATCTAATCTAGAGCAAATGGAAAGAATTCTAATGCTGGAGGTGAAGTAGTTTATTAACGCATCATTATATGCATTTTGTTAACAGGTGCCGGCCAGCACCTGTTAATGAACCAGCCCCTGGGTTCCACTGCATAGAAAATGGGCAAAACTATACTTTCAGTTTTTTTGTTTTTTTTTTTGTTTTTTTGGAGAAGCTACTTCTCGGCTTTGGTTTGTGTAAAACGTGTATATTGGTTTCTTCAGTAATTAGAGGACAAAAATGCCCTTTTAACATAACTTTAACATATTTTACTCTATTTCACTTTTTATTTCTTACGCAATTTACTTCTCATAAATAAAAATCATTGATTGGTTTGTGGTGTTTTTTTAGTAGTGAGATATATTATTTTATTATAGTAGATATATTATTTTATTGTGATATTTATATTATTTTATTGTATTAAAAGTTAAAATAGATCCACTGTTACTGGATGTTTTGTAAAATGAATAGGTAAAATAGATAAAGTAACTTTTTGTGGTGTCAAATAACTAAAAAAATAACTGTATTATTGTGAATGCTCTAACAAATATATATCTATCACAGTGCTATGTCCATCAATCATTATATTCAATTATATTTTTTAATTAAATGAAAGGTATTTTTTATACCCTTATCCAACACCCACCCACTTATGGCCGTTTATTTTCTTTTATTTTTTTTCTCTTTTTTTTCTCATCCATCCATTTCTTCACAAATATCCACTTTCTTCATCTCCTTTGTCTGCTTTCCTCCACACCTTATCTTCTTTCTTTCTTCTTCTTCTTCTACATTTCTCCATTTTCCTTTCATGCACACACATCTTCAAAGAACTCATTCTCTCAAATTTCTAATCCATCCTTTAACCTGCCAATTGAAAAGCATTAAGAGTTAATTTATCTCAATTTCACCCAAGACCAACTCTTCTCTCACTCTGTAGCCCCAAAACCAAATTAGAATTGAAGCTACATGGATGCATTGGAGCTACTCTCGTCATCTTGACCCAACGGTGTTAAAAAATTCAAATCTGATGTTAAGTGAGATCAGTTATGGTCTGATGGAGTTTCTTGTCCATGCTCAGATGTTGCTATGATTTTCTCTATATGCCTTTTTTGTGTGTATTTTGTGGTTATAGAGTAAGGATAAATTTGGGAGTTCATCATCTAAACTGACACACATCTGTATTCAGTTTTTTCTATATCCCTAAAAAAAACATGAATATTTTATTTGAATTTTTATCACATTTCAAGATCATGGCATTTAAGAGTTATACTTTAAGAGTCTTAATCTTTTCTTGCACAGTCTTTTCGTTCTTCGGTTTGCTTCTATCTTACACTCCAAATGTGACAGTTGCCATTGATGGTAGTGGTGACTATCAAACTATTACTGCGGCTGTGAAGAATATACCGATGAATAGAAAACATGAGTATGTTATTTTCATCAAGCAAGGAACTTACAAAGAATCAATTTATATTGGAATGAATATGTCCAACTTAGTGTTCATTGGAGATGGCAAGGACAAGACAATGATTACATTTTCTAAGAGTGTTGCTTCTGGATTTTTAACACAAGATTCAGCTACACTGGGTAAAGTAGTTTTTTTTTTTTATTTTATTTTATTTTTTATGTATTATTGCATTAAGCATATTTTTAAACATGTAATTTGTTTCCCCACTAGATCATTCACCTCTCCAAAAGCCCAAGCTCTGAAACTTGGAAATTGGCCACTATTTTGTTGCAATTTGTATGAGTTTTCCTTGATGCCATCTTTTGATGTTTTAGGATTTGCATGTAAGGCTTAACCAAATTGTTAGGATAATACTAGTAGATTATTTTTATTTGTCACCTTTTATGTCTCATTGCTAGTCAATTTATTAAGATCGAACAAAACATATAAGAGCTGTTCGATCTCTAGCTTCTTAAACATATAGTAGATTATTATTATTATTATTATTATTATTATTATTATTTAAGTAACTTATTTGTTGAAGAGATTAAATTTTGTAAGAATGTTGTGTAAAATCTATATTTCGCCACTCCAATCCCAACATGTCACACTATCTTATCACATATTTAAGAATACATCCAATAAATTCTAATACCTATATATAAATCCAATCAAATTGAGAGTTTATTAAGATGTTATTATGTGTGGTATGATATTTTGAATTTTAAGTAAAATACTGATGTAACAATCTTTTATTGGATAGTGTAAAATATGAGTTTTACACCCCATTTTTATTAAATTGGGACTTATTTGTTAAAATGTGAGATAAAAAGTGGTTTTAAGTATATAAGTTAGCTTATTTAAAAAAAAATAAAATTATTTGCTTAGTTGTTTAAACTAGTTGGAAAGTGTGCAACGCATAAGAAAATATAATCTATTTTATTTTTTATTTTTTGTTGTTTAAATACAAAATTTGATAATTATTATAGTTATTAATAAATATTTGTTATTACTGTTTTGAATAGGAAAGTATATATTCTAGTATTATACTTACTATGGTATTGTCTGTATATGGAAGCATATATTATATCATTTAAAGAAAATATAATGTTTGAGGATTCAAATAGAAGATATAAATATAAAATAAAATTTATATTTAGTTAAAAAAATTATATATTAAAATAATAAAGTGTAAAATTGTAAAGCCTCACAAGCTTGTATGACACAATGTTACGAAGTCAACCGAGAGTCATTAATAAGTATTTATTATTATTATTATTATTATTATTATTATTATTATTATTATTATTATATATCTATATATCGATAACTATATATTTGACCATTTCAAGAACATATGATGTGACAATAGTCTAATGGAATGTTTAAATAAATAATAGAATTTAAATTCAATTAAAAAATATATAGTACCAATGCGTGTATATATATATATATATATATATATATATATATAAAATATGTTTATCAATAAATTGAAAATAAAATGTTATATCTAAAGCTCATGAGACACGTATTAAAAGGTCCACCTAAAGTCAAACATTCTCAATTTTATATATATTTCAATAAGCCATGTAGTGCATGGGAAATTTCATTAAATCTCTCTCTCTCTCTCACACACACATATTTTGTTTATAAATTTGAAATTTGATAGTTATGATAATTATTAATAGGTGTTTATTATGATTTTGTTTTTATATGAAACCATTAAATATATAGTTATGGTAATTATTAATAGATATTTATTATGGTAGTGTTTGCATATGGAACTATCTATTTTATATTTTTTAAAAGAGAAGTATTATGTTCACAACATTTTTACGACATTTTCATAATAAATCACATGTGGTTAGTTGTTATTGGTTCAAATTTGAATTTAGCACTGAGATTACCTTTTTAACCCAACAATAACAACTAGTAATAATTTGTCACTTAGAATTTGTTATAAAAATGTTGTGAAAATATTGTGGACATATATCATTTCTCTTCTTAAAAATGATGTGTACATATTCATATTGACGGTTTAAATATGTAATTGAATTATTTTATCTCAATTAATTAAAAATATTGACTTTAAAATTGTAAGGTTTCAAAATAAAGAAGTGTGAACATGTAATTTTCCTAAATATAAAGATGATACGGTGCGCAGGATGGCCGCGGATGGTCATGTCATTTTCCTAAATATCATATGAAGAAAAGTTGCTTGATTTGTGAAACAAGGTTGACTAGGCAGATCATCATTTTTAACCTTTACATTTAACGTATAATCATGTTATAATTTTTTGGGTTTTACTCATGTATGTCCTGGGGACGTTTTTTTGAGAAGGAACTGGGGACATATGGTAGGTAATTAATTTTGAAAAAAATTTATGAAAAAAATGAGAAAAGTAATTAATTGATTTGAAAATTTGTTTAATTTTTCATGAAAAATTTCCTAGATTAGTCGGACCTTAATTTTTATTTATATAGGTTCATGTTAATTAATTTTTCTTTCGAGGCTCATTTTCCTTTGTGGTTCTTTGTTTAGATATTAGTGCCAATGATGTACTGATCAAAGGCATATCTATTGTGAATTCGGCTGGATCAGAAGCTGGCCAAGCTGTGGCTTTGAGGACTGCAGGGGATAACATAGCGGTCTACCAATGCTCTATCAAAGGATATCAAGACACTTTACTTACTGCATATGGGCAACAATTTTTTAGAGAGAGCGAGATATATGGTACAGTAGATTTCATTTTTGGAGACGCCAATGTTGTTTTTCAAAATTGCATGATTTATGTGAGGAAACCAATCCATGGCCAAGTTAATGTAATAACAGCCCAAGGTCGAGGGGAGCCAAAGAAGACTGGAACAGTGCTACACAACTGTTCTATTATTGCAGACAAGGAATTGGAGCCCTATACAATGGAGGTCAAGACATTCTTAGGAAGGCCTTGGATGGACTATTCTCAAACAATAGTCATGGAGTGCTTTCTTGGTGACCTCATTGACCCCGAAGGATGGCTTAAGTTCAATAATGATGTTGCCTTGTCTACATTGCATTATGTGGAATATGGGAACCGAGGCCCTAGGGCAGATACCAAAGGAAGGATTACATGGCCTGGTCACAACATTGTCAACAACTCTAATGCTGTCCAAGAATACACTGTACATGGGTTCATAAATGGAACTAATTGGCTCCCACGTATGGGGGTTCCATTTGAGCCTCGTTTTATAAATTAGTGCTTTCTGAAGTAACAGGTAGTTTGAAATCAAAGCAAATAATAGAATTATGTACGCTGAAATGGTGTTTAATTTTATGTAATTCAATAATTGGAAGTGGAGAATTTGAACCTTGAAAATCTTCATTGAAAATACAAGAAAATGCTAATTGAGCTATACGGGTAGAATTTACATTATATACTCCCCATAAATAAAATTTGTGTAAACATCTGTTTAATTTGCCTGTCTTTTTTTTTTTTTTTTTATTCAACTCAAAATTTCAACGTTTTAGAATTTAGGATAATGTTTGAGATTCCTTATTATCTAATAAATTGGCCAAGGTTTTGCTTCAAGCAAAGGTTGGCTCAAATGGAGTATAGATGATGACCTTGGGCTTATTCTGGGGAGGAGACACACATGAGAGTGCAAATGGCATGTAAATATAGTAGGAGTGGTATAAAGCTTAAAGATTACAAGTTTTGAGACCTCTGCATTGCTTAATAATACTGAACATGCATATCTTTGTCTTGTAGCTCACAACATAAGGTTTTTTTTTTGTTATCTAAAGAACATGTATAGGTTTAAATTTTCAAAATTATAATATATCTAATAGGTACTAAAAAACTATTACAGTGAAATAAATATTTATACGTTAAATATTTATCTTAATCTTGTGGGTAATCAAAATTTTTATATGAATGAGATTAATTTTTAATGACGTAATTATCAAAATTCTTAAAGTTAATATCTCTTTTAATTCATGTAAATTTCTATATACTTTAATAATCAAATAATTTATATCTTTGTTTTGAGATATAAATCAAATCTGAAGTTGATCTTCTTGTTCCACGTCAAGCACGTACGTACGTGCTGCTCTAACTAGTACTCTATAAAAGCTTGTTTAGAATATTCCTGTTGTTTGATACCATAGCATGTTATGGCTTTAAGAACATGGGCTAATTTCCTTTCAATTCCTGTAGTGGGCCAAACTTTCTTTTCAAAAAATGTCAACATTATAAGAAAGGTCGTAATGCACTAGCAGATAGTCTTGGGCCTAATAAGCTAACAAGCCCATATCCTCATCCAGAAAAACAAAACTATTAAATGATATTGCAGTTATATACAAAATTAATTTGATACTTTATATTTTTTTTCTAAGAAAATAAAAACTACTTTTTTGTTTTTTTACAAAACAGAAATTCAGCTCTAAAATAATAAGTGTATATTAATATAACAGAAGAGCCAAACTTGTAAACCAAACAAAGTGGTATACAAGTATTAGATTTCTGTCTTATTAATGCCTGGGGAAGATATTCTGCTTTCTGAGTAGAGGGAAATCTGTCATTGAGCAACAGAGACCACTTCACCCACTTCCCCAAAGAATACTTTATGGGTTCCTCTGATTTATTTATTCAGCGAGGCACCAAGCATCATGCCATGTTTCCAAATGTAAATCTAGTCCATTCAGATTTCAGAATCGACTTGTTTCCTCTAGTTTTACTGCATTGTTTCATAGTTTCACACATTTGACTGATGGAAGCCACAATGGGAGCTTAGAATACCCAAATCTGATTTGGTTCAACCAAGCTGTTTCCTCTAGTTCCACACATTGTTTCATAGTTTTACCCAAATCTGATTTAGAACTAATTGAATTGGTTAAAAGGACAATGGGTTCAAAATCCTTAATGTTCAGCATTCATCTGAATACAATAACCAAACTTAGCTTAACATATAAACTGATAGAATTTAACAAAGTGTTTTAAAATTTATCAGAAACCAAAGCGAAAAGGAAGCATTATTTACATATATTTAAAAAAAAAAAAAAAAAGGTGAATACAAGTACTTTTTCACTAAAAATACAAAATAGCAGAATACGCAAATTCAAAAGAAACTTCAAGACAGAAACCAACAAAGCAGAACTGAAATAATTCCCTCAGTTAAATGAATAGAGAAAGGATCAATCACAGAATTATCAGCATTAGCATGGTTCATACAAAAACATCATAGGGAACAATTCAGGGTATCAAAAAATCACAAAGTGGAAACTCAAATAAAAACACAAACCTCCCTATATAAATATAAAATCCCACAAAATAGATTAAAATTTAAGAAAATTAAAGAAGAAGAAGAAGAAAGCATATAAGGGTCAGATAAAATGTGGATAAAGACTATTCCTAGACCCACAAAAGGTCTCATAATGAGCTGGGATTACACATTTATCATCATCCCCAAAAACAACAAGAAGGCAAAAATAAAAAAGACCCACCTCCAAAATTTCATTGCAACAATCTAAAAGTACCTATATTTACACAAATATTTAATGACAAAAAAATAGACAAAGAGAAAAATTGATATAATTTACAGAGGATTTGCATCAGAGAAAGATACAGACACAGAGTATTGTATTGTGGAGATGAAAGGAAAGGAGAGTTGTTAGGATTATAAAAGTGGATGACAGTGTGGGATGAGGCGAGGCGGCTAGGGTTTAGGGTTGTAGGTTTCTTTCTTATTTACGATTATGACCCTGGGCTTAGGATAAAATTATAAGGTAATGTGGGCCGAGTTTTTAACAAAGTGTAGCCTTACGTTTTTTTACCACCACCCGCCCAGCCCCGGCCCAAAAGTAATGTTGGTCCCCTCACCAATAACTTTTTTTTTTTTTTTTTATTGAATCAGTAATATTTAAAACCTATAAGGCTATAACACGTCTGTTCCATGGTAGTTGTTTTTTGGCTTTTTGCTATCAGGTCATGATATCAATTAATTTTTAATATAGATGAAATTGAATAACATTTAACAATAATAAACTTAGTCAACCAATTGAGATAAGTACAATTCATTTTCTATTGAGGCCTCATGATCAAGGTGAGAAGCTATTTTCTCATCCCTTTTAGTTATTCATAGACTTAAAGTTTGTATTATTACTTTTATTTAATTAAAATTTAGAATATTCTTTGATTTTAGAGGGAACATGCTAATTAATCTCGAATTTTGTGATTAACCTCTAATGCAGTGATGATATTGTATGGGAGGTATTGCGGGAAAACATCTAGATGTCAAAATTACGACAGAAAGCTACCATAAAAAATAATTAATAAATATATGATAAAAAGCTTAATATCCCTCATTTTTATTACTTTATAATATGAAAAGAAAAAACATTAAACAGACGTGGGCTGAGCTTGAGTAGTTTCTATGTATATATATGTATCTATATCTATATAAAAAGAGTCAATTGATATGGCACTACAGTACTTTGGTTTATTCAATTCCCACTTTCTCTATTGTTACACATTTAGAGGTATCTCATTGAAGGAAAAATCTCTCATGTACCAAGCGCATGAGACCTGCCTCTCACAGGCAAATGGGTCCCACACATATAAGGTCCACTTGTTTGTGTGTCACATGGTCAATTTTTCTTTTAAATTTTTTGCCTGTGATGGTACTAAATTCCTCCTTTAGTCTCAACCAATACACCACACACACATTGCAGGAACACTCAGAACAGAATTATTAAGGGAATTCACACACACACACACAGTACACACAATTTTTACAGGGCACCAACCCCAACCTTTATTACTCAATATTCAAGTACAAAGGAAGCCTGAAAAATATACACGAAATTCTTTAAGCAAAATACACTTTCTAATGTTGACAGCCCTAACAACTTAAGCTATATGTACAAAAATAACTGTCACGATAGTTACTGCCAAGTAACTGCCCCCTGTCCAGGATTTGTTGCCGCATGTGGTCTGACTTAGGACACCTACAACTGATGTTGTCTTGGTCTGCTCTCCACGTTTCCAACCCTTACTTAGCAGGTCTGAACATCCAGCAAGCTTGGAACTGCCTGGTAATTGCTACTGTACACTCTGCACATGCCAGCCCATCAATCAACATATCATAAGGCTTCCACCTATGCTCCAGCAGCCCACACATGATTAACCCATCACGTTTTAAAAGCTTGGCCCTTGCCCAAGCCCTTCTCATCAGCATCACAGACCACATAACATGTCCATACTCAGCCCACCAAGTAACTGCTATCAGCCCACACATAAAAGTTCATGCATCCTGCCAGCACCAACTAGCCCAATGCCTTGCATATCCTAATATCATCACAGTAGCCCAGCACTGCGTTGCACACAAGCCACCAAGCCCACACATAAAGCAACCCAACCAAGCCACTATGCCATCAACCATCACCTAGGGTCAGCACCACCTGCTGCTGCTGCCCATCATCACCGAACCAATTTTGCCCACCATGGCTCACCACTTCCATGCCCTTGGGGCATCATGTGGAGCAAGGTGCCTTCACATGCTGCCCCTTCTCACGCTTATCAATCTGAATGCAATAGGGAGACTAGGCTTGTCCCCCTTAATGAGCTCTTAGGAGCTTCACTAGATAGGTATGAGGAGCAATTGGTGTCTTGAGAAAAAATTGAGCCATGTGACTAGCCTAATGTTGTCTAAGCACTCCAATTCCTCATGCCATCATCAGCAACATGAAAAACTCCAAACATTGTGAGAGGTTGGTCATATGCTCTGACACATGGGATACTAGCTCCTCATTGAATGTTTTATGGATCACAAACTCACACTTACATTTGCCTTCTTCTATTTTTTATTTTTTTTCAGCACTTGTGCTACAGTACTTGTGTTGAACTTGGTTATATAATAATTATAACCATCATAATTGTTGATGTGTTAAATTCTTATATGTCAAAATAAAATAATAAAATATCATACTGGAACCAAAGGTCTTGTAGTTGAATTGGCACTCCATAATGTACAAAGTACTTGGGGGTTTTAGGGGGAAAAGGGTTCGAGCTGCGGGATTAGCAGCATGTTGTAATTATTTCTCTTAAAAAAAAAAAAAATCATACTGGAACTACTTTTAACTAAAAAAGAAGGTATTGTGAAAAAACAAAGTGTTACATCCACAACATTTTCATAACAAATTTTAGGTGATAAATTGTTATTCTAATTTAAACTTAACAATAAAATCATTTTTTTACCCTCCAATAACAACACGTTACAACTTACTACTTATAATTTGAAATAAGAATGTTGTGAATATAGTATTTCTCTTGTGAAAATTTTAAGACATTTTATTGTTGTCATAATATTTTTACAACTGTTAAGGTGCCAATTCTTTACAAGTCAAAGTAAAATATAATAAAGTTATGAAGGTATTATGAAAATATTGTGTCATTCTTTGTGTTTCAATTTTTTTTTATTAGTCAATTTTTGTTGTGTCAAAATTCATTGTTTCATATATAGTTTTCTTGGGTTGAATTTTTGTATTTTTTTTATACACCATTTTAAGTAAAACACACATAGTTTTTGGTTTAGCCAATTTGTTGAGCCAAAATTCATAATTTTACGAACAGTTTTCTTGAGTTGATTTTTTCTAACACATTATTTAAGGTAAAAAACATAGTTTTACCAACAAAAAGAAAATTATGAAAAAAAGTGCTTCTCCCTTTTATGTTTGGGGTAGTTTCATCCCCCCAATTTTAAAGTTGAATAATTTCCTCATTTATATTTTGTAAACAAGTATATAGCCCTTGCTGCTACTCTCTTAGTTAAACTCTAATAAAATCTTTTGATTCCTAGAATATTTCATTGTGCAATATCTAAAATGCCTCACTAAATTTTAATGTCCCAAAAATTTTATTTGTGTATTTTGTGTTTTATGTGTTAGTCATACTTAAAAAGTAAAAATGGTGATGTATGGTATTCAATTTGTTACCTAGAGAACACTAATTTATTAGTGGTTTAAATATTTTAGATTTATAATTTTATATAATAGAAATTTCAATGACATATGTCTTTTGTTATTTTGTTCTTATTTTTTATTTGTTTTCTTTCTTAAAAAGGCGCTCATTAAAAATTGAGTTAGCTAAGCATTGTAATTAGGCTCATAAAATAAAATGATAAAGAAAGAAGTATGAATAACAAAATATTTATTACAAATTGTAGTAGGTATTCAATTTAATGAAGAATTTCAATTGTAGCATATGTTATTATTTATTATGAAAATTTAAAAATTGTGACAATGTTTTATCAACACTTAGTTATTTATTGTTGGAAAATGATGACATTTATTATCATCCTTAGTAGATGTTTTTTTGCAAGTAGATACTATCATTAGTAAATAGGTTCTAAGAAATGAAAAAGTATTTTGTATCAAATGATACTACGTTGTCCATATCAAATATACGAGAGAAATATGGAGTCTTTTGTCCAAATATTGCTAAAAACCAAGTTTTTTAGGATTATAGGTACTGTTGAAAGTTATTTAGGGGATTGAGGAGAGAGACTGAATTTCGGCAACAGTGTTGCCGAAATTCTAAGAAAAGTAGGAGAGAGAAAGAGGGAAAAGGTGGAGAGAGAAAAACTGGAATTTCGGTAACAGTGTTATCGAAATTCTGCTGCCCAACTTCTGCCCGTGCGCGAGTGTGTGCGCGAAAATAAATGACGAATTTCGGTACCGCTGTTGCCGAAAATGCAGGAAAAAAAAATGGAAAATTTCGGTAACGGCTATACCGAAATTGGGGAATAAAAAATAAAAAAATAAAAAACCCACAATTTCGGTACTGCCAATACCGAAATTGGGGGAAGAAAAAAAAAAAAAAACCCAATTTCGGTAATGGCTATACCGAAATTGGGGAAGAAAAAAAAAAAAACCCAATTTCGGTAATCGCTATACCGAAGTTGAAAAAAAAAAAAAAAAAAAAAAGGAAAAGAAGACAATTTCGGTACTGCACACAGTGCACAGTACCGAAATTGTCTTCTTTTCTTCTTTCAATTTTGGTACTGCCTAGTACCGAAATTTTTTTTTTTTTTTTTTTTTTTCAATTTCGGTATTGCTAATACTGAAATTTTTTTTTTCCCCTGGGTTCGGTATTGCCAGTACCGAAATTGTCTTTTTTTTTCGCTTTCAGTATTTTTTTTTAGAAATGATACGTCAACAATATTTTCACAACATTTTTACAACAAATTCTATTTGGCAAGTTGCTACTGGTTGTTATTGTTGGGGCAAAAAAGTAATCTTAGTGTTAGGTTCAAATTTAAACCAATAACAACCAACTACTTATGATTTGGTGTGAAAATGTTATAAAAATATTGTGAACGTAGTATTTCTTCCCCAGCCCCTGCCCGTGCGCGAGTGACCGAAGGAAAAAGGGAAGAAATAATAAAAACAATTGTGGAATTTCGGTAATGGCAATACTGAAATTGGGGAAGAAAAAAAAAAAAGATGCTACGTTCACAATATTTTTATAAAATTTTCACACCAAATCATAAGTGGTTGGTTGTTATTGGTTTAAATTTGAACCTAACACTAAGATTACTTTTTTGCCCCAACAATAACAACCAGTAACAACTTGCCACATAGAATTTGTTGTAAAAATATTGTGAAAATGTTGTTGACGTATCATTGCTAAAAAAAAATAATGAAAGCGAAAAAAAAACAATTTCGGTACTGGCAATACCGAAATTGGGTAAGGGGAAAAAAAAACAATTTGGGTACTAGCAATACCGAAAAAAAAAAAAAAAAAATTTCGGTACTGGGCAGTACCGAAATTGAAAGAAAGAAGAAAGAAAAGAAGACAATTTCGGTACTGTGCACTGTGCAGTACCGAAATTGTTTTTTTTTTTTTTTTTTTTTTTTTTTTTTTTTTTCGATTTTATATTCGTGGTACCGAAATTGGTTTTTTTTTTTTTTTTCTTCCCCAATTTCGGTATAGCCATTATCGAAATTGGGTTTTTTTCCCCAATTTCGGTATAGCCATTACCGAAATTGGGTTTTTTTTTTTTTTTTTCTTCCCCAATTTTGGTATTGGCAGTACCAAAATTGCGGGTTTTTTATTTTTCTATTTTTTATTCCCCAATTTCGGTATAGCCGTTACCGAAATTCTCCAATTTTTTTTTCCTGCATTTTCGGCAACAGCGGTACCGAAATTCGTCATTTATTTTCGCGCACACACTCGCGCACGGGCAGAAGTTGGGCAGCAGAATTTCGGTAACACTGTTACCGAAATTCCAGTTTTTCTCTCTCCACCTTTTCCCTCTTTCTCTCTCCTACTTTTCTTAGAATTTCGGCAACACTGTTGCCGAAATTCAGTCTCTCTCCTCAATCCCCTAAATAACTTTCAACAGTACCTATAATCCTAAAAAACTTGGTTTTTAGCAATATTTGGACAAAAGACTCGAGAAATATGTGCAAAACATAGTTTTTCAATTGTTAGTGTTGGAAAAACATAATTTTTATCACATACAAAAGATAGGCAGTAGAAAATTAACAGATCTATTTCATTCGCAATTGTTAATATGTACTATGTAAATTTCAAAATTCAAGAACAAGAGAAAGTACCTTGGTGCTGTAAAAAATCAAAGATTATAATACTTTTAATTTTCACTCAAATTCCACTTCCATCCAAGAAGTGTGGTTTCTCAATCAGTTTACATGTATGTGTTCAAGGGAGAATAATAGAGTAACTTACACTCACGTACACACCATTTCATTCCTTAAAAATCTTATGAAATTTTGTATGTTTCTCTCCTTATATCTAACTGATTATCTAATTGAATTAGCCTTTTGGGCCATTCCAATTGGACTTTAGTATGTGGCCTAGAGTGGGATCAAAAGGGAACAAATAAGACTCTACCTCTAATGGGTCTTGGGCTTTTCTGTCAATTCTAAAAAGTCCAAAATTACTATTAATTATATTTAATACCACTCTATAAATATAATTGCACTCTAGGCCTTATTAATAAATTATATCTAAAGATTTTATTATGCATGCAACTCCTTCATAAAAAAATTCGTAGTAATACAGAGTTATGAATGTTGACTGTCACTTTGAAGATTACTATATCTTAATCCTTGAGTATCCAGTTTAATCCTTTAAGTTAATTATCGTATATTTATGAAATCCAATTTCATAAAAATATACTTAGTAACTTCTTACTAAAGTAGTTAGGCCTAACATTCTGAATAACCAAATCCATTAAACTTATCTCAAGGGAATATTTTATTTCTCCTTTAAGAGATTATAAATTCCATCTTAAGAATATATAGTCCATCAACATTAAATGTGGCTGCCTAACATTAAATGTGGTTGCCCAACATACTAAGGTTTTGATCGTGACTTTAGATCTCACTCCTGGTATATCAAAGTAACCTACACTTCACGATCAGATTCATTATTCTTTTAAGATTAAGAGTTCATGTAAATAAAAATCGTGAGATTTATTTGACAGTTGTTGGTAGAATAATAAATCTCACAGCGGTCCAGTTCAATATGTCGTAACTCTTAAAACATATCAACCAGAAGTCTCCATTTCCATGATCAAGATAATTCATCTTAGTTGATATATTATAGTTTTCGTAGATGAAATGTCCAATTTCATCACCAATTACGAACTAAAATTTTGAGTTTACAAAGAATTTATGATTTATATCTTCTGTCCTAAAGACTATTGTGTACTAATCTAACTCCCATTTCCTCCAAATGTGACTTAAAAGTCCTTTGGGGCAAGTAAATGGATCTACTAGATTACTTGTACTATCAATCTTTGCTAGTCTTACATCTCCTCGAGCAACAATGTCTAGAATGATGTGGTACACTTTTCTATGCGCTTTCCTTTCTTGTAATTCCTTGGATCCTTAGATTGTGCAACTGCTTCACTATTGCCGCAGAATAATGTGATTGAAACTTGCTCCATTCTCATAACACCAAGATCAGAAAAGAATTTCTTGAGCCAAACAGCTTCCTTTGCCACTTAACAAGTAGCAACATATTCAGCTTTCATGGTAAAATTGGCAATACAAGATTACTTAACACTTCTCCAACTTATGACTCCAACTCCTAAGGTGAACACACAACCTGAAGTGGACTTTCTAAATCTAAATCTGATTGAAAATCTCGGTAAACAAGCATATAATCTCTCATTCTCCTTAGATACTTGAGAATATGCTTTATAGCATACCAATATTTAAGTCCTAGATTTGATTGATATTGGCTGACCACGCCAACTAAATAACAGATATTTGACCTAGTACATAGCATGACATACGTGAGACTTCTCACTTCAGAAGCATAGAGAACTTGTCTCATCATATCTTCTTCCTCAAGAGTTTTAGGTCTTTGGTCATCAAATAAAGGAACTCTAGGTCTGAAAGGAAGTAACCATTTCTTGGAGTTTTGCATGCTAAAACATTCTAGAACATTATCTATATATCTAGCTTGTGACAAGCCTAACATTCTATTCTTTCGATCTCGTCAAAGCTTGATTCTTAAAATAAAGTTAGCTTCGCATAAGTCCTTCATATCAAATTGACTTGACAACCAAATCTTTACTGATGACATTATCCCTACATCATTTCCAATGAATAGAATATCATCAACATAAAGTACTAGGAACATTACTACTTTATCTTGATGTCTTTTGTACACACATGGTTCATCCAGATTTTGTTCAAAACCAAATGATTTGATTGCTTGATAAAATCTGATGTTCTGTGATTTAGATGCTTGCTTATGTCCATAAATGAACATTTTCAACTTGCATACCATATGCTTTTGGTTCTTTGCTATGAAACCTTCCGGTTATATCATATAGATTTCTTCTTCAAGATTGCCATTAAAAAATGCAGTCTTAACATCCATTTGCCAAATCTCATAATCATAATGAAGAGCAATGGATAAGAGAATTTTGATAGATTTAAGCATGGCTATTGACGAAAAAGTTTCCTCATAGTCAATACCTTCTTTTTGTGTATACCCTTTCGCCACTAGTCTTGCTTTAAAAGTTTCAACCTTTCCATTTATCCCTTTCTTCCTCTTGTAAACCCATTTGCAACCAACATGTTCTATGCCATTAGGTGTATTTATTAGATCCCATACTTGATTGTACTACATAAAATCCAATTTAGATTTCATAGCTTTGACCCAACACTACAACAAAATGTATTTTTAGTGAGGAAAAAATTCGTAACTAAAAGTCCAGTTTTTTGTCACTAAGAACTTTCAGCGACGAAATCGGACTTTTAGCAACGAAACTTATTTCGTCGCTGAAACCCTATCACTAAAAGTCCTAGTGACAAAAAATTTTGTCACTACAAGTTTGATTTATTTCAAAAAGAAAAAACTTTTAGTAACGAAAACGTTTCTTCGCTAAATGTTTTTCTTGCTAAAAACACTATTCAGTAGCGAAAATATTCCGTTACTAAAATCACTTTAGTTTATTAAATTATATTTAGTGACAAAAAATTTCATCACTAAAACTATATTCAGGTACATATAGTGACGAAAAAATTCGTCACTAAAACTATTTTTAAGAAAATCAAGGCACATATAGTGACGAAAATTTTCGCCACTAAAACTATTTCTTACAAATTTTGCTACATTTAATGACGAAATATTTCGTCACTAAAACAATTTTTTGTTACTATATTTGTGATGAAAAAATTCATCCCTAAAACTTATTTTCTATTTTTATTTTTTTCATAACTTTGATATTAACCTGTAACCTGTTATTACATTATTAAAATCTCAAATTTAAATAACACATTTATTTCAACAAAACATTTAAAAAAAAAAAAAAAGATCTATACATTCCACAAGTAAAACATAAAAGAAGTATCCAATTCAAACTTCTTCCATAAAATAATTGTTTGCAACACATACAATAACTTAAGATGTTTTATAGCAATACAACAAGTGTAGCATAATATAATTAGAACTAATGGAAGATGTCCTCATATGTCTTCAAGTAATGCCAAAAGTAAATCCTCTAAAAGCCACCAATAAGAAATCTGCACAAATATAAAAATACTGCATTAAAATCATAAAGTAAACACATTAACTATGTTATAAGAAACATTTCTAACAATGCATTTAGAGTAATAACACCAATGAATCAAAATCATAACTCCTAATGTATACGTTGTAGAAAGTAAATATAGATTTTCAAGTGTAATATAATACAATTAGTTTCAAATAATACATAAAAAAAAGTAGTCACACCATGTAGTACGGGTCAATTGCTAAAATAAAATACTAACCAATAAATGTTTTAACTTGAAGACGAACCACCCTCATAGGTAAGAGCGTTATCATAATCATTTCTCCTTAAAAAATTAAGAAATCCTTTTGGACCTCTTCTTGTTTAGCTCGCGCCTCTTGCTCCCTAGCTTGCTCCTCTTGCTCCCTAGCTTGCACTTCTTGGTTCCTAACTCTTGACTCTTTGAGCTCAATTATCTCATTTTCTAGCCATTGGATATACTCCACTAAGGAACTAGATGAAGTGGTGGTTACTAGAGAAGAGAAAGGTCTCATGCCAAGTCCTTTTACAATACCAGACTTCATCTTAAAAACCAAGTTTGAGATCTCTTCTTATGTTAGGGGAATTGCATTAGGATCTTGACAATGATCCTCTTGCACTTTTAGAATAGTTTCCTATCATTTGAAAGAGAGAAAGAAACAAACAATCACAATATTAATACTACATATATCATAGCTTTACAAACACGATAGGGATGGAATCATACACATACATATGTCACTTCATCCTCATGGTATATCCACATATTTGTATCCACAATACCTTATGAGGAATCTTCTTACCTTGGTCACATATATCCTTGTACCTAGGCGCCTCACACACCGAAAATTTATCAAGATTTTCATTTTCCTTCCAAAATCATGCACAATCATTTTTGCATGCATCTATATGCTCGTATAACATGCCCAAGTCAAGTAATATCTTCTTTGCTTCATAAGTTAACCTTGGAACCAAGTTATCTTTCGGTAAAATCTTTGTCAGCAATTCTAGCATCATATCAAGTCCTTTATTACTTAAACTGGTCATTACTTTTACATTTAACATCTCAATAACAAACTTTAAGATACTATAATCAGTACAACCCGGATACAACTCACGCTTTGCATCTTCCTCAAGTTTGTCAAAATTATGCACTTCCTCATTTTCGGTTGCATTTCTTGGTTCCCCTCTAATTTGGTCACCTACCAAGGCATCGATACCATCCATATGATCACCATCCAACATTTCATTATCATGAGTTTTCTCGTTCAATACACGGGGTTCTCCATGATTATTCCAATTAATGTAAGATTGCATAATACCACAATAAAGCAAATGTATATGCACAGTTTAAGGAGATTGTCGATAGCAATTCACACAGTGAATACATAGACACTAAATATTACCACTACAGTTCACAACCACTCTTGCAAAATTAATAAATGCATTGACCCCTTCAATATATGGATGACTTAATCTGCCATCAGGTGTCTTACCAATTGTCATCCAACTTTTATCCATGTTCGACTACAATTGCAAAGTAAACGCTACTTTAGTAAAATAAGGACAGCTCATGCATAATGTATTCTAACATCTAAGTCTATAAGTTACTTAGATAAAGTGCTATCTCATTCATGAATGCATAAGTCTATATTAATACTTAAACACTCCCAATATTAGTATAACCCACCTTATAACACCATGCAAGCCATCTGCTTGCTCTAACACAACAACCCACCATAAAATCAATCACAAGCATTACAAGTATAGAGTGTTTACAAATATTAAAATCAATTAAAATACTATTCATCACATTTAATCAACAAATTCCATTCACATTTGTAAGAAACTAAAAACACTCTCAATATTAATTTAAACTACCTTATAACACCATGCAAGCCAACCGCTTGCTCCAACACAAAAACCCATCACAAATCCAATTTCCAACATCACAAGTATAGAGTTTATAAGTATTGAAATCTGATAAAGAAATATTTATCACATCTAATTAACAATACTCATTCACATTTGCAAGAATTGAAAAAATACTCCTAATATGAATTTAAACCACCTTATAACACCATGCAAGCCACCCACTTACTCCAACACAAAAACTCACCACAAATCCAATTTCTAACATCACAAGTATAGAGTTTACAAGTATTGAAATCTAATAAAGTAATATTCATCACATCTAATTAACAATACTCATTCACATTTGCAAGAATTGAAAAAACACTCATAATATGTATTTAAGCCACCTTATAACACCGTGCAAGCCATCCGCTTGCTCCAACATAACATACCACCACAAATCCAATTTCCAACATCATAAGTATAGAGTTTTATAAGTTTTTAACTAAAATTTACTTACTTTCCTTAAGCTAAGCTTACAACTTTAAGAAAAAAATCCAAAGTTATTGCAAACAATGTGTATTTAGCCTGCAAAAGAAAAGTTAAATTTATAAATACTTCGGTCTTGAAAATGATCCTATAATAATAAAAAGAAGAAGTGAAGACACCGGCCCAGGAGTAACAAATCACTAGTTTTTGCCAAAGGGACACTCACAGTTGAAATGCTTTCCTACAAAAAGAGAAACAAAATTGAAAATTGAGGAGCACAAAAAATAATCTAAAATAACTAACTAAACCATAAAACAAAGAGAAAAAAAAAAAAAAAACGTTATAACTGGAAGACATAATGAAATTGAGTCCTTAATGATAACTTCTCTTTGGTGTTCAGCTACTCAATTGCTTAAATACTATAATCGGAATTCTGTTTCTTTCATCCTACAATGCATTATCACAGTATCTAATGGTGTCACACTACATTTTCTCTTCTAAACCAAACAAAATTTTCTCACAATTCTAACACAAGCATCATAGCAAACAATTTTTTTTCTCAGAACCCATACAATTTCTCCTCTTCTTCACAATGTCAACTGCCTATCTATCATTTCTCAATCAAATTTCTCAGAATCTAAACACAGCTCAAATATTACACAAAAAATAGAAGAAAAAAAAAAGCACCGTGAGCCTTGAGAACACAGAGGATCTTGCTTCCAGTGACAAACCCTTCTTGGCGAATTTATATATGTTCTCCCCCAACTACAAAACCCAAAAAAGAAACCCGAAAAAGAAAATAAAAAATAAATGACAAAAACCCAAAAAAGAAAATAAAAAAGAAAAGGAAATAAAAAACCTAATCTTGAGATGACCCAGAAAGTTAAATTAAATTCAAAGCAAAAGGGTCTTATTTAATTCCAAAAAAAAAAAAATCTGAGTAACCAAACAGAGAATAAACCCAGATGAAATTGACAATTTTGTTCATAAATATACCTGTAGAGAATGATCTGGGAGCAGTGAGAATGAAAGAAGTGAAATGGGAGAAGAAGCATCGCCAACGCGAAGCATGGCCTGAGCGTCGCGAAGCGTCAGCTGAGCTCGCCGGTGTTATAGCGTCACCAAAGCTCGCCAGTGTTGGAGCGTCATCGAAGCTTGCCGATTGGTATCGGTGTGAATATCGGTTTGATTTGGAGTGGGTATGGGTATCGGTGTGAGGGAGTGGGAATGGGTACTGCCGAATGAGTGAGGGAAAAAAAAAAGAGTAAAGTGCTATATATAGGACATCTATAGCAACAAATTCAGTTTCGTCACTATTTATTACCTTTAGCAATGAATCCGAGTTCGTCACAGATGCTCCACAAAATCATGTGTTTTTCTTTTCAGTGACGAAGCATTTTCATCACTATTTGTCTTCTTCAGCGATGAAACTAGTTTCGTCACTAAAAGCATGGCAGCAGCAGCACCTTTTGCGACGAAATTGTTTCGTCGCAAAAACTAGAACTTTTAGCGAGTAGTAGCTCCATTTATTTCGCGCCTACACTTTTAATTGGCGCCCCTAATTCAACACCTCTATAGCGATGAAATCTATGTTTCGTCGCTAAATGTATCTATAGTGACCAATTTAGTTTCATCGCTATTCATTGCCTTTAGTGACGAATCTGAGTTCGTTGCAGATGGTCTCCACAAATCTCGTGTTTTTCTTTTCCGCGACGAAGTATTTTCATCGCTAATTGTCTCTTTCAACGGTGAACATATTTCGTCACTAAAAGCATAATTACCAGCATCTTTAGCGACGAAATTGTTTTATTGCAAAAAACTAGAACTTTTAGCGACGAAAAAGTCGTCGCTGTAGATCCATTTTGGTTTTGCGCTTGCCCTTTTGCTTCGCACCTCTAATTCAACATCCCCTATAGCGACGAAATCAATTTTTCGTCACTATATGGTACTTTTTTGCGACAAAAAAAAATTTTCCTCACTAAAATTCGTCACCGTAGTTACATTTTGTTGTAGTGCAATGATGTGCAGCTATATCGTTCATTGCCTCTTTATAAGTGTAAGGATCAGATTCAGCCTCTTCTGGGATATCTTCATAAGTTTCTCCCAGACCTATAAATTTTATAGGTGGCCTAACAATCCTCCCACTATGATGAGGCTCTTGTGTACTAGTCATCTCATGAGTAATATCTTGTGGTGTATCCAATACAACCATATCATTCCTAGTTTCATCCAATGATTGTTCAATTACAGGTTCATTCATTTCAGCCAAAACAACTCTACTTTTAGGAGTAAAATTATTCTTATAGTCATTTTCCAAAAATTTAGCATTTGTACTAACTAATACTTTGTTATCATAATGACTATATAATAAATAACCCCTAATTTCTTTTGGATAACTCACAAGCAAACATACTTCTGATTTTGGTTCTAATTTATCAGGCTTCCCTTTTAGCACATGTGCTGGACAACCCTATATGTGGAGATATCTCATACTAGGCTTATGCTCACTCCACAATTTCATGGGTGTTTTGGAAACAGATTTTGATGGAACTAAGTTTAAAAAATGTATTCAAGTCATACCCCCAAAAATAAATTGGTAGAGTCAAATAACTCATCATGGATCTAACCAAATCTAAAAGAGTCATATTCCTTCTTTCTACTACACCATTTTGTTGTGGTGTTCTAGGTGTTGTCAAGTGAGATCCATTTTTAGTTAAGTAATCCTTGAAATCCCTAAGAAGGCATTCACCACCACGATCAGATCGAATGACCTTTATGTGTTTAGCTAATTGATTCTCTACTTTAGCCCTAAATTCTTTGAACTTTTCAAAAGCTTCAGACTTCCGTTTCATTAGGTACACATAACCAAATCTAAAGTAATCATCAGTGAAAGTAATGAAATACTCATAACCACCTTTTGCTTAGGTTGACATAGGACCATATATATTTGAATGTACTAGTTCTAGCAAATCTTTAGCTCTATTTCCTTTTGCATTAAAAAGTGTTTTAGTCATTTTATCTTCCAAGCAGGATTCGTAGATTGGAAATTCATTAAAATCTAATGGTTCTAAAAGCCCATCTTTAACCAGTCTTTGGATCCTATTTGAATTAATATGACCTAAATGTAAATGCCAAAGATATGCATCACTAGTAGAAGGAAACGTTCTCTTTAATGATTTTACATGTGAATTATTATCTAATTCATAATTGCATAATTCATGCTTATCAGGAGTTAAAATATAAAGACCATCAACAATGTTGCTAGAATAGATAAACACTTTATCCTTCTTTATTACAACATTGTCTTTTAGGATAATACAATATCCATGTTTACCTAAATAAGTTGCAGAAATTAAATTTCTACGAATATTAGATACATACAAACAATCTTCCAATATTAAAACTTTAGAATCAAAGCATAAATTAAACACTTCAACAGCTACAATTGGAATTTTGCTCCCATTAGCCAAAGTAAGAAACATTTCTCCCTCATTCAGCTTTCTGATCTCCTAGAACCCCTACAAAGAATTGCAGATATGATTAGTATAACTTGAATCCACACACTAGGAATCCGTGAGATTTTGTATTAAACAAATTTCACGAAGGAATGAACTTTTCATACCTTTATTCTTGGTCGCTCTAAATATTGGACAATTCCTTTTCCAATGACCTTTTTCGCCACAATGAAAACACTTTCCTTTGGTGTAATCCTTTTTCTTTTCCTTGTTGGCAACTCCTAAAGCAATTTTTTTACCATCTTGCTTGGTGAAGTCCTTCTTTTTCTTCTTTTTACCCTTGCCTTTTGACTTAGGTTGAAAAGTAGAAGCTTCAACCATGTTAGCATCAACACTGGATGTACCAAGAATGCCTTCCGCCACCACTAACTCATTCATTAATTCAAACAATGTATAAATCTTTTTGGTCATGTTATAATTAGGTCTAAATTCCTTGAATGATTCTGGTAGTGATTGGAGTATCATATCCACTTGGGATTCTCCATCAATGTCGGCACCTAAAACCTCCAGTGTATTCAGATGAGAGATCATCCTAAGACAATGTTCCATTACTGAAGTACCTTCAGCCATTTTGGTATTATAAATTTGCCTCATAGTTTCTTGCCTAGTAGAACGGCTTTGCTTACCAAACATCTCATTTAGACTTAGCAATATTATGCCCGAAGCTAGTTCTAAATCCTGTATTTGATGCTGTAGAACATTTGAAATTGATGCTAAGATATAGCACTTGGCCATCACATTAGATTTCTGCCAATGATCATATCGCTGTTTTTCCTTAAGAAGAGAATTTAATGATAGAAAGTTAGGACAAGGTCGACCACGCACATACTTGTGCTCATCAGTATTAAAAATAATGTCCAAATTTCTTTTCCAGTTAACATAGTTGGATCCAATCAGTTTGTTTTGATTAAGAATAGCAACAAGTGGGCTAAAAGATGCCATGATTTAGATCTGAAAATAGCAAACATGAATATAATAAGGAAACCAGACATTATCAATTTAGTATATAAACATATGATATGGAACCTCAATAAAACCATAACATGAAATATGTAACAACAACCTAATCCCATGTTTAAAATTCCTTGGTAGCAAGTAAATTATAAGCACTATGACTGATTGAGAACTATTCTCATTATTAGTGCTATCACGATAACTTTTATTAAATACTAATAATATGTTGTATTTCCTTTAGCCTCTAAGTAATAATGACATAGCTTTGTAGGGAGGTTGACATTAAACTTAGTCTAGTGTACACCATGCCTGAAATATATGTGAGTCATTAAGTGACTCCACGGTAGTGTGATTGTTCTTAATGTAAAAACACATATCATCCATCATTAAGAAGTTTAATCTGTAGTGCCATGAATTAAACACCCTCCGTTGGGAGCAAGGCATATATCCCAAGGTGAGGTGCTTAATCACACTACTATAAACCGACAATGGAGACTATGAGAGTCAACCCTTGAATCTCTCTCCCATTAGAAATTTTAAAAGAAAAGTTTTTATTTGGAAAACATGTGTAATCTCATCACATATAGCTATGCACTTTGAAAATGTGAAAACACTAAGAAAAATTCAAAATTCATAGCTTTTGATTAATTGAATGTATTTCCCGATCGATTGAAAAAACTAAAAAAAAAAAAATTTGTACCAAACTTTCTTCCTGGCTCAATTGGTACTCAATCGTTGCTTGATCGACCGAAAAAGAATATTCGATCGATCGACTCGCAATTGAGAGTTAATCGAATTGGATAGAAGGTTCCTATCTCACTTGATTGATCGAAAGTAATTTTTGATCAATTGAAACACGTGAAACTTGAATTTTCAAGAATTTTTTTGAAGTTTTTTTCAACGGTTTTCATGAGTAAACTTCTATCATATGAACATAATAGATTGAGTTTGAGATCAAAAATTGAATTCCATTGATGCTATAGCCTTAAAGTTCAATCTGACACACATAATATCAAACTTAAACAACATCATAACATCAATATCAGTTTTCATCAAACAAATATTTCAATAATCATGTAGAAAATTGATTGTATAATCTTCTAACAACATGAAATTACTATTTTTGATTCCAAAACTCACAAAACATGTTATACAAATTTGAAATTAAAGACCGCTCTGATACCAATTGTTGGAAAAGCATAGTTTGTATCGCATACAAAACATACGCAGTGAAAAATTAACGAATTTACTTCATTCATAATTGTTAACATGTATTATGTAAATTTTAGGATTCAAGAACAAGAGAGAGTACCTTGGTACGATGAAATTCAAAACTAAAGATTATAAGTACTCGGAACACTTTTAATTTTCACTCTAATTCCACTTCTGTCCAAGAAGTGTGGTCTCTCAATTAGTTTACACGTATGTGTTAAGGGAGAATAATAGAGTGGTTTACACTCACATACACACCATTTCATTCCTTAAAAACCTTATAAAATTCTGTATAGTTCTCTCCTTATATCTAACTAAAAATCTAATTGAACTAACCTTTTAAGCTATTTTAATTGGGCTTTAGTATGTGGCTTGGAGTGGGACCAAAATGGAACAAATAAGACTCTAGCTCCAATGGGCCTTGGGCTTTTCTGTCAACTCCTGACAAGTCTAAAGTTACCATTAATTATATTTAATACCACTATATAAATATAATTACATTCTAGGCCTTATTAATAAATTATATCCCAAGATTTTATTATACATGCAACTCCTTCTTAAAAATATTCATAGTAATACAAAGTCATGAATGTTGACTGCCACTTTGAAGATTACTACATCTTAATCCTTGAGTACCTGATTCAATTTTTTAAGTTATTCATCATATATTTATGAAATCCAACTTCATAAATATATACTTTAGTAATTTCTTATTAAAGTAGTTAGGCCTAACATTCTGAATAACCATACCCATTAAACTTATCTCAAAAGAATATTTTATATTTCTGTTAAGAGATTATAAATTTCATCTTGAAAATATATGTTCCATCAACATTAAATGTGGTTGCTCAACATACTGAGATTTTAATCGTGACTTTAAATCTCACTCTTGATATATCAAAGTAACCTACACTTTATGATCAAGTTAATTATTCTCTCAGGATTAAGAGTTCATGTAAATATAAGTTATGAAATTTATTATTCATTTGACAGTCGTTGGTAGAATAATAAATTTCACAGCGATCCAATTCAATGTCTTAACTCTTAAAACATATCAACTAGAAGTCTCCACTTCCATGATCAAGATAACTCATGTTAGTTGATATGCTATAGTCTTCGTAAATGAAATGTCCAATTTCATCACCAACTACAAACTAAAATTCTGAGTTTACAAAGAACTTGTGATTTATATTTTCTGTAATTAAATCACATAAATCATATACAATTCATCTCATGGACTGTATGATAATGTCCAAATATTTATACTACCATTATTTTAGATAATAATAAAATAACTTTATTAATCACAACATAATGTCATACATAATGTTATATATAGCATCATGCAATAGGATTTAATGGGTACATATCCTAACAGTTAGTGGATTAGTTATTTTTTGCTGACATGTCTCACACTTGTTGAATTTTAATACTACTGACATTATCAAACTAAATAGATTATCATATGTTAAATAACTATTCTAAATTTAAATAGATGGTTTGATACTACTTCAAAAAATAATTGCTATTTTAAATTTTCTCACTCAAGGGGTAGCACTTGCTTTGCACATGCAACCCTGACTAGTTATAATTAATAACGTCAATGTTTCATGTGGATGTGAGTAATCAAAAATTGGTAGAGCTTATAAATTTTTTTTAAAAATTAATAATTCGGAGTGAAAAAAGTGTTGTCTTATTATATTATTTCAATTTTTGCAAGTTATACAACGAAATGCATGCGTTGTCATCTGTACATACATGCGACAAATTTTAATGATTCCCATATTTTAAAATTCCACATAAAAATATAAAAAAAAAAGAAAAAAATTTTATAACTAATTGTTAAACATGTTAGATTTCAACTTGTTAAGCACTGAATTAACTATAAAAAGTGCATACCACATGTTTAGATCTTTTTACACTCAGGAGAGTTTGGAGAGGGTTCAAATGATCATGATATTAAGCACAATAGGATTTCCATGAACCAAATAAATAAATAATTTTATTCTTCACACACATCTAAGCTTTTGTGTTTAAGAATGGCAACGAGTCGGGCTTGGAGTAGGTTTCTTTATGCCTGAACCCATCCCTGAAACCCAAACCCACCCTATTTGGCCCCCGCGGGCCTCGCCCAGATTTGCCACATTAAGGCTCAATCTTAAGTCCATGAAGGGCTTGAACTGTGACCCAATTTTTTTTTTTTTTTTTAAAAATCAATAGTATTTGACAGCAAAATCACACAAATTTACAATAATTTAAATTTAGATTTCTCATTTTCCCTTTCAAAATCACAAACCCAAATATAGAAATCCTAAATACATAACCTTCAAAATACATTTGAAAATGAAATAATACATAAAAATCACAAACTCAAATACATAAATCCTAAATACATAACCCAAATACATAAAAATTCTTCATTTTTCCTTTTACACCGACACAAAACAACAAAATCTGCCCTTTACAACTTAAAAGATACCACTATTTCAACCCCTCCAAAACTCCAAAAACTAAACCACAAGACACTTGGAAGACCCAACAAAAATTTCTCCTTTTTCCAATCAAGGTGACGTGAGGGAGGCAGAGTGGACAAAGCGGCATTTGTGGTGAGGAGGAGGAGTGAGCGACGCAGTGAGGGAGGCAAGGAGGAGGGAGTGGCAAGGTGAAGGAGTGAGCAGTGTAGTGAGAGGCAGGGAGGGAGCGATGAGGTGGAAGATTGAGCGACATGGTGAGAGACAGGGAGGATGGACTGGTGAGGTGGAGCAAAGACCGATGACGACGAGGTGGAGGAGGGTGGCGGCAGCAAGTGGGAGTGAGAGTGAAGGAGAGAGGGAGGTGGTTGGACTTGAGAGTGAGTGACGAAGGATTAGGATTAAGGTTAGAAATAGTTAGAATTTATAGTTGGGGTTTAAAAAAAAAAAAAATGTATGCGGGTCGGGTTTGGGGCAAGTATGCAAAATACCCGCACCTAACCCGAAACTGTTTCGGGTTGGGTTTTTAAAACCTAAACCTGCCCCATTCACGTAGTGGGTTGGGTTTTATCAGACCCATTATGGTCGGGTTAGGTTAGGTCGAGTACCTGCAGGTCAAGCAATTTTTGCCATTCTTATTTTTGTTCAAAGAAAAATATTTTCAATTCTATGTTAATTTGAACCAATTATGCTTTATATTAACTTTGAAAAGAGCATGCCACATCTTTAGATCTTTTTAGGACGGAGAGAGAATATATGGGGAAGGTTCAAATGACCATGCTATTAAACACAATAGGACTCTCACGAACCAAATAAATAGCTTCTTTACACAGATCTAAGCCTTTATGTCCAAAGAAAAATATTTTGAATTCGAAAATGTAAGTTGCATTAAAGAATAATTTTATAAATTCATCATCGCTATTGTTAGGTTTTAAAAGTTTAGAACAATTGGAAAATTGTGATCACAAACTTGTTTAGATATAGATTCCTGAGTCTATAGGTATAATTAGATGATGCTTAAGATGCTGCAAGTCAAAATACAAGAAAAATGAAGTTGCAGGTTCAGGAAATTCAAAACACTTCAGGTTTGATCGATCAAGAAGAAGGCTCGACCCGATCGAGACATGGATTTGCAGAATTTTATCTTGGCCTAACAGCTCACTAAGTCCATTAAGTTATTAGGGTTTCAGATCTCATTCTCCTAATATTTAAAAGGAAACCTTAAGGCACATTTTGAAGAGACTTTGGAGGTGTTCTTTTGAGATCTAAATGGTACTTTGCCTACTGCTTTCAAAGTCAATACCAGAAATCATTCTCATACTATTAGAACTAGTAGATATAAAGTTGCTGCTACAAGATCAACAATTGCTGATAATTTAAACCTTTGAGTGGATCTCAAAATCATAAACGTGGGAGTTTGTATTTAGCAAATTCAATATAGAAGAGTTTGTAGAGTTTGAGTTGCATGTGGTCGTGTTAGTAAGTTCTATAAGAGGTAGCTTTAGATTTCAGGTAGAAAATCTATTGTAAACATCTATTCTATCATAGTGAATTTGAGTACCTTGAGGATAGTTAGATTAAATCTTTCCAAGTTTTTTACCTTGAAATTATTGATTTCATTAGTTTTCCTAGGTCATCATATTACTTGCCTTCTTTACTTTTTCACATTAAGTAATATGATTGTATGTGTTTAACTTAAATTTGAATAATAAACCTAAGTATCAACTTGGTTAATTAATTAGGTTAAACAATCTAGTTTACAAGAGTCTAAATAAAACTAACAATTGCCTTCATCGTAATTCAAGAAAAGAACAGATTGTCTATATCATAATTCAAGAAAATAACATATTAATTTAGAGCCCAAGTTTTGCAATAAAAAGTTCTAATTAATAAAGTTCACACAAAGAAGCACTAGCCTTGATTACTCTTTAGGTCTTAGTTCTATTCCCTCAACAATAAGACCACCTTTTAAATGCTCACCCTTCACTTCTTTTAAGCACATCTTCACCTCCTCATCACCTTCATCATTATAAAAATAACCCAACTCAATCTCTATCCATCCATCTTTGCGTTCACCAGGACCTACTTGTCTCTCTTGAAACACCTTTGATCTCATTGCTTTAATTCGGTTCACAGAAGGTATACTTTCCAAAGATTGTTTTTCACTTTTAGGGCGACTTAAGTACACTGTCCCTTGTGATTTGAAATTACCAACTTCAAGTGACACCTCTGATGGTAAAGAGTCTAACCCATAAGCACGATCAGCAAAGTCCACAACGAGATAGGCACCATAACTTGTTCTTGGTGATAGCAATCGAGTGCTCAACAAGCCTTCAATTTGTAGCCAGGAAATGGTCCTAAGCTCAGCAACTTCAGCAAATCTGAAAGTTTGGCAAAGAAAATAAGCTGTTAATTATATTTTTCTAATACAAAACACTAGGATCCATCATGCAAATTTCGTATTGATTAATCATAAAGAATAATTTTTTTTTTTTTTTTGCAAACGAATGCATGTGTTTAGTTGAACTATGTCTAAATAAAGCAAGACAACAAACTAAGAACTATCGTGTATCATTTAATTTAATCCTATCCCAAGGATCATTGCTACTTGAATCCTAGACATGGAGAGGGTTATCATATTTGCTACTCCTTTCTGTGGTTCTACTAGGTTTTATTTATTTTATAAATATTTTTTGGGGTTAATGCATGAATACACCTTCAAAGCATTAACCTTTAACAGTGCATTGATAAATTCTTTTGACTACTAGGATTTGGCCAAAATGGCCAAATACCACAAATTTCAAAACTTAGTAGCAAAAAAACACTGTTTCGGAAATAAATAGGAAAGTACCACTTTTCTGGTACTCGAGTTTCTTAAACTCGAGTTCTAAATGGTACTCGAGCTTAAGAAACTCGAGTACCAAGAAGTTTAGCCACCGTGGCACTGCTGACATGGAATTTGTGTGATTTAAAAAAATAATATGGTACTCGAGCTTGGTAAACTCGAGTTCCATGCAACACAGTACTCGAGTATACCAAACTCGAGTACCAATTAGAAAAAAAAATATGTTTATTTTTATTTCTAAGGTACTCGAGCTTGGTGAGCTCGAGTACCTTGTAAAAAACTCGAGTTTAGGAAACTCGAGTTCCTTATAACTTTTTTTTTTTTTTTTTTATAATCGGCAAATAAACATAAACATAAACATAAACATAAACATAATCATAAACATATTTTTAAGTTTTTATTAATTTAAATAGAAGAATTGTAAAATAGATTTTAATTTTAAAATATGAATTAATTTCTACATTAATTAAAACTGTTCATTGTTTTCTCATAAAAATTTTTCACTGTTTTCTCTTTAGCATTATTTAAAAAATTGTTCACTCTCTTTCTTGCGTAAATTATTTTATGTTCACTATTTAAAAAATTATTAACTGTTTTTTCATAAAACACCAACTAAAATCGTGTTTTATAAATTTAAACGCAAGATCAGAATGCTTTTTCGTGCTTAAATTTCACAATAATCGAATTTGGTTTTCTGCATCGATGAAATCTATTTCTACATTAATAAAATTTTATCTCCGTACATCACATTTACTGTATATTCGAATCTGCTTACTACATTCATAAAATCTGTTTTCTGTATTAATTAAAACCGTTCATTGTTTTCTCATAAAAATTGTTCACTGTTTTCTGCAAAATTTATTTCTATGATTTTGCATAAAATTATTTTCTCTTTAGTGCTATTTAAAAAATTGTTCACTCCCTTTTTTGCGTAAATTATTTTACGTTCACTATTTAAAAAATTATTAACTACTTTTTCATAAAACACCTACTAAAATTGTGTTTTATAAATTTAAACGCCAAATCAGAATGCTTTTTCGTGCTTAAATTTCATAATAATCGAATTTGTTTTTCTGCATTGATGAAATCTATTTCTACATTAATAAAATTTTCTCTCTGTACATCACATTTACTGTATATTCGAATCTGCTTATTGCATTCATAAAATCTGTTTTCTGTATTAATTAAAACTGTTCATTGTTTTCTCATAAAAATTGTTTCATAAAACACCAACTAAAATCGTGTTTTATAAATTTAAACGCTAGATCAGAATGCTTTTTCGTGCTTAAATTTCACAATAATCGAATTTGGTTTTCTGCATCGATGAAATCTATTTCTACATTAATAAAATTTTATCTCTGTACATCACGTTTACTGTATATTCGAATCTGCTTACTACATTCATAAAATTTGTTTTCTGTATTAATTAAAACCGTTCATTGTTTTCTCATAAAAATTCTTCACTGTTTTCTGCAAAATTTATTTCTATGATTTTGCATAAAATTATTTTCTCTTTAGTGCTATTTAAAAAATTGTTCACTCCCTTTTTTGCGTAAATTATTTTACGTTCACTATTTAAAAAATTATTAACTACTTTTTCATAAAACACCTACTAAAATTGTGTTTTATAAATTTAAACGCCAAATCAGAATGCTTTTTCGTGCTTAAATTTCATAATAATCGAATTTGTTTTTCTGCATTGATGAAATCTATTTCTACATTAATAAAATTTTCTCTTTGTACATCACATTTACTGTATATTCGAATCTGCTTATTGCATTCATAAAATCTGTTTTCTGTATTAATTAAAACCGTTCATTGTTTTCTCATAAAAATTGTTCACTGTTTTCTGCAAAATCTATTTCTATGATTTTGCATAAAATTATTTTCTCTTTAGCGTTATTTAAAAAATTGTTCACTCTCTTTTTTGCGTAAATTATTTTATATTCACTATTTAAAAATTGTTAACTATTTTTTCATAAAACACCTACTAAAATCGTGTTTTATAAATTTAAACGCCAAATCAGAATGCTTTTTCGTGCTTAAATTTCACAATAATCGAATTTGTTTTTCTGCATTGATGAAATCTATTTCTACATTAATAAAATTTGCTCTCTGCACATTATGTTTACTGTATATTGGAATCTGCTTACTTCATTAATAAAATTTGTTTTCTGTATTAATTAAAACTATTTATTGTTTTCTCATAAAGCTAGGAAACATCTAAAGGGGAAGGCGCAAGAGCGAGCCATCAAGTCTATTAATGAAGTTACTGCGTTAGATGATGAAAGAGATATTTCAAACTTTTCAGATTCAAGTAACGATGATTTCCAAAAACTTCTACCTACGAATATTAGACGTTGTTGTTAATGTCCACCATTGCTACATTGATGTTCGCAGTGCTGCATGTGCTGCTCAACAATTTGCTATGTTCTTTGATTTTCCAATGAGTTTACACGATTTTGTTTATTCAACGATTACGAATTTTTCAACAAATTCGGATGATCAATACATTAGTACATAGTTTTCCATTTAATTTTCACGATTTTGTACATTTAACGAATCCAATCATTTTAACAAATTCAGACTATCTGTACATCTAATTTACACAATTTTATTTTGTACTTTCAAGATTTTATACATTCAATGAATAATTTTTTTTTTTTACAAATTCGAACGATCTGTACATCTAATGTACACAATTCTCTCTCGAATTTTCACGATTTTGTACTTTCAACAAAATTTGATAGGCCAAAAACGTATTGACCCCAAGTGATTAATTAATTGATTAATTAGCCAAGTTTATTAATTAATCAAATTAACATGCAAAGCGCGTGGTAGCACAAAAAAATCACCAATTAAACTAAGTACAACGGAAATTAAATGGAAATGGTCATTTGTTTTCCAATGGGGGAAAACTAACACGACAAAAACCCCACCAGGTGATTTTAAGGTTACTACTCCCGAGAAAACAGTGAACAATTTTTATGAGAAAATAATAAACAGTTTTAATTAATGCAGAAAACAAATTTTATTAATGAAGTAAGCAGATTCGAATATACAGTAAACATGATGTGCAGAGAGCAAATTTTAATAATGTAGAAATAGATTTCATCAATGCAGAAAAACAAATTCGATTATTGTAAAATTTAAGCATGAAAAAGCATTCTGATTTGGCGTTTAAATTTATAAAACACAATTTTAGTAGGTGTTTTATGAAAAAACAGTTAATAATTTTTTAAATAGTGAACGTAAAATAATTTACGCAAAAAGAGAGTGAACAATTTTTTAAATAACACTAAAGAGAAAATAATTTTATGCAAAATCATAGAAATAAATTTTGCAGAAAACAGTGAACAATTTTTATGAGAAAACAATGAACGGTTTTAATTAATACAAAAAACAGATTTTATGAATGCAGTAAGCAGATTCGAATATACAGTAAACGTGATGTACAGAGAGAAAATTTTATTAATGTAGAAATAGATTTCATCGATGCAGAAAACCAAATTCGATTATTGTGAAATTTAAGCACGAAAAAGCATTCTGATCTGGCGTTTAAATTTATAAAACACGATTTTAGTTGGTGTTTTATGAAAAAAAAATTAATAATTTTTTAAATAGTGAACATAAAATAATTTACGCAAAAAAGAGAGTGAACAATTTTTTAAATAATGCTAAAGAGAAAACAGTGAACAATTTTTATGAGAAAACAATGAATAGTTTTAATTAATGTAGAAATTAATTCATATTTTGAAATTAAAATCTATTTTACAATTCTTCTATTTAAATTAATAAAAACTTAAAAATATGTTTATGTTTATGTTTATTTGCCGATTATCAAAAAAAAAAAAAGTTATAAGGAACTCGAGTTTCCTAAACTCGAGTTCCTTACAAGGTACTCGAGCTCACCAAGCTCGAGTACCTTAGAAATAAAAATAAACATATTTTTTTTTCTAATTAGTACTCGAGTTTGGTATACTCGAGTACTGTGTTGTATGGAACTCGAGTTTACCAAGCTCGAGTACCATATTATTTTTTTAAATCGCACAAATTCCATGTCAGCAGTGCCACGGTGGCTAAACTTCTTGGTACTCTAGTTTCTTAAGCTCGAGTACCATTTAGAACTCGAGTTTAAGAAACTCGAGTACCAGAAAAGTGGTACTTCCCTATTTATTTCCGAAACAGTGTTTTTTTGCTACTAAATTTTGAAATTTGTGGTATTTGGCCATTTTGGCCACTAGGATTTAGTGCAAACCTTGATTGAGAAAGTGGTTTCCAGCACCAATAAAGAGGATGGCTTGCCCATTTGATTGAAAGCTCCCTTGCACCCATCATGTAACATGTCTTATTTGATGATATCTCTACTGAGAAGATCTGTGCCAATTAAAACGAAATAGTACCATGATAATTACTGCATGTACTGTCATGCGATGAGACTAAAAACCTTTTGCATGTTCCGGTAATATGGGATAAAAAAATAAAAAGGTGGGAACCAAAAAGCATTAAAAGAAGGAAAATATTCACTGTTTGTTCAGATTTATTTTATTTTATTTTCATTTCACTTAAAAAAAAAAAGTTGTTAAAAAATAGTATATAAAAATAAAAAAATTACCAAAAATTACCTAAAAATTTAAAAAATTATAAAAAAAATATATTATTAATAGAGACCTTACCGTACCGTTAACACAACTAACATAACCCTTAAAAGAAAAGTACAACAAGAAAAAAGAGCATGCATGGTTCATATGGGAAGCACACAAAAGTTGACTTGAGGAGAGACCACCCAATACGAATCATAAGGATAAGTTTAGGTGAAAGAGAATGGGCCACCCTTTCTATATTCTTATCTTTTTTATTTATTTATTTATTTTTTATTTTGAGCAAATTCTATATTCTTATCTCTAACAAGAAATTATGCTGAAAAAAAAAAGGAAACATGCTCTTTTATGGAGTAGGTGGACTGGAATTAGACCGCAGGGATAAGATAAAAGCATGGCAGATGAAATGATTGATTATAAAGCAGGCAATTGCGTAGACAAAATCACATGATGATATTGGTTTGGATCTGTTTCAATTTTCTCTTTCTTTTTTTTTTTTTCATTTTTTTTAGTGTGGTAGATAAAATAAAATGAATAAATGATAAAGAATTCAGTTTTTTTTTTCCCCTAATTTATGATTTTTGCTCTATGATAATTAGTTGCTTTATATTACCAGAGGCCAATTAGTTTTCGTTGAAAGCACAATTAGATTCTAAATTTTTTATTTAATAATAAAAAATTTTACTAGTTAAGCTAAATTAACTAAAACACACGTGTTTAAGAATTTGTAAAGAAAAAAAATATTTGAAAAGAAAAGAAATATATTTTACTAAATATACCCTTTATATTATAATATATTTTAGTATGAAAAAAAATATAAAAACAATAATATGATTTCTTCTTAACTAATGAGGGGGAATGGAAGTGAAAAAGACTTTTACAAGGAGATGGACGTTTCCCCCTCATAAAAGAAAAGGAGATGGACGTTTAATTCCATTCACTTCTATTCGTTTCTTCAATCCCAAACCCCTTTGCATTATATTTATTCTATTAAACAGTGCATTTAAATGCACTGTTAAGGGCACTTGTGCATCTACAAGCGATGGAACAAATATGAAGTTTGGTACAAAATTCATATTTGGTCCACCGCCTGTAGATGCTCAAGCAACCTTGATGAATTATACATAATGCATTTTCTCATTAATTTTGTTTTTTATTTTTCTCATTAGTATACAAAAGGCTGCATATGCATGCATAGGCCACGTTGAGAACAAGTTATATTTATTTTCCCTTTCTCTTCTTTCTAGCTTCTAGCGTATGAAAGCTTTCCAGGGCTTCTTCTTTGCTTTCATAAAGCATGTATTAGTTATAAACTCCTTAAATTTGTTTATGTTTCATTCTCATCCACCTTGTTACTGACTAAAGGCAGCCGAGCAAAAGGGGTAGATAAGAATTTTTGTTTGAGAGGCTGAGCTATGGTACAAATTTTTTAATCAAGACAACGCCTCCCCCCTCCCCAAACCCACACAAAGTAGAAATTACTATCTTTATAAAATAAAATAAAAAGATGCTTGATGGCAATTTTTCATAGAATAAAATTGATTATTTCTTGATTCCATAGTAAGATTCCTAAAATTTTTATTTTCAATATAAATTGCTAAATTTCCTACCAACTGAGAGTAAAAAATTTCAACAACTATAAAATTTTCAAATATATGAATGATCCAAAATTATAACTGATATAAGAACACATTTTATAATGAAAAAAGAGTAAAACTGAGAAAAATAAAGTAGTTTCTCTATAACTATTAGACCACTTAAATAATTCTATTTTTAAGAAAATTCTAACTATAACAAATAGTGGGGGGGGGTGGGGGGTGGTGGTAGTTTGGGTTGGAAAGAGCCAAGGGAAACTCCACATAGTATAAGTTTGGGTTGGAAAGAGCCAAGGGAAACTCCACATAGTATAACTTTATATTTCTCCTTAGGTTGGTCAAACGTACTCTTTGGTTTAAAATTTCTATCCAGCCTTAATTAATTCTTGTCCTTTCGTCGACACCTACTCCATATTTAATACAAGGGCAGCCATGAGGATTGCCTCTCAGTGTTCTAACAATCTATTTTTATTATTTACATTCTAATCATGTTAGCATTTTTTTCGTTACTTGGTTTTATGCATTTGACAAATGTTTCCAATTTTTTTTTCCAACTTATTTTGCTTTATTACCATGAAAAGGAATAATACTAATATGTAGTATTTGACATTCGTGCAATGAGAATCTCTTTTTCCCCAACAAATTTTTTCAACGGACTAGTAATTTACTTGATTAATCAAATTTACAAAGTTGCAGGATTTCGTTAAAGAAAAAGAGTTAATAGAAATGACAGATTATTGTGCCATAATTGTCCTAAAAAATCATTGTAAAAATAATAGACAATAGCTATGCGTGCACTAGACGTAGTAATAATTTATAATTAATTACCTTTCTGCCTTCATCAATTAGTTGTGGTTTACTTAACCTGGAAAGCAACTCTTTCTTGGATGAATAAGCCAACGGAGAGACTAATCTGGAGAGGATTTCTTCATAGTTAGATGGCAGAAATTTCTCCCACACGGTGTCTGAATCAGCCATGTACCGGATTAGCGACGAGACAAAGGCTGATCGGCACACATCTTGGGGAGATGTTAAGGACATAATGTGTGCAAAACAATCTTCAGGCAAGAAATCCAAATTGATTTCTCTCATACTTATTGATGATCAAAAACCAAGACACAATGAAACAAAATATGTTGCATATAAAACGAAGAACAATGGTATTATTGTGGCCTTATTTTTATGAGTATTGTATCTAATGCATTTCTAAGTCTCAAACTGGATCTATATATATATATATATATATATATATATATATATATATATATATATATATATATACACCAAATGGTCCAATAATATCGTTAATATGACGACATTTCTTTTGGGTCCATTTAGTATGACAACATCAAGGGAAAATATGAGGACATCCAATGACACTCAAAGAAGTGATAATTTTAGGGACTGATGCGTTATTATGATGTTACATCTTGAATTTTCTACCCCATGTTACCAGTAATAGGTCACGTAGAAAAAAAAAAAGTACAAAAACAATTGCATACGTAATTCTCCAAGCGATTTAGCCACAATAAATAAATAATAAAACAAAACAAAACAAAAAATTGGACACTCGTTGATGAAATACTACTTCCAAACTTTCTTTTGTTTTTTTTTTTTTTTTTTTTTGAGAAGGGACTACTTCCAAACTTGATGGTATTAGACCTACAATTTAATGGGAACACATGCCCAAAAGTAATAAAAAGAAGAAACATTATTCTCCAAATAACTATATAAATTTTTTTGCAACTTATTAAAGTGGTAAATTTCAATTCAACCAACATTACCATCACCCAACACGTCTGTACTCTAGAGTACACATAAAACAAATAAAAGAATCAACCAAACCATGTACACACATAAAATGAAAAAAGAAACACCTTTATAACTTTTTCTTCTTGTTTCGTATGACCTTGTAGTACTCTTTTTCTCCCTTACTTTTAAAACAAACATGCCTTCATTAGTCTTTAGGCCTTAAATTCCTTGAATGCTAGCTGAGCCCTCCTTCAATTATTGATTACCCTTATAACCTCCATCAAACTCATCTTCAAGTCCTCATAAGTTTCACCACTAAACAACTCTCCCAGCTCAATTTCCTTCCACCCATTCAGTTCCTTCTATGACTGTCTTTCCCGACATTTCAGTGTTGTTTTGTTGCTTATTGCCATCTTCATGACATAGATAAGTCATGCCATTACGTACATATTTTGTTGCCCACTTCAACTGACATTTAGATAGTATAAAATCAAGCCCATGTGAACAATTAGTCATTTTCATTTTAAGATAAGTACCATATATATATATATATGTATATATAACATAGAGCAATAATCCAATGCAATGGAACTAGAAATCAATACATCATTCAAGGTTACTTTTCTTGTGTTCTTGGGAATCACATAGCATGCCCACTTCAACTGACATTTAGATGGTATAAAATCAAGCCCATGTGAACAATTAGTCATTTTCATTTTAAGATAAGTACCATATATATATATATATATATATATATATATATATATATCCTTAGATGATTTCTACAACTTGAAGCTCTGCATTATTGGGAACATTGAGTGAAAAATAAAATGAAGTAAAATATTACTTTAAATTTATCCTATAAATTTTTATTTCACCTCATTTATTATTTAAATAATCCATGATTTCCTCTAAGCAATATATGGATCCAATTTATAAATATATACTTAATTATTTTCTTATACCACTCTAGGCCACATCAAATGGTACCATTTCCATTGTGTTAGAATTTGAAATTTTGACATGTCATTTGAAATCTCTCAATCTCAATGTCATTTATAGCATGTGAAATAAATGTATGCCATGCATAGAATTAGTTGTGAAAATTCAAGGGAAACATTTACATGTTTCTTGCAACTTGTAATATAAATTATAAAAGATATACACTTAAACGAATCCATAAGGTGAGTATGTGAAACCAAAGAGAAGACGAAGTTTGGTTTGAAGGAGCTCAAAGTAAGAGAAACCGCATTAGTCTGTGCAAAATTCTTGCCCATTTTGCAAAAAAAAAAAAAAAAAAAAAAAAACATACATTTTTTATTTTACATATTTACTTTTACAAAACACCCACATCAGTTTATCTATTTTATTATCTATTTTATTTAAATAAAAACATTTCTTTAATTTTTTTATTATAACAAACAAACCACTACCCACATGGCCTTGCCTACCTCTTCCTTTCTTTTTCTCACGCCAACCCCCTCCTTTTCTTTGAACCATTTCCTTCTTTCTTGTTTTCCTTTTCCTTCTTCCTTCTTCTCTTTATTCTTTCTTTTTCTTCAACAGATTTCTCAAACTCAAACCAACCTCACCGCAGCCATCATCACACTGCCGCCATCATCACACTGTTGCTAGCAATCCAAGTCAGCCCCAGTTGGCATGACCCACCACTGCCACCTCCGATCTTGATGTAGTGCTGCATGGTCCCCACTTGACTTCATCTTGGTTTTGGTTAATTTTGGAGTTTGATTTCATCTGGTTCTTACTGGTTCTATGATGGGTTATTGCTAATTTTAGTTTTTGGGTTTTTGTATTTGGGTGGTACCACCTTGATTTGTGGTTGAGGCTGGGCAGGGGTGGTTTTGTTATTGGAAGAAGATAGAGATTGGTGGTCGAGGCTAGGGCAGGGGTGATTTTGTGGTTTTGTTGTGAGAAAGAGGAGAAGCACAAGATGAAGGGGGAGAGAGAAAAAAAGAATAAAAAAAATCATTTGCACATAAACAATAACTGTGCATATATATATATATATATATATATAGTTATTGTAGCAGTTTTGTATATTTGCACATTTTTGCAAGCACTAATGTGAGTGTTTTTTTTTGGTTAAAATGTGCAAAATTAAGCACATTTTGTATTTTGCAAACTTTTGCAACCACTGATGCGGTTGCTCTAAAGGTGGCAAATGGGCGGGTTAGGTGATAAATGGGTTAGGTGTGTAATTATTCATCTATCCATTTATGACCTATATATAAATTAATTAGCAATTACCCATCTAACCCATTTAATTAGATTTAATCCCATGTGACCCAAATACCTCAAAAACGACTTGACCTCTAAAATTACCAAAATTCCATTAAATAAAAAAATACCCCTACACTTCCAAAATTACCAATATACCCTTGGACATCCAAAATTATCCCTAAAATATCCTCAAAATCTCTAAAATGAGTAAAATACCTATGAAACCTCTAAAATGACCAATGTAAGGGCACAAATCAGGCTGGTGCAAAGTCGGACTTCCAGCCCAGGCCAATGAGCCCTAAACAACGAATTTATAGAGAGCGGACTTCTAATCTAGGTTTTTGGATGATAGATAATACAAAAGTCAGGTTCGGTCATAGAACACATGCGTACATCCCATAGATAAATGAAATATTGCTTCATATATTAATGCCGAGGACAATTTTTGATGTTTCCTTACAAGTTCTCTCTCTCCAGTCTCTCTGTGTCTCCCCCCCCTCTGTTTCTTCTTTCTTCCCCCTTTATAGGCCTGCATCCCCTTTCCTTTCTTCCACATGTAGTCTGGATCTTTTTTTTGGATACTTGTCCCATCATCTCTTCTTATTAAGGTCTCTAGCGATTAGGATAAGGTTGAATTCCAATGTTCAGGCGTCACTTCCTCATTAATGCGGCCAGAGAGGTAGGTATAATGCCTTCAATGCGGTGGTAGCAGCTTTTTCTTTGATATTTGTCTATCAACTCCCTTTATCCCTTATCCTCATTCTCTCAGTTATTGCATACAAGGTCCTTAGTACGGGAGTCCTTGAATCACCAGATCATTAATACTGTCCTCGGCAGCTGACAAGATCATCCTCGGACGTCATGTCTCGTGGTGTTCTGCTCATGCATGGCACCTTTTTTGTCACGTGGCATCGTAGGCTGGAGTTATTATGTCCTCAGACTATTTCATGTTGTTGGGTTGGACTTTCCTCCTTACGGGAGCCTTTGGGCTGGCCCAATACGTGCTTTGGGCCCTTGCTATTGCCCAATGATATGCGTTGCTTTGAGGATGGCACCAACGAGGCAATAGCTCTAAGGTTTAAGTGGCACATCATCATGGTAAATCCCTAATCCTTTTCCTCATTTCCCTTCCTCCCATACTTATTATGTTTGCTCACCCCTCATTGCGTGTTGGCCTCCTTTCTTTCTCTCGTTGTTTCGTTTTGGTTCCTTTTTTTTTTTGGTTTTGGCAAGCTACTCAGATAACTCAAATGCTTAAGGGGAGGCTCAAGGGTGCTGTGGAGGAGGCCAAGAAGGAGTGGGCCCTTAAGGAAGTATCTAAGGGTAACTTACGAGATCTAGGGGCTGTGCTAGAGGCTGCCAAGAGGAGGACTTCAGAGGTCAAGAGGGCTCGTGCATTGGCCGACCACCGGGCGGCCGACTTGGAGGCTAAGTTGAGGGAGGTAGAGATGAGGCTTGCTCAAGCTGAGATTGTAATTTCAACTTGAGATAAGGAGGTGGCCAAACTAAAGGAGGTGATAGCAGAGCGAGGACAAGTTCTACAACATGGGGTTCGTTGATGTTGAGAACTGTAGTGAGCCCATCATGGTTGAATCACGAAGGTATGGATTTGAGGAGGGGTGGCTGGCCATTGTGAATGCCTTAGGCCTTCACAAGGATTCCGTTTTTAGAGACCCCACCCAGGTACCTTACCCTGAAAAGCTGCTTCGTCCTCATGTCCAGCCCACCAAACAACCCGAAGAAGAAGACAGCCTTAGCATGAGGGAGCTGGTTGAAGAAATTGACTCTCACGTCGAGGTGATTGAGTTGAACAGGGCAATGAATCCTACCCACGTGGAAGATCAAGTTCAACCTACATCCCTACCGAACCCTGACCTTCAGATCTCCTGGGGTGCGTCCCCCAACCCTACAGACCCTACCTCGGACCCAAATGCTTGAAGTTGCCGAAGACATATGCTAGATTGTTGCTTTCCATTATATTTATTATTATTATATTTTTTTATATGGTTTACATACCATTGATATTTGGTGGTTAGCTATTTAATTTTAGTTAACTCTATTTATGTTTGATCAGATACAATAGAAGTAGGTTTGCTCATGTTTGGTTAATTTGACTTAAGTTATTTTATCCTCTCTCCTTTTTCTTTTTTATACTTTGTTACAATGATACCACCCTTGTGCATTCACGATACACATCTTCTCCTGAGACCAATTAGGATCTAACCTCGAGCAGGTTGAGAATCACATGTTTAGGTTTTTTCCTTAGAAAAAATTGTAAACAGAGTTTCAATTTAATCGGTGCTCGGGATTAGACCGAAACTAGGCTTTAGTCCTTAGTGTTGATAAGGATTTCACCTAGTCAATGACCGGGATCATGCCTAGGCTAGGTTTCTGTCCTTAGAAAATTTTTGTTGCATTATCTTTAGGTAATAAGGATCAAACACAATGTACAAATATACAATACTGCAAATAAGGAGGTGATTGAGTACGGTGTTCTTCAATATTTTACATACTTAGTGGTTATATTTTTTTTCAAGTTTTGCACATTCCATGGTGGGGGAAGTGGTCTTTCTTCCATATCCTCTAAGTAATACGCCCCTACTCTAGCAATGACAGTGACTTTGTATGGCCCTTCCCAATTTAGAGCGAGCTTCTCGGCGCTAATGTCCCGAGCACCCCCTATTGCTTTATGTAATACCAAGTCCCTAGCCCGAAATTCTCTTGGTCTCACCCCTTTATCATATCTTTGGGCCAACTTCTATTGATAATTTGCCAGCTAGATAGTTGCCATCTCTCGGTGTTCTTCTAGCAAATCTAGTTGGTTCGTCATCAACTCATCATTCATAGCTGGAGAGAAATCTAAGATCCTCATGCTGGGCAAGCTTATCTCCACTGGTATTGACAGGCCACAAACGCGTTGACCCCTAGTGATAAATTAAATTGATTAATTAGCCGAGCTATTAATTAATCAAGTTAACATACAAAATCACGTGGCAGCACAAAGAAATCACCAAAACTAAAGTCTGCAGCAGAAAATGAAAGACACAGTGATTTGTTTACGAATGGGAAAAATCTGACGGTAAAAACCCTGCCGGGAGATTTAAGGTCACCACTCCCGAAACTCCACTATTATCACAGTAAGCGATTACAAGTAAAGAATCTCAAGTACCTTATCAACCTACAGTTGAACCCTTACCCCAATACTCAATTGGACTTGCTCTGTAGTGACAGTTTCTCCTTTCAATGCACGGCTCCCAAGTACGTGACTAACCAATTGCGCGGATCCCAGTACGCGACTTCAATTCACCAACTAGAGAGAGAGTTGTTGGCTGCAAAGTTCTTCAAATCATCCACACGATGAATATCAAGAAGATGCTTGGTTACAAAACCCTATGGTGCACATTACACAGCAACTTCTTCACAAAGGATGAACTAGGGCATGAACTTTGTCTTTTTGATCACAAATTGCATGAACAAGAATTGCTCAATACTTGTGAAACTTGCATCTGTTTGACGGCCCTTAAAACAATCCTTTTATATGTCTAGGGTTAGGAGAAAAGAAGTCCCAAAGACACATTCACGGATTGAAATTAAAACAGAACTGAAAATCTATTTTCTTTAAATCTCGACAGATAGAGGTGTCGAGGATCTGTCGAGAAGCTGTTGAGGCTCGGGCTAAAACAGCTTCTTAAAGCTCGATAGATGCATGTGTCGAGACAGGTGTCGAGCTTTAGTAACTTGCACTTCCTTGCTTGTTTCTTGGACAGACTTGATGACTTCAACACTGAATCTTGAAACACTGTTTCTTGAAGTGTTAAATGCATCCTAACTCTACCCAAATACAAGTAAAGTGCATTTTGTCTAAGGATAAGCCAAGTACATAAAATAGCGACATATGTCAACAAATTGAACTACATATGTCCTAACAGGTATAACTACCTCTGTACCATAGGTTAGGGAATAAAGGGTCTCGCCATTCGATCTTCGTGGCATTGTTCGGTAGGCCCACAGCGTGTTCGACAACTTTTCAGTCCACCTGCCTTTAACCCCCTTTAACCTTTTCTTTAATCCGTTCACAATTGCTTTATTCGTTGCCTTGGTTTGACCATTGCTCTGTGGATACGTTGGAGTTAAAAACCTATATTTTATTCCAAGATCAGCACAATACTTACGGAAGGCTTTGTTGTCAAATTGTAGCCTGTTATCCGACACCAAAGATCGTCACTATGTTCTTCCAAATTGAAAGGTCAAAATGTATTGACCCTTAGTGATAAATTAATTTATTAATAAGCCAAGTTTATTAATTAATCAAATTAATATGCAAACGCGTGGTAGCATAAACAAATCACCAATAAACTAAAGTGTGCAGCGGAAAATAAATTGACATGACGATTTGTTTACGAATGGAAAAAACCTACACGGCAAATACCCCACCGGGTGAATTTAATGTCACAACTCTTGAGAATCCACTATTTTCAAAACAAGTAGTTACAAGTAATGTAATCTCAGTACCTTATACCAGCCTACAGTTGAACCCTTACCTCAATGTCTAATTAAACTTATTCTGTAGTGACCATTTCTCCTTTTAATACACGGCTCCTAGTACGTGACTATCCAATCAATGCGCGGATCCCAACACACAGCTTACTTCTTTGCACGAATTTCAGTACTTAACTAACTTCACAGCAACCCTTTGATTGTTGTAGTTGATTTGTAGTAGCTTCACATAGAAACACCAATAAGATCTTCAATGTTAGTGCAAGAGACTTTGCTTGGTTACAAAACCCAAAGGCGTACAAGAAACACAGCAAGAACTGTTTCTTCTGTATGAGGAGGCTAGGGTTTCAAAAGAAAACCTTATGAAGCTCTCTAGGGTTAGGTTTTTCATTTTTCCGCCTCTTTTTAAATAGGAGCTCAATGGGCTCTCCTATTCCAAATAGGGTTACACAAACCTTGGGCTTTCTAGTGCAATAAGGATTATACAAACCCATGAACAAATAGTCTTTTAGAATAAAAAAGTTGCTGGCTATAGTCTGAATCCCGTAAGCTCGATAGATTGAGACATCTGTCGAGATCTAATGAATCTCGACAGAATGAGCTTCTGTCGAGGAGGTATCAAAACGTGCAGATTGCACTTTTCTTGAGTAGTTCTTGAGTAATCTTCATGTCTTCAATTTAACCATTTGTAATGATCATCTTGAACCTACTTAGATATACCCAAATATAAGTAAAGTACGTTTTGTCAAAGGATATGCCAATTATATAAAAATATGTCCCTAACAATCTCCCCCTTTGACACTCCCTGACAAAACCACAAGAGTACATTGAATGTCCTAGAATATATTCTACTCAAGTTACAGAATAAATAAGACTAGTCTAAAAGATCTGAACCTTCGAAGTTACTACAAGAAGAAGGCTCGGAATCTTGACTTGGCTTTAACTTGTCTTTCCTGAAAGCCACTAAACAAAACATATCAAGGTACCATGTGGAAAACAATGACAAGTTAAATAAATAAGAAACATGTGTATAAAGAGAGAAAAGAAACTACACATGTGAGATAAAGAGTGAAACACATACATCATCATCAAATATAGAAATAACGCATGATGTATGTAAATGGTTACAAAACCAAAAGATACATAACACAAAATATATATATCAATATCAAAGTGTATCAAACTAATTCTCCCCCTAAGTTAGTTATAACAAAAACTTTCTTTCCTTTAACATGAAGTTCTCCCCTTAAGTCTATTACTCCCCTTGAGAAATGACATTCAATTCTCAAATTTCTCCCCCTTTTTGACATGAGTGTCAAAGGGTATAAAAAGCCAAAAGACTTGACCGGAGATAGACAGAAAACTGATATATAGGGAACGAGGAGAACAAGGAACCATAGACCTGCAAGAAAAATAAAAACAAGATGCTATGGACACAAAGGAAAAAAAATGCAAAACAAAGAAAAATGAAATACATGCAAGGGTATCTCGATTGATTGCGAGGTGTCGAGAATCTATCGAGAAGAAGTTAATCTCTATGGATCGAGAAGCGATCGAGCATTTATCGAGGAGATAGAAATTTTCTCAATGGATCGAGAAGCTATCGAGATTGCAATAAGAAAAAGCTGAAGAGCTTGATAGATAGCCTAGCTATCGAGATGTGTTGAAGAGCTGTCAAGATTTCTTAAAAACAGTTTTTTTAATAAGAGAAAAAAACAGACATGAATGCAATCAAGCATGCTACATAACCAAAGATCCAAACAACATGTTAAGCTCTCAAAAATATCTCTCAATAAGAAAAATGTCATGCACATAGATCCCAAAACACACACACACACACACACATATTAAATAAGTCTAACCAATTTTATATTTTAAAAACAAGTTAAGACAGTTTAGTGAGTATAAATTAACACATGTAAATCTTGTAATGGTTAAATCATATTGTACCTATACATGTATCAAAAATAGCAAAGAATATTGCATGTTGTGCGTGAAAACATCACAAGATTGCATAAGTGTCTCAATGTTATGACGATTTAAGATATGAGTAAATCACTCTTAACTCACATACGATCATAACTATTTGATGAGGACTATCACCTTCGAGGTAGATCCTATAACTCTCACATCTCCTAAAATACATGCTTACAATCATATATAAAGTATTTTGATTTTTAATTTTACTTTTATTGTTCTTTGCATATTTTTCTTTTAAGCATACCATGCATGGGCATATAAGAGATAGAAAAGAAATACCCAATTATGTTAAGTTTTTTGACATTGCACTTTTGCTATGCCAAAGCATACAGTTGTCGTTGACATTGCACTTCTGCTATGTCAAAGCATACAGATGTCATTTCATGATTGGCAATAGTGGTGAGATGGTTATTTATCTCTTTTTCTTAGAATTTTTTAGTCATTCCTGTCAAAAAGAGTGATACGAATGTTAAGTACAGAAGATTACTTAACCTTACTCATCACAAACACGAGCCATAAAGCTCACTTGTTTAATTGTGCATATAGATGCTCATCTAAGCTACAAGAGATACAAAATTTAGAAAATTTTGATTCATTGGCCATTCAAGGTACACAAGTACCACTGTACAAAAACACACTATTATTGTATTTTTTTTCCCTTTTATTTTGAAACCCAACAAAATAAAGAGTAAACAACAAAAAAAAAATAGACAAACAATCATGAAGGCATGAAAGAAAGATGCAGATGCATGAAAGCATGATAGAAAAATGCAGATGCATAAAAGCATGATTTCTAAAGCAAATAAGAAAACAAGCAAGAGAGTCTTACTTTAGATAGAAAGAATTAATGCAAAGGACAATAGAAAAGACAATTAAGTATTATGCTCTTTTCTCACCCACACAGCACAAGTCTTTGGCCGTGAAGATGAAAAGGCACGTGTTCTAGTATGTCTACTAAAGGACATAGAAAAATTAAGATTCTCCAAAAATTGAGTTAAAAAACTCAAAACTTTTAATAACCCACCAAGAATAGGTACAGAGCCTTTAGCCAAAGGATGAGACCTATTGGACACTCACTTATGAGGAAACAACTTGAAAGAATTAGGACAAGTGTGTCCAGAAATACCATAATGGTGACAAACATGAGTAGTTTTAGAACTACTGGCTTCCTAGAAGGAGGTCTAATCTTAGAGGTTGATAGAGATCTCAACTTTGGACAATATGGCCTAATATAACCAACAATATGACAATGATAACAAGTGGGGACAAATTCAAAATTTTTATTCAACTTAGGAGGAGTTTTAGACATAGGTTTAGAAACTTCAGATTGTTTACCTTTGTCTATCCTAGCAATATTAGCCTTCAACTCTTAATTATTCCTTTTAAATGGGGGAATATAAAAAAAATTTTCTTTTGAGTTAGGCTTAACAACAAGTTTGACACTAGTTAAATTTTCAACTTCAGTTTTAAATTCAACTAGTTACTCCAAACTCTTAATTTTGTCCACCTGAGATGAAATTTTATTTTTAAAACTCTCATTCAAATTATTGGCTTCATCCAATTTTGCAATCAAATCATCTTTTTCAAGTTTGACCTTTTTAAATTTAGCTTTTAATTTTGTAGAATATTCAAGAGATTTCATATAAAAATTATAAAAATTGTAATAGGCATCTTGAATATCATCATTATCATTTAACACAAAATCATACAAATCAAAACAATCAAGAGTTTCCATGACAACAAGGGTCAATGGATCACTCAGCAAATATTAAACCCTAATTAGAGTGTGCCTGCTTTGATACCACTTGATAGGCCAAAATGTATTGACCTCTAGTGATAAGTTAATTAATTAATTAGTCAAGTCTATTAATTAATCAAATTAACATGCAAACGTATAGTAGTAAAAACAAATCACCAATAAACTAAAGAATGTAGTGGAAAATAAATTAAGACGGTGATTTTTTTATGAATGGGGAAAACCTACATGGAAAAAACCCCATCAGGTGAATTTAAGGTCACCACTCCCGAGAATCCACTATTATCAAAACAAGCGATTACAAGTAAAGGAATCCTAGTACCTTATACCAACCTACGGTTGAACGCTTACCTTAATCAATTGGACTTGTTCTGTAGTGACAATCTCTCCTTTTAATGTACGACTCTTAGTATGTGACTAACCAATCAATGCGCGGATCCTAGTACATGGCTTACTCCTTTGCTTTAATCCTAGTACATGACTAACTTTATAGCAACCCTTTGATTGTTGTAGTTGATTTGCAGCAGTTTCACATAGAAACACTAATAAGATCTTCAATGTAGGTGCAAGAGACTTTACTTGGTTACAGAACCCAAAGGCGTACAAGAAACCCAACAAGAACTCTTTCTTCTGTAGAAGGAGGCTAGGGTTTCAAAAAGAAAACCTTATGAAGCTCTCTAGGGTTAGGTGTTTCTTTTTTCCGCCTCTTTTTAAATAGGAGCTTAATGGGCTCTCCTATTCCAAATAGGTTTATACAAACCTTGGGCTTTCCTAGTCTAATAAAGATTATACAAACCCATAAACAAATAGCCTTTTAGAATAAAAACATTGCTGGCTATAGTTTGAATCCCGTAAGCTCAATAGATCGAGACATCTATCAAGATTTAATGAATCTTGACAGATTGAGCTTCTATTGAGAAGGTATCGAGACCTATAGATTGCACTTTTCTTGAGTAGTTCTTGAGTAATCTTCATGTCTTTAATTTAACCACTTGTAATGATCATCTTGAACCTACTTAGATATACTCAAATACAAGTAATATGCGTTTTGTCAAAGGATATGCCAATTATATAAAAATATGTCCATAACACAAAGAAACTTCTTAACATCTACATCTTGGATGTTGGCCAGTGCTTTAGCCTCAACCCATTTGGTGAAATAATCAATAGCTACCAAAACAAACCTCCTGTTCTCAGTTGCTTGGGGAAATGAGCAAATGACGTCTAGCCTCTATTACACAAAGGGCCACAGATTGTTGATGGGGATTAAGCTTCTTGCTGGTTGATTTATGACTAGTGCATGTTTCTAACATTGCTTGCACCTTTTTACGTACTCGGAGGCATCCCTCTACATCCATGGCCACCAAAATCCTCGGGTAATCACGTGGTGAGCCAACGACCGACCTCTAACGTGACTACCACATACCCCCTCATGTAATTCAATCAAAAGGTCGTTGAATTTTGAGGGGTAGAGACATAATAAATAGGGGCCTCTGAATGACCTCCTATATAACCTTTAGTTTAGGGACAACCAAAACTGTGCAGCAGCCCTGTGCACCTTATCAGCTTCTCTACTTTCACTTAGTAAACGGTCCTCAGCTAGAAATTCTATAATCGGATCCATCTAGCTCAATTCTAGTGCTGAAACTAATGAGACCCCCACTTGTGGATCAACACTGGGCTTGTGTAACACCTCTTCCATGATTAGCCGGGGAATTTCATTGTCCAAGGAGGATGCCAATGTGGCTAAAGAGTTAGCTTGCCTATTTTGTCCTCGGCAGATTTGGTCTACTTTGGCCTTCTAAAACTCGCCCGTCATCTGACTCACCAATCTTAAATATTCAACCATCCGAGAGTCCTTAGCCTCAAAGCTTCCCCTAACTTGGCTAACAACCAACCGAGAGTCCAAATATACCTCTACATTTGCAGCTTCTAGTTTATTCGTGGCTTTGACTCTTGCAATAAGTGCCTCATACTCGGCTTTGTTGTTTGACACTCAGAAACCTAACCTTAAAGAATGTTCCAGCTTTACTCCCTCTGGAGACATGAGTACGATACTAGTTCCTGCACCCCTAGCATTCAATGTGTCATCAACAAACACCTTCTAGGGTCGAACTAGCACATTATAAACCCCGTCGAGGCTTCCCTTGTGGGGAGTGAACTCTGCGATGAAGTCGGTGAGCACTTGTCCCTTGACCGAGCTTTTAGGCTTGTACTGGATATCAAATGACCCGAGCCTAGTTCCCCATTTGGCTATTCTCCCTGTAAAGTCTGACCTCGTAAGTAGAGATTGCAGGGGGTACTTAGTTAACACATATACTGTGTGGGCTTGGAAATAATGTGGCAACTTCTTGGTAGCATGGGCCAATGCTACCACGAGCTTCTCCAATGGCAAATATCTAGTTTCTGCATTGACCAACATTTTGCTGATGTAAAGTTTTAGACCCCTTAACATAATATGTTTAACCTAATATTAAGTCATGTTGAATAACAAGTTTGTTAATTAAAACTAGGTTTAACAATTATGTGTAAAACAAATATAATGCAGAAAGTAAAGAACACAAAGATCTGATGATCCAGGAAAATCAAAAGGTAAAAAAACCTAGGGAGGGTTTAACCTAGCTATCTTTAAGGTAAAATAGATCCACTATGAAAGAATTGAAGTTATTACAACCACTAACATCCTATTCCTAACTTGAGTAGAAAATTTGCTACCTCGAGTAGAAAACTTACTACCACGACCACGTAATAGCTTCGAGTCCACAGACTACTTCTTTATTTGATCCATTGCAACCACAAGTTCTCCTACTTGTGACTCTGAGACTCCATTCAAAAGTTTCAGATCTTCCTTAAGTTCTTTATGCAACAGCTAAAGCGATCACCAAATTCTTGACATGAATTTTGATTTTGATAACCCTAAGTGTGTATAAAGGTAAACATCTCTAAATCTCACATGAGATTCAACACACAGCACATCAAAAGACTATAAAATGTAGATAGGGTTTTTCCTTTTATATGTAAAGTAAAATATAAAACCCTACACGTCAAATAGGCTTGGGCTGAATTGGAAATTCTGCAAAAAATTAATTCTGCACGATTCTTGATTTATCGAATATAATTTTCGATTAATCGAGCCTTGCAGAATTTGTCCAATAATTTCTACAATCACTTGATTCCAATTTTACAATTAAACATACTTTGAGCAAGCCTAAGCCTAGATTCTATGTTTTGATCATGGTTTGTCAACACATTATATATTGAAGTTCTAATACATTAGACTCAAAGGTCTTATAACCTAACAATCTTCCTCTTTGGCAATCCATGACAAAACATATCACAAAAATGAAATGCTCAAAGTTATAAAGAGCCCATTTAAATTTAAAATGCCCTAAACAAAATTCAACCTAACTACTATCTATCATTTGCCAGTGCAGACAACAGCCACGACCGAATTAACTTATATATTCTTGAAACACTCAACGAACACATAAACGCATGTGTGAAAAATACAAGTAAACCAAAATAAATTTTTGATTTCACAAAACATAAAATAAAAGACATATATCATGAATAACCTCATAATATAAATCAATAACCAATGTACCACATGTGAAAGAAGAAACAATAAAAGAAACAAAGCATAAAGCATAGTGTCTCCACCTAACATATACAACTCATAAAAAAGAAATACATTATCACCAAAAAGAATACATCATGAACCAAAATAAAATGATATACATCAAGAAGCTCCTAGATAAAATCTAACATGAACTCCCCCTATCTCCATGCACAATATGTACTCCCCCTTTTTGTGACGAATTGCCAAAGGGCAATTAGGACTCATCATCAAAGGAGGTGGTGGAGTAGACCGTTGAGCATCTGCCAAATCAGCTCATAAAGCTTGAAGCTCCGTGAGCACATCCAACAAAATCTATCCATGCTTCGTCTGAATGGTCATGACAGTATCCAGCATACTTCAAATAAAGGAATCACTTAATGAGGAAGGTGGAGGATTAACAGTGGCAATAGGATCAACATACTCCTCAGCAGTAGGATCTCCTGAAGAAGGATGCCAAGATGCATCACCTATGGAAGACTCGAATTTAGGACGTTTAGAACTAGCTTTCATCTGAGCTGCTCTTTGCCTACGAAAAGTGGCACCAATGGGAGCTATAATATGAACAGGCTCATATGCAGAAAAGTCTTCTAAACCTAAGTCTAACAAAATCCTATGAATAAAAACCAAAAAGAAAAGACCATGAGATTTTGCACTACTCCTATGGACCTCAACTAAAGAGCTGATAAAAAGATAAGCAAAATTGATATGAACATTAGTGATGAGAGCGTACAAAAATGCTTATTTCTTGAGATGAATAGTGTGTAAATGAGAGATAGGCCAAATGGAATGACAAGAAATTCGGAAAAACAGATAATTGAGCTCAGTAAGCTCATAGGAGGTGATCCGAGGATCAGTACCCCATCTAATGGAAGTATTGGTGAGTAATGACATAATGTCATCAAGCGGAGGGGTCTCAGTGTAAGGGTACATAGGCTGTCGTACCAAAGGTACACCAAGAGCAGAGGTCACTACTTGAGGTGTAATGACATAATCTTCACCCCGTATCCAACTCTTCACAAATTGGATGTTGGAATCATCGGATTCGACAAAAAGGTTCGAATAGAACTCTCTAATCAAAGCAGCAGCATGAGGAATCTCTACATCTAAGAGTGGTAACCAGCCCCTGCTCTCAAAGTTCCTCCTAATCTCCTGATTAAGCTCATCTAAAATGATCTTATGCTCAGCCCAATCCGACCTAAAGATGTTAAGCTTCTCATAGGTTTCTTGGTTTTTCTTGGCTCTAAACCTATCATTCTTAAACACAGGGGTAGAAGGGGTAGTGGTTTTCTAGTTGGCTTTAGTTTTCCTAGCCATGATGCTAAGGTTTGGAAAGGGAAGACAAAAACAATGATAAAAAAGAAAAAAGAAAAAACACAAGGGCAGACTGCATTAAAGAAGGTTAGAGCACAAAAAACTCAATAAATAACAATCTATATGATGCATGTAATGAATGCACATATGATGCATGCTCTAATGCATTGAAATTTGTTCAATTTTACTTTAGAAACCACCAATTGACTTGAACATAGAGTTTTATTCCAAAAACCCCAAATTTTGAAGAACCCAATTTCAAAAATTAAACCAAATTGATCAATGAACCATTATACTAGTTAGGAAACATCATACAATGAATTAATTTATCAAAATCCCAAGCCAATTTCATCAAAATAACCTTAATTGAACAAAAACCCCAATTTCACAAAGTTCAAAGCCCTAGAATTTCCAATTGTTCTTAAACCAACAAAATAATCAAATTAATGCTTGAGAATCATGTTTATAACATCTTAGAACAAAGCCCATTAAACAAAAATTATTAAAAACAATTGAAATGAAAAAAAAAAAAAAAAATCCCTAAATACCTATGTTCAAAATTTTCAAGAAAAATGCATGTAAAATGTGATTAAGTTGAAAAAGAAAGGATTAAAGAGACTTACAAGTACTTGAAGACCAAAACCCTTGAAAAATTTGTGGAAGAAAACAATAAAAATATCTTAGATTGGATTGATCGAGGAAAAGGTGTGAGAAAAGGTTTGAAAAGCTTTTGAAAAAAATGAAGAACACGTGAAAGCAAAAGCCTTTTAAAAAGTCCCTTTTCAAAATTCGATTGGTCGAAATTGAGGTTCGATCAATCGAAAAAAATATTCAATTGATTGAGCATCAATCAAGCCAGGTAGATTCAAACCTAAACTTTTGAAAATTTGGATTTTTGAAAATCTAGATTTTTGAAAATTTTGAAAAACAATGCCTGATTTAAGCACAAATCACTCAAACCATTTTCACAAATGAAATGCATGATTATGAGTTTGAAAGTTTTTCAAAAACACTTGAGTTTAACCCAGATCTTCAAAAACAAGTTTTCAACCAATGTCCACAGAATTCAAACATTAAACATATTTTGCATTAAAATCAAGGAACATATAATCTTGGATGGCCAAAACACATTCACACACAATATCATGTACTAAGTTTAGCAAAGAATAAATTGTGTAGTGTGTGCAACTAGCAAAAACATGAGATACATGTAAGGTGATAAGTAGATAGTAATCAATTACATTTTCTACAAAATATATCACATAAGTATGAAAGAGACTATCACCTAAAGAGTTACATCATATAACTCTCACATCTCCTAGAAAACAAGCTTGCAATTATGGAAGTTTCTTGTATTGCTTCATAATGTACACACCGATTTTATTTCATTGTCAAATTGATATTTGAGCCAAATAATGTACACAACAACTTTATTTCATTGTGAATTTATTATAGCCTAATAATGTACACACCAATTTGAATATTAATCTGAGGCTACACCTTATGTTTTTTGTGTGCATGCGCTACACTTTCTCGAGCACAAAATCTTATGATATGCACTAAGGTGTTCATAATTGACTAGTAAACGGTGGTAAGATGATTATTTATGCCTTTCTCATTAAGTTCTAGTTCTAGCAATCAAAAACATGTGACTTTAAAATCAAAATCATGTGATAAAAAAGTGAAAGCTCGGATTTGTGTTAAAAACACAAGAGCTGTTTAAATCCCAAATTAAAACATTACGGCTCGGTTGATTTTACTCTGACCTAAACTAAGCGCGGAATAGAGTAGATACGAGCGAACAAATAATAAAACTACTCTAAGACATATTCAACATATCACAACAGTAAAATAAAGCTAAAAGAGTAGGAAAGAGATATGCAAACACAAGATAACATACCGATGTGTTATCAAATAGGAAATTGAAGAAATCGGCAAAAAACCTCTTTGTCGTCCTCTAAGTGGTAAATCGATCCACTAGACAATAAGTTGAGATACACAAATAGCAAGAGACCTTTCAACCCTAATTTACTTAGTGCACCTAAGCCCTCCAAGCTTCTACTCCAACAAAACTTCTCGAAATCGTGTCTTGTCTAGCTTTCTAAATCCCGCAATGCCCCCGATTGCATCCGCCAAAGCTTGGCTTCTTCCAATGCTACCTAGTAGCACCAAAACCTCACTTGATACTCAGATTGGATGTGGTAAGTGTTTGGGCTATCAACCTCTCAAGGATATGGATATGAAGAGGTTGGAGTATGTGGAAAATCACAAAGGATTGTGTAGATGATTGTGTGTTTACAATTTCTAACTCTCAAGTGTGTTTGCTAGGGTTTTCTCTCTAAAACGAACTCCTCACAATATATGGGTAATGTGGGTATATATAGTGTGGGTGAAGACATGTTGGAGCAAATAAGCCAAAATAGCAAAACAAAATATTTTGTAAGTATCTCACGGAAAGGCCTTACCAGTGAGCTAATCGCAAAAACCAACTATACTAGATTGTCATGACTCTTTACATTCCAGTCATGTGCTCTTCACGTGGCTTACATCGCGGGAAGTTTACTCGCGAGACACCTATGAAAACCACATCTTCTTCAATGTAAGCTTGAGTCTTCACACTCTCACATACAACCCATACAATGAAATCCCACATAAAGTACAGGGTAAACATGATTGAACAATATTGTAATCAAATTTGGCATGGAATTAAAGCCAACACAAAATAGTTGTAAATAAAAACTTTACAAAAAAAAAAAAAAATTCCCCCACAACATGCACTACATAGCTAAAACTAACAAAGTGTAATAAAATTAACTCAGCCAAGCTAAATAAGGTACACAAACATGTTATGTAAAAATTCTATGGTCAACCTTGACTACAAAATCCAAGATATATGATGCAAAACACATTTTTTCTTTTCCTTATTTTTTTAATATTTTGGAAAAGACAAAAACAATCTATCATGAAATGCATGAATGTAATGCAATTGAAATCCTAGTAATCAAAAAGGAAAACAAAAAAAAAAAAACGAAAAAAGAATGGTCGCAAAGAGTATTGAGATGAAGCACAAGGACCATGTCAAAAAGATTCAATTAGATTGAGTTTTTTGCATCCAAAAATTTTTAGATGCAACTCTAGTATTGGAGTTATTATTTATACAAGAATTCTTAGCAAGTTCAGGATTGGTATAAAGGTTTAAAGCCTTTACTAGTTCACCAATAAGTAGCATAGGATCTTGTGCTTTGTGCTTGAGGCACAGGTTCTTTTGGCTTATTTGCTCACTTTGTAGCTTGTAACTTGAAACAATTTGAACAAATATGCCCAGTCTTTCCACAAAAATGACAAACCCACAGAAGTTTATCATGCAACTTATCCTTAGGGAGGTTAAAATTCTTAGTTTTAGACTCTTTAAAATCAACCCTAATCTTCCTAGGAGGTGGTGTAACTTCTACTGGTTTGACAATCTCACTCATAGGAGGCTCAGAAGAAGGGGCAAAATTTGTGGAATGAGTTTCAGACATTGAGATGCTTTCTACAAAACCTAGACCAATTTTGTCTAAGGAAGACTTCTGAACACTCAACATGTGATCAAGTTTAGAATTAGCAGACCTATTAGTTTGTTCTCTAGCAATAGATAATTCTAGTTCCAAATTCTTAACCTTATCAAGCAACATCATGTTCATAGTCTTCACTTTATCAATCAAAGTACTAGCATAAAGCAATTTTAACAACAAATCTTTCTTATCAAGTTCAAGAGAAGCAATTTTCTTTAAACCTAAATCAACATTAATTACATCCTTTGCAGCAACTTTGCATAGCTTATTGAAAGTTTCTTGCAAATTAGCACATTCAAAGAGTTCCCCATCAGAAGGGTTCTCTTCAACCACAACACTTTCATTAACTACAGTAGTAGCCATGAAAGTAATGAAGTTTCCATCTTCATCACTACCAAACTCATGATCAGAAACTTCATCATCACTAAGGGCTACAACCATAACTTTACTCTTTGATCTCAAGAATGTAGAATATTCTAATTTCACATGATCGTACCATTGATAACCAAAACATTGTTGACCTAGAAAGTTACTAGAGGTTTGACTAGCTTCCTCTTTTAATTTATCATTATTGTTATTAAGTTTAGTTGGTTCATTCCTCTTAAAGTTTCTAGGTTCAGTATTGTTTTTACCTATTACCCTTCTGTTGTTATTCCTACGAAAATTTCTAAAGTTCTTGGCAAGATAGACAATCTCTGTAGAAGAGAGTTCTCATCAAATCCATTCCCATCAACATCATTAATTGACTTAAGAGCCATTGATTGGATTTTTTTTTTTTTTTTTTTGGGTCTTAGGTAGGTCTAGCTCATAGGACTGGAGAGATCCGACAAGCTCATCAACAAGGATGGAGTCCACATCTTTACTTTCAGTGATGGCAGTCACTTTGGGTCTAAAGTCCTCAGTCAAAGATCTAAGGATCTTCCTAACAATCTTAGGTTGACATAAATTTCACCCAAATTACATGCAGAGTTAACAACATCATTCAGTTTAGCATAGATTTTATCAAAACATTTATCATCAGACATTCTAAAACTTTCAAATCTAGTAGTTAACTGCAGCAGTTTATTAATCTTAACTGCCTTTGTGCCTTCATGCACAGTTTCGAGAATATTCCATGCAGTATGAGCAACCTCAATATTAGAGATTCTCTTGAAGTCCTCCATAGAATCAACATTTAAAATAACATTCATGGCTTTGCTATTAAAAGTGGCTGCTTCTTTTTGAGAAGTTGACCACTTGCTTACAGGAGTAGTTGGCTTCTCCCATTTCGTATTCAACGAAATTTCAAACTCTCTCATCAATAAATTTCAAGAATGCTTTCATTCTTACTTTTTAGTAGGCATAGTTATTCCCATCAAAGTGAGATGTGATTACAAGAGAGTGATCATGTTACATGACAGTAGGGGTCAAGGATTAACTTTTAGATCAAAAGATCTAAACACTAGAGCTAACTAGCTTTGATACCACCTTTAAAGTTTTAGAACCTTTAAAGTTTTAGATCCTTTAACACAATATGTTTAATATAATATTAAGCCAAGTTTATTAATTAAAACTAGGTTAAACAAATATGTGTAAAACAAATATAATGCAGAAAGTAAAGAACATAAATATCTGATGACTCGGGAAAACTAAATCGGTAAAAAACCTGAGGAGAATTTAACCTAGTTTGCCTCAAGGTAAAACAGATCCACTATGAAAGAATTGAAGTTTGTACTATAGAACTTAGACCACTAATATCTTATTACTACATCGAGTAGAAAACTTACAACCACAATCACGTGATAGCTCCAAGTCTACGGACTACTTCTTTTTTTGATTCATTGCAACCACAAGTTCTCCTACTTGTGACTTTGAGACTCCACTCAAAGGTTTCAGATCTCCTTTAAGTTCTTTATGCAACAACTGAAGTAATCACCAAGTTTTTGACATGAATCTTGATCTTAATAACCCTAAGTGTGTATAAAGGTAAATATCTTTAGATCTCACAAGAGATTCGACACATAGCACATCAAAAGACTATAAAACATAGCTAGGGTTTTTCTTGTTATATGTCAAGTAAAACATAAAACCCTACACGACAAACGAGCTTGGACTGAATTGGAAATTCTGCAGAAAATTAATTCAGCACGATTCTCGATCGAATCTAATTTTCGATCGATCAAGCCTTGTGAAATTTTTCCAATAATTTCTGCAATCATTCGATTCCAATTTTACAATTAAACATACTTTGAGCAAGCCTAAACCTAGACTCTATGTTTTGATCATGGTTCACCAACACATTACATATTGAAGTTCTAATACATTAGTCCCTAAGGTCTTAGAGCTTAACAGCTAACGTAATAAATTGGCCTCTGCCTTCCTTCTTGATCCTTTAGTAGTACTGCACTCACGATGTGCTCGGAAACTACAAGATACATATACAAGTCCTCTTCTAGATCCAAGCATGACAATATAAGCAGGCTCATTAAATATTTCTTGAAATCTTGAAAAGCCTCCTCACACTCCTCCGTCCACTAGAACCCTCTATTTCTTCAACAACTGATAAAAAGGGCGGCATCTATCTGCTGACTTTAACACAAACAGTTCAATGCCACTATCATCCCGGTTAACTTCTACATATCCTTAGGGTTACTCGGTGGTTTGAATCACTCGATGGCACTTTTCTGGTCGAGGTTTACTTCTATCCCCCGATGAGTAATCATATACCCCAGAAACTTTCTAGCCCCCACATCGAAGGCACACTTGTTCACATTAAGATGTAGCTTGTGCCGCTGGAGTATATCAAATACCTCCATCAAATTGTCTACGTGCCTTTGGTTCTCCCTACTTTTCACAACCATGTCGTCTATGTACACCTTCACCATGCTCCCAATCTTATCCTTAAATATCCTGGTCATTAGCCTTTGATAAGTAGCATCTACATTCTTTAGGTCTAACGGCATTACTATGTAATGGTAGTTGGCTTCAGGTATTATAATATGTTGGGAAATTTAGACCCCGGTTGATAGAATTAACAAGTTTTAAACCCAAGTTGTTAATTAAATTTATTATGCATAAAACTTGTCAAAACAAACAAACATCAATATCATGTCAAATATAAGTGCAGCGGAAAAAAATAAATAAGACAAGATATGATGACCCAGGAAAACCAATAAAACCAACCAGTTTCACAGTAAAAACCTGGGGGGAAACCTTCCCGAAAAGCAATCCACTATAGTAAAGAGAAGTTTCAGATCTAGTACAAAACCTTTGTCCCTAGACTCTACAATCCCCGTAGATGAAATCACAGCAGAAACCTTCTACTGCTTCAGAACCTTTGAACTCTTCAATATATGAATGCCACCCTTTGATGCATGGATCCCAGTACGTGACTAACTCCTTTGCACGAATCCCAGTACGTGACTTACTCACCAACTAGAGGAAGAAGAATGTTGGCTGCAAAGTTCTTCACTTCATCAACAATGAAGATCAAGAAGCACTTGGTTACAAAACCCTAAGGCGCAAAGACGCAGTAGCTTCTTTCAGAGAGAATAAGGCTTCGGTCACCTTTTGCATATATTCTCCTTGTATTCTCTTGTGTGACGGCCTCAAAAATAAGCCTTATATATGCCTAGGGTTCTGAGAAAAGAAACCCTACACAAATACAAAAGCTTGGCCTAAAAATCAGATTTGGAAATCTGAATTCCCGTAACCTCGATAGATATCTCGATCGATTGGGCAGCTGTTGAGCCTTATTAAATCTCGATAGATAGCTATCTGTCCAGCAGCTATCCGCAGGTGTCTAGCAGCTATCCGCCAGGTGTCCAGCTTTAGTACACACTTTTTCTTCACTTGTTTCTTGGTCCAATCTCCATGGCTTTAATACTAGACTTGAACAACATGTTCTTTGAAGTATTAATCACATCCTAGATCTATCCAAATACAAGTAAAGTGCGTTTTGTCAAAGGATTAGCCAACTACATAAAATAGCGACATATGTTCACAAACTTGAACTACATATGTCCTAACATAATAGATGTCTTCTCTTGATCCTCGGCAGCTAATGCAATCTGATGACAGCCTTGGAAAGCATCCAGGGAGCTCATCCTCAAGTGCCCACATGTGGCATCTACTAACTGATCAATCTTTAGTATCAGAAAGGAGTCTTTAAGGCATGCCCTATTGAGATCAGTAAAGTCCACATAAACCCACCACTTGCCATATTCTTGCGGCCAAATTTTTTGTTTAATGGGCTAACTCCTATATTGGGCGCACAACTTATATGTTACTGTGGGTGTGTGGATATCCTACAATTAGAAGTTCCTTTGAAACGAAATCAATATTTGTGACTTGGTTCCTTCTTCTCCCTTCTAAGCTGCTAGTTCTTTGTCTCTCTCTCTCTTTACTTCGGTTTGTAGTTCTCTAGTTCAATACTCTCTAGTGTCTAACCACCCTTTCTTCCTCTCCTTTCCCTACTTATACCCTCCCTTAGTGGAGCTAGAATTATTAATTTTAGTATTTTTCATGCAGGTGGGGACCTTCAGGATTATTCTCGACATACCTGGGTCCCACCTTAGAAATGAGGACTCCAGGCTTTGGGACTTACAATAGATGTCAAATGTTGCTCAGCAGCGATGTCCCCTAAGGCATTACTGAGGTATTTTGTGGACCGAACCCCGAACAATATTGGACCCCAAGAGCCACCTAGCTTGGGGCCAATCTCCCAAGCAATACGGGTTAGGCCCACCATGGAAGTGGTACTAGCCCTTTAGCCCATAGGCCAGTTAACAATGGGCTAACTATAGTACACATGTAATCCTAAAATAGGTTGCATTGCTTGCTTATGTTTCTTTCTTTCTTTATATTTTTTTAGTGTTTTATCAATTATTTCATTCAATGATTTGGTTTAGCAGCCTTCGTTTATTTAGTTATGAGAACAATTTATCCCTGGAGTATTTATTTTTCCATTTTTATGGTCTTGTTTGTTAGTTGTATGACAATTAAATGAATTTATTTTGGCCATTGTACAATGTTAGATGTAAGTTGGAAGCCTAGCAACTTCCCAACATATACGTAACTTAGCCCCCAAGCTTTAGTTATTAGAATTTAGATGTAGATTAATTAGATTTTTTTTTTTTTGGGTTTAATTTTCACTTTTACTTTCTTTTTAGAATGTAATTATAAAAAACAACTTTGTATTTTTCTTTCTCTTACATTGTATCTAGGACACCTTGTAATTCGATTTTATTTAAATATTTCATTAATTTGAATATTTGGTTAATAAAGTTCATTTGTAAGGTTATTTTTATATATTTTATTTTCTTCACAAATTTGTAGTATCATTATCATTGTCCAAGTGAATTAGTCATATTGAATAGTAATAATAATGAGCTTTAAATAAAAAACTTATAATATAGAATATAAATTAAATTTAAATTGGTGGTTAGTAAAATAAATATTATTTAAGTAATATTAAAATGAAAATTTTAAGATTTCGTCTTAGATCTTAAATTATATTGAGTTGGCATTGTCGATATCCATTGAAGAAAAGAATCTAAGTGGTCCATTGAGTTGTAATTCTCACACATGTAAGTCTCTTAAATTAAGGCGATAATATCTACAAATGAATTGTCAACATGAGATTCACTTTCGAAAGATTACTTTTAAAAACAATAGAAAAATTTAGTTACAAAATTGATTATATCCTAAGGCTAAAACTTTACTCAATTTCATTTTATTGGAAGTGATTTTTGACAAATTTACCATTGGATTACATTTTTTTTTTCTTATATCCTCCATACTTGTAAAATTTATAGAAAATTAAATATCAATAGCTGTGTCATTAATAGATTGTTTAAACTGAATGTTTTTTTTTTTTTTAGTTTAAAATTATGCATAAAATATAATCTTACAATTTATATAGTAAATAATATTTGATTGACACAAAATTTGACATGTGTATTGCGAGCATAAAGAACATACAATCCAACGACTAGATTTTCAAAATATATAATAATATTAACAATATTGAGGAAGGTTGTGACTTTAAACTACAACCAATTTTGTAGTTAAACTTTGCCCTAAAAAAATCCTCAACCCATTCGGATCGTACTTCTCACAACTTGATACACCACCCTTCTCCCCCTCATTTTTTTTCCTCATTTTGAAAAAGAAGCCTTGCATTTCCATGGAAATTTTCATAAACTAACCAATAAATTATACTAATTAGTGAGATACTAGATCTATCCTTTTTTTTCCACTATAGATTTTTATAAGGCACTATCACATTGACAACTCCACTCGATATAGCTAAAAGTGTTTGGGTAAGATACAATTAACACTCCTAGGATTTGGGCCAATACTAGTCAGGTGCAATACCTTTCAAAATTAACCAACTTTCCCTAAACCCAACTTGGACCCTAAGATGCTACTTATTTTTCTTCTCTCTCATGGTGATTAGGGACCAAATAGTCAATTTTGAAAATTTTGGATTGGCTGGCATTAGCCTAAACTTTAGAGTTGGTTACTATATCTTACCCTTATAAATATGTTCATCCATCAACCTGATAAAACTAAATGGCTTTGAGGTACCTTTAGGACATTTGTTAATCAATCATTTTAAAAAAGTTTTAATACCAATTTTTTGATAAATATAAATTGCTATAACTTTTTTTTCTCTTTCATGGTGATTAAGGACCAAGTTAGTTAATTTTAAAAATTTTGGACTGGTTGGCGTTAGCCTAAACCCTAGGGGTGCTAACTATATTTTGCCCTTATAAATATGTTTTGCCATCTAATAAAAATAAAAGTCCCCAAGGTGTTTTAAGAGAATTTTTTAATTGATTATTTTAGGAAAATTTTAATACCACTTTTATGAAAAATATGAATCACTATAAAAAAAATTAGTTACTTTTTTCTTTTTCCATAAAAAATTTTAAAAATATTTCCTAAGTTAACGTCTTGGGACATACTTTAACTTTTCCCAAAATAAAAAATATATATAACCAAAAAAAATTTCCCCCTCCTATTCCTTTAGCATATTTGTCAACACTTATTCAATGAATACATAACCCCGGATTTGGCTTGATATAATTGATACACCAACATTGCCACAACCCCTATCTATGTAGGAATCATAGACACAATGGGACTCCATAACCCTCTATATATAAGCATACATATACTTGACCTCACTCTCCCTTTGTATTCTCTATGCTAGCAATCCTTCTGGCTTTAGTGGTACACAACACAATCGCCTAGATTCTCTAGCCTCTTGGGTTTTCTTTAGGACATTACTAGGCAGAAGAGAATGGCTTTTGAAAGCTTGAATTTGAGCTAAAACACAAGAGCTTGTTTAGACCCCAAATTAAAAGTTACGGCTAGATTGCTTTTACTCTAACTTATCTAAGTGTAGAACAAGAGTAAATGAAGCGCAATAAACCGATACTACTCTAGTGCATAAACATGAACAACAAATAATAAAAGTAAATTACAAGAGTAACAGAATAGAGATGCAAACACAAGATAACACGATGATGTGTTATCAAAGAGGAAACCGAAGAATTCGGCGAAAAACCTCTCCGTTCGCCTTCCAAGCGGTAAATCGATCCACTTGACAATAAGCTGGGATACAGAATAGCAAGAGACCCTCCAAGCCTAATCTACCCAATGCACCTAAGCCCTTCAAGCTCCTACTCCAACAAAGATTCTCGGAATCGTGTCTTGTCTAGTTTTCTAGAATCCGCAATACTCTCGATTGCATCCGCCAAGCCTTACCGGCTTTTTTTGGCAAACCCCCTAAGCTTCCCAAGCTCCAAAACACTCTCTAAACTCTGAAAAGGTGTGGGTTGTGTTTGGGTATAAATCTCCTCTCAATCTATGATAATGGGAGAGGGAAGAAGAAGAGGCTACAATGATTTGTTACTAAGGATGAGTAGCTCTCTCTTTAAAATGATGGGTGTGTGTATTGTTGAAAACCTATCTAGGGTTTTTCTCTCTAAATGACCTCCCATAATTTTGTGGGTAATGAAGGTATATATGGTATGGGTGAAGGGTAAGAAAATCACACTTAAAAATCCTCTAGGCAGAGGATTTCGCTAGTATCTTGCGTGAAGGCCTTACTCATAAGATACTTTCGAAATCCTCTAGGCTGGCACAACTCTTCAACTTTCAGCATGTGCTTCTCATGTGGCTCTTTTGTGGGTTAGCTTCTAGTGAGACACTCGCAAAATCCATTGATTCTTCATTTTATGCTTGATTTTTCACCAATTTAATACTAAACCCAATACAATAAAATCCCACAAAATACAAGGAACAAAATTAAAGCAAATACAACATGTTTTTTTTTAGCGTGAAGTAAATACAATACTTTTTGTCATGGAATAAAGCCAACATTAAACATAGTTGTAAATCACAACTTTATAGCTTTGAAGTTGACGTTGAGGATCTTAGACAATGAAATATTCGAGGTTGAAGATCGTGTGGCCGTTCAATCATAAGCCATCAAGAACTTGGTGGATGATGGGTGCGCCAAGAACGTTATCCCTTTGCCAAACTGGAATGGTGCAAGACCCACTTGGACATGAAAGACAAGTAGGACAACAAGAAAGAAGAGAAGGAAAAACTCAAGAAGTATGAAGCTGAGTTTCTTGATGTTGATCAAGACTTTCTCTTTCATCTCATCATTGGTGCAACCTATCTCAATATCAAGAACTTGCTGGACAAATCATGCGAGAAGGTTGCGAACATGATTAAAGGAAAAAAAAAAAAAAACCCAATGAAATATGTAAATCATTCAACATCAAGAATGATTTTACTGCAGAAGAAGAGGCAGAAATCCTCAGGGTGAACTCTTGGGCCTTTGAATAGTGATTTTTTATTTTTTATTTTTATATAACTCAGTGGTTTTGATGTACGTTCTTGATGTTGGCTTAATTAGTAGTATGATCATGGTGATTATAGTTTAAAGTTGATGAAGATTTTTGTTTTCTTTCTCTAGTATTTTCTTTTAATTTCCTCTGTTTGCAACTGATAAACGATTAAGTTGTTTTTTAGTGATTCTGAATTTGTGATTGGTTTGGTGAAGGTTTTGATCAATGTATTAATTCCTCTAGTTTTGTTTTTCCTTTTATGGTCGTTTCAGTTCTTTTCTCTTTCAAGCCAACATTGTATGAATTATGATGAAAGTTCATGTTCAAAATTGGAACTCTGATCATGTTTAGGCATATATAATCCACTGAGGCTATCTAATAAAAATAAATAAAAATCTTGATTTAATGATTAGTGTTTTAAACAATAGTTTTGACATGGAAGCTAGACCGAAAGATTGTTGAAATCAAGATCTCATGTAGGATGGGAAGTTATCACATAATTTTATGCTTCTTTAATACTAAAGTAATCCACCATAATGATTTCACTACAAAAAACGCCCAACTATAGCCGCGTTTACAAAAACGTGGCTATACCTGACCTATGGCCGCGTTTCTCAGAAACGCAGCGATAGACCAAACCTATGGCTGTGTTTCATAGAAAACGCGGCTTGAGACCCAACCTATGGCCGCGTTTTTAAAACGCAGCTATAGGTTAGGTCTATAGCTGCGTTTTCAATGCCTTTAGCTGCATTTTTCAATGAAGTCTATAGCCACGTTTTTTAAAACGCGGCTATATGTCCAACCAAAATATATTTTTTAAAAGGATGGCCGCATTTTCCAGAAAACGCGGCTTTAGATCCAACCTATGGCCGCGTTTTTAAAAACGCGGCTATAGGCTAGGTCTAAAGCCGCGTTTTAACTACCTTTAGCTGCGTTTTTCAATAAAATTTATAGCTGCGTTTTTAAAAACGTGGCTATATGTCCAGCCAAAAAATTATTTTTTAAAAGGAAAAAAACGCGGCTTTAGACCCAACCTATGGCCGCGTTTTCATAGGTCCAGCCAAAACATATATATTTTTAAAAAGAGGGCCATCACAGCCAAGTAAAAAATTCTTTTTTAAAGGAGGGCCTATAGCCGCGTTTTCAAAAACGCGGCTATAGGTCCCCCTCGGCTGCATTTTTTTTTAACAAATGCAGCTATATGTAACACCAAAAAAAAAAAAAAAAAAATTTCTGGAATCTTCCCACGTGATCCCTCTTTCCCACTGACATCCCCACCTACCCCCCTTCATCTTTTCTTCCTTTTCTCCTCCTTTTATTTTTTCTTTCTTCATTCTTCACCCAACACAACTTCAGGTACCTACTTCCTTCTTTTTTTTTTTTTTTTTTTCCTTTTCTTTCTTCCTTCTTCACTAACTCTCTTCAGGTTCTTTTTCTTTCTTTTTTTCTTTTTCCTTCTTCCTCCATCGTAACTCTTTTTTTTTTTTTCTTTGTTTCTTTGAAGTTCTTGCTTTTTTTTTTTAATTTCTTTCTTTCTTTCTTATTTTTGCTCCTTTCTTCTGCAACTATCATTAGTTTTTTTTTTTTTTTTTTTCACTCCAGCGCAACTCTTTTTTTTTTTTGGTTTCTTTGTAGCTACTTCTTCTTCTTCTTTTCTTTCTTTCTTTTTTTTCTTCATCTCAAGCCCACTAATTTGTCTATAGATCTAGTTTTTTTTTTTAATTTTACATTTAGGTGGTAAGAAAATGGAGGAAATGTTGAAAATTTTGAATTTGAGCTATTGTGTTGCTGATATTGTGCTTATGTGTAATTGGGTTTGTGTTCTTGAGTTTTTAAGCTTGTGCTTTTGTGTTCTTTGAATGAATTTAGTGTTGAATTTGGGTTGGTTTTGTTAACTGAGAGGAGATTCATGGGTTTGTATTGTTATATTTTGGAGCACATTGTATTTGTATTGTTAATATGTTGTGTTTGATTTTGAATTTTTTGGGTGTGTTTGTATTGTGAGAATGTTGTGTTTGATTTTGAATTTTTTGGGTTTGTGTTTGATTTTGAATTTTTTGGGTTTGTGTTTGATTTTGAATTTTTTGGGTGTTTTTGTATTATGAGTATGTTGTGTTTAATTTGAATTTTTCTAGGTTTGTGTTTAATTTTGAATATTTTTGGGGAAAAAAAAACCCGAAATTTTTTTTTTTGTTTAAAAAAAAACCCAGAATTTTTTTTTGAATTTTTTGGGGAAAAAAAAACCGGAACTTTTTTTTGTTTTTAAAAAGAAACCTAGAATTTTATTATTATTATTATTTTTAAAAATCTACAATTTTTTTTTTTTTATGTATTTAAAAAAACTTCTAGCTGCGGTTAAAAACGCAGCTCAAAATGGGTCTGTAGCCGCGGTTTACAAACCGTGGCTAGATTATTTTCTATGGCCACGTTTTTAAAAACGTGGCCATTGGTCCTGCCTATAGCCGTGGTTGGAAAAAACGTGGCCTCAAGGCTATAGTTACACATTTTAGGCCATGGTTAAAAACGTGGCCTAAAAAAACGCGGCTATAGACCAAATCGATCTATAGCCACTTTTTTTGATCTATAGCCGCGTTTTGAAAATGCGGCTATAGAACCTTTTTTTTGTTGTGCTTCTTTTTATATATGTGTGTGTGTGTGTGTGTGTGTGTGTGTGTGTGTGTGTGTGTGTGTGAGCGCGCTAGTTAAAATGAAGCCCTTAAGAAAATATGAGTGCCGTCATACGGTAACTATTATGGGGCAAAGTATAAATAGTGAATTGTTTTTTCATTCAAGGCAAAAACATATTGTCTAACAACCCAGAGACATTCCTGATCAATCAGATGTTTATCTTCATACTTTAAAGTGTTTCATCGCTCTATCTAGGAGTAGACTCTTGTAATCTAATCAATAGGCTTATCAATTTATGATTTATACTTCTATAATCCAATTAATTTTGTATACGTAATATTTAGGGTAAATTGCAAATTACACCTCTAAAGTTTAGGGTTGATTAGATTTTACATCCCAAAGTACGAAAAACTTGATTTTACACCCTGAAATTTGGTTCCGTTAGAAATTCAACCCCCACAATTAGCTTTTGCTGTTAAGTGACATATCATCATGCTGATGTGTTTTATCTTTGCCAAATCAACCTCAAAACTATATCATTTCAGTGATAACCAAGTGAATAGTTGGCACAATAAATACTATGTCTTTTCAAGTCTAAACTTAAAACACAAATTGTAGGGTACATTTACTTGGTACTAAGAGTCTATGACTAAAAACCTTGATTCACTTGCTTTCTATTCCATGCGCCAATGAAATGAGAGTTGGGTTTGGCTTTTGTTGAAACTTAAAAGTTAAAACCGGGCTATAAAAAAAAGGGCTTGCTGTTATAATTAGCGAGTGCGAACTACAAAGCAAGTTTGTGTGTGCAAGCATAATAGCATTCCTTATTTCGTCACTACTAGTCGGGTATAGCACAAAGATCTCCAGATTCCTAATTTTTTTAAGCATTTTCATAAATTCAATGAACATAGTCATAGATCAACTCCATTCACAATTCGTGAATTTTGATTTGATAGAATAGCCCCTTTGTAAGCACAAATTAAACATGTGGTGGTTTGTGGTGAGCTTGGAGCCTTTACCGCCTGCTAGGGTTCACGAGATGAGCTGATGGGTTTAGGTTAGAGAGGCTTGGGTTCATGGGATTTAGGTTAGGGAGGTATGAGGTCTGCCTTATTTCTGGTTTTTGTTTTTAATTTTAGAGTTTGCCTTGCCGTTTAAGCTACAGTTTATGTTTTAAGTTTAGGCCTGAGACAACGTAGTTTTAATTGTGGCTGCTATTTACTTGGTCATCATTGAAACGACGTAGTTTTGATGTTGATTTGGCAAAAATAAAACAGATTAGCAAGATAATGTGTCACTTAACAGCAAAAACTAACAGTGCGGGGTAAATTGCTAATAGAACCAAACTTTAGGGTGTAAAATCAAGTTTCTGAAACTTTAGGGTGTAAAATCCAATCAACTCTAAACTTCAGGGGTATAATTTGAAATTTACCCTAATATTTTGTTAGGACATATGTGGAACTTTTTATAAATATATGTTATGTAGAATTGGCTAATCTTTTGATGAAACACACTTTACTTGTAATTGGGTAGATCTAGGATGGTTTAAGTTTTCAAGCAACATATTATTCAAGTCAAGAGTTAAAGTCATGCAAATCTATTCAAGAAACAAGTGAAGAAGTGCTATATTTTAAAGCTTGACAGATATCTCGACAGATTGTATTTATCGAGGTTTAAAAGGGAATTTTAGCCCGATACTCGACAGCAGCTCGACAGATAACCTATCTATTAAAAATTACGAAATTCAGATTTCTAGATCTGTATTTCACACATATCCAAGATATTTGTGTAGGGTTTCTTTTCTCACAACTCTAGACATAAATAAGGATTATTTTAAGGGTCTTTTAAGATAATGCAACTTGATACAAAGTGATTATTCACTCAAATTGTGATCGGAGATAATTTGCCCATCGTCATCTTTCTCTTAAAGAAGCTGTTGTGTTTGTACGCCATAGGGTTTTGTAACCAAGGAGCTTCTTGATCTTCATCATATGGATGAACTGAAGAACTTTGCAACCAACATCTTTCTCAAGTTGATGTGTTAGTCACGTACTAGGAGTGCAAAGGAGTAAGCTGCATACTGGGATCCACGTATCGATTGGTTAGTCATGTATTGGGAGTCGTGCATTGAAATGAGAGATTTTCACTACATTACAAGTCCAATTGTGTATTGGGGTAAGGGTTCAACTGTAGGTTGGTATATGGTACTGAAATTCCTTTACATGTAACTGCTTGTTTTGATAATAGTGGATTCTCTAGAGTGATGAACTAAAATTCACTCAGTGTTTTTCCCTATTCGTAAACAAATCACCCATGTCAAATTTAATTTCTGCTATATTTAGTTATTTGGTGATTTGTTTGTGCTGTATTGCATGTTAAATTGACTTAATTAATTCACTTGGCTAATTAATTGGTTAATTTACTTAAAGGGTCAATACATTCTTGGCCTATCAAGTGGTATCAAAGCAAGTCGATTGGGATGATGCTAAGATCAAAGCGGCAAACTTCGATAATAGAGTATTGAATGCTTTATTCAGTGCGGTCACAAATGAGGAGTTCAAGAAGATATCCTCCATTGAAACTATTAAGGAAGCATATACCATCTTTCAGACAACCTATGAAGGAACTAAGGCTATCAAGGATTCAAAACTTCAAAGGCTTACCACAAGCTTTAAAGAGATTAAGATGGAGAAGAATGAGTCATTTGATGAGTTCTATGCCAAGTTGAAGGACATAGTGAACTTTGCATTTAATCTTGAGAAAACCATTCAAAAACCCAATATTTTTAGAAAGTTGCTCAGATCTCTTCTAGAGAGATTCCATGCCAAGATCACCGCTATTGAGGAATCAAAGGATATTGACTAAATTCCTTTGATAGAGTTGGTTGACAACTTGCAGACCTATGAATTGAGTTTGTCTAGGATCGGGAAATCGAGCAAGAGCAAGAGCAAGAGCATGGAATTAAAGGCCAAAAGCAGTGACACCGATAAGTCTTTTGATGATGAAGATTCTAAGATAAAATCCTATATCAAGAGGCAGTTCAAAATGTTTATGAAGAATGTCAATGCAAAAGGATTTGACAAAGGCCGAAAGCAATTCAGTTCTTCACAATTCAAGGGCCAAGATAAAGGGAAGAAGGATGCTAGGGATGACGGTCAGTACACTAGTCCTTCCGGACCAAAGTGCTTCAGATGTCAAGGCTTTGGACATATGAAACAAGAATGTCCAACTTATCTCAAGACCATTAGGAAAAGCAAAGCCCTTGATGGCACTTTAAGTGACACCAAGCCCGAGGATGATTTTGATGATAATGATGACGAGGGAATCTTGAATGCCTTCATTGCCATAGTGAATCCTACTTAAGGGATTGTTGAATAGGTAGATGAAGAAAAGGACTTGGTTGAGTCTAAAATTGATAAAATGAATGAATAAGATGACATCCATACAGCCTATGCAAAGTTGTACAAGGTCTCCAAAAAGTATTAGAAATCGTATAGGTAGCCACCAAGAAGTTGAGTGATGTGGAACTTGATCGAGAAGAGCTCTCCACAAAATTTGATGAAGCTAATCTGACCTATTTCTTGGCTGAGAGGACTAAGAAGCTTGAAGCGAAGCTGTTTCAAGTTAGAGCTTAATTGGAGAGGACTTCTAGTGCAAAGCTTGATAAGATGCTTAGCTTTCAGAAATCTGCTTCTGATAGAACCAGGTTGGGGTATGACTTCTTTTCTCCTAATATTGCTTCTTCTAAAACTACTGTGTTTGTTTCACCTACTAATAATGTTGATTCTGAGAACAATGATGTTAAAACTGTTTTAGCTAGTGAGAATATAAACAAGAGTAAATCTATCTTAGAAGCATCCCCTTAGCTTGAAAAGAAAGAGACTAAAAACCCTAGGACTAAGAAGGGTAATAACTAAAAGTCTAAACAAAAGAAGCAGCATCTCTGTCATTACTGTGGAGCTACAGGACATACTCAACTTAATTGCTACAAGTGGTTAGCCACTCAACAAAACAACAACATGATCTCATCTAGAAACCAGAATCAGTTTTCATCCTCTTTGCTCTTCTTGGAGATCTTCTTAAGGCCCTCATATTTCTTTTGAACTTGAATGATTTTAATTCTTCCCCCTTATTGCTAGATCAAGGGTTTCCTAAACGAAAAGGTTCTTCCAAGGTGTGGAAGGAAAAAGGCTCAAAGTGATTTAGTCACTTTTTCTCTCTCCTTCTCTTTTTGTTTATGCATTACTTGTGTGTTTTGCTTTCTTGTTTTTGAGTCAATCTAGTTTTATGCTATGCTTTGTTTTAACATGTTTTTGTTTGTTTGTTTTTAGTTTTTGCCTTATTTTATTTTTTCATAAAAATAAATAAAAATTAAAAGAAATTAGAGAAATGCAAAAACAGTGTGTTTTGTGTACATTGGTATTTGTGTACTTTGGATGGCCATTGAAACAAAGTTTTCTAAACTTTGTATTTTTTGTAGCTTAGATGGGTATCTCAATGCACAACTAAGCAAGTGAGTTATGTGGCTCATGTTTGTGATGAGTAAGATTAAGTAATCTCTTGTACTTAACATTCATATCACCCTTTTTAACGAGTACTAAAAAATCCTAGGAGAAAGGCATAAATAACCATCTCACTACTAAAGCCTGCCAATCATGTAAAACATATGTATGCTTCGACATATTAAAATTGTGATATTGTTGGCTTAACATAATTGGGTATTTCTTCTCTCTCTATATACGCCCATGCATGATATGCTCAAATAAAAAAAAAAATATGTAAAGAAAATCAAAAGCAAAAAGAATCAAAATGCTTTTAAATATAGTTGCAAGTAAGTTTCTAAGAGATGTGAGAGTTATAGGATGTACCTCGAAAGTGATAGTCCCCGTCAAGCAATTATGATTGTGTGTGAGTTAAATTGATTTTCTCATATCTCAAATCATCATAACATGAGATACTTATGTAATCTTGCGATGTTCTCACATGCAATACGCAAAATTATTTGCTACTTTTGATACCTGTGTAGGTACAATGTGATTTGGTCATTACAAGGAATACATATGTAATGCATGCTCACTAAACTATCTGGAATTGTTTTTAAAATATAAAATTGGTTAGACTTGTTGTGTGTGTGTGTGTGTGGATCTTAAATGCTTTACATTTTTTCTTGTTGAGAGATTTTTTTAAAAGCTTAACATGTTGATTGGATCTTTGGTTGAGTGGCTTGCTTGATTACATTCATTTCTGTGTTTTTCTCTTCTTTGAAAAAATTGTTTTTATCTAGCTTGACAGCTTCTTGATAGATCTCGATAGATAGCTATCTATCGAGACCCTTAGACTTCTTTTTTCTCTACAAATCTTAACGCATCTTCGATCCATTGAAGGTTTCTGGAATTTGTCTTGATAACTTCTCGACAGATTCTTGATCCATCGAGAAAGTTTCTGTCTGGCCGATAGCTTTTTGATCCATCGAGGTTTTTTGCCGTCAACAGATTCTCGACAGCACCTCAATAGATTCATCTATCGAGAATTAGTGCTCAACAGAATTTCGATATATCCTCGATCCATTGAGATGCATTTTCCTTAAATAGATCCAATGCGAAATTAGATTCATTATTCTTCGATTTCTCTCTATAGAAACCTTCTTTATCTCTCCCAACACTCTTCCCTCAACCCTTTCATCTTCCCTACTTGGTTTTCGGCCTAATCCTTGCTTTTTCCCGTTGGTAAGCTTCTCTAATCTCTCATTCTTCATGCATTTCACGCATTTAGTCTTAGGTTTTGGGTTTTTGTGATTTTTTGGGGGCGTTTTTGAAAATTGATGAGTTTTTCGTACAATTTTTGGGTTTGGTTTTGCTTATATGATGTTATATGCTCATGCATTGTATTACATTTGCATTTTCACAATGTTTCATGCATTATAGATGTGTGTTTCTATGTTGGAATCTTGTGTGCTGGTACGATTGGATTGGACTAAGCCCATGATGTTTTTTGTTGTACGTTACATGATCATGCATTATTCATGCATACGTACCTTTTCATTTCCATATTATGATACTATATCGGTGGTGCTTTTCTACTTGTTTGCCTCCCTCCCTCCCTCCCTCCCTCCCCCTCTCTCTCTCTCTCTCGGATAGTCTGCGCATGGCACCCAAGTGTAAAACTACTTCATTCTGAAACCCTCCTCATTTCGAGGCATCATCTTCTGATCCTACACCTCTACATGTCAAGTTCCATGATGAGAAGGCCCGTAAGGACTTCTTGGAGAACTTCTCCAAACGTGGCATTCATTCGAAACACCACGATATCCTATTAGACTTTTTCGATACTACTTTCATGACTGTCATACACAAGCAGGGTTGGGAATCTCTTTGTGGGATACCTTTGAGTTGTCCCTCCCTGATCATACATGAGTTTTACTCCAATATGCACGGTTTTGATTATTCTGTACCTCAGTTTATTACTCATGTATGAGGTATACGTATAGTAGTTGCTCTAAAGCTTATCTTTGAAGTGCTACATGTTCTGAGGGAATCGTATCCTAGCTACCTCGGATGTCCTCGTCTGAAGACTGTGTCTAAAGACGAATTTCTATCTCTCTTTTGTGAAACACCTTCATCATGGGGTGATCATCAAAATACCTCATGCTCGAGCTTTGCAAAAGGTCTGAAATTCTTGAATATGGTGATGACATTTGTTTTCCATCCCTTATCTCACTATAATTCTATTATTGAGCCTCATGCTCACTTTTTGTTATCCCTCATTGAGGATCTTACTATTGACTTTTCTTCTCATTTCATTCTCTCTCTTATAGATGTCTATAAGGATACGGTGACCCATGATAAGCTTATTTTTTCTTCTGCTATCATGAGGATCATTCACTACTACTCTGTCTTTTATCCTGAGTCTACTCACTTCCCCTTTATGGGTGTCTTGAGTGCGATGTCTGTTAGATGGAGCGAGGCCTAGCTTCAATCGAAGCAGCCACAAACCGAGATGGCGACTCCTCTAGCCCTTTCCACTCCATTCACCTCTGTTCTTTCTTCTTTTGTGGATGGCATGACACTTAAGGTGATCATGGCGCAGCTTCAGCACATGGATGCTAGCCTTGACACTCTTACTGATGAGATGAGTTAGGTGACCACCCGTGTGGGTGGTATTGCACGACGTTAGGCTCGCCTTGGTGGCTTCATAGCTTCTCCCTCTCCATCTCCACAAGCTTCAGAGGATGAGGACAATGATGATGGCTCTGGTGATGATGATGATGAGTATGAGGATGCTAGCTCTTCTGGTGATGAGGAGATGACTACTTCTTAGTGACTTGTCATTTCTCATTTATGACAAAAAGGGAGAGTAGTTTTGAGTATGAGAGTAGTCATGTACTTAGAGGGAGAGTTAGCATAGGACTTTTAGTTAAGGATGTTGTGCAGTTTATATGTACTTTTCTTTCTTTTTAGTTACGTTAGACTGGTGTACAGATCTTGTGACCACTTAGTGATAGCAAACATTGTATTTATCTTTGATATATATATATATATATATATATATATATATATATTTGGTGATGTTGTTATCATGTTCACCTATCTTTTCATGTGTTGTTTTTCTTCTCTTTTTATGCACGTGTTTCTTATTATGTATGCAATCTTTTATTTCTATTTCACATTAAGATACCTTAATGAGTATTGTTTAAAGTGTTTCAGAAATACAAGTTGTCAAAATCTATCATGCCATGAACTCTTTTTTTGCAAAATTTTTCAAAAGTCTGTGCTAGGATTAGATTTTATTGTATTCAACAAGTGAGCATGAGTTGAATTATTTATGACTTCTCTCATATTTCATTTGTTTATTGTGGTTTGGTCATGGATTGCCAAAGGGGGAGAATGTTAAGACATATGTGGAACTTGTTATGAACATATGTTATGTAAAATTGGCTAATCCTTTTACAAAATGCTTACTTGTAATTGAGTAGATCTAAGATGGTTTAAGTCTTCAAGCAACATATTGTTCAAGTCAAAAGTTAAAGCCATGCAAATCTGTTCAAAAAACAAGTGAAGAAGTGTTGTACTTTAAAGCTCGACAGATATCCTGACAGATTGTATCTATCGAGGTTTAAAAGGGAATTTTAGCCTGATACTCGACAGTAGCTTGACAGATAACCTATCTATTGAGAATTACGAAATTCAGATTTCTAGATCTGTTTTTCATGCATATCCAAGCTATTTGTGTAGGGTTTCTTTTCTCACAACCCTAGACATATATAAGGATTATTTTAAGGGTCGTCTAAGGTGATGCAACGTGATGCAACTTGATGAAAAGTGATTATTCACTCAAATTGTGGCTAGAGATAATTTGCCCTAGTTCATTTTTCTCTTGAAGAAGCTACTGCATTTGTACGCCATAGGGCCATAGGGTTTTGTAACCAATGAGTTTCTTGATATTCATCATTTGGATGGACTAAAGAACTTTGCAACCAATATTTTTCTCAAGTTGGTGTGTTAGTCACGTACTAAGATTCGTGCAAAGGAGTAAGCCACGTACTGGGATCCGCACATCGATTGGTTAGTCACATATTAGGAACTGTGCATTGAAAGGAGAGATTATCACTACATTACAAGTCCAATTGTGTATTGGGATAAGAGTTCAACTGTAGGTTGGTATAAGGTACCGAATTCCTTTACTTGTAACAACTTGTTTTGATAATAGTGGATTCTCGGGAGTGATGGCTTTAAATTCACTAGGTGGGGTTTTGTTTTAGTGTTTTTTCCCATTCGTAAACAAATCACCCTTGTTAAATTTAATTTCCACTGCATTTAGTTATTTGATGATTTGTTTGTGCTACTACATGTATTTCATGTTAAATTGACTTAATTGATTCACTTGGCTAATTAATTGATTAATTTACCAAATGAGTCAATACATTCTTGGCCTATCATATTTAATATTACTAATAAGAATATCTATTTTGTTCCTTAATTCATGGTTGAATTGTGCATTTAAGTCCTATTAAGTTAAGCAATGATTGAGCTCAGTACTTTTTAAATGAATTCTTTTTGAAATTCATTTTTTGGACTGCAAAATAATAAATGATGGCACATGTTGATATCAAGTTTAATATATATATATATATATATATATATACACCTTTAATATGTTATTAAACTGAATGATAACTACCAATAAAATGAAGCCTTTAAGAGAATACAAGTGATCATATTATTAGTTATTAAGCGAATTATCAGTTAAAGCCATAGAAAGAACGCAAAGTCACTTAAATGAACGTAGGTGCATAACCTATGGGCATTAATAGTGATATACAAGCGGTTATTTCTTGACCAGCAAACATGGAAAAATGGGTAATCTTATTGCAACAAGTACACATAGTAACCGTTAAGGGTGAAAGTCTAAATTGTGAATTGTTTTTTCATTCAAGGCAAGCACACAGCATCTAACAACCCAGAGACATTCCCGATCAATCGGACGGATATCTTTCATGCTTTAAAGTGAGTTGGCGCCTCACATAAACTCGAGTAGACTCTTGTAATCTAATCAATAGGCTTATCAATTTAGGCTTCGTACATCTATAATCCAGTTCACTTTGTATCTGTAATATATAATACTATCAATAACCCATGGGCATTAATAGTTATGCAAGTGAATGTTTCTTAACCAGTAAACATGGAAAAATATGCAACAGGCATATGCAGTAACTGTAAAGGGTGAGAGGGCATTAATAGTTATATGCAAGTGAAAGTTTCTTAACCAGTGAACATGGAAAAATGTGCAACAGGCATATACTGTAAAGGGTGAGAGGGCATTAATAGTTATATGCAAGTGAAAGTTTCTTAACCAGTGAACATGGAAAAATGTGCAACAGGCATATGCAGTAACTGTGAAGGGTGAGAGTATAAATAGTGAATTGTTTTTTCATTCAAGGCTAGCACACACAAATCTCACAAGAACAGCTAGTTATGCAAGTGTTAATACCCGCCTTGGAGTTGAACAGACACACAAGCACATACCATACAGGGGAAAAAAAAAAAAGGCTAGCACACATCTTCTAACAACCTAGAAACATTCCCGATAAATTAAACGGTTATTTTCATGCTTTAAAGTGCGACATCGCCTCGCATGAACTCTATTTAGGAGTAGACTCTTGTAATCTAATCAATAGGCTTATCAATTTAGGCTTTGTACTTCTATAATCCAATTGATTTTGCATCTGTAATATTAATATTATCAATAAGAATATCTATTTTATTCCTTAAGTCGTGATTGAATTGTGCATATTGAAGTCCCATTATGTTAAGCAATGACCGAGCTCAATCCTTTTAGGGGGAAGTCTTGTCTTGCATAGCGTAAACTAACTGTGAGCAACCTGAAAATTGGTTTGTACTCCAAACGCAATTATTTTAAGGGGTTTTGTTAGTTCAACAATGACATAACATAATCTAGATCATTTATTATCGAAAGGTTGATGATGAAATTAAAAGAATTGTATGCAATAGAGTAACTTGAGAAATCTAGAAGATCTTAAACTAGATATTAATTCAAAAACATACGGATTTAACAAGTTCTTTTATAAAACAACCAACAATACTAGGTAGCTAATTACCAAACCAAGAGCTCTAACCACATAAGTTATTTGTAGGAGATATATATTGATTATCCGGTCCTTTGGAGATAGACAACTGATTATTGCCTACCAAATTTGGCCTATGGGTTATCTTATTTCTTAGTGCATAGGAGATCGGCTGGGTATGCATTATTTGGGCCACTAAGCTCCTTGAGTTCCATGTTCATGGCATTGATGAAAGATGCTGCTTCCTTTATTGGTTGTTCCATGCCTTCTTTAAGCCTGCTTAGTTCCATGCAGTACGCTTCCTGTCCATTGAAAACGTTCTCATTATTACACCTTTTATTTTATTTTATTTTTTTTTATTTATCTCTGTTACAAAGAAAAACTCCTTCATCACATGCATGGGTATTTTTATGTGAAATTCAACCCCCCACCCTCCCCCAAAAAAAATTAAAGAAAAAAGATTGTATAGATTTTTTTTTTTTTTTTTTTTTTTTTTTTTTTTTTTTTTTTTTTTTTTTAACACTTTGGTAAACAACAGTATACTACATTTTTGAAGTATTATCCCCATTATAATGCTCTAAAAAACTTGGTTAAAGAAAAACACATTAGATGCTCACAATCGCATCATTATCATATATAAATATGGGTATGTTTATGGGAAGAAAAATCCTATAAGATGATCTCAGAAAATCTACACATATACTATGATAGAGTAGTCTGATAACTGTCTCATAAAATACCATCTCGAGTCAGAAGATGAGAAATATTTGACTGGAGAGAAGACAAGGGCCATACCATGAAATGATCAAGGTCCGATGAAGTAGGAGTGGTTGCTCCCTTGAGCTTGGAATAGGCTTGCTGATCATCTACTGCATTTGTTTCATCCACATCTCCTATTTGATCACCTAATGCCACCTAGCATTATTCATTTAAAACAAAAAGACCAAAAAAAAAGAGGTCCACTTGACATTAGTGTGGTTTTCAAATCCAAACCATTTAAAAAATTGTAAAAAAGAGAAGTTCAAGATTTTTAAGATCGAATTAAGAGCGAATTGAGGTTGAATTGTGATGATGTCATAATTATTTTATATATATATATATATATATAGAGAGAGAGAGAGAGAGAGAGAGTAAAAAGTCCAAATAAGTATAAAAATCTATCTTTCAAATGTATTTTTCATATCATAACTTTTATTAGACAAATAAGAAACATTAATTTCTAAGCAAGTTGAAATAGCATTTGTGTTTTTCCAATGAGGGATACAAAATATTTCATTACAAATCAATATCAATATAATGTTTCGAAAAATTACCACACACACACACACACACACACACACACATATATATATATTGTTAGCGCTTAATATTTTTTTACGCAAGCCTATGTCTAAATTATCTTAAGCCATACCTAAGCTCATTTGATAATCTACTAAACTGTTTTTTGAGACCCAATAAAAAGGTTAAGAGAGACAATAAATGGTCAAGTATTTCCAGAGCTGTAAACAAGTCAAACTTTGTTGAGTAGTGCACGTTTAAGCTTGGTTCGTCAAGAAAAGTAAAAAACTCAAGCTTGGCTTGAGTTCGTGATAAGTCTAAAAATAGTGTTTGAGCTTGAACTTGTAAAAAAGCGAAAAAATTTGAGTTTGACTTGGCTTGACTTGATTAATTAGTTAAGTTAAGTTCAAGCTTAATATCAAATTCAAACTCGAGTTCAGATCAAGCTTTTGAGCTTGAGATGTAAAAAAATTATATTATGAAATACTTGAATCTCTAAAATTAAGAAACAAATAAAAGAAAATAGTGAACTCATTTTATCATGCATATAATTCTACTTATGATTAACCATTATTCAAATTAAAATTTTACATAGTTAAAATTATTCATCCATCGTTCCTTGTCTACAATTTTAGCAATTGTTCAAAATACAATTTTTACATTCACGTTATATTGTGAAGAACAAGAAAAATACTTATTTGTAATTATTGTGAATGAAAAAAAAAATATAAACATATTTCATAATTTTATTTTAGATGATTAATAGAGAAGGATCATATATAGTCCACTTAGTTAATTAATTTATGTTTAAATGTAATATAGTCTAAAGTGGTTATTGGTCAGCTTAGAGGAAGGAAAAAAATTAAGTTAATGGTAGTGGTCTCATGTTGCCCATATCATTACTAAGATATATGTAAGAGTATATTTAGCTAACACATATAAACTTGTAAATGAGTTTATACTTGAATTATTTTGTATCAAGCCTAATAGTTCACAAGCTTGTTTAGGCTCAGCTTATTTATTAAATAAGCTTAAAACTAAGGATCAAGTTTAGTTCATTTATAAACAAACAAACATGATTAAGTTTTTTATCGAGTCAGGCCTAAGTTGTTCATGATCGACTTGGCTCATCTACCCCACAAGTATTTCCTATAAAAAAATAAAAAAATAAAATATTGAAGGTTCAACAATGGGGGACATTGGTTTGTCCGCCCACTCAACTTTTTTGTGAGTCCGAATAAAACTTCAAGATTGATCCACAATTCCACATTTCCCATGAATTTTTAAGAATAAAATACTAGTAAAAACTAGAAAGGTGGGAGGCAGCTGAAACATAGGAGCATTGGTGACTGCTCATTTGAAACTAATAGTCCAATATCAAAGTTCAAGACAATGTTAAGTGGCTCACAGTAAATCAAAGCTCTAGAAATTGTTAACTGGCTGAGAACATTGAGCAAACCAGAGAGAGAGAAAAAAAATTCGAAGAAAGTAAGAAGCAACAGAGAGAGAGAGAGAGAGAGAGAGAGAGAGAGAGAGAGAGAGAGAGAGAGAGAGAGAGAGAGAGAGAGAGAGAGAGAGAGAGAGAAGAAGAAGAAGAAGAAGAAGAAGTGGTTGAAGTTTCAACAATGGCTAATTGGCTATAAGATGCTGTAACTCTAAGCCAAGTACACTTTTTTTTAAGCTCTAATTTGAACCATGAGAACTGTCCACAATTCTCAAATCAGGACGGCTCTACCTCGGTTGGTACAGTTTACTATTTTTTTACCTAAGCCAATTTTTAGAATTAGAGAACCTCTTTAATAAATGGTTCACGGTTACCTGAGTTAGATCATATGGTTCGATTCGAATTTGTGAACCCGTTGACCTAACATAACATGACCATTTTTTTGTAAAGAAGAAAAACATAACATAATACATCCATCTAACCATTATTATTTTGGCCTTTTTTACATTTTTCTGACTGATAAAGAGTTAAATAAAGTTAATGTCAATTTTCTATTACAAGAAGCTAGAGTTAATGTTATCATAAAAAAGAAAAAAGAAGCTAGAGTTAAATGTCAATAGAATTGAAAAGGAAATTAATAACTGATCGAAGAGTACAAAGTCTATAACAATTATTCACAGAAGTGAATTTTTTTTTCCTTTTTTTTCCTTGCCAAAAGTGGGGACTGAAAGATATAAGCTTGATGTAACACATACGAGAATAAAGTCACTCACACATAATAATAATAATAATAATAATAATAATAATAATAATAATAATATATTATTATTATTATTATTATTTGTTAGGTTCTAAAACTTTAGGGACTAATGTATTAGAATTTCAATATGTATTGTGTTGGCAAACCATGATCAAAACATAAAGTCTAAGTTTAGGCTTGCTCAAAGTGTGTTTAATTGTAAAATTGGAATCAAGTGATTGTAGAAATTATTGGACAAAATCTGCAATGCTCGATTAATCGAAAATTAGACTTGATTGATTAAATCTTGTGCAGATTTATTTTTTTACAGATTTTCCAATTCAGCCCAAGCCCATTTGACGTATAGGGTTTAGTGTTTTACTTCACATATAAAAAGAAAAATTCTAGCTACGTTTTAGAAGTCTTTGAAGTGTTGTGTGTTGAATTTTTTGTGAGATCTAGAGGTGTTTTCTTTCATACACACATATAGGGTTATCAAGATCAAGATTTATGTCAAAAGCTTGATGATCGCTTTAGTTGCTGCTTAAAGAACTTAAAGAAGATCTGAAACCTTTGAGTGGAGTCTCAAAGTCACAAGTAGGAGAACTTGTGGTTGCAACAGATCAAGGAAAGAAGTACTCTGTGGACTCGAAGCTGTCACGTGGTCGTGGTAGTAAGTTTTCTACACGAGGTAGCAATAGGATGTTAGTGGTCTAAGTTTTATTGTACAAACTTCAATTCTTTCTTAATGGATATGTTTTTTACATTGAGAATAGTTAGGTTAAATCATTCCCAAGTTTTTTACCGGATAGGTTTTCCTAGGTTTTCATATCATTGCGTACTTTATATTTTCACATTATTTACATGATATGATTTGATTGTGTTAACTTAGATCTGATTAATTTATCTAAGTATTTACTTGGCTAAATAACTAAGTCAAACAATTTGTGTTTAAAGAGTCTAAAACTTTACATTATTATTATTATTATTATTATTATTATTATTATTAGTGTATAATTGAGAACGAAAGGACAAAAATGACTGGCATCTAGGTATTAGGCCATGAATGATATACATGGTGCCATTATTTTTTAGTTATTAGAGACTAGTCTTTTTCCAAGTAGGAAGTAGTCTATAATCTATAGGTAAGAAAGTACTTTTCGGATATTCCTCTCAAGTGCGACATATTTTGAAGCTCTTTCCACTTCAGTTTAGGTAGAGGGAAGAAAGGATTTTCCAGATTGTCCTGTTAATTACCTTGGTCCCGGGCCCATAGGCCACAATTTCTCCTAATCACACCACATGGATCTTCGTATCAGGTTATGGAAATTTAGTCAATATCATAGCTTAGAGAAAATTTTATAAAGTTTAAAGTGTATAAATTACCACTTACGTTTTAATAATTTAAATTTTATGATAATTTATACAGTCTTACATTATTAAAAAAAAAAAATCTAAATGGAGAGTCTCCAGACAATAAATAATTAAAAATCCTTAAAAAAAGAAAAAGAAGCAAGAATACGGAGATATAAATACCTTCAAACATTTCAAGTGAGTCTCAATCAACAACCCATACAAAGGATGGGCAGTGATCATCCTCTTAAAACGCTCTCCATCTTCTTCTTGATCTACACCAGCGTTCTCTAGGACCTTAATACCACCATTCTCTGCACTCTGATCCTCCATCTTTTTTCTTTTGGCTAAGTCTTTGATCCACCTTTCTATTTCTCACTCACTCCCTTTCCTAAATGAGGTTAATTTTATAGCAAGTAGTAAGTAGTAACCCTTGGCTTGGAAGAGAATCAGGTTGCTTTCGTAAAAAGCTGAAAAAGTCTTTTTTTTTCTTTTTTTCCCTGTTTACCTTATTTTTGTTACTTTTTATAAATTTTTTCATTTTTTTGTACTATTACCATTTCAATTTCATTTTAACTTTATTTATAATATTTAACAAAATATTTTTAATTTTAACTAAATAAATTATTTTCAAGACGATGATAAAAATCAGGGAGTCAGTAATAAGCTTTTTCCTGCTTCCTCTTTCCTCTTTTTTGTCCCGAAAGGAACCTCTCATGGTTCTCCTCGATAATAGCTCCTTTCAGGTACCTAAGATTTGTACCTTCCCTTACCTCTCTTTTAGCTCTATATTGACAAGGGGCGTCATTGATACTGTTTCCAAATTGAGTTTTCTACTGTTCCCAAATTAGGTCTTCTACTTTGTGGCGTCGAACGTAGTTCAACTAGAAAGAACTTTTTAAAAAATTCCAAATGTCTTTTTGCAGGGTTCTAAACCCAATGGACATTAGACATCCTTCACACACACACACACACACACACACACACACACACACACACACATATATATATATATATATATATATCCTGTGCATGACTAAACCTGGTAGGGTTTTGAATGAGTAGGAGTTTTACGTCCTGAAATGTGACTAAATAAGTTATCTAAATTTTCTTAATACTAATAATGTTTAAGAAAATCTTAGATTTACTTTAAATCTGTCCCACCATTATATTCTTTCACTCTATCTTATCCATGGAGTAAGATTCGTTTTTTTTTTTAGTGTTAACACGTTTCAAGTTTATAATTAGTGCATTTTATCGTTGTAAAAGTGGGTTGAGTCTAGATCAAAAATTATTCTATGACAACAAAGTTTCTCTATGCTCTAAATAAAGAGTTAATACTCCTTTGCCCATATTATTTTTTCCACCAAAATAAATTTCTTAGTTAAACTCATCATTGGAAAATATACATTTGAGATTTCCAAACAATTACAGATTTGACTTAATTTAGATTTGAAATAAGTGAGATGGAGTCATTTGAAGATGACATAATTATGCTAAATCCGAGAATATTCTCGCTCGAGCAAGAATAAGCTTCGGTCAAGCAAAATTGCTGCATGAAATAATTTGATATTTATTAGAAAATGGTTTGGTCTCATATTTGACCCTACCTTGTATGACTATATAAAGCACCATATGCAAGACATTTAGAGGTAAGAAAGGAGGCTATATTAGAGCTAAACATATCTTATTTTCCATTTCTTCCTAACTCCATCTCATGAGTACAAAAGAGAGCTTACATAAGAAAATACTTCTATTTTCTATCCATACATGTGATCAAAAATTTGAAACTATATAGACCATATCAAATCTTTAAGATGCATGCCTAGGGAAGACCAAAAGATTTAGTTGGACTTATAGCAACAAGTAACATTGAAGGCACAAGATAAGAGTTTACAGTTGCTACCAAAAGTAAGGAGTCGAGTACCTAGTCTTACTATATGCACGGGAAGTAATGCAAGTAATGTATGTACGGCAGCAACCGTCAATCAATAGTAGACTTGTTGAGTTAGGCTTTGTCGCTTAAAAGCAATTCCAGAAATTTTGTCCAGGGTGTTCCTATTCTACTTTGAAAAAAATTCGGGTCATTTCGGTCTATTTCAAGTGTTTCGGGACGTTTCGGTAAATACTGGCCGAAATTCAAGATTTGGCCGACATGAAGTTTGTGCTTAAAAAAAATGTTTTTAAAACCAAAACAAATTTGCATTATGTACACCGAAAAACCTCAAAAGGAAAAAAATGAAAAGAAAAAAAATGAACAAAGGTATCCGTACAATAAACTATAAGTTCATTTGAAATATTAATAAAATTATTAATTATTGTTGTGTAGTTGTTTCATAAGTTTGTTTGTCTTTTATAAACTATAATTTGTTGTATTGTTTTTTCATTAATTATTAATTTATTAATTGTTGTTCAACCTAACATAATTTAATTTGTTTGTATTTTATAATGTATTAGTTAATTAAATTATTAATTATTGGTGTCTAGTTGCTTCATTAATTTATTTTTTAACTAACTACTAGTTGTCTAATACACACCCCACTGTGCATTAGCACACACCTCATGTGTGCACACACCCCTGCCTCTACATGCCTTTACTTTTCCAATTTAAATATCCCACCCCTGACCCCACACCACACGGCCCCATGGCCCCACTCAACAAACAAGATTCACACAAGAGGAGCAATCAAATAAATTCACAAATCACAATATACTAAAAAACAAATTCACCAACACTAACTGACCAACACAGTGACACACCAACGGATAAAGTTTAAAAAAAAAAAGGGGGGGGGGCAAATAAATTGAATAATTATAAAGAGTTAAAAGAGAGAGAATCAACTCAAAAACAAAGAGAGCTCTCTCTCTCAAAACAGAACAGTCCACACACCATAGCAAAACCCAAAGATTGAGAGAGAAAAAGAGAGAGAAGTAAAGTGTAAAATACCTTAAGGGAGGCTTAAGGGGCGGCGCTAAGGGCCATGGTAGCATGTCGAGGCATCGAAGGCAAGGAAGGAGTCGAGGCCAAGCGTCGGCGTTACAAGCTCTGGTCCAGTTGGACCAATCTTCGATCTCCGATGCCCGATCCAAGTTCTGTTGCTCAAGTTTCAGGCAGAGGCGTCGTCGCTGCACTGCACCTATGTGCTTGATGATGAGGTTTCAGGTAGACGCGTAAGGCGTTGCTGCGTTGTTGTTGATAATGTATTTTTGATTTTTTCTTTAGGTTAGGTAAGGTTCCTGATTTAGGTTTTGCTTTTACCATTTGATGATTGAGACGGACGCATATTCATATTGGGTCTCGGTTGGTCAAGTTTCTTTTTTTTTTTTTCCCCTTGAGAATACGTTTGGGCTGGGCCTATTGGGTATTTGTTTAGGATTGATGCTGGGCTTTTTTTTTGGCTTGCTCTGTTACAATTTTTTTTTTTTTTTTTTAGATTTTAGTTCAAAATTTGTTTGGCAAAAAAATTTTGAGGGTGTTCCTGATTTTGTTTGAGGATGTTCCTTTTTTTTTTTTTTTTAAGGTAAACAAATAAAAAAAATTAAATTATTATATTTTAAAAAAAAATTTCAAGTCAGGGCGTTCTTGGGAACATCCTGGGCTTTGAGTGGCATCGCCACTATTGTCGCTAGAGTGTTTAACCGTTTTGGGTTTTCACTAATTGAACAAATCATTGTCTGCAACTATGCTGCTTTTTTATTGATTCGAATATGGTCATCCATGAAAATCTTATGATTTGAATCTTGATTAAATAACTTCTAGGTTTAACTCTTGAATAATTCATTAAAAATGGTAGTAACTTATTGTAGGGGTATACGTAAACAACATTTTTTCATAGATTCTAATATATAGAAAATTTGGATGTTTTTTTTTTTGGTTTAGTATATTATATCCTTTTTATGGACTTTGTAAACACAGTGTTCAATAAAATGTTATATAAATCGAATTATTAACATTGGTCAAGTTATGTTTAAAAAAAAAAAAACATTGGTCAAGTTATGTTTTGATTAAATATAGTGCTTAAAACATTTAAAATTAATGTTTAAATGTGATTATGTAGTGTTGAGCAATGATATTGATAGGTAAAGTCTACCTAAGTACAATAAAATAAAAATATTAATAAAAGAGTGCAATAAATTAAATGGATGGGTTTAGCTTGAATTTTCAAATCTGATTTTAGATTTTATATTTTTAAACTGGTTTAATGAATTGAATAGATATTCACATCTTAATATTCATTATTTGGATTAATGAATTAAATCAGATAATTATATGAGTGAAAAAAAAAAACAACTATATAATTATAATATATTATATATTCTCAATAAAATTCTTGAATCTCATCTTTAATGTATAAGATATATATATATATATATATATATATATATATATATATATTTTTAAAAAAAGTTGAGAGTAAATAAACAGAAGAAGAAGGTTTAGATGACTTTAGGATTAATGGAAATTTTCCTTCAGTCTCAAACTCAATTCATTGTTGTTCTTTGAAAAGAAAGACTAGATTATTTCTTATATCACTTTCTAAAATTAAAAAATAATAATAATACATGGATAAGAAAGGAAAATATCAGTAATATTATAAATAAATAATAGGCAAAAATGCAAAGTACATGTTCAAAGTTTGACCAAAATTTATTTGGGTTTGGCTTATCTTCAACACTTTTTTAAGTGCATGTCTCCTTTTATTTAAAATACACAATGGCAAGTGGTAGTTCGTTTTAATCTCTACCTTATTTTTTTTTAAGTAAACAGTAATACTTATTAGAACACATACGAAAATAGTAATAATAGTACTTTAAATCAAGTTTATAATATATTACATAACCAAAGTACAACTAAAAAATGGTTCTTTACCTTTTATTTAATTAGTGAGTGATGTGATAATTTCTCACCAAAATAAGATTCCAATTAAAAAGGTAATGGAGGTAATCCAAACCCAATTTATTTCAATCTTCTAACTTTAGTTTCATTTAATTAAATTCTCCAAATTTTAAATTTGTTCAACTTCGGCCTCTCCTTCAACTTCCATTAATTAAAAAAACATTATGAAATTTTTTTTCCGATATTTAATTAGATTTTTTAATTGAAAAAGGAAGAAAAAAATTGTACATTTAACAGAAACATTTAATGAAAATTGAAGGAGATGTCTTTACTGAAAAAACTTGAAATTTGGAGGACTCTATAGGATAAAAGTAAAGTTAGAGGCATAAAATATATTTTGGTAGAACTTAAGAGATTGCAATTAGCATTTTTACCTAAATGATAATTTAAAAAAATCCCAATAGCGCGAACATGAAAATCACAGTCATGGATGCTACATATTAATTGATGTACATGAGAAATTACAACAAAACCAACCAAACCTTAATCCCAATGACAAAAACAAATTATATCCCAATGACAAAAACAAATTATATACGATAATTAAGTATAAAATTTTATTCAATAAATGACCTATTGAATAAGTTATACAAGAAAATAAAAATTATAAAGACTTATGTTTTTAAAGGGTTTTATATTTTCTTAAAGGGTTTTACTAACGTGTGCTCTAAAAGCATACATTAATAAACTATTTTTAAAAACTTTTTATGAAAAAATTGAGAAATTGATTAATTATTTTAACAGCTTTTTCAATTCACTATAAAATTTTATTAAAATAGATGATTAATATATGCTCTTAAGACATACATTAACCAAGACTCTTTAAAATTGCATTTTCAAAATGCTATGCCAAACGGATGGGACAGTAGTTTTTTATGACGAGGATAAACAGCATGCGAATCTTTATATGGGTTCAGCTTGCGTGTTCCCGAGTCTGTCAGTCTCTAAGATAAGTTTCAAGAGGCAACAAGCATCCCTGTTTCGTAATTTAAATAACTGCCTTTTCTGGGTCTGTAACTCTGTTCAATCTAGTCGGTCTAGTAAGAGCTGGTATAGCTACAAATCTTTTGCCATGAAAAGTTTGCATTTTGTCCACTAGTAAGCACTTGCACGTAAAAGTAGTAATGTTTTAGATCAAAGTCTAGACAAGTTGAAAGTTTATATCTCAACCTTTCCTTGCAAATAGCGAGGTATCGATCATGCATGCAACGATAGAACGGTCCAATCCGACCTCATTCCCACATGTCCTATGGTTTCTTAAGAAGACCTCATGACTTTGAAAGATCGACTGTCGGTGAACTGGACTACAAAGATCGAACGCTCGTTTGTCCGTATCCATATATAGACCAAATCTCAATGTCTAGTCTGAGATCGAAGGTGCCCTAGAAGAACAGTATAGTAGAGTGAGAGGCTATAAGGTTTTGTAAATCTAGGGTGATTAGCTGCCAAACATAAAGGATAGGTAAAAATACGTTTTTTTCCCCCCACATAAATAAGGAAAAAATTAAAAATATTCTAAGAGCATTTATTCAGTAAATATTTTTAGAAATTTTTTGTGAAAAAAATTATTTATTTTGATAACTTTTTATATTTTTCATAAAAATAGTGTTAAACCTTTCCTAAAATATTTTATTAATAATTTATCTAAGAGTTGTCGTTAATAAGATCTCATAAATTATCCCAATTATAGCCTATGACAAAATACAAGCTAGGGTTAGGGTTTCACTTTGATTAATTGCAAGTAGGCATGCATATAGGAGTGTGTATGGATTGGGTTGGGTTGGGTTGAAGAGTTTTTTTAACTCAACCGACCATAGTGGGTTAAAATAAATCCAACAAAACCCAACCCATCACAAGGATCCAACCCAACCTCTATATCAGGTTGGGTCGGGTTAGACTCATGGGTTGGATAGTTTTTTTTTTTAATTACTATTATTATTATTATTAAATTGAACATTAGAACAACACTACCACAAATAAAAGCAAATTTATAACCAAATAATCATGAGCATAACACCAAACAAACACAAATTATATGAGAAGAATTTAGGATTTGGTTTTATTTAGGAAGGGGGCAAAAAAGTAAAAAAAATATGTATAATATATTTTTTAAAATTGCATATATATATATATATATATATATATATTAAATATAGATAGGTCGGTCGATTTAGGTGGATTTGTAAATTTTACAACCCGAACCCAATCCAACCCATTGTTAAAAAAAAAAAATTATAACCCATCCGACCAAGATATAAAAATCGACCCAACCCGATGGGTTAGGCTTGATCGGATCAGTTTTGGGAGGTTGGTGGATTTGCTGCACACTTTTGCAAATGAGTTTTGGGCCCCCTAGCAATGACTCCCTAGGTGGAGAATACATTATAAATAGTCTACCCTAATTAAAAGATTTATATGAAACCTCCCCATAATAAGCTATTGTACGTGCAAATTAGATTTGAGCTTATATAAAGAAATAAAATAAGTTATCTAACAATACATCTACGTGAAAAACTTTTAAATGACAAAGATGCTAGCTTTGACATGGCACATGCTAGAAAAGAAGAAAGTGATAGCAAGAACGTAAAAGGACACAAGATGTATGTGGAAAACTCTAGAAAAGGAATGAGAAAACCACTGTTTGAGCAAGAATGGAATGTTCTTGCTCTGCTCAGATCTATATTATGTGGAGAAAAGAGGTCATTCTTGTACAATAAGAGTGTTCTTCCTTAAAGAGAGACCTTGTTTTTTACTTTCCTATCTTATCAACTTTCTACTCTCTTCTACAAATATCTACTTGGGTTCTTATCCTAAAAATACAGTTCCATGATTCTCTTATAGTCTGAGGAATATTGTTGAGTACAAAGACATGTGTTAAGTCATCATTTCTCTATTGTGGGCATTTTCACAGTTGTGATATTATCCACTAACTAGAGGATAGAAATTGTGCCAACTTGGCACTGGGACCTGTGGGTAGGTAACTTTGCCTCTGCTTGGGAAACAAGTCCTGGACATTGAGAAGGACATTAAGAGTATTGTGAATGATACACGTGTCTCTAAGGTAGTCCAACATGAATAAGGAGTGTCCTCATAGTTGCTGACCTTAGAAAGTCACTATCTTCTTTTTTGTGAGTGCTTGAGTACCATGTCAGATGCATATCTTATTTCCTTTCCAAGGTAGTCACGCCTTTGGCACGAACTAAGAATAGGATCTTTTAGCCAACGCTTCCTCTTCCTTTGCTCACAGTCATTCCACGTGTAACCTCCAAATCCAACCACATATGCAATCTCCCATGAATTAGTGATGTAATGTACATTAACCCCCCTAACTATCAACAGCATTTAATGGCAAAGGCCTTTGACAGTTACATTGGTACAAGCATTAACACTTTGGTAATCATGCCTTGTGACATTTGAATATGGACATGTGGCTTATAAGGGTGCTTCTAACCGTTTTGGTGCCTCTTCATTTCTTGCGTTTTGACAGACAGACATTACTCCTTATAAATGTTATGTCTCTTCACTTAACTGCAGTTGAGGATTCAAATAGGGAATGTTTCTTCTTCATTCTTCATTCCCTTTGTATCTCTAGATTCACTCAAAGAACCTTAACCCCCACGAAAATGTCAAACCTCTCCTCCATCGATTCTAACTCCCCAAAACACACCTCTAACTCTTTTGAGAGCACTCCAAGCTCTCTCGACAACAACACTCCTTCCTTACCACCAAGCTCTGTGCATCCTCCTCTCCCTTTTTCCATACACCCTCTACCTCCCCAAGTCTTCATTCTTGAAAAGGTTGCACCCTTCAACTGGAGTGACAAAGAAGAAAAGACTTGGAGGAGCTTCGGCTAAAGGCTGAAGAAGACGCTGAGGATGTATCACTTGCTACTTTCATGGATAACCCCTCTAAGCACAGGAGAAGGTGCAAGCCCTCTCAATTAGGCTTGGAGTTTAGTGCTTTGGACCTTTCTAACTCAAAGGAGTTAAACTCCTCTAATGGCTCTGACTCAAGGGAGGATGAAGGTGAAGAAGAGGAGGAGGAAGAAGAGGATGATGAGGAAGAGGAAGAGATGGAGTATCTAGCTCCAAACTATCCCCAAGAGGACTCTGGGGATGACTTTGATGCCTATGCGCCATAGTCTCCTTGCAGTCTTATTTTTTTCTTTTATGTTTTATTTATTGTGTTTGTTTTTGTTTACCTATCTATTGGATTAGGTTGTAAAACTTTAAATTTCTTTGTTTTGTTACTACTTGTGTTTTTATATAGGAAAGGGATGATAAGCCACAAGGGCCAAATCATGTAAATCCCACTTTCCAATTTTTGTAAAAAAAATTTAAACACAAAAGAATATATAAGAAAGAAAAAGAAAGTTTGTTTTATTTTTATGTTTACAGTTTATTTACATTTATGTTATGCTTTATGTTTCTTTTACCATATATAAAATTCCTGCACAAAGGCATAAAATGTAAACATGTCAGTTAATAAAAATGAAATCGAACAAACTAAACTGAACCTATTGGTAAAGGGTCATGCCTTTACACTTTGTTTGTAAAGGAGGCTTACATGATTTTAGCACCATCAACAGCCTTTTTTTTGTCAGAGACTAAGTTCCTTCCCTTTTCAAACACGTGTCAATTTTTAAAAGATATCTCGTTTTTGAACAAGCCTCTTTTCGAGGGAAAAGATTAACTCCTCAGAGTATAAAAGGAAAAGAAAATATTTCCCTTCCTTATTTCTCTCTTTTTCCCTTATCTTCAGCCCTAAACCCATAACTCTTTTCAAACACCAAATCATGGGTGTAAAATTTTTAGAACCTACACCTTCAAAGAGTAGTAAACCCCTTATCGAGGGAGATGAAAACCCTCCCATAGAGCAACAATGGATTATCCCTCCCTTCTTTAAAGACTATTTGTTTGATAAAAGTCTTGATTGAGATTCAACCCCTTGTTTTGAAAACCCTCCCTACTTAGCATGTGGGGAACCTAACGATCTTCTGGCAATGGATCTGGAGTTAAAGCACATTCCTGAGCTTGGCACCTACAGAGGGGACTTTGCTCCCACTATAGACAGGGATGGACCCAGGTGGAGGCCTAAGGGCCCGGACCTTAAAAAAAAAAATTAGCAAGTTAAATTTTCCAAGAAAAATAAAATATAGGCTTAGGCCCCTTTAGTTTTTAGCTCAAGCCCCCCTCATGAATTCCTAGCCTAGCAGGCTAGCCCAGGAGGCAAGAGTGAAGAGCCCATGACCCATTTAAATTAAAAAAAAAAAAAAAAAAAAACTCAGCAGTCCAAAACGGCAAAACCTAATGGAGAAAGTGAAAGACAAAGGAAAAAAAAAGAAAGGAAACTTAGGAAAGTGAGGCGAGAGAGAGTCACAGAGAGATAGAAAGGCGAGACAGAGAGATAGAGAGTACTCAAATAGTTAGACATCACCATCATCATGCCGACGATGACAAAGAGGCGAGACGCTGCCATTATCAGTCATCACACGAGAGTCTCAACTGTCGCCGCCTCCCACGCGAGACCCATCTTGCTGCTGTCGCCGGTTGCTCCATCTACCTAGCCCAGCTTCGTTACTTTAGCCTTCACAGTTCACAGGTATTTAATCTATCATTTCCTTCAAAACCTAATAAAATGTCTGTGAATCTCATAATCTAGCAATCTGTGCTTGTGGAGTGTTTATGTCTATACTGATGAGTGATAAACTGATGTTGGTGATTGTGAATTGAATCTGTGCTGCGGCCTATGGTGTTTTTTTTTTTTTTTTGGCTTTTTGGTTTTGAGACTCTCTCTCTTGTATTATATAGATAAGAGAGAGAGAGAGAGAGAGAGAGAGAGAGAGAGAGTAGAGTTTGTAGAGATTACTCAGGTTAGAGAATATTTGTTTGATTATTTTTTTGTTCTTTGTTGACTGGTAGTTGGGCATAAAAGGAACAAGTGACAAAAAAAAAAAAAAAAAAAAAATTAAAGTTAAGAAAAGTTTTGGTTAGTAGTGCAAAATAAATTTATAGTGTCGGTAGTGGGATTAGGTTAGTGGTTCAATGTTAGAAAGATGGAGACAACACAAAGGCATAGTCACAAAGAGATAGATAATGTAGACCAAAGACAAAAGAAAAAAACAAATCATATAATATAGAAAATTGTCACACAAATTTAATAAAATAACAGTGATTCACTTGCGCCTATTGCTAACTCATAATATTAAATTAGATAAATTTATAAATTGAAAAGAAGTGAGAAATACTAAATTTATAATTAAATGCATCATGCATATTACCTAGATTCTAGTATTTGTCTTTAGTTAGTAACAACAACCGTGATAATATATATATATATATATATATGATTTTTATTTTATTTGTAGATCATGAAAAAATTAACTATAATACTTGATTTTTTTCAAAAGAAAATATTCAAATTCTTCCGAAGTCAACGTGGGATTGCCTACAACTAATGTTGCTATTCCAATTCTAGAAAATGTGGATGTTCTAATTCTAGAAAATATTCATTCTCCAATTCCGAAAAATGTCGATGTTCCAATCTCAAGAAATATTCATTCCCCAATTTCGAAAAATGCCAATATCCCAATTCTAGAAAATAACCATATCTCTCAAACACAATTTCAAAAAGTTGATCTAGATTCTTTGGATTATGATCCCGGAACATGCAAACAAATATGAGAATATCATGTTAATCAATTCAACGAGCTTACATTAAAAATGGTCCGCACCAACCTCCTCTAAAGACATACAAAAAAAGTGGAAAGCACAATCGTAGCTTTCAAGCTTCTTGGTTTGAATATAATTCAACATGGCTTGAATATTCTCCTACGACTGATGCAGCTTATTGTCTACCTTGCTTTGTCTTTCATAATCCAAATGGGGTTATGGGACAAAATACATTCACTCTTGGTGAATTTAGAAATTGGAAAAAATTTGGGGGCAAAGATTGTTATTTTCAAGGTCATATAGGAAAAGATCCTAACTCAGCTCATAGAGTTGCCAAGAAAATGTGTAAGGATTTGATGAACCGATGGCAGCATTTACAAAGGGTAGTTGATCATTTCACTACTAAACAACTGAAGGACTCAATTTTTATTGTCCAATATCTTGCCTTTCAAGCTGTAACTTTTAGAGGTTGAGATGAAAGTTTTAATTCATTAAATCGTGGGAACTTTCTTGAATCATTGGGTATTGTGACTTTTTGGAATGAGAAGGTTGCTAAAATAATAGAAAAAGCTCCAAAAAATGCAACCTATACATCACTTATGATTCAAAAGAAGATTCTACATGTTTTCTCAGCTAAAGTGAAAAAGGCCATTTGGGAAGAAATTGATGATGCAAAGTTTTGCATAATGGTTGATGAAGCTCATGATGAGTCCATGAAATAGCATATGACTATGGTTTATAGATATATTAATGCAAAAGGCGTTGTGAAAGAACGTTTTTTTGGGCTTATTCATATTGTTGACACTGCGGCTTTGACTCTAAAGAAGGGGGTATATTCTTTGTTATTTCAACATTGCTTAGATACATAATATTTAAGGTCAAGGATATGATGGAGCAAGCAACATGCAAGGTATGTGGAATGGATTACAAGCTCTGATTTTGAATGATTGCCCATATGCTTACTACATCCATTATTTTGCACATTGCTTACAATTGGCATTAGTAAAAGCATCAAAACAAGTTGTCCCCATTAGTGGGTTTTTTCTTAAATTGCTTTTTTTTTTTTATCAAAATTGTTAATGCTTCATGCAAGCATAATGAGCAATTGAAAGTTGTCACTACTAATGAAATATCACATTTGATTGATCTTGAAGAGCTTGAGACTGGAAATGGACTTAATCAACTTGGCACTTTACAACGACCTGTAAAAACATGTTAGAGTTCACATTTTAGATCAATTTCTAGCTTATTAAGGACGTTTACTTCAACTGTTGAAGTTTTACTAAATACAATTGCTGATGTAATTGATGGAGAACATTGGGCAGAAGCAGAGTCAACTTATGGTGGTTTAACTTCATTTGACTTTGTTTTTATCTTGCATTTTGAGAAGGAAACTATGGAGATCACTCATAAACTTTGTCAAGCTTTGCAAAGCCAATCTCAAGACATTTTAAATTCCATGCATTTAGTTTCATCTACTAAAGCGCTTATCCAAAAATTTAGAGATGATGGATGGGATGGCTTACTCACCACTGTGATATCATTTTGTGAGAAGCATTGCATTGATGTCCAAGATATGTATGCTTGTTATGTTGCGAGGCAAGGCCAAGCTCATAATTTGCAAGATAACGTTACAATTGAACATCTTTATCGAGTAAATTTTTTTTATGCTGCAATAAATTCTCAACTACAAGAACTAAATCATCAGTTTAATGAAGATGAAATGGAGTTACTTAGGCTTAACTCAGCTTTAAAACCTCGAGATGCATTAAAATCTTTCAAAAATAGTGATCTTTGTTTGTTGGTAAAGAATTTCTATCAACAAGATTTCACAGATTATGACAAACTAGTATTGGAGAAGGAGCTTTATCATTTTGAGCATAATGTAATCCAGGATCCAAAGTTCAAAAAATTGAAAAGTTTATCTGAGTTGTGTCAATGGTTAGTGAGACTTGTGCTTACTCTTCTAGTTTCTACTGTTACTACAGAGCAAGCATTTTCAGCTATGAAAGTGGTCAAAACTAACCTTCGAAACAAAATGGAAAGTGATTTTCTGACAGACTTTTTAATGTTATACATTGAAAAGGATATAGTTTCGACATTTGGTTTAGATTCAATTGTAGATGATTTTAAAGATTTGAAAGAGCGTCAAGTTTCCTTTTCATAGATGATTGTATTAAGAAACAATAGTGTTTAGTGTCTTTTGTTTTTGTTGGTATATGATTGTATCTTAATATAATAAAAAACAATGATTTTTGGATATTTTTCTTAGTTGATAGTTTGTTAATACTACATGGACGTGTATTTGAAATTTTTTTTCGCTTATCTCCAGCCCCCCCCCCTCCCCCCCACCTCGAAATCCTGGGTCCTTCCTTGACCATAGATGTGGTCTTTAAATCCCACACTTCTGTTTCCAAAGGTTGGAGAAGTTGGTGCCGTAGAGTGTTGGCTCATCCTCCTTTCATGGAGATTTTACAGAGAGTGAAACTTGTGAACACCATTCTTGTTTTCTTTGGTCTGGAGATTAGCAAGGATGGTGAAAGTTTCCGCTCCCTTTTGTATCAGTGGAATCCCACTACTCATACCTTCTTCACAGGGTGTCAAGATATCTCTCCATCTCTAGAAGATGTCTATGAGATATTAAGACTTCCCATGTTTAGAGATGGTGAAGTAGTCAACATCTATTTATCTCCTGATGAGTCTAAAGCCATAAAATTCCTTGAAGATGCAGTGAAGAAAACTTTAAAGAAACTAGTCATAAAGGCAACAAGAAATGGGAAAGCCCCCATCAAGGAAATTCCAAAAGATACTAGTTTTGACAAAGACAAAGGTACCAGAGCCAACTTCTAAGGATGGATCAGGTACTTCTAGAGGGAATATGCTAATGGGATGAGGATGAGGAAGCCAATGGAGATTTCTTGAAAGAAGGCACCAACTTTTTTGTAAGAGAAGGTAACTCTAGCCCTTATGAACTTGAAGTCTTTATTGCTTTCTTACTATCTCGCCATTTGTTTAAGGGATATCTTCACAAGAAGATCCTAAGTAGACATTTCCCTTTAGCTATTAAACTAGCCAAAGGGCAGTCCTTTCCTCTTGCTCCTTATTTTCTAGGAACTTTGTATTCTCACTTAGACCATGTCACTCTTAACTTGCATCGCTCATGAGGTAGATTTCAAGTAGAAACCTTTGTACCTATTGCCTTTTTACAAATATGGTTGTGGTAACACTTTAAGAACTATGCTCTTGTCCCTAAAGTGTTAAGCTCTTATAAGACCAGTCTGCCATCGCCCCAAGGACTACCACGCTCTTGGCGTTGGAACAAAATGGTAGTGTCTTCAAATAGTTTTCTTAGAAAAGTATTAGATGACCCCACTGACTAGACAGCTAGACCTTAATCTACTTTAGAGGGTTGACTCGACCCGCTATTCACTTCCTCAGAAAGTACATTTGTTTCTTGCTACAAAGACACCCGTTAGTCTGAGGAAGAACTTTCTTTTGTTGTTTGTGCTTTTCCTTCTCATCTTCAGGCACACTTTCAAGATGAGTATAAGACTCAAACTTATAATTCCCATAGGTTTGCTAGCCAATTTGGTTTTGACCAAGGCATACTGGGACACCTCTCTACTTTAGCTTTATCGCTATAATGGCCTCCTTAGCCTTTAAAGGAGAGAGTCTCATTAAAATATTGGTATCAAGCCCCAAAATCCCTTTTACTTCCCCCACTAGAATTGGACTGCCTTCACCCAGGTTCAAATCATGGTGGTCCACATTAGTGTTAGGAATTTTAGGGAAAGTGGTGCCCAACAAATGGATGTCTCACCTATTTTTCAAGGTGATTTGACTTTGAAGCTCCTTCCCAAAACCAAACCTCCAGGCACTAAGAGGAATAAGAATGCAAAAACCCCTTCTATCAAGAGGCCAAAGGTGCACTCCCTTCTCTATAGTGACTAAACTCTTGTAACATCTTCTCTTAATCAATGGCGCAAGCAACTTTTCTTCCTTTCTCTAGTTTTGACCTTTAATAGGCTACATGATCTATTTCTCAAGCTCAACCCAAAATAAAAGTCACTTCCTCAACCTGAGAGATTTTTGTACAGGAAATGACTTCAAATGAGGAAACAAAGTTTAACACTGAAATATCCTGAAATGACTCCTAGTTTAAGAGCAATATATTCTCAATTGCTCTCAAAGTATCTCGAAACCATGAAGGATACCAGTAAATGGACCTTGTCACTTAATGGCTTTCTCTTACAACAAATTAGGTCTATCATATCCCAACTGTAATCAAAGAGCAAATAGGATTGTCTAGCTCTTCCCCTTGACGATTTCCTTTCCACATTGAGTGAGGATGAGGACTTAAATGTCAATGTCGGCTAGTTAAAGAGCTGGGTCACTGCATTAAGGGACTTAAAGAAGGTAGGACCCTCTGTTCATGCTTCTTTGTCCTCACTTCGCGAGTTTAGAATTAAGGAAAACTCTTGTATCAACAAAGCAAAGGAAATAGAATCAGCCTTACAAGTAAGTAGCATTTCAATCACTCAGCTCCAGGAATCTATCAATAGACTTCAAGTGGAATTAACATCCCAACAAGAAGCGAGTTTTGCCTTCAAGCTCAATTAGAAGGTGTCACAGCAGAACGTAACTCTTTAAGAAAAGAGGTTGAAAAGTTGGAAGGTGAGCTAGGAGCTTTGAGCAATCTAGACTTCTCTCTTGAAAACATTAGTTTTCTCACAAACATTATCTAATTTTCCATGTTGTAATATTTTATGGCCTTGAAAGGCCATGTGTTTGTATTATAAACTTTACTATGCTTTATTCAGTTAAATTATCTAGACTTTGCATGCATATCATAAACACTAGAATATGAAATAGATGAATAAATGACTTTGTTTATAATAATATAAGTATCATGGAACACGACATCAGTTTGACATTATGGCGGCAAAAATAATTTTACAAGATTAAGCATGATATTTCTTAAGGTGAGCTCCGTTAATAGGGCTATACGCCTTTATACCTGCCGATAGTGTCTTGTTGGATGTGCTTCTTGCAACATATATGGTTCTTCCCATTTTGGAGAAAACTTGTGTTTAACAACTCCAGCCACTCGTTGTACATGCGGGGCAATTTTCTAAACAAGTTCTCCCACTTAAAATTTTCTTTCCTTAACTTGGCCTTCATGCCTAGCTTTCATATTAGCCTAGTAAAGGCGGTTATGAGAGGCAGCATTATCACGTATTTCGTCCACAATTTGGTTCTTCCCATTTTGGAGAAAACTTGTGTTTAACAACTCCAGCCACTACTTGTACATGCGAGGCAGTTTTCTAAACAAGTTCTCCCACTTAAAATTTTCTTTCCTTAACTTGGCCTTCATGCCTAGCCTTCATATTAGCCTAGTAAAGGCGGTTATGAGAGACAGCATTATCACGTATTTCTTCCATAATTTCCAAAGTAGCTTTTCTGGGTATCCCTGCTATCTCTGCTAGTTTCACTGCTGGCCTTACTAAATCTATTAGGATAATAGCCTCCGTGCCATAGACTAGAGAAAAGGGTAAAGCTCCTATAGCTTGTGATTTGGTTGTTCTTTGAGCCCACAGAGCTGTAGGAAGTTCCTCTTTCCATCCCTTTCCATTCTCTTTAGTCATTTTCCCAATATCTTCAGTAATCTTTTGTTAAAGGCCTTAGCTAGATCATTTCCTTTGGGATAATAAGGTGTCGATGTTGCCTGAGAAATGGAGTTTCATTCTGTTAAATGGCACACATCCTTGTTTAGGAATGGTGTGCCATTGTTAGAAATAATTTTGCTGGGTACCCCAAAACAACATGTTATATTCTCCCTTAAGAAATTAGCCACTTAACTACTTGTTGCCTTCTTCATAGCCACAGCTTCTACCCACTTAGTAAATAACTTAGTGGCTACCAATATCCATGTACATCCTTTAAAAGGAAGGGAGGGGGTTTATAAGTCCTATAAAATCCAGCTCTCAGTTATGGAAAGGATATGGAGCCATAGTTGTACGAAAACTTTGATGGTTGGTGTGTATTTCATCCCCTTGCCTTTAGCATTCTTGACACTTTTTGACAAAGTCTTGAGCATTCCTTTGCATTGTAGGCTAGTAATATCCCTAGTGAAAAGCCATTTTCCATAGCTTTCTCCCACCTAGGTGTCCTACTGACTCTCCTTTATGCAGGTCTGAAAGAACACCATTGACTTCTTTAGTGGTAATACATAACATCCACCTTCCTTGAAAGCTTCTCTTGAATAACTTTTCATCCACCACCTTGAACCTTGTTACGTATTTTATCAACTTTTTTTCATTTTACCCGATCAGCAGGTAGTACACCTTGTGAAAGGTATCTCAAGTACGGATCCTGCCAATCTTCTTCTTGCAATTAGCCATTAAGCACTTCTACTTGGTCTGGGGGGATGATGGAACAAGTTTTACAACTCCTTTGCTCTTCTTTAGCATCATTGGCCATTTCTGGCCAAAAGATCCCTAGGCCTTTATAGTCTTCTTTACATGCTAACATTAAGGTCTACACCACAAACATCATACTGCAACTTGAGCAGCAGTGTCAATTGTTCTTGCCTCGAGACACACTTCATCAGCAAACCCTCTACTCTTCTGAAAAATAAATTCTCATTGATCCTGAGGAAGTCTTTCATATTTGCTGATACTTCTGACCCAATGTACTTTCCTTGAGCCATTGCCTTCAACAAGGTTTCTCACCAATCTTGAGGAAGACACAATTCATCCAGGACTAAACTAGGTTGTTTCTCCACTTGAAGTGTCATTTTCTATTTCTTCAGTACAGATTTGGTGGCTAGGGTAGCGAGCAAATCAACAAGCTTGTTCTCATTCTTGCTAACCACATTGTATTCTATAGAAGTAAAGTGTTTCATAATCCTCTAAACTGCAGCTTTATAAGAGTTTCTTTATCACCAACTAAGAATCACCAAATATCTTCAATATTTTTATGCCTAACCTTTTGGCGGCCTTCAACCCCACCAACAAAGCCTCATACTTACTTCATTATTAGAGCAGGGGAAATGTAGCTTGTACGCAAACATGTGTTCCTCCTATGGTGACTTTAATACCACTCCTATCCCCCCCCCCCCCTTAAATGTAGACGAGCCATCAAAATACATTGATCATTCCTGCTCCTCTATCACCAAGACTTCCTGTTTGGGAGGTGAAAAATCACTAGTCTTAGGGAAGTTAACCAAAAGATCAACATTGTTTGGCCTTTTATGGAAATTGGTCTTATGCATTCGATATCAAGTCACGATGTCAGGATGGTCCATTACGCCATTCTCCCCGACAATTGAGGTTGGGTTAAGAGATACTTCATAGGATTGCTTTTGGTCACCAACTTCACATGATGCCCTAAAAAGTAATGATTGAACTTTAACAAAGCAAAGGCTAAAGACAAACATACCTTTTTAGTAGTTGAATATCTTAACCTTGGTCCCTTCATAAGCCTGTTAATATAATACACTAGTTTTTCTCATTCTTGCTAACCACATTGTATTCTATGGAAGTAAAGTGTTTCATAATCCTCCGAACTGCGGCTCTATAAGAGTTTCTTTATCACCAACTAAGAATCACCAAATATCTTCAATATTTTTATGCTTAACCTTTTGGTGGCCTTCAGCCCCACCAACAAAGCCTCATACTTACTTCATTATTAGAGTAGGGGAAATGTAGCTTATAAGCAAACATGTGTTCCTCACATAGTGACTTTAATACCACTTCTATCCCCCTCCCCCCCTAAAATGTAGACGAGTCATCAAAATACATTGACCATTCCTGCTCCTCTATCACCAAGACTTCTTGTTGGGGAGGTGAAAAATCACTTGTCTTAGGGAAGTTAACCAAAAGATCAACACTGTTTGGCCTTTTATGGAAATTGGTCTTATGCATTCGATATGAAGTCACGATGTCGGGATGGTCCATTACACCATTCTCCCTGACAATTGAGGTTTGGTTAAGAGATACTTCATAGGATTGCTTTTGGTCACCAACTTCACATGATGCCCTAAAAAGTAATGATTGAACTTTAACACAGCAAAGGCAAAAGACAAACATACCTTTTTAGCAGTTGAATATCTTATCTTTGGTCCCTTCATAAGCTTGTTAATATAATACACTAGTTTTTCTACCCCTTCTTGATCCTGAGCTAATAACGCTCCCAATAACTACTCTGTGTTAACTATGTACAACAAAAGGGGTTGACCAGGCAAAGGGGCCACCATTGTGTAAGGGTTTGCCAATATCATTTGGATTTTCTTGAATGCTTTTTGGAATTGATTACACCATACGAAAGTCACTCCCTTCTTAGTCCGATTCATAAAAGGCTTCAAAATCTCAGCTAGGCCTAGAATGAACCTTCTTAAATAAGAAACTTTTCCCATAAAGATTCTCAACTCCTTCAAAGTTGTGGAGGGATTGAAGGCAGCTATTGCTTTGGCCTTTGTAGGGTCCAAATCAATTCCTCTGTGAAAAACTTTCTTGAAGATACGCCAAAGGTGTATTTGGAAGGATTCATCCTCAAGTTGTGCTCCCTGCATCTTTCAAATACCTGCCTCAAATGCAGTAAATGCTCAAAGGGATTCTTTGCCTTTACCACAACATCATCAACACAATCTTCTACTTGCTTATGAAGCATATCACTAAAGATCAAAGTATAGTCCTTTGATATGTAGCACCTGCATTCTTTAACCCAAAAGGCATCACCTTATAGAAGTAGTTTCCAAAATGTGTCCTAAAGGCAATTTTCAAGGCATTTGCTAGCTCCATAAATATCTTATTATACCTACTATAGCCCTCCATAAAGGAAAAGAGTTCATGACCAACTGCTGCATTCACCAAAATATCAACATTGGGAAGTGAGAATTCATCCTTAGGACAAGCTTTGTTGACATCCAGGAAATCCACCCGGATTCTTATCTGATCACCTTTTTCCTTTACAGGAACTATGTTGGCTAACCAACTTGGACATTCAATCTCTTCAATGAAACCTGTCTTTAAAAGCTTATTCATTTAAGCCTTTATGTTTTCCTTTACATCCAAACGATATTTCCTTAACAGCTGCTTCACAAGCTTAGCATTGGGATCCATCTTTAACTTGTGCGATACCAGGCTCAAACACAGACTTGGCATTTCTTGGTAACCCTAAGCAAAAACATCTATGTATTCTCTCAATAAGGCTATCAGCTTTCTTCTTTCTTCTTCAAACAAACTCTTGCTAATTTTCACCAGTCTTTCGCCTTCTCCATCATTTAGATCAAGTTCAACAAGTTCTTCCTGCACATTCTTGACAACATCATTCATGTACTCAGGAGCTTCTTTCACATTCTCCTCAACTACATGAACCTTTTCTGGTTGTTGCATCGGATTAAGGGAATCAGACTCACCATCCTCCTCATCCCCTTTCTTTAATCATCAGAACTCATATACCACCTTGCCATCAGGCCTAGTGGTCCTTCTTATCTTGGAGGGCCTTCTTGGCTCTACAACTTCGCCATTATCTTTTTCATCTATTTGCAAAGCAATGGGATCAAAAGGAAGAATTTTGTTCTCACCCTTGGGCTCATACTCTTGATATAAAGTCGCCTCAACAAAATGGAGCTTTGCTCTATCAAAAGGCATCTTCGTGGCTTCAACAACCACTTGCCTATTCCTCCAAACGGCCTTCACATATTGATGATTTGTGGCAGCCACAACTTTATATGCCTTCAGCCATGGATGGCCTAAAATGATGTGATAAGATGTACTTCCCTCCATTACATACATGAAAGTAGGTGCTCGAATTAGCCCAACCCTAAGATCCATAGACACATGCCCTAGGGTACCCTGTTGTAAGGACCCCACCCCTACTACCTATAGTAGCTCTAAGATGATTCTTTCTCTTGGAATATCCAAGGCATCAAATGTTAGGAGAGACCAAATATTGGTGGATACGCCAATGACTACTAAGACCCTTTTGATTTGAGATGCTCCTAAAAAGGCAGTAAGGTATAAGGGTCTGTCGCCATCAACAACTCAATTAGCTAAATTTTTACTAAAAAATGTGACTGAATCTTTTACTTCTTGGTATGCCACTTGCATCAAACTTCCTTCAACAATTGCCACTTCTGATTCCTTTCCATCACCTTGGTCAAAACTTGGGCTGCCTCTTTCCTAGCCAATGGCCTAAGACCTATTCCTTCAAAAAAGGAATGTATCTTATCTTCTTGTTGAATTCTCGTTACCATTTCTTCATCTAGAAAAGGTGGAGGCGTTAAGCTACTGCTAGTCATGTTCTCTGTTTCTTCTTCCATGGGATCCTCATGACCCATGAAGAAAGTCATTACTACCTCTGGTCTACGCATCCTTGGGTCAACCCTCTTCCCAACTTTGATAACCAAATCTCCCTTGGCTACCCTATCGTGGAAGATGTTCCTCAAAGCATAGCAATTCATGGTATGGTGATCGCATCTCCTGTAGCACCTACAATAAAGTGGACCCTACTTTTCTTCCTCTGTGGGTTCACTTTTTCATTCAGTCAACACCACTACACCATCTTTCAACCAAACTTCTAGGATGCTATATAACTCGATAGACACAGTAAAAGGAGGGGGAATACCACCTCTCTCCCTCTCCTTATTTTTTTATTACTTTCTTAGGCTCCTCTGCTACAAAAACTTCTACCTTCTTGCCTTCTTTCCTCTAAGGTTGTCTAGGCGTACTCACAGCCTATGAAGTTTTACCCTTTGAAGACTTCCTCATATGCATACTTTTTCATCTCGAAGCCTCTACGAGCCTTGTAAAGCTAGAAATCTGCAAGTTTTCGAGATAAGGTCGATATTCATATAGCATACTCACAATACATACATCCACCAGCCTTTCCTCCTTCACAGGGTCATAGCACAACAAAGAAAGGTCTCGGAACCTGCGAATATACTCTAGCAACACTTTAAACACCCTTTTCTTTTGATGTTGTAGATTTGACAATATGAGCTTATCTTCCAAATTAAAGAACTTTTTCATGAATTGTGTTGCCAAGTCGTTCCAACTCAAAACTGACCCTGGTGCAAGACTAGTGTACCAAGTAAAATCATGGCCTTCTAATGGCTTAGAGAACTCCTTGAGCCTTAACTTATGGTCATGGGAGTGAACTGTTAGTGCATCTACATACCGCCTGATGTGCTCTTTAGCATTCCCTATCATGCCATCAGACTTGGGGAAAATAGGAGGAGTGTAATTAGCAGGATAAGGTTTTCTAGCTACCTCTTCAAGATAAGGAAGTCCGGTATCAAAATAAACAACACTCTCCAACTTCTTAGTTTTGAACAAAATAGCAAATATATCTTCCTTGGTCAGGTAAAGAGATCCCTGAGGACCCTGACCACCTTGGGGGGCTTGAGGTATGGTTAAGAACTCAAGGATTTTCTCAATCAGCAGTTTAAGATGAAAGATTTTGGACATCTCAGCTACTTCTTGGGTCTTGAAATCACTCATTCCACATATAGTCTTTATATTACCCCGGCCAAGTACGCTTCTGAACTTTTGTCTCGAGGTGGACTCACTGATAGCAAGTTTTTTGACACTTCAGTTGAACTTAATATGCATCTGACTCCCTTGGGGGGAAACCATTGTCTAATCCCTCTTTTTATAGACGATTGATTGGCAGCCTAATTTATCTCATTGTCACTCGTCTAGACATTTCCTATGCTATTCACAAGGTGAGCCAATATCTGTCTGCTCCATGATTGACTCACTATACTGCTGTTCTGCACATTCTTCGATACCTGAAGGGCTTTCTCTTCCTTGGCCTTTTCTACTCTACTCAGTCTCTTTTTATTCTCCATGCATTCTCTAATGATGATTGGATAAGAGCTCCAACTGATCATAGGTCCACCACTAGTTATCACTTTCTTCTTGTTTCTTTACTGATTTCTTGGTAAAGCATGCATCAAACCCTTAAGGCCCGCTCCAGTATTGAAGTAGAATATCGTGCCCTTACTGATACCACATCTGAACTCTTTTGGCTATGATGGCTTCTTAAGGACTTAGGTGTGTCCATATCCTCTATTACGCCTCTTTATTGTGACAACCAAAGTCTCATTCAGATTGCTCACAATGACCTCTTCCATGAACAGTCTAAACATATCAAGATCAATTATCATTTTATCCGTTATCATCTTGTCCATGGTGCTCTGAAGCTATTCTCGATCTCCTTTAAAGTTCAAGTTATAGATATCTTCACCAAGTCACATCCTAAGAGACGCATTCGTGCTTTGATTGACAACCTAAAGTTAGTCTCACACCCACCTTGAGTTTGAGAGAGACTATTAACGTGTAATAGGTTGTGGGCTTTAGGGCCACCTTGTTTACTTCTACTACACACTCTGCCTCTTCTATAAAGGCACTCTTGTATATTTTATTACTCAAGAAATACAGTACATTCATTTAGTATTTCTAACAATTTTCACTCAATCCTGGAAGTCTTGCCAACCCCGAAGGTGTAATCAACTGTTGGTAGAGGACAACCTCATCGTTCAGGCTCACGCTAAGTACAGTAACAAATGAGCCTCCATAGCTAGGCTCCTCAATGGCTGTACAGATAATGCAATCAAGAATCACTGGAAGTCTACGCTCAAGCAGAAGTTCTCGTCAATGAGCGACGACATCACCACCACCACTATACCCGCCTTTCCTAGCTCACCATCAGATCGTTTCCTCATCAAAGCTTCCCAAGATCACCACAAACTTGTTCGAGTGAACTCACCCTGAGAGAGAGAGAGAGAGAGAGAGAGAGAGAGATGAGTTTATGAAAGAGGGAGAATGAATCGTTGCTGTTTAGTCATGTCAAGTCAGATGTTGGATCCCACAATCTTCAAACTAATTACAGTGATGCTGCTGAAAACTATTACTTAAAACTAAAAACTACTCCTCAGGTGCACTCAAAATAGAATTTTAAACTCTCAAGATTAACAAATGTAATTTAAACACTTGTTACAAAATGTTGTCAACAAACAGGGGTTTTTTTTTGGGCTCCACCATTTTCAACATTTAAATACTGAAAACTGTGATTTGAATTCTACTACTAAACAGTCCCTAAAGGATTGAAATTAAAAGTGATTGAAACCAAATCTAAAAAATGTTCAAAACATGCTTTTCAAGCCAAAGGATGTACCAACAAAAAAAAAGGAAAAAAAACATTAAAATATATTATAATACATGACATGCATGCACATCTGATAATTCAAATGATATAGGTGAAAATAGCCAAATACCACATTTTTGAAAAATTTGTGGCAAACTAGCACTGTTTTGAAAATATTTAACAATCTACCACTTTTTTAGTATTTGAATCTCACAAAATCGAGTTCTAAATAGTACTCGAGTTCAGTGAACTCAAGTTCCTAATGAGTTGCCAGCGTGGCATTGCTGACCTAGAATTTGTGTAGTTAAAAAAATATTGTGGTACTCGATATTACTGAAATCGAGTACTTCTTTATAGCACTCAAGCTTAAGGCAGTCAAGTACCTTGTTTTTCCCTTTTTCTTTTTACCCACTTATTATTTCACAAAAATATCATCTGGGTCAATGCCAACTTTTACTTTTTAAGATGAGCAATCATCTGGGTATTAATCAAAACAACCAAACAAAAATTGGAAAATATAAAAAAAAGAAGTAAAAGGATGGAACAATTTGAAGCTTACATGAAAGTGCTAAAACTTTGGAGAAATAGGCAACCTTAGTTTGGTGGACACAACGATCACAAACAGTTGAAGATGAAATAAGAAAGAAGAGGAAGAAGCAAACAAAGAAATCCATTGAGTTAGATATGTGTCAAGGATGAGAAAGGCATATAGCATATATAGTTGTATATATAGATAGAGCAACACAATAGTAGTGTGGAAAATAAGTCAGCATTTCCTAAGTTAAAGTTTTGTACGAAACAAAAAGTAGAAAAAGGAAGAAAAACAAGGTACTCAACTGCATTAAGTTCGAGTGCTATAAAGAAGTACTCGATTTTGGTATTATTGAGTGCCACATTATTTTTTTAATTACACATATTCTAGGTCAGCAGTGGCACGCTGGCGACTCACTAGGAATTCGAGTTCATTGAACTCGAGTACTTTTTAGAACTTGATTTTGTGAAATTTGAGTATTAAAAAAGTGGTAAATTGCTAACTATTTTCGAAATAGTACTAGTTTGCTATAAATTTTGCCAAAACATGGTATTTGGTTATTTTCACCAATGATACATGGGCAAATTATAATGCGTGAAATTTTATCAATTTGTTTGAGAATCAAAATTCTATTTGAAACTCATTATTATGTGTGATTTATTTCAACGCCGAATAAGCCTATCGGCATTAGGTTTTTGGGTTGCAATGTCCCATCATACCGTGTCTGCACCAAGAGTGATACTAAATTCTAACTCACAGGGCTATACTAGATTGTATGTGTTTTAAAAACTTGGTAAAGCATATTATAAAATTTTAGAAATCAATTAAAAACAAAGGGGTCATCATGAGATAGTTTTGGGTACTTGAAATCCTATAACATAACCTGTAAGGACCATTGTATGATGTATCTTGTTCACGAAACCGACTTGGGTCTAGTGAACAAGAATACAGGACTCAATCCTTATCTTTCATTCACAATTTGGATCTCATTGCTCCTAGGGTTTTAAAGCAATGTAGCTTGTCAGTTAGTAAGGATAAGGGTCTAAGTAACACAAATTCATTCTCTGGCCTCAATCAACACCAAATATTTTGGCCCCTACAGACTATAGGTTGGCGTTGACGTTTGGTTTGTTGTGTCTGATCTGTGTGCAAGTATTTATACCATCATATCATCTACAGTTTCAATAGAACCCGGAAACCCACATGTGTCAGTTCTTGAAACCAACAGTCAACGTAATAAATTTGATTGGAATTCACAGTGGTACATAGTTATGCTCGTCTGTGACCAATAGAAGAGGAAGCCACATGCGAAAAGAAGAAAAAAAGAAAAAGATGGGTCATGATGTTTTTGTGTGGTGGGATGGGAATGAGGAAGCCTGGAAAATGTTGGGGCAGAAGATGTTATTAGTGTTGGTGTCTAGTCAATGGGTTTTTCATGGGAGGTGGAGTAACTGAGAGATCATAATGTGATGTGCTTCTTTTTTTCTTTTGTTTTCTTAAGAGTGTTTGTTTTGTACAATGTGTTACTTTGTACTTTTGGGTTCGTTTGGATAGAATTTATTGCTGAAAATTAAAAACACTATAGCAACATAATTTTTAAATGTGTGAATAGTACTGCGAAACTCATTTTTAATAAAAAATTGTTAAAAAAGTACGTGAACAGTACGCGCACAGTACGTGAACAGTGCACGCATAGTATGCGCACAGTGCACGTACTGTCCCTCTTGTCTCCTCACAGCAGAAAAAAAAAAAAAAAAAAAAAAAAAAAAAAAAAAAAAGAAGCAAAACGCTTCAAAACGCAAACGTGAAAGCTGAAAGCTGGATCCAAACGGGTACTTTATATTTATAAACTAAAAACGTGAGTTTACTCTCTTTTTTTAACCTTTAAATTTTTATCTACCATTTATTTAGCTTAATCAGGATAAGTATGGGACAGAAATGAGAGAATTTTTAATGGGAAGGGGCCACAACCTATATAGAAGTCCTTCATTTTTCGAGAAAAGACTTACAGGGAAATGTTGATGACCAATTAATTAGATTGAAGTAATTGGAATAGCATAAGGAAAGCAACAATTAAAGAAAAGTCATGATAAAATTAAGGGAATATTACACTTTGTTCACTTGTGATTTGCCCAAAAAATATTTTACCACCCGTAGTTTAAAAAATAACACTTTACCCACTTGTGATCCTATCTGTTAAAAATTCATTGCCCACCTGAGGTCTTGCCCTTACTCTAATACAATTTAACTTAAAAACATATTAGAAAGTGAATCAAACACACTAAAACTAAGAGAATTAAACCCGATACCACTCCTCTCACTCTCTCGCATCGGATTTAGCCACTCCATGAAGATCATCAAGTGAAATTTCCATAATCACTTTTGATTGCCATTCCCATCAAAACCCCTGAGACAGAGTTTGAGGAATATCCCTCTAGAGTGAAATTCCAGGTACGTTCTCTAACCTAGTGTTTTTAATTTTTTAAATGGCATAAATTGATGGTAATCTTTCAAATGATTTCACATTTTTCTTTCTTATCAATTCATAGAGAAAGAAGAAAAAGTATGGTTGTTTGGTTTGGTTAAACTCTTAAAGTTTTCTTGAGAAAATGGTTTGGTTAATCTTTGAAGGATTCGTATTTGTGTATTTGAGCTTGGTCTCCTTATAAATCCCATAAATTGAAATGGTCTCCAGGTGGATTTTTAAATCTTTGAATGATGTATGAAAAGCAAAACCATGATGATGACACCAAAGCCAATTTCTTTATTATTCAATACAGTCTGATTTAATGCCTTCTCTTAAGCTTTGATATTTCTACCCAGATGGACTCCTTAATTTGCAATATAATTCTGTCTCGAGTACCCTACTTTGACTTGGACTTTATTGATCTGGATCTTCTTTATTCAATTTTATGTTGCTGATTGCTCTCTTCCTAAAATATTAATGTCCTTTGAAATATTAAAAGATAAAGAAATCACTTGTGATCCGATGTATGCATTTAAACATGTGTAGTTGGAGTGTGTTTGATCCACTTTCTAATATGTTTTAATGTTAAATTGTGTTAGAGTAATAGTATGGCCACAGGTGGGCAACAGACCGTTAACGAATAAGACTACAGGTTGGTAAAATATCATTTTTTAAATCATATATGGGTAAAGTGTTTTTAAGGCAAATCGCAGGTAGACAACGTGTAGTTTCCCTAAAATTAGTCGTATAAGAAAAGCAGTTTGTATAAAGTTGATAAAGAGAGTGTTTACGAATCTTAGAATTACCGAAGCTTGATTGGATTCAAGCCCTATAAACCTAAAAAAACTTCCATCCAAAAACCTTTGAATATGAACAACATTCAAAGAACGCAAAGAGTGAATGGTCTCTACAAGCACAAAGCCAAAGATTCATTGCAATTCCATTGTAAAGATTAATGTTCAATTTTCCAATAAAAAATGGGAGAAAATTTGTGTTCCAGTTAAGATTACATTGGCATAATTCTTAAATCCAAGATTTTTACAAGGAGATTGAATTAGAGAGTTTATTTTGAATTAGAATACAAATACAAAGTTGAACTCACTCATTCTTAAATCAAGCTTTTTATATCTTGTATCACGTATATGTGTCAATATATCGTTTGATTGGTGCACCACTCTCTTTTAATCTCATTGGCTCTCCGTATCAAATATGTTGAGTGTGTTACATTTTTATTTTTTTTTTCCACAACTTCTAGATAGACCCAAAAAACTTAAGTGATGCTAGAAATGCTACAATTTTATTACATAGGTTATACAAATTGTTGTTACACCAAAGTAATTCAAATACTTATTTATGATCTTGTTAAAAGTGCTACTAATCATGTTCATTTTCATATGAGTTTGTTAATTTTTTTAAAGTAAAATTTAGCATTTATTTATAGAAAAAACTATTGACTAATAGAAATCAAACTAAATCACCATTAAGTGAAAGAAAAATTAAAGGCTAAAGTTGTTATAAATTTTAATACAAAAACTTTCAAACTGGTGTGACACGAATATGATTAGTGCCACTTAAAAGATATAATAAATGAATATTTGAATTACTTTTCTTTTTTAGATGAGTAACACGTCAATTTATAAGACCTAAATAGAAAAATTTGTAGTATCATTAGTATTGTTCAAGTGAATTAATCGTATTGAATAGTAAGAATAATGAGTTCTAATAAAAAAAAATTATAATATAGAATATAAATTAAATTTAAATTGGTGGTTCATAAACAAAATATTATTTAAGTAATATTAAAATGATAATTTAAAGCTTTCGTCTTTGGTCTTCAATTAAATTGTATTGAGTCAGCATTGTCTTTATCCATTAATGAAAATAATCTAAGTGGTCCATTGAGTTGCAATCTCACACGCGTAAGTCTCTTAAATTCAGGGTATAATCCTTTGTGTTAGAATTCTCTCCCATACAAGAGCATTAACATCAAGTGTATTAAATACCAAATATTTGACATTGGACTCACCTATCACTAAAAAAACCTCTTATATCAAATCTTCTAAATGTTAAAATATTTAACATGGATAAACAGTATCATTCCAAATTTGAATAGGTGCGGATCCAAATGCTAAAAAAATTAATTTTTTATTCTTTTTCTCTTGACTGTCATTATTTTATTCTCATTTCTCTCTCTCTTCTCACTGTCTATCTCTCTCGTTTGCCTTTCTCCCACTCTCAGACCGTCTTTCCTCAGCATCCTCTCTCAACCTCTCTCTCTCTCTCTCTCTTTCTCTCAACCCCTTTCTCTACTTAGCCTCCGTCTCTTGCAGCCAACTGGCCAAGTTGCCTGCGTACGCCTCCGCCGAACTCTACCCAATCTCTCCCACTACCATCTCGCCAAGCAATTCAGTCTCTTTGATCTTGCCCACTGCCATCTCGCCATCCAAGTCTCTTCAATCTCGCCCTCCACCATCTCGCACACCATCTGGATCTCTCTTACTTCTCTGGCAGTGGTTGTGGCGATGTTTTTTGGGTGGTTTCTGTAGGTTGTGTTTTTTTAGGTAATTGTTGTGGGTTGTGTTTGGTAGTTATATGTTTTTGGATGGTTGCAGTGGGTTGTGTTTGGTTAATTTGAGTGGTGGTTGGATATTTTGAATGGTGGTTGGTTGATTTTGGGTGGTGGTGGGTTTGCAATAATGGTGGGTTGTGATAGGGGTGGCAGTGGGGGGTGGTGGTGGTGGTAGTGGTAGGCAGTGAGTTGTGGTGGATTGTGGGTGGTAGTGTAGGTTTTGTTTTCTGTTTTTTTTTTTTTTTTTTTGGAATTGTATGAGTTTTTTTTAGAATATTGTAATGCATTGTATATATTATTTTAATGTGTTGTATGAAATTATAAAATATCTAATATAAAGTTAATTATAAAATTGTGTGTTAAAATAGAAAAAAAAATTGATGTGTGAAAATAGAATTCTTTTAGAACAATTAATGCTGATGCTCTCAGTCTATTAAACCAGGGAATAATATCTACAGTTGAATTGAAGAGCGTGTGGCTGTTCAATCTTTAGCCATCAAGAAATTGGATGATGATGGGTGCGCCAAGAACGTTATTCCTTTGCCAAACTTGGATGGTAAAACCCTAGCCAAGGTGCTTGAGTGGTGCAAGACTCACTTGGATATGAAAGACGAGGCTGACAACAAGAAAGAAGAGAAGGAAAAACCCAAGAAGTATATGAAGCTGAGTTTCGTGATGTCGATCAAGATTTTCTCTTTGATCTCATCATGGCTGCAAACTATCTCAATATCAAAAACTTGCTGGAAATTTTTGTTTTCTTTTTCTAGTATTTTATTTTAATTTCCTATGTTTGCAACTAATGAACGATTAAGTTGATTTCTAGTGATTCTGAATTTGTGATTGGGTTGGTGAAGGTTTTGATCAATGTATTAATTCCTCTGGCTTTGGTTTTCCTTTTTGGTCCTTTCAATTCTTTTTCTCTTTCAAGCCAACATTGTATGATAAAAGTTCACGTTCAAGATTGGAACTTCTAGGGCCCAATCAAGTTTAGGCATATATAAACTATGGCTACCAAATTAAAAAATTAAAAAAAAAAAAAAGATAATTATAATAAATCCACCTGTAGTATGACCTGTTTTCACTTTGCCTACCCGTAGTTCAATCATTTACACTTTGCCCACTTGAACTTCAATCCGTTACCCATCTATTACCCACCTCTATTAAAATCAAGGGTAAAAATGTATTTTATACTCACTTTTATGTCTTTCTCCTCTAAAAAATAACAGGAAAAAACTTAAACAAACAAGATCAAAGAGGAGGGTTTTGTAGCTTGGGTTCAAGAACACACTTGCTCTTGGTATGAACAGCCTTGAGCCAATCAATCCAAATAAAATTTTCATTTTTGCACAAATTCTAAAAGACATTTACAAAAATCCTACACTTGAAAGTGCTTTACTCTAATTTCACAAAAATCCTTTCAGACACTTTCAGTTATTCAGAAAAATCATACAAGGCTTCACTTTAGTTCTCTCTCAAATCTCAAACCAAAACCAAAGCAAACCCCTCTTCAAAACCCAGACCCACCACACCTAGCAACACAAACTCAACCCCACTACACCCACATCAAAGAAAATAAGATAGCAAAGAGAGAGAGAGAGGCGGATCGAAGTCACAATTGGAGCCAAACTCAAAGCAAAGGAACCCATGGCCGTTCACTGCCACCATTGCTCTGTTCGCTGCTGCTACATTGGCCCGATTCATTCATCTTCCTCAACTAGCCGCTCACGCTCACCCAAGCTCTCTATTCAGTCAACCATCTTTGTTCCTTCTCGCCGACCCATCTCCCTCCTAGTCACCCTCTCGCCAAGCCATCTTGCCCACAACGCAATCTTCAAACTTGACGGAGAGGAACGAAATTGAAATTGAACTCGATTGAGAGGAACTCAATTGAACTCGATGTAGAGGAAAAAAAATTGAAATTGAACTCGATTGAGAGGAACTCAATTGAACTCGACGGAGAGGAACTCAACGCAATCTTCATACACAGCTGCAGCCATTAACTACAACGGTGTCGTTTTTAGTTGATGGTTGATTGTGGGTGATGCCATGAGTGGGTTGGGTTTGAAGAGAGGGAGACGTTAGAGAGATAGAGATGAAGAGGGAGAAAAATAATAAATAAATAAATAAATGAAGGAGATGGGTCTGGAAGCTATTGGATTTTTTTATTTGTATTTGATTTGTATTCCTCCAATCCATTCTTGTAGAAATTCTTCAGCAATCAAAAACACTAACATTTTTATTTTTGTTATGTTTGTTTTTTCTTAAAAATTTGTTTTTCTAACGGCAAAAGGAAAGGTGGATAACAGAGTCTTAATGAAAGTTACCATAGGTGGGTAAAGTGTAAATGATTGAACCACGGTTAGGCAAAGTGAAAACGGATCATACCACAGTTGGGTTTACTGCAATTATCCCTTTAAAAAATCTTGATTTAATAGTTATTGTTTCAAAGAACAATTTGGAAACGGGCAAGGATTTGCTATAAACTAAGTTGTAGTAACTCCTACGAAAATGCATGTGGCAATACCTTAGATAGACACTAGTTCAGACTTACATTTAAATAAAAAAATTCCTTGTTAAGATTGAATTTTTCACCAAATGGATACTTGACACGTGCATTTTGCAGGAGTTGCTGCAACTTAGTTTGCAGCAAATCCTTGCCCTTTAGACATGGAAGCTCGACTAAAATCAAGATCTCATGTAGGATGGAAGTCATCTTAGAATTATATGCTTCTTAACAACTAAATTAATCCACCATAATTAATATCTTAGAAATCCATTTGTTAGAGAGATAAATAATAAATAATGGCACATGTTGATGCCAATTGCAGTTTGAGAAACTAAATTATACTTCTGAATATTACACTCGCTCTCAGTTGGCTAATCTTTGTAACTAGTGTAAACCTTCTTTGCACGAGCTCTGGACAAAGTATTCAAGCTTAAAACTCCACCAGATAACCTCACCATTTTTTTTATGTATAAGAATGTTTGTAATTGCTGGATTTTTACCTTCTCTTTTCACCTCCCTCTTGCACATGTCTCTAGTCCAATATTTGCTCTAATACATTTTATTTCATTAATCACCACAATTAAAAAGAATAAAATATTCTCTTAAGAAAATACAAGACAGAGAGAGAACAAAGTCACTTAAATGAAGGCACATAAAGAACCCATATGCATTAGTAGTTATACATAATTAGTATCTTCAAGGGCCAAAGTATAAATAGGGAATTGTTTTTTCATTCAAGGCATGCACACTTCATTTAATAATCTAAAGACATTTCTGATCAATTGGATGGTTATCTTCATGCTTGTAAGTGAGCCATCATCTCGCATGAACTTTATCTAGGAGTATATGTCTCTTGTAAGTTGTAAGGTTGAATTTAATTAACCATGTGTTGACTTTATTTCATGCCAAATTTGTTTGTAATTCAGCATGTAGAAACCCTGTATTTAGGTGGGAATTATGTAAGGGTTGTGTGTGAGAAAGTGTGAAGAAAATTCAAGATGTTTGAATTCAAAGGAGTCTGTGACGGGATCTCGCAACTGACTCACGACTGGCAATTCGCCAAAGTGGCACACGAGTGAAGCATGCAAGGAGCTAAAGGGTCATGACAGTTGGAACACTACAGGACAAAAAGTACAGTCTGGCCTTGAAGTTATCTTGCGATTCAAACTTGTGACTCGTTCCAATCACAAGGCCAAGTTGCCAGAATGCCCTGTTTTGGTGAAAACTGACTTTTCATATTCCTCTCATACCCTACTATAAATACCCTTATACCCACGAAATGTAATGTGCTAAAAAAGAAGCCTATTAAGAGAAAAATCCTAAAGGAGGTTTCTACAACACACCCATCCTGTTAGAGAGAACTACTCATTCTTAAAGATAAATTTTTGTAGTCTCTTCTCATTCCCTCTCCCATTATTATACCCATTGAGAGGAGATTTGTAACCAAACACTACCCACACCCATTTACAGTGTTAAGTGTTTTTGGAGCTTGAGAAGCATTGGAAGATGCCAAGGATGGCAGATGCACTATGGGGTTATTACAGGATCTGGTAAGCTCGAGAAAACAAGATTCGGCGTAATCCTGTCGTGTTATCTTTGTGTTTGCATCTCTCTTCTTTTACTCTTTACCTTTTAGTTGTTGTTGTGTTTGTGATTAACTATGGTTTAAAGTGTTTTATCAATTTGGGTTTAGCTTATATTCATCATTCCACACATATATTATTTGTGTATGAGCTTGTGTTGGTAATTTTGAAATTGGGGATCTCAATGTTCATTGGTGTTTTATATGCTATTTGAACTTTCATAATTAATCAATAGGGTTATCAATTTAGGCTTTGTACTTTTGTAATTCAATTGATTTTGTATTTGTACTCTTTAATATTTGTAATAAGAATACCTATTTTGTTCCTTAATTCGTTCTGAATTAGACATTTAAGTCCTATTTTGTTAAGCAGTGACCGGGCATAATCCTTTTGGTGTGAAGTCTTGTATTGCATAGCATAAATATAGTGTGAGCGGTCTGAAAAAATTGGCTTGTACTCCAAAAGCCATTATTTTAAGGGGTTTTGTTAATTCAACGATGTCATGATATAACCTAGACCATTTATTATATATGAAAATATGGCTAAAATTATAATCTTTATATGGTAGAGTAACTTAGGAACTTTAAAAGATCTTAATCCGGATATTAATTCATAAACATACGCATTTAACAGGTTGTTTTATAACACAACCAACAGTGCATGATAGTTAATTGCCAAACCAAGAGCTCTAACCACATAAGTTTTTATCTGATCTTTTGGAGATAGCCAACAGTTTCTTGCCTACCAAATTTAGCCTATGGGTTATATTATTTCTTGCCACTAAGCCGCTTGAGTTCAATGTGCATGGCATTGATGAAACATGTTGCTTCCTTTATTGGTTGTTCCATGGCCTCTTTAAGCCTGCTTATAGTTCCATGCAGTACGCTTCCTGTCCATTGAAAATGTTCTCAGTATTACCCCCTTTATTTAGTTATTTTTTTCACAAAGAAAAACACTTCTGCATGCCTATTTTTAACCCCCCCCCCCCCCTCCGAAAACAAGTAAAGAAGAAAGATTTTATAGATTATATTATTTTTATTTTTTGGTAAACAACAGTATATATACTACATTTTTCTTGAAGTATTATCCCCATTATAATGCTCTAAAAAACTTGGTTAAAGAAAAGCACATTAGACACTTAGAATCACATCATTATTGTAAAGTTGTAATTTACAACTATTTTGTATTGATTTTAATTCCATGCCAAATTTTATTATAATTTTATTCAATCTTTTGTACCTTGTATTTTATGTGGAATTTATTTGTAAGGGTTGTGTGAGAAAAAGAGTGTGAAGATTCAAGGCATCTATTGAGGACCAAAGGAGTTTTCACGGGTAGCTCGCAACTAGCCATCCCGTGAAGTGATGCATGTGCCCAGCACATGACTGGAATGCGAAGAGTCATGATAGATGGTGACAACTGGTTTTCGTGAGTGTCTCACGGGTAAAGCCTTCCTGCGAGATACCTGAGAAACAGTCTGTTTTGTTATTTTGTCCTATCTGCTCCACTACACCCTCATACACACTATATATACCATCATTACCCACATATTGAGTAGAGAGCCCTTTAGAGAGAAAACCATATCCACAAACTCTTGAGAGTGAGAGATTGTCATACCCATAATTCTCTACACCATCCATTATGGTTTTCCTCTACCCTTACCTCTCCATTTCCAAATTCTTGAGAAGTTGATAGTCCAAACACTTATCATACTTATACTGAGTGTCCAATGAGGTTTTGGTACTGTTAGGAAGCATTGGAAGAAGCCAAACTTTGACGGATGCAATCGGGCTCATTGCAGAATTCGGAAAGTTAGACAAGGCACGGAGGGCTTAGGTGCACTGGGTAGATTAGGCTTGGAGGGTCTCTTGTTATTCGTATATCCCAACTTATTGTCTAGTAGATTGATTTACCACTTGGAGGGCGGCGGAGAGGTTTTTCAGCGAATTCTTCGGTTTTCTCTTCGGTAACACATCGGTGTATTATCTCGTATTTGCATCTCTCCTCCCTACTCTTTTAGCTTTCATTTTCCTTCTGTGATTTGTTGAATATGGTTTAGAGTTGTTTTGTTTGTTTACTCGCATTTACTCTATTCCGCACTTAGTCTAAGTTAGAGTAAAACCAACCGAATTGTAATTTTTTAATTTAGGGTCTAAACAACTCTTGTATTTTTAACACAAATTCGAGCTTTCAATTATCATAAATATACGGGTGTGTTTGTGGGAAAAAAAATTTATGAGATGATCTCAGACACACGTACTATGATAGAGACTTAGACTCTCGCTATAGTGAATTTTTAATATGAAACATCGTTCTGAATTATTGCAAGTATATTCTAATTTTGCAAAAATGGTTGAAACTCAATTTTCCAAACGTATCAAAATTTTCGATCTGTAGTCTAATAAAATCGTCTCATAAAATACCATTTAAGGTCGGAAGACGAGAGATATTTGACTGCAGAGAGGATAAGGGCCATACCATGACGTGATCAAGGTCCGACGAATTAGGAATGCTTTCTCCCTAGAGCTTGGAATAGGATTGCTGATTTTCTACTGCATTTGTTTCACCTACATCTTCTATTTCACCTACTGCCACCTAGCATTATTCATTAAAAAAGAAGGGGGAAAAAAAAAATTAGAGGTCCACTTGACTTTAGATACCATCAGCTCATGGAGAAAAATAAAGCATTTGTATACCTTCAGCTAACCTAACATATCCAATTATCATTCGTGGCAATAACTAGATGCCAGCCATATATTATATTGTGTGTAATTTAGAAGGAAAGAAAAAAAAATGCCTGGCATTTAAATATTAGGCCATGGATGAGGGGAAAATGAGTATTTGTACCTAATTTATAAACTATGCAACAAAATGCTTCTGTTTTGAAAGTATATACCAAAATGTCTTTGTCTTTTAAACTAGAGTTTATAAACTCGATATTAGCAATATTAAGTTCTATGCATATTTTGTCTTTTTTTTTTTTTTTTAAATTTAAGTGACACTCGACATTGCTAATGTCGAATTCTACTTAAAAATATACATAAAACTCGATTTTGAAAATATCGAATTTTACACCGAACTCAATTTTATCAAAATCAAGTTTAAAAAATAAGAGCATTTTGCTAAATAGTTTTAAAATAAGAGCATTTTAGTTCATAGTTTGAAAATTATGGACAAATGTCCATTTCTCCCTTGCATTGTTGTGCCTGGGCTGCAAGGCTCTCAGCCACATGGATAATTCAATGTACTCGAACGTCACCCCATGAATGATATATGGCGTTTTTTTAGGTCATTAGACTAGTCTTTTTCCAACTAGGAAGTAGTCTGTATATAAGAAAGTACATTTCGGATATTCTTCTCAAGTGCGACATATTTAATTTTTAGGTTCTTTCCACGTTTTTTTTTTTTTTTTTTTGATGAACAGGTTCTTTCCACTTCAGTCAAGGTAAAGGGAAGAAAAGATTTTCCAGATTGTCCTGTCAATTACCTTTGTCCCCATAGGCCACAGTTTTTCTTAATTACACCACATGGATCTTCACATCAAGTTGTGGAAATTTCATCTATATCATAGTTTAGAATAAATTTTAAAGTGTACAAATTATTACTCCTATGTCTTTTAAAACTTTATATTTTGTAATAATTTATACAGTATTGGATCCAAAAATAAATTAAAAATAAATATAACATTCTAAACCATGAAATGGAGAGGATCGATCCTGACAATAAAAAAATTAAAAATCCTTTAAAAAAAATGAAGAATAGGGAGATATCAGTACCTTCAAGCATTTCATGTGACTATCTTTCAACAACCCAAACAAAGGATTGTCTGTGATCGTCCCTCTTAAAAGCTCTTCATCTTCTTCTTGATCTACACCAGTGTTCTCTAGGACCCTAACACAACCGTTCTTTGCACTCTGATCCTCCATCTTTTCTTTTTTTGGGCTAAATCTTTGATCCACCTTTCTATCTCTCACTCACTCCCTTTCCCATATGAGACTAATTTTATATCAAGTAGTAATCATTAGCTTGGAAGAGAATCAGTATGTATATAAATGCCTAAGTAAATGATCATGATAAACTTTACCCAAAAAAAATGATCACGATAAACTTTACCATAATAAGATTTTTTCTGCTTCCTCTTTTTTGTCCCGAAAGGAACTTTACAGGGTTTCCCTCGATAATAGCTCCTCTCAAGTACCTGAAATTTTATTTTTTTTTGGTTAAACGGGATATGCATTAAACTAGGAAGCCATGAAAGGCGAAGTCGTGGCAGTGAGCCTCAAGGAATACAATCCAGCAGCATCAGAACTTAAAGGATTACATAAAACATCATCAGGTGGCAAATCTAATACAACAAAATCCCCAATAAGGGAGCAGCCGGCTAGTGCAAGATTGTCAGCACACCTGTTCACCTCTCTGAAGTAATGGTTGACCTTGAAGCGATGAAACTGCCCCAGCAGGTACCTGCAGTCATTGAGGAGGGGGGAATACGATCTGATAGAGGTTGTATGGGCTGATACAAGATTAACAATAGTGAGAGCATCTAATTCTACAACTAGATGCGTAATGCCAAGTTGGGCAGCAAGTAAAAGCCCATCTCTCAAGGCCCAAAATTCAGCTGTAAAACTAGTAGCAACCCCAATATTCCTCATGTAACCCTTAAACCACATCCCATGATGTAACCCTTAATCCACTAGTAGCAAGTACCTGAATTTTGAACTTTCCTTTTTACCTCTGTTTTAGCTCTATATTGAAAAGATCATTGATACAGTTTCCAAATTGAGTTTTCTACTGTTTCCAAATTGGGTCTTCGATCTACTTTGCACATCCTTATTATTTTCCGTGCATGCCTAAACCTGGTAGGGTTTTGAATGAGTTTTGGTTTTAGTTTACGTCTTGAAATGCGACTGAATATATAAGGAGTTACTAAAAATTTCTTTATACTAATAGTGTTTACAAAAATCTTAGATTTATTTTAAATCTATCCCCCCATTATTTTCTTCCTCTCTTTTTTATCCATAGAATGAGCTTAGGTTTTTTTTTTTGTGTACTCATTTCATAGTTTCATGACATTTTTTGTAATAAACGTCAAGTTTATTGGTGTATTTTGTCATTGTAGTAGTGGCCACTACTACAATGATATGCTCTAAATAAAGTTTGGGTAAAAAATTATTCAATGACAATAAAGTTTGGGTAAAAAATTTATTAAATGACAATAAAGTTTCCATATGCTCTAAAATTATCCAATGACAATAAAGTTTGGGTATAAGATTATTCAATGACAATAAAGTTTTGATATGCTCTAAATAAAGAGTTGATACTCCTTTAGTAAAACTTTTTTCATTGAAAAGTAGATATTCAAGGTTTCAAAACGAATACAAATATGACTCAATTTAGATTTGAAGTATGTGATATGGCATAGTTTTGCTAAATCCAAGAATCTCGCTTGAGCAAGAATAAACCTCGGTTGGGCAAAACTGCAACATGAAAAAAATCTGATTTTTATTAGAAAAATTGTTTGGTCTCAGATTTAACCCTACTTTTTATTCCGATATAAAGCTCCATATGCAAGACAATTAGAGGTAAGAAAGATGGCTATACTAGAGCTAAAAAAAAAAAAAAATCTTATTTTCCATTTCTTCCTAACTTTATCTTGTGAGTACAAAAGAGAGCTTTCATGAGAAAATCCTTCTATTTTGTATCCATACGTGTGATCTAAAACTTTAATTAAATAATATAAACTACATCAAATCTTCAAGATGCCTAGGAGTGACCAAGAAATTAGTTTGCAATCAGTAGATCGACTTATAGCAACAAGTAACATCAGAAGTACAAAGTAGGAGTTTACAGTTACTGGCAAAAGCGGAGAGCTCGAGTACCTAGTCTAATTACGTGCACGGGAAGTGGTGCAAGTAACCTACGTACAGCAGCAACCTTCAATATTAGACTCGTTGAGTTAGTCTTTGCCCCTAGAGTGTTTAACCGTTTTGGGTTTTCACCAAGTAAAATAATCATGGTTGTCTCTATTTAAGTGTACTGGTTATTTATTTATTTATTTATTTTGGAAGTGCTGGTTATTTATTGATTTGAATATGTTCATCCATGCAAATCTTGAAATTTTTTAATCTCGACTTAATAACTCTACTTTTAACTCTTAGTAATTCATTAAAAATGGTAGTAAGCCATTGTAGGGGTGCAAACAACATTTTTCATAGATTCTAATAAATAATTTGGATGTTTGTGTTTTAGTCTATAATACCCTTTTTATGGACTTCGTAAACACAGTGTTCAATAAAATTTTATATAAATCGAATTATTAATATTGGTCAAGTTATGTTTTGATTAAATATAATGCTTACAACATTTAAAGTTTATTTTTAAATGTTATTATATAGTATTTTAGAATTTAATATCAAGTAATGATAGGTAAAGTCTAAGTACAACACCATAAAAATATTAATAGTGTACAGTAATGGATTGTTCATATTGCATTTTCGAATCTGAATGGAAAATGTTTGGAACAAGGTTTCTAAAAATTAATATGGTTTAGATTTTATATTTTTAAACTGGTTTAGGTTCAGACTACTTTAGGATTAATGGAAATTTTCCTTTTGTCTAAAACCCAATTTATTGTTATTCTTTGAAAAGAAAGACATTATTTCCTATATGACTTTCTAAAATTATATATATATATATATATATATATATATATAATACATAGCTAAGAAAGGAAAATATCATTAATATTATAAACAAATTTTTAACTAAATACTGAGTCATATAAACACATACCTTGGTAGAATAGATCATCTACTTGCCAGATCTTGCTATTTGATAGCTTTAAAAGCTTGTCCTTGCTCTTTGCTCTCCCGTGTATTCCACGCTCCAACGTTTAATTAGGCCACTGGTAGATGGTTTTACCGGAGAGAGATATATTTGTGAGACCACTAACAAAACTGTACGTATGTTCGCATTTTTCACAATATTCACTATTGGTGATCAATTATCTAACTATTATATGAGTATTTAAATACCAGTAGAGATCCACCTACCATTTGATGAGTGGTCCTTAAAAATACTCAACTGCTATATTTAAATTACTCTGCCACTAATCTTGACAACTCATCAAGATCAGTCAGTGTAAGTTTAAGTTTAAATTGAAACTCACTTATCACAACAAAAAACCAAGCGGGCTATAGCTGTGTTTTTTTTAGCCATGTTTACAAAAAACGTAGCTTAAACTCTAACCTATAGCCGCATTTTTAAACCACGGCTATACGTTAATTCTATAGCTGCGTTTGCCAATGTTTTTAGCCACATTTATTTTTTTTATTTTTTTTTTGGAATAGAGTCTATTGCCAAGTTTTTTTTTTTTTTTTCTTTTCTTTTATTGAGTCTATTTCCATGTTTTAAAAATGTGGCTATAAGTCCAGCCAAATATTTTTTCCTTTTAAGAAAGACCTATAGCCGCATTTTTTCAAACGTGGCTATAGCTAACCTATGGCCACATTTTTAAAACACGGTTACAAGTTAAGTCTATAGTCATGTGTAAAAACGTGGCTATTGGTCCAGTTGAATAATTTTTTTTTAAAGAGAACCTTTAGCCGCGTTTTTAAAACTTGAACCATAACATAAATTAAAAAATAGAAAAGAAGAAAAGGCCTGGTTTTTAGGACTCTGGAAGGACTAGATGAGAGGATGAACAGAAAAATAGGGTCACTACTCAGTAACAGAACATCATGGCAACAATGGGGATCTGAGATATCTGTTTTTTTTATTCTTATCCACTGACATCATTTATTTTGGTTTTTTTTTTTTTTATAAATACCAGCCATATTTCGTTATTCCTTCTCATTTTTGTTCCCTTTAACTTTCTGTTTCTTTTTGCAGTAGATTTGAAGATTAAGACTCTCTTTGCTTCAGATTTGAAAATGTTGAATCAATGAGGTTAAAGCGCCTCAAAAAATTATCACATCACCTTCTGATCCTTGTTATTTCAATTTTTCTTTTTTCACTTCTTCTAGAACCATGCCCACCCAACCCATCTCTTCCCTTTCCATTTTCTTTTAGCTTTATTTTTCTTTGACCCATGGCCAAAAATTATTTTCTTTTGTTTGACTGTGTTTTGATTAATTTTGGGTCTAAAGATATGGACTCTTTTTGGTTGTGTTTCTGTTATGAGAATTTTCTTATTTTTGTTTGGGATTTAAAATTGGGGGTTTGAAAGGCCACATTTTTAGCTTGGATTTGTGTTTGATTTCAAAGTGGGTTTGGATATGGGTTTCAGGTAGACTATGGCAAATGGGTTTGTGATCTTGAGCATGTGCTTTTCTATTTCTGAGCTTGTGCTTTTGTTTTTCTTGAATAGATTGTGTGTTCAATTTCGTTGAAGGAGATGTTTTGTTTGTGTTCTTGGATTGTGTTATTGTATTTTAGAGCATGTTGTGTTTGTATTGTGAGCATGTTGTATTTCATAGCAACCAATATAGACTTGCTGCTGTGAAGAAAACCATCAACAGGTTGTTGAATTCAATTGGAGGTTCCAATTGTGATTGTGGGTGGAACGTTCATTTATTGGAGAATTTAGAGATTCTGAAATGGTAAAAGGTTTCTACTATAAGTTCATCTACTAAGATTGTAGAATCTAGGGACAAAGATATTATATTAGATCTTAAACTTATTTCTATTATAGTAGATTTCTTTTTAGGAAGGTGTTCTCCCAGGTTTTTCATTGTGAAACTAGTTTGTTTCATTGGTTTTCCTAAGTCATCATATTTTGTCTTATTTATTATTCTGTTGTGTATAATATTGACATGATATTGATGTTTGTTTGTTTAACTAAGGACTATTCATAATAAATATTCTTAACAACTTGCCTTTAAAACTTGTTAATTCTATCAATCAAGGTCTAAATTTTCCAACAACCTAAAATGTTTTTTTGATCAATTTAAAAAAAAAAATGTAATTTGCATTTTTACCTAAATGATAACAAAAAAATGTCATTTATATGACAATATGATGGCAAAAAAGTTGAACACAACATAACGAGAATATGAAAATAACAATCATGGATGCTACATATTAATAGACGTACAAGAGGAATTACAACAAGAACAACCAAAACCTTAATCTCAACAACAACAACAACAAATTATTTATGATAATTAAGTATAAAATCTTATTCAGTAAACTTATCCATAAAAAGTTAGATTCAATTATATAATATCATATTGTCATGTAGCTAAAGATACATACGGTTAAAACTTGTTTTTCAGTTATTTAAAAATGACCTATTGAAAAAGTTATACACCAAAAAAAAAAAAAATTAAAAGATTTATCTTTTACTTCTCACCAAAAAAAAAGTTTCATATTTTTTAGAAGTGTTGTTTTCGAAATGCCATGCCAAACTGATGAGACAACAATTTTATCACGAATATATACGACTCCTCACTCTATGTTATAAAATAAAAATTGCAAACGGACAGTTTTTCTTGAAATAACTAATAATTTTATATTTTTTAGAAAAATGTTTTTACTAACTTATGTCTTTAGGACATCCATTAATAAATTTAAAAAAAAATTATTGAAAAATGAAAAAATAATTAACATTTTTGACATTTTTTTTAAATTTTTCATAGAAATTTCTTAAAATAGATAATTAATTGATGTTCTAAAGGCATACACTAACCAGAATAATGGAAAATTTATTATTTGGTACCTTTTTCCTCTTCATACTTATACTAGTAAACATATTCATTGTTAAAGTTTTTTGAAGACATATTCATTGTTAAAGTTAAACATGAAATACACGTGATATGTTGGCCAAGTTCAAGGAGTATGGAGAATTATCCCCCAAAAAAAAAAAAAAATTTAAGCAGTATGGAGGATGTACTAAAAGATCATATATTTTGAAAAATTGTTAACGCAAATGAAATGTCACTCGTAGGTACAAATCTTTTGTCGATGGTAACCAAGAAAATTTTGTATTTTGTCCACTAGTAAGCTATTGTACGTAAAAGTAATGTTTAGATCAAAGTCTAGACAAAATGAAAGTTCATATATCTCAACTTTTCCTTGCAAATAGCGAGGTCCCCCCAGATTTTGAAAAATCATAGACCAGCATTCATATCCAAGAAAAACAAAAACCTTGAGACAACCTTTGGGCAATTCACAAAACCGGATAACAAAAGAACCTTTAAGACAAACCAACAACAAAATCATCCACAAATCCAAATAACAAAGAAAAACCTTTGGACAAACCAAAAATGCCAAACAAACAAATCACAAATCCAGTCTAAACATTAAAAATAAATCACAACACAACAAATCACAAATCTTGACCAAACGAATCTTTGATCTGATATTTTCTCCTTTGATATCCCTCCTCTCTCTTTTTCTCTGCATTATGGCATGACTTGAGAGGCTAGGCAGCTGCTCTGCCTTTCTTAATTTTTAAGTGATAAAGCCATAAAGGTGGAAACTGGTATTTCAATAGCTATTACTCTATCAGTGAGAATGATCACAACTAATCACGATATCATGGGGCTTCTGATGATTATGCTCTCTCTCTCTCTCTCTCTCTCACACACACACACATATATATATATATATATGAGAGGACCACATCATAATTATTTACTTTAGTTTGTGCTATGTGTTCACTTAAGTTTTTTAATTTTTGTGCTAAGTGAGTTAATGAGTGCAAAATACTAAGAATATAATATTAATAAACTATAAAATCATTAAAATAAAAATCCAATCACATATACTTAATGAAAATCACCACACAACAAAGATCTCCATATGTTCTATCTTATTAAAAATTAGAAAAAAAAAATAATCATAAGTAGTATTAAATTTAGATAAGAATTTTAATATATGACTAATTACGTTTACTTTTTTAAATAAAATAATTTGACTAATTATTTGTATTTTATGATAAAAACTATGTTTAATTTTAAATTTGTCTATATGTATGCATGTATTATTTTCTATTTTTTTTAATAGTTTGACTAATTATTTATATTTTTATAATAAAAAATTTGTTTAATTTTAAATGCATTCATGCTTTTGCGTGGGTTACATGCTAGTTATCATTAAACTAAGATACCAATTAGTTTTTAGTGTAGGCAAGGATCAAATCACAGATCTCTTATTCAACTATCAGAGATTTTCCTAGTTAAGCTAATTGAAATCTACAGAAATCATTGTTATAATTAGTATTCAAAATGGAAATAATAACTAAAATTGATTTTTTTAAATAATTAATTAGTTTGAAAAGATTAAAAAATTGGCCCAACCCAATCCAACCAAAGAACCTATAAGTTTAGAACCACTCCTTTTTCTTTTTCTTTTTTTTTTTTTCAATTCTTAAGAACCTAGATAAATTCCTACCAATTATTTTTAATAATTTGATAGTTATAACAAGAATGAGTTTGGATTTGAACCTTCATTTAAGAAGTTTTAGTTGAGTTACAAAGCAATTAATTATAAATCCCTATAATTAATATGACTTTTATTTAATTCATTGATTGTGGAAAGCCAACTAAAGTGTTTATCTTCTAAAAAAAAACTGCAATGTTTAATGTTTTTAGAGAAAAAATGAAATGAAATTCTAGAAATGATACAACATTGCCAACCTCTAGAATTGACATACCAAGTTTTGAAAATTTTCAAACAAAGAATTTTGGGCCCTCTAGGTTCGAATTCTGGTTCCATCTTAGAAAGATCGATCCAATCAAACCTCATTCCCACATGTCCTATGGTTTCTTAAGACCTCAAGACTTTGAAAGTTTGACTGTCAGTGAAGGTACAGGACTACAAAGATCAAACGCTCATTTGTATGTATCCATAGACCAAATCTCAATGTCTAGTCTGAGATAGTACCCTAGATTAGAAGAACAATATAGTAGAGAGTGAAAGGCTGTAAGGTTTGTAACTCAAGGGTGATTAGCTACTATATATAGAGGATAAATAAATTATTAAAAAAAAACGCTTTTTCTCACATAAATAAGGGAAGAATTAATGGATGTTCCAATGGTATTGATTTAGAAAATATTTTTGAAAAATTTTATAGGAAAAAAAATTAATTGTTTTGACAATTTTTTATATTTTTCATAAAAATAATGTCAAAATTTACGTAAAATAATTTATTAACAATTGACCTAAGCACACACGTTAACAAGGCCCATAATTGATGCCAATTTATAGCCTTTGACAAAATACTAGTTTGGGCTAGGACACTTTGATTAGTTGCCCACATTGTTGCCCTTTAGGCCCAATAGGCTTGCAAATGGGTTTTGGGCCCCCTAGCAATGACTTCTTAGATGTAGAATACATTATGGATAGTCTACCCTAATTAAGATACACATTCCATTCTAAATTGTTTGGCCTAATTAGCAAAACTCAATTATTTAGGTAAATATTATTAACTGCGTTATCTCTTTTAAAAACAAAAAGGTAAAAATTTTCTAAATTACCCCTAAACAAATTTATCAAAAAATTATTTAAGAAAAAAAAAAACATTTCTAGTATTGGAGCCAACTTCCGAGCAATTTTCAAAATTGTTGTAGTTTTCAAATTTTATTTTTGTACTACTCTTACAATTTGCAAACCTATATTCATCAAGTCCAAATTCAATAGCCACCAAGTCTAATCCAAATTCAACCTTTATCTTTAAATCAAATTTTAATACGGTAAATTATAATTCTATCTTGCTACTATCTACTACTCTGTATCTTTAAAAGTAAATCAATTTTATTCATAATAAGTAAATCAAGCTTAGATTAGAACTATGTCCCGAGGATAAGTGGATAACAAATTTTTCAAAGAAGTCCCAGAAGTATATTTGTTGAAGTTTTTTTTTTTTTTTTTAATTATAATAAAGATTGCATGTATAATGAATTTCAAATTTTAGGTTTTTACTTTTTTTATTTTAAAAAAATGCTCCCACAAATAAATTAAGGGCATAAAGAAAATAGTAAAATTATTGGTGTTTGACTTTTTAAACAAGACATAATTTTGAGACAACCCAAAATGAAATACAAACCAAACAATTTGGGACAGGAAGAGTATTATTATGAAATCACCGCTTAATAAACTACTAAGGAAAATTAAGAAGAAAAAAAACCTCAAACTACCTAAAAAATTACTTAAATACACTTAGATCCTAAAAAAAATGACCGTAATGCCCCCAAAACCTAGAAACTTACTGAAATACCTTTGAAACCTAAAAAATGACTGAATGACCCTTGAAATCTCAAAATGATCAAAATACCCCCTGAAACCTCTATTCTTAATATTCAATTTCAAAATATTGTTTATGGGTTTTAAGTAGTGTTATATTCTGTTAAGATCATATTTTCTATGTAATTGGCTAATTCTTTGACAAAACTTTACTTGTAATTGGGTTGATCTAAGTTAAGTTTAATGTATCAAGAAGTATGTTGCTCAAACATATCAAGTGGTATCATTAAAGACATGAAGGTTGATCCAATAAATATGTGAAGAAATACTATTTTATTACATCTCGACACAAGCTTGATAGAAGCTACTATTGAGGATTAATGGACAAGTTCAACACAAGCTCGATTTATTGAGAACTATAATTTCAGAAATCTCATATCTGAAATTCGACCCATGATGACTTGAATGATTACGGTTTTCTTCTTACAACTGTATTCATATATAAGACTTATTTTAAAAAGTCATCACATATGAAAATAGAGACCCAGAACTCATACATTTTGTGAGAAGTTATTGCATTTATACGTCGTAGAGTTTTGTAACTAAGTGCTTCCTAATCTTCATTGTTCATGAAGTGAAGAACTTTACAGCCAATATCAACCGATCAAGTTGTTGGAGTTAGTCATAGATTAGAAATTTGTACAACAAAAGAAAGAAGTCTGCTACAAGATCAAGTCCAATTGAGTATTGGAGCGAATGTTTAACTATAGGTTGGTATTTTGGGATATGCCATAATAATGGTAAGATTCCTCATACTTATAATTGCTTAATTATTGATTAGTGGATTCTTGGGAGTGGTAAAATTAAATTCACCTGGTGGAGTTTTTACCTTACAAGAGGTTTTCCCCATTTGTCAACAAATTATTTTATCAATTTAATTTTCACTACGTTTAGTTTATTTGGTGATTTGTTGGTGCCTCCACGATTTGCATGTAATTTGATCTAATTAATTAACTTGGATAATTGAATTAATTAACCGGGATAAATTTATTTTAATCCAAAATATACTTTATATGTGCATAATTAAATTAAAAATATATTTTTCTAAATAGTAAAATTTTAATTGAACTATTTTGTTGTTAGTGTTCTTGAGAAGATAATTGTTGAAAAAGGTTGTTATTGTTCTTGACTAGTTTAATTTTTTTCTCTTGAAAATATTTGATAATTAATTGAATGATTTAATTTAAAAAATTCTATAAAAAATTAAAAATTTGAACTCTAACACAACAACATTTAACAGATATTAAAAAACCTTAATTAAATAAAGTTGAAATATAGGTAATTCAGATTGAACAAAAATAAAGTTAGAGGTTTGAAAAAAATTTTGGTCAAATATGGATGATGCAATTTACATTTTTGGCAAAAATAATAAATAAAATGTTAACGTGTTTAAGTTCTACTAGCCAAATCAACGCTTAGATGATGGAAAAAAAACACACACACACACCAACTTCTAAAAATCTCTCTAATCAGTGTTTGCCGTATGGTTCATTGTTTTGGAAGCAAGACCACCACGACCTCCGCTGCAAAATGCAGTACCGCCACTCAAAACCCCTGCTTTCTCTTTTCCTTTTCTTGGCTCTTCCCAGCTCTAATCTTTCTTGCTCTATGATTGTCTTCCCCACCCCCCCCCCCCCCTCCCCCTCCCCCTCCCCCTCCCCTTATTTTCATAGATACAATACACACAATGATAGAAAAGTTGTTAGATCTAAAATAGCACAGATCTAAAAGCATCTAGAAGTTTTTGGTGGGTTTTGAAAATATACTATAAGGTGAGATTGCCTAGCAATTGCATGGTCCTCAATAGCATGATTTGGCCTTAGGATCGCTGGTTATTGACAATTTTTGTCTTCGATATGGAGGTTATCAACAGATTCAACACTCAAGACCCACAGTGAAAATAGGATGGTCTATGCACGCATCAAAAAATAGATTAGAGAACAAACCCAAACTGATTTTTCTTTTCTTTTTTTTAGTTTTTATACTTGATCTGCTAAACTTGTAAGAGCACTCACAGCAGTGGAGCTAAATAGCTATATAGCTATTTTAGCTCCACCAAAACACAAAAATCAACACTACAGCAGTGGAGTTAAGGGTTTTTTTTTTTTTTTTTACCTTCATTATCACAATGCACTGTAGCTAAGAGCTAAAAAAAATTAATTTTTTATTCCCAACCTAGATTAAAATAATAGACATTGGTTTATTTTTTTACAGTATTTTATTCTCACGCCTCTCTCTCAATGTCACTCTCATCTCATCTGAAGCTCTCATCTCTCAAAACTCTCTCAAGCTCACTCTCTCATTTTATTAATCTCTGTTTCTCCACCGCCGCCCTGACTTATCTTCAACGTCACCGTCACTGAAGCTCGACGTCACAGACTCACTAGTCATCCCAAGCCCCCGATCAGCCTCAGACCCACTCTGCCATCCGCCTCATCTGAAGCTCTCATCTCTCAAAACTCTCTTAAGCTCACTCTCTCAAACTCTCACCTCTCTGTTTCACTGCTGCCGGCCTAACTCATCTTCAGCGTCACCGCCATCGAAGCTTGACATCACCGACCCACCAGCAGTCCCAAGTCACCGATCAGCCTCAGACCCACGCCGCCATCTACCTTAGGCCCACACCACCGATTCGCCTCAGACCCACTTCTCTTCCGCCGATCCACTTCAGGTCAGTTGTCTCTGTCTTCTTCATGTGGATGCTTGGGATTTTTTATTTGGGTATAACATCAAAGAATGTGGGATTTTTTATTTGGGTATAACATCAAAGAATGTGGTCAATGATTTCTTCTTCTTGTTCTTTCAGTTTATTATTTTAGATGCAATACTTTTTTTTTTTTTTCTGTTCTTGCTCAATGAAAGTTTTGTCATTTAATCTCAGTGCATCCATGAATGGACAAAATATATTTGTATTGGAATGTATAGGGAATTTTCTGTTTGCAGGAATTTGTTGTATGGTTTTCTTTTTTAGTGGGATTAAGCTACATGTCAAATTGAGTATTTATGTATAATCATATTCTATTGTTATAATTCTACGTATTTTAAGTTTTGATATAAATGTTAGTTTGGGAATTTTCTTCGTGCAGAGACGTTTACATTTTTTTTTTTTTTTTTGTCTAATTTTATGAAGTCACATAGAGACCTAACATATTACACGGGTATCATGAATGGGGATATAGAAATTGACTCACAACTTTTAGGACCATATCAAAATACTCCTATGTCAGTTTCTGACTCTCTAGCTCAAGTTGAAAATGCCTCTTCCATAAAAGGAAAAGGGGACTCTAACTTTAGTATAAAGGAAGATCAACTCCTAATGTCAACATGACTCAATACTAGTGTTGATGCTATAAACAGTAATAAACAAACACAAAATACATTTCGTCAAAAAGTTTGGGAATACTTCACGCAATACAATACATCTGATACCACACATACTGTTATCTCCTTATTAAGTCGTTGGGGAACAATTAGTGAAAAGAAAAATAAGTTTGTAGGGTGCATGGCTAAAGTTAATGCACATCATCAAAGTTGTATAACTGAACAAGGTCAGGTATAAATTATATTGCAATAGTGTTAACATACCCATTCAACAATAGTTTTTTTTTTTTTTTTTTTGAGCTGATTCAACAATAGTTTGAAGATACTAATCATGTTATATTCCTCTTAATTTTTTTAGATTACCAATGCGAAGGCTTTATATAAAGAGATGCACAAGAAACCCTTTCTTCTTGAACATTGTTGGCTCATGTTAAAAGACCAACCAAAGTTTGCCGATCCTAATATAAGATTGAGAGCATCCATGCCTCTAACTCCAGAGTCAACATCTATTGGCAAAGGGGATTGTGGATTTGGACTTGGTGACGATTCCAATTTTGAGAGGCCAATTGGTAGGAACACAAAAAACTTTTTATGAACAACTCCAAGACAAAATCATGGCAAGATGAAGTTCACGTAATTAATGGGTTTAATTGCATTTTGGATGTAGCTTAGGCCTTTTATGTATTTTGTAGTGGCTTATGTAGGCCTTTAAGTATTTTGGTAGTAAACCTTTAAATTTATAGTATTTTGGTAGTATTTTGTAGTGGCTTAATATTTATAGTATTTTATAGTATTTTGGTAGTAAACCTTTAAATCTTTTGTTCATCTTGTTTGTGTTATGACTTGTGTGTGAATTGGTTATATTCATTTTGTTATGGCTTTTGTCACTTGACTTTTATCTTGCATCTATAGTAATAATTGCTTTCCAATTGTCTTGAAGGTCGCATCCATGAATCACTCTTTGTCTCGCGAATTGCTTCTTGATGACTCAGTTGAGGATGAGATAATCGAAGAACTTGTAAAGAAACATCACAACCTAAACGTCGTTGCTCTATCCGACGTAATCATTTGGTAGGCTATGAGAGGCTTTTTTTTTATTATTTTGCTCCCACACCAATATATCCACCTGCTTTATTTCGTAGGAGAATTTGGATGAAGCGTTCTCTTTTTCTTCATATTCAATCTAAGGTAAAAGCCCATGACTCTTACTTTGTCCAAAAAAGAAATAGTGCCAACAAACTTGGTTTCTCTTCATTACAAAAGATAACTATTGCACTTAGAATGCTTGCGTATGGAGTATCGGGTGATTTGATAAATGAATATGTGCAGATTGGAGAAATTACTGCATTAGAAAGTTTGATAAAAATTTTTACTGCAGTAATTAATGTTTCTCTAAGGAATACTTGAGAAAGCCAAACAATGAAGACATTGCTATACTGTGAGCTTATGGCGAACGCCGAGGTTTTCCATGTATGTTAGGTTTAATTAATTGCATGCATTGGAAGTGAAAAAATTGTCCATTTGCATGGAAAGGTCAATACTGTGGTCATATTCGTGAGCCAATTACTACTTTGGGGGCAGTAGCATCGTATGATTTTTGGATATGGCATGCATTTTTTGAGTTACCTGAGTCAAATAATGATATTAATGTGTTAGAGTAGTCTCATATATTTAATGAACTTGCTAAGGACGTGCTTATGCAGTACATTACTCAATTAATGGTCATGACTACACAATGGGATATTACCTTGCCGATGACATATATCCAAAGTGGGCAACATTTGTGAAAACAATCCCAGCTCCAAAAGGACATAAGCGAAAATTATTTGTAGCAGCTCAAGAGACGTATAGGAAAGATGTTGAGCATGCATTTGGAGTGCTTCAAGAACGTTTCGCAATTGTCCGTGGACCTGCACTATTTTTCCATCTTAAACACTCCAAAAGATCATGAAAGCGTGCATAATTCTCCATAACATGATTGTTGAAGATGAGTGCGATGATAATTAAGTGGTAGACTTGGATTATGAACAAAATGATGGAGTAGATAATCCTCCTATGCAAGTGTTACGTGAACAAAGTGATGGATTTATGTCATACATTGAGAGGTATGGACGCATTAGAGACCCTGAAATTCATTTTCAACTCCAGGTGGACCTCATTGAACATTTATGGCAATTTCAAGACGAGTCGTAGGAACTTTCTTTTTTATATGTTGAGAAGCACGAGTCATAGGAACTTGTGCGAGTGTGTGAGTTTTATTGTAATTTGGTCTGAGTTATATATGTGAGTAATCTATAGACTAAATTGTTTCAGCTATAATATGCGTTTTATTTTATATGTTTTCTTATAAAGTTCCTCCATTTCATAATTTGGTTTGAGTTTTGTATAGATATAATTTGGAGTTAAAACAAAATATTAGTGTTACTCTAGTTTCTTATTTGCTATCATGATGATTGAGAAATTGTTTTAGTAAAAGAAAATGTATAAGTAAAAGAAAATCACAAAATATTAGCGTCGACGACGACGGTGGAAGAGTCAATGGAGGCGATGGCGGCAGCTGTAGCGACGGTGGCGGCAGTAGCAATTGCAATGGCGGTGGAAGAGTCGACGGTAGCGGTAGTGGCGGCGGTAACGGTAGCGATAGCGGTTGCGAGTAGTTGTGATTGTTGTTTATTGTAGTAGATATATTATTTTATTGTGATATTTATATTATTTTATTGTGTTGAAAGCTAAAATAGATCTACTGCAGCGGCATGTGAGCAGATAAAATAGATAAAATAACTTTTTATGATGTCAAATAATTAAATTTTTAACTCTACTGCTGTGGATACTCTAACCAATATAGCACTTATATTAAATAAACGGTCAATATCAAAACACTTAAAAACTACGATTAATATCTAAGGTGGGTACCATACCCACTAAAAGAAAGGGGGTACCATAGAATGACCATAAGCTACAATGTAGGAAGGTATATGACACTCACCTTAGCCGATCTAAAGACTATTATTTTTTTATCAAAAACAAAAAAAAGACTAATATTTTAATGTTAAATGACCATTATAAGTAGTTTACAATTATAACATTTCAAGTCATTGCACATTCACACTATTACGGTGAAAATAAAAGCAAGATTGAATTTTAAAAAATAATAATAATAAAAGCAAGATAATAACAACGAAAACCTAGAACAAAAAATTAATGAGTAAAATGCTACATATTTACAAATAAATAAATTTTCATCATAACAATCACAAAATGATTGAAACCAAATCCGAAAAATGTTCGAAACATGCATAACCCTACTTTAAACATGCTTTTCAAGCTAAAGGATGTTAAAATATATATTTATATATATATATATATATATATATATTGTAGTGCCAATGGGCCCAAAATACGTAGTGGGCTGGCCCAAAGGCTCACACAAAAAGGAAAATCCAACCCAGCATCATGAAATGGTCCGAAGACATAATAAGTTCAGCCTGCAAAGTCACATGACGAAGGAAAGTGCCATGCACGAACAGAGCATCGCGAAACACGACGTCCGAGGACAACCAGGTCCTCGACAGTGAGCTGCCGAGGACAGGACGAGTGGTCTGGTGGTTGTAGGACATCCATACTGGAAACCTTAGATGCGAAAACTAAGAATACGATAATAAGGGATAAGGGGAAGTGACAAATAAGTATCAAGGATAAAGCTGCTACCACCACAATGAAAGCTTCATACCTACCTCTCTGGCCGCATTAATGAGGAAAACATTGAAATTCAACCTTACCCTCACCGCCAGAGATTTTAGTAAGAAGGGCTGATGGGACAAGTATCCAAGAGGGAACACCAGGACTACACGCGGAAGAAAGGAGAAAGGGAGGCAGACCTATAAAAGGCGGAGGAAGAGTAAAGAGGTAGGGGGAGAAAAAAACACATTGGAGAAGGAAAGAAAAAAAGAGAGAGTACCTGTAAGGAAATACAAAGGATTGTCCTCGGCATTAATATATAAAACTATATTCCATCCATGCATGAAATGGAGGCATGCGTTCTTTAGTTTAATCCAACTCTTGTGTTATTTACCGCTCAAAACCCTAGATTAAAAGCCCACTCTCTATAAATTCATTTTTTAGGGCTCATTAGGCTGGGCTGATAGGTCAACTTCGACTCAACACGAATTGTGTCCTTACAATTGGCGCCGTCTGTGGGAATTCTTGTGTTTTGGCGCAGATAACGTGATGGTGGGTTCCGGTCCAGTCCGTGTAGAATCTTTAGGATCTCAACACCAAGATCCTCTTCAGCAGTTAGAATAGATGGGAGATCGAGAAGGTAGTGTACACACAGGGCGAACCGCCGGTAACTATCCTAGGGGCAGAAGCAGGGGCTCTCATGAAGGAGGTACTAGGGCCATGCAGAGGGAAATCGACCAGCTCAAGAGAAAGCTACGCCGAGCCAAACGAAAACGGACGCCTTCTATATCTGACCCTTACTTAAACGACTCCTAGAGCAGTGCCTATAAAGCCGAGGTCGAGAACTCCTCCTAGCTAGACTTTCTCATACCAAGAGGGAAGTCCTCATGATAGGACGAGCAAGAAATCTCTTTCCAGGGGTTTGGGTAGTGACGCTATGGGGAAGGCATTGCACCAGCTCTCCAAGTCACCTTTCACACGTCACATTGAGAGAGGAAAGCTTCCTCGTCGTTTCTCGCAACCAAACTTCACCATTTATAATGGCAGAACAGACCCGATGGAGCACGTAAGCCATTTTAACCAACGCATGGCAGTCTATTCGCAGAATGAAACCTTGATGTGCAAAGTATTCCCCTCAAGCCTAGGACCTGTTGCGATGAGATGGTTTAACGGTTTGAAAGCGAACTCCATTGATTCCTACATGGAGCTTACGATGGCATTTGGGTCCCGCTTTGTTACGTGCAGCAGAGTACCTAGGCCTCTAGACTCGTTACTATCTATGACTATGAGGGAGGGCGAGACATTAAAAACGTACTCGGATAGATACTGGGAAGCGTTCAATGAGATTGACGGGGACTTTGATGAAGTTGCAGTCAACACTTTTAAGGTCGGCCTTCCAGTTGAACATGATTTAAGAAAATCTTTGACCAAGAAACCTGTAAAGACTGTCCGACGGCTTATGAATCGTATTGACGAGTATAAGCGAGTAGAGGAGGATCAGCAGCAAAGCAAAGGAAAAATGAAAGTTACCCCTCAGGAGAGCAGAGATTTCAAGACGGAAAAATACAACAGCAAATGGCCAAAGAGGGATTTTGCTGGCCATTCTAGGTCGGCTACTCCTCAAACAGTGAACGCTGTGTTTTGTGAGCCGATACAGCAGGTGTTAGAGAAGATTTGTCGTGAACTATATTTCAGGTGGCCCAACAGAATGATAGGAGACCCTACAAAACGCAACCAGAACCTCTATTGTAATTACCACCAAGATAGGGGTCACACTACTAAAAACTGCAGCAATTTATGGAATTATTTGGATCAGCTGGTCAAAGAAGGGAAGTTAAGGCAATTTATGAATCAGCCTAATGAACAAGGCACACAATCTGGTTCCGTGAATCAAGGCAGTAACATTTCAAGACCTCATTCGGGCACGATCAATGTCATATTTGTTGCACCAGGTCAGACTGGGTCTTGCCCTACCAGAGTAATGTCAGTGTTGCACCCCTCTGCCGAGGACATCAACCCTGAGCCGAAGAGGATTAAGAGGAATCCTCCACCCGTTTTGGGATTTTCTGAGGAGGATAAGGTTGGCACTATCCAGCCGCATGATGATGCGTTAGTCATCATGTTAAGGATAGGAGGTTACGACGTGAAGAGAATGATGGTTGATCAAGGGAGTGGGGCTGACATTATGTACTCGGATTTGTTCAAGGGCCTTAATTTGAAGTTTGAGGATCTCACGGCTTACGACTCACCGTTGATAAGCTTTGAAGGGAAGGCCTTCATTCTGAAGGGATTGATCCGGCTGCTTGTGCAGTCAGGGCCAATAGTGGTGGATGTGGATTTTATTGTGGTAGATGCCTATTCCCCTTACACGGCCATAGTGGCAAGACCTTGGCTACACGCTTTAGGTGCAGTATCGTCAACCCTACATGTTCAGGTGAAGTTCCCATATGAGGGCGGAGTTGAAAAAATAATTGGCAGCCAGTCAATGGCAAGACAATGCATCATGGCAGCAATCACATGTCAGGAAAGACAGCAATCCCAGGCCTTAGTCGAGAGTAGTTTATAGCAGCTAACATCCTCGGCTAAGCCAAGTGTAGCCGAGGCTGAAGTGACTGGTTGTGAGGAATTAGAGAAGGTGCTTACTACCGATGATATGGAGAAGTTCTTCCAGGTGGGAAGTCAATTACTACTCCGAGAAAAAGAGGAACTAGTTACATTTTTAAAATGGAACATTGATGTGTTTGCATAGGACGCTTACGAAGCCCTAGGGGTTGACTCAAGCTTCATTTTCCATCACCTTAATGTCAATCCAGCAGCGGTACCGCGGAGGCAACCACCTCGGCGTTCGTCCCAAGAGCACGCTGAGGCCGTTAAAGAAGAAGTGCTGAAACTTAAAAAGGCAGGTGCCATTAAGGAGGTGTTCTATCCAGAATGGCTGGCGCATACAGTGGTGGTGAAGAAGAAGAATTGGAAATGGAGAGTATGTGTGGACTTTACAAACTTGAATAAGGATTGTCCTAAAGATTCGTTTTCAATGCCCCGCATAGATCAGTTGGTGGATGCAACTGTGGGGCATCCTCGGATGAGCTTTCTAGATGCTTTCCAAAGTTACCACCAAATACACTTAGCCCTAGAAGACCAAGAAAAGACAGCCTTTGTCACACTTACGGGAAACTACCACTATAAGGTGATGCCTTTCGGCTTGAAGAATGATGGGCTACCTATCAGCGAATGATGACGTGGATGTTTGAACCACAACTGGGAAAGACAATTAAGGTGTACGTCGACGATATGGTGGTTAAGAGTAAAACTATCTCGGCTCAAATACCAGACCTTGATAATACCTTCCAAACGCTGAGAAAGTATAAGTTACGCCTCAACGCATCCAAATGTTCCTTTGGAGTAGGATCTGGTAAATTTCTAGGCTACATGGTGACACACAGAGGAATTGAGGTCAACCCCGCTCAGGTCAAGGCCATCAATAGCTTACAGCAGCCTCGGAATCCAAAAGAGGTGCAAAGGTTGACTGGGATTACTGCTGCCCTCAACCGATTTATCTCAAGAATTGCGGATCGATGTAGGCCATTTTTCCAATTATTGAACAAATGGAAGAGGTTTGAATGGACAGAGGAGTGTGCCATTGCCTTTTAGCAACTCAAAGAATACCTTTCGCACCCTCCTATCATGTCTCGGCCCGAAGCTGATGAAGTTCTGTTTGCGTATATTGCAGTGACCAGCCATGCCGTTAGTTTGGTGCTGATAAGGGTCGATGGGGATGTACAGAAGCCGGTTTACTATGTGAGTAAGTCCTTACATGAAGCCGAGCTACGTTACCCACCATTAGAGAAGGCAATCTTAGCTGTAGTACACGGTACACGTAAGCTCCCCCATTATTTCCAATCTCATACGGTGGTTATTCTGACTCAACTTCCCCTCAAAGCCATACTCCGAAGTGCAGATTATACAAGCAAGATTGCAAAGTGGGGAACTATCCTAGGCTCTTTTGATATCAAGTACATGCCCCGCACATCAATAAAGGGTCAAGTGTTAGCTGATCTAGTTGCGAAATTTGCTGAGCCCGCAATAGAAGATAGTGCCACCAACGGGGACATTGATGGAAAATCAGTTGGTATGGTTGCATGGAAAGGTCCCACAGTATGGACTGTTTACATTGATGGGGTTGCCAATCAAAGGGGGTCCGGGGTAGGTTTGGTAATCATGACCCCCGAAGGTCTCACTCTGGAAAAGTCATTAAGATTGGGATTCTCGGCTACCAACAACGAAGCCGAGTATGAGGCTTTGCTGAGAGGGATGGACATGGTTCAAAAATTGGGGGGAAAAGCCGTACAAATGTTGTCGGACTCGCAACTGGTGGTGGGCCAAGTGGATGGAAAGGTAGAGGCCAGAGATCCAAAGATGCAGGACTACTTAAGTCAAGTCAAGGTTCTGAAATGCAAATTTGAATCCTTTACTCTGTCACACATTCCTAGGAATAATAATACACATACCGACTCTCTAGCAACTCTTGCTACGTCGTCGGCACTAGGTCTACCACGGATTATCCTTGTTGGGGACTTATCTGAACCATCAGGGATGGTTGGAAGTATTATCCAGGTTCATCAAATCAAGGTGGGGCCTAGTTGGATGGACCCCATTGTATCCTACCTTAAAGATGATGCTCTGCCCGAGGAAAAAATCGAGGCGGACAAAGTGCGTAGGAAAGCATCTCGGTTCTAGTTGGCCGAGGACCACAAACTTTATAAACGATCCTTCTCTGGCCCGTACCTTTTATGTGTACACCCTGAGGCGACAGAGTTGCTTTTAGAAGAGTTACACGAAGGAATTTGTGGAAGTCATACGGGGGGAAGGTCTTTAGCTCACCGAGCCCTAACGCAAGGGTATTGGTGGCCCAATATGCAACGAGAAGCTCAAAGCTATGTGAAGAAGTGCGATCAATGTCAGAGGTTCGCTCCAAACATTCATCAGCCTAGGGGTATGCTCAATCCTCTGACAAGTCCTTGGCCTTTTGCACAATGGGGTCTGGACATTATGGGTCCTTTCCCAAAGGCACCTGGAAACAAAAGGTGGTTAGTTGTAGGCACTGATTATTTTACTAAATGGGTGGAGGCCGAGCCCCTAGCAAGCATTAGGAACGTTGACGTGAAGAAGTTTGTATAGAAGAATATCGTCACTCGATTTGGAGTCCCTCATACTCTCATCTCTGATAACAGTTTACAGTTTGATAGCAAAGCGTTCAGGCGGTATTGCGTGACCTCGGCATAACCAACAGGTATTCTACCCCAGCTTATCCATAAGGAAATGGGCAGGCGGAGGTGGTGAACAAAGTTATAGTCAACGGGCTTAAGAAGAGGTTGGATGATGCCAAAGGGAGATGGGTGGAAGAATTGCCTCATGTCTTGTGGACGTATCGGACCACACCCCGCCGATCAACAGGAGAGACGCCATTCTTAATGACTTATGGCGCCAAGGCTATTATTCCCATAGAGGCTGGTTTTCCGACAATGAGAACAAGTTTCTTCACTCCTCACTCCGGACAATAACAATAGGTTACTATAAAGGAGCCTAGATTTGGTTGAGGAAAGGAGAGAAGTCGCCATGATCCAATTAGCTTACTATCAACAAAAACTGAAGCAGGGGTACGATTCGCATGTGAACTCAAGGCCACTCGCCCCTGGAGACTTAGTATTGAGGAAAGTTGTGGGTAATACCAGGAATCCATCATGGGGGAAGTTAGGACCAAACTGAGAAGGACCGTATCGCATTACAGCAGTAGCCGGAATAGGAGCTTATTACCTTGCCGACTTAGATGAAAAGGTTGTGTCCCATCTTTGGAATGTAAGTAATGTGCGACGATATTATTATTAATAAAAAGTACTTTTGTCATTCTAATCCTATCGCTATTGTGCTACTTGTACTATTGTGTTTAAGGTTACGCTGGGTCCTCGGATCCTCTACCTCAATTTAAAAATCAAAATAAGGTTAAGTCGAGTCCTCGGATCCTCTACCTCAATTTAAAAATAAGGTTACACCGGGTCCTTAGATCCTCTACCTCAATTTAAAAATAAGGTTACGCCGGGTCCTCGGATCCTCTACCTTAATTTAAAAATAAAAATAAGGTCACGCCGGGTCCTCGGATCCTCTACCTTAATTTAACAGTAAAAATAAGGTTACGCTGGGTCCTCAGATCCTCTACCTTAAGTTAAAAACTAACATTACGTCGGATCCTCTACCTTAATTTAAAAGTAAAAATAAGGTTACGTCGGATCCTCAGATCCTCTACCTTAGTCTAAAACGAAATTGAAGTTACTTCGGAGCCCCAAAGGCAATTGCAGAGACAAAGATTGGGTTGCATAGATCCCTTGCAGAGCACCTACGCGTCCTATAGAGACAGGTATGTACTTGCAACAAGTATCTCCAATATGGGTTTCATATGACTTTGTTTGTTACTAAGTGTTAAGCACAATGCTTGAGCCACTCCTAGTTCAAGTGTGGAACATATCAGAAATGTTGGTGCTTTTTGTCTTAATATGTTGTTATGAAGATAGTTTTTAAGCAAGTCCTAAGCAAACGGATTCCACACTAATATATTACTTCTTTGTGTCTTACTCGTTGCCAGAATTGAACAAAAACTTGTAGTGATCACTTAAAGCATTTACAAGTATATGACTTCACAAATTCCCTTTATCCTTACCTGGTTATTGGTATAGAGTTATCAATGCGTACAACAAATTCAAGTCGTTATTTGGTAAGACTAAGTTAATAATGGTACAAGGATCTGCTAACAGTTAATATAATATAAGATAACAATTCAAACTGAAAGTCATTCTCATTAGGCAAAATATTCTTTAAATACATCCAAAACCCAAAGGGTGAATTACAACAAAGAGAAAGTAAAAAAAAAAAAGGAAAGAAAGAAGAAAAAACTGCTACAAGTTCTAAGGACCGTCAAGGTTTAGGCTAGACTTGGTCTTTAGGGTCAGCAGGAGCCACTACCGAGACCGAGGAACTCCCGACCACTTCCTTGTCTTTGGGACCCCCCTTTGGTATTATAGGCAGGGTCGCCAAAACCAGCTCCATCGTCCCACTGGCCTTAGGGTTGGGGGGCAACTCCTTTGGGGCAAATGGAGGCTGCGCATCTTCAGGCTGAGCCTCAGCAATGGCACTACTAGCGACAGCTCCTTCTATTTGTGTCCTAGCCGCAGAATTATTTACGTCATCCTCGGCTGTGCCAGAGGTAGCCACTCGGATGGCAGGAGGGATGTAGGCATTCTCTACCTTCTATAGGGGAAAGGAAGCATGAACCCCAGCCTGGGAGAGAGCTTCCTTCCAACTTGGAGGCAATAGTCCCTACAAACCTCCGACACTTGGGCTTTGAAGGTGTCAGTAGTCTCTGCCACCCCCACCTCATAGCCACTCTGCTCAGCCTCATCAACCATCTCCTTGGCTTCCCGTGCCTTGATGAGTGCCTCCTCCTTGGCCTTGAAAGCCTCCTACCTAGCTTCCTTGGACGTTATAAGATCCCTTTTAAAGTCTTCCACTAATTTCTTGGCCGAGGCAAGGCCTTCATTGGCACGCTTGAGCTGCAACCTCTGATCCTCGGCCTGCCTGGTAGTAGTCCTCAGCTGGGCCTCCAGACCTGACCTCTCGCTTTCCACCTTGCCCAGGCTGGTTGTCACCTCCTGTAACCTCTTCTCCTTAAGCTCTAAGATCTTTTTGGTGTGATCCAGCCTCACCTCTTCGGCCCTTAGTGATTTATAGGAGTTGGCTGCAATCTCCTCTGCCCTATGCGCAAATTGAACAGCCTGCATACAAGATGTTATCAGTTAGTAACATATAGAAAAAATTCTTATCAAACAGTAGGCAATAATGACAAGTGCAACGGCATGAAGAACATGAGTAACAGTAAGTATGTGAGTAAAAGCCTTACCATGGCGAGCTCCTTCTTGAGGATCATGAAGACATTTTGATCCCTCATCCTTCGTAGCTCGCTCATGTCCTCGAGCAAGAGAAGCACGTGCTCCAATGCATCGGCGATGCATGCCGCGGTGCCCTCATCGGATCCCCTTATAGAAGCATCGGCAGTCACTGCCTAATCATCCACTAGCATTTGGGGAGCCCAAATGGGCGCATGGACGGCGGTGGGGGTATCAGCCCTTCTCTCTGACCTTGGTTGGACGTGCCGAGCGTGCTTCCCTCCCCTCTCCTGGTCCATCTCTTTCGTGGGGAGGTCTTTTCCCCTTTCCACTATCTCCTTTCCCTTGGGCTGATCCCTTTTTCTTTTATGGTCAGCGGGGTCTGAGTGTTGAATTTGGGAGGAAGGAGGAAGAGTAACCCTTATTGAAGGAACCTTCTCGGTGCCCTTATCCTTAGGCTTCGCCGGGGGCACCTTGGGAAGCTTATGCGTTCCAGCTTAACCTTCTAACACATCCTTTAGGCTGGGCTTGGGCCTGCGTTGGATGCTTATTCTCATAAGGGGTTGATTGTCGTCGTCCGACGATGTGAAGGATGGCGAACCGACGACGGGTGATGGGTTCCTAGGCGGAAGAAGCCGGTCTAAAGCTTCGAATTCCTCCTCTGAATCCGAAAGCTTAACGACTTCTTCTTTTCTTTCTTCTTCTTCTTCTTCTTCTTCTTCTTCTTCTTCTTCTTCTTATTCTTCTTCTTCTTCTTCTTCTTCTTCTTCTTCTTCTTCTTCTTCTTCCTTTGCAACTGGCTGGGAAAAGGAACCTTCACCCAATTTAGGTCGAGCCGAGGATGTGGCAAGATGGAGGGCTCTTGGGACGATCCTCACAGGCTCGGTAATAAAAACACCTTGAGGAACCGATGTACCAGCAGGCAGCAGAAAGCCTTCAACTGCAACACTGATCCTCGGCAGCTGTGGGTCCTTCTCTTTTATAACGCACTTTGGTACTTGGAACGCAGTCGAGATGGGATCGTATCTGAGGATGAGATGTGCCACTCGAAGATGACCGTCCGAATGTACAAACACCTCGGCTTTTAGGATCTTGTTCAGGCGAGCAAAGTTGACGAGGTGAGCACAACGAGTGAGGGCGCGACGATCTGCACATGTATTCAAAAAACGAAACAGTAAGAGCAAACCGAAGAAAAACACAACCATAGAAAAACAACGAAAAGAAAATTAGGGCTAACACTACACAAAGACTCACCAGGATCCCCCTCCCTCGTCGGACAGGGGAGACCGTCATGCCAGTCCCCGGATAGAATGAGAAAATCCTTATCCAAACCCTTGTTGGAGTGGGGGAGGCATTGGATCAACCTAACCTCGGGATGCTTAGATTTTAGGTAATAGGTATACCCTTTCAGACGGTGGAGGTTATACACCCAATTCACCTCGTGGTGAGTGAGTCCTAATCCTAATCTCTCGTTTAGGACGTCTATAGCACCCAAGATCCTAAACATATTCGGGGCACACTGTGTAGGAGATAATCTAGCGGTTCTAAGGTAGTCCCTAGTGATGGGCATTATAGGAACTCTCATTCCCCCCTCTAGAAAGGCTATCATAGGAATAACCACCTCACCGGTATCCCTATCGGTGTACCACTCTCCTTGCTTACAGTGTTTGACGGATACTCCCAGAAAGATCCGTATTTGGCTTTAAACGCTTTAAACGCCTCCATTTTTTCAGGGGTATCCACTAAGGATGCAAACCTACCCATTTTCTAAAAACTAAAAGAGAGGATACTAGGGTAGGGATAGGAAATCTGTATGGCCGAGGACGATGAAACTGAGAATAACGAAAGAGATTGAGAAACAGTAATGAAAGTAGGAGATTGAAAGACTTACTTTGGAGTAATAAGGTCACCTCGGCTTAAAATTGAGAGGGTGTAAGGACGCGTGTAGATTGCAAGAGAAGCTAAGTTCGGTGCACAGACTCTGAAATGAACAGAGGACCTTTGAAATGGCAATATCTATTTCGTGGGAAAGTGTAAAGCGAGAAGCCTCCCGCCTATCCCCTTAGAATGCGCCTACCCGTTGGATGAGCATCATGCGGTTGGACGTGGGGAACAAAGAGCCGCCAACATTTAATTGAATCACGCTCTGCAGACCGAAGTGTCAGATACGAAATGTCCCACGTGCGTATATCGAAACCCTCATTCCTCTCAGTAGTGTAGAAATAAGGATTTCGAGGGGCTAATGTAGTGGCAATGGGCCCAAAATACGTAATGGGCTGGCCCAAAGGCGCACACAAAAAGGAAAATCCAACCCAGCATCATGAAATGGTCCGAAGACATAATAAGTTCAGCTTGCGAAGTCACATGACGAAGGAAAGTGCCATGCACGAACAGAGCATCGCAAAACACGACGTCCGAGGACAACCAGGTCCTTGGCAGCTTACTATCGAGGACAGGACGAGTGGTCTGGTGGTTATAGGACATCTATACTAGAAACCTTGGATACGGAAATTAAGAATACGAGAATAAGGGATAAGGGGAGGTGACAGATAAGTATCAAGGATAAAGTTGCTACCACCACATTGAAAGCTCCATACCTACCTCTCTGGCCGCATTAATGAGGAAGTGACGCCTGAACATTGAAATTCAACCTTACCCTCACCGCCAGAGATTTTAGTGAGAAGGGCTGATGGGACAAGTATCCAAGAAGGAACACCTGGACTACACGTGGAAGAAAGGAGAAAGGGAGACAGACCTATAAAAGGCAGAGGAAGAGTAAAGAGGTAGGGGGAGAAAAAAACACATTGGAGAAAGAAAGAAAAAGAAAGAGAATACCTGCAAGGAAATATAAAGGATTCTCCTCGGCATCAATATATAAAACTATATTCCATCCATGCATGAAATGGAGGCATGTGTTCTTTAGTTTAATCCAACTCTTGTGTTATCTACCGCTCAAAACCCTAGATTAAAAGTCCACTCTCTATAAATTCATTGTTTAGGGCTCATTAGGCTGGGCTGATAGGTCAACTTCGACTCAGCACGAGTTGTGTCCTTACATATATATATATATATATATATATATATATACTATGATACATGAAATCCATAAGCATCTGAAAAGAAAATGCAAATGAAGCATGGGCAAATTACAATGCGTGCAATTTTATCATTTTGTGTGAGAATCAAATTTCTATTTGAAACCCATTATTACATGTGATATATTTCAACACCAAATAAGCCTATCAGCATTAATTTTTTGAGGAGCAACGTCCCATCATACCATGTCTGTACCGGGAGTGATACTAAATGCTAACTCAAAGGGCTTTACTAGAGTGTATGTGTTTAAAAACTTGGGAAAGCACATTTTAAGATTTTAGAAATCAATTGAAAATAGAGGGGTCATCATCATAGTTTTGGGATGTACATGGAATTTTATAACATAACCTATAAGGACCACGTATGATGTATTTCATTCACGGAATCGACTTGGGTGCAGTGCACACAAGAATACTGGATTAAATCCTTATCCTTCATGGTACTATTTGGATCTCATTACCCCTTGGGTTATGACAGGCCACAAACGCGTTGACCCCTTGTGATAACTTAGATTAATTAATTAGCCCAGTTATTAATTAATCAAATTAACATGCAATATCACGTGGCAGCACAAACAAATCACCAAAACTAAGTTATGCAACGGAAAGTAAATGACACGGTGATTTGTTCACGAATGGGAAAAACCTGACGCCAAAAACTCCATCGGGTGATTTAAGGTCACCACTCCCGAAACTCCACTATTATCACAACAAGCAGTTACAAGCAAGGAATCTAAGTACCTTACCAACCTACAGTTGAACTCCTACCCCAATACCCAATTGGACTTGTTATGTAGTGACAGTTTCTCCTTTCAATGCACGGCTCCCAAGTACGTGACTAACCAGATGCGCGGATCCCAGTACGCGACTTCAAACACCAACTAGAGAGAGAGAGAATGTTGGCTGCAAAGTTCTTCAAATCATCAGAGATGAACTAGGGCACGAACTTTGTCTTTCAGATCACAAATTGCATGAACAAGAAGTTCTGAATGAATGTGCAACTTGCCTCTTCTTGACAGCCCTTAAAATAATCATTTTATATGTCTAGGGTTAGGAGAAAAGAAGTCCCAAAGACACATTCACGGATTGGACTTGAAACAGAACTGAAAATCTGTTTTCTTTAATTCTCGACAGATAGAGGTGTCGAGGATCTGTCGAGAAGCTGTCGAGGCTCGGGGCAAAACAGCTTCTTAAAGCTCGATAGATGCATGTGTCGAGGTAGGTGTCGAGCTTTAATAACTTGCACTTCCTTGCTTGTTTCTTGGACAGACTTTAATGGCTTCAACACTGAATCTTGAAACACTGTTTCTTGAGGTGTTAGACACATCCTAGATCTACCCAATTACAAGTAAAGTGCGTTTTGTCTAAGGATAAGCCAATCACATAAAATAGCGACATATGGTAACAACCACTTGAACTACATATGTCCTAACAGGTTAGACAGCAATGTGACTAGTCAGTTAGTGAGGATAAGGGTCTAACACAAATGCATTGTCTGGCCTTAATCATCACCAAATTTTCTGGCCCCTACATACTATAGGTTGGCATCGAATGTTGGTTTGTTGTGTCTGATCCATGTGCAAAGGGTTTTACCACTATATCATCTACAGTTTCAATAGAACCCACAAACCCACATGAGTCGATGCTTGAAATTAACAATCTAAGGCAAGAAATTTGATTGGTATTCACAGTGGTACATAGTTATGCTCAGCTGTGATCGGTAGAAGAGGAGCCATATGCGAAAAAAAGAAAAAGACGGGTCATGATGTTGTTGAGTGGTGGGATAGGAATGGGGAAGCTTGGAAAACGTTAGGGCAGAAGATGGTATTGGTGTTGGTGTCTAGTCAATGGGTTTTTCATGGGAGATGGAGTAACTGAGAGAACATAATGTGATGTGTTTTCTTTTTGTTTTCTTAGAGTGTTTCTTTCGCACAGTGTGTTACTTTGTGTTTTTATATTTGTAAACTAAAAACATGAGTTTTTACAAATGATATTTCTCTTTTTTTTAACCTTTGGATTTTTATCTATGAAAGTTGTTGTGTGATTGTGCGATGATTGAATGATAGCAGAAGCATGAAAGAGAGGGAAAAAAATTCTCAACCTCTACATATATATTAAGCACTTGCATTACAATGAACCCAATATAGGGTTTATATGCTAAAAAATACTTCATTAACTTTAAACTTACCAAAGACTAACCTAATGCTAAAACTTGAGTTTGGAATGTCTTGAAAGTATAGCTTGGTGTGGGATATATACGTCTGGCATGGTAGAACTACTGAGGCAGACAAGATCCTGTGTCAATACTTTGCATTGAATCACCACTGAAAAGACAAGCTATATGTGAACAATATGCAACACCATTGTGTTTTTATTTTTTTATTTTTATTTTTTGAGATGCTTGAGACCCATGCGTGTTTGAATTCCAATCAATGGCAATTGTGAAACCTCTTGTGCTAATTACTCCGACATATGCAAGTTTAAAAGCCAAGCCTTGCACAAACTTGCCCATTGCGTGGGCCATATGGGGTGTTGGCCCATGTGTTTGGTGACCCATCTGGTATTCAGAATTAAACTTGCCGTCAGCGGCTGGCTTTTCGTTTAGTGGTGTAAGGTTGGCGAGATTGATGTTGCCGTGTGTGAGAACATTCACAGGGCCGGTCCATTTGAAGCTCAAGAAGAAAATTTTTGTTGGAGAGTTTTAACTTATAATTTATGGCGTGTGCTCCTGATGATAACTTTTTATTATCAGATTAAGACACTAATCAGTTTTTAGTGTAGGCGGAGAATTGAATCTCAGATCTCTTATTCAACTATCAGAAACTTTACTAGTTGAACTAACTAGAACACCAGTTGAATTAGCTGGAACTCACTAAAAAAATTTTAAAAATGCTTTTTTATATCTAAATATCATTTAAATATCATTTAGTTTATTTTTTTATATTATAATCAATTTATTTTATTTTTTATATTATAATTTTTAATTTTAAATATATTATTAATCTATATATTATATACTCTATAATAAAAATTGGCTTTGAAATTGTGATTGCATCAAATGACTTTACCAAATATTATTTAAATATTATAAATCTAAATATCATTTAAATGATATTTAGTTTATTTTTTATATTATATTTTTTATTTCAAATATATTATTAATCTATATATTATATACTATATAATAAAAATTGGCTTTGAAACCGTGATATTGCCAAATGAATTTACCAAATTACAGCAATATTTTGGATAAAAATAATCTTTAGATAGAGACAACAATTTATTTGTTCTTATCAATTACTTTAGATAAAATAATAATAAGTGTTTTAACAAAACATACAACATGCATCTAAATTTTAGTTGATAGAGAGAACAACTTATTTGTTCTTATCAATTTCTTTGGATAAAGTAACAATAAGTGTTTTTACAAAATATGCAAGATGCATTTTAGATAAAATAACTATAAAGGGTTTTAATAAAACATGTAACATGCATGTAAATTTTAGTTAATAGAGACAACAACTTATTAGTTTTTATCAACTTCTTTAGATAAAATAACAATAAGTGTTTTAATAAAATCTAAGTTTCAGTTGATAGAGATAACAACTTATTTTTTTTTATCCATTTCTTTAGATAAAGTAATAATAAGTAGTGTTTTTATAAAACATGCAACATGCATTTTAGATAAAATAACAATAAGTGTTTTAATAAAATATGTAACATGCATCTAGGTTTTAGTTCATAGAAACAACAACTTATTAATTTTTGTCAATTTCTTTAAATAGAGTAAAAATAAGTATTTTAACAAAATATGCAACATGCATCTAAGTTTTAGTTGATAGAGATAACAACTTATTTGTTCTTATCAATTTTTTTAGATAAAGTAATATAAATGTTTTAACAAAATATGCAACATGTATCTAAGTTTTAGATATTTAAATTCTACTCTAACTAAGAATCTATTATCAAAATTTCAGAACTTATAAATGTTCATCAATGGTTTTTTCATAGAATCTCTTTTGCACCCCACGTTTTTGTTTTTTTTTAGATTTTTTTATTTTTTTCGAGTTGCAACTTACGCATATGCAGGTAACAATAATATGCAAATATTAGAAAACATTTAAACGCTTGAGTGCAAATCACCCTCTTCATTAATAAATAAGGAATTATAAAAAAAATAGTTAGAAAAGTATTTATTGATAATTTTAATTAAAGATATTATATATAAGGAAAAACATACAAAATTATGCATTTTTATATAATAATAATCATTCATTTAGTTAGAAATGAGTTCTAAAATTATATAATAATAACTCATAGTTTTTATTTCTCAAAAATTACATATAAAGAAAACTCATGATTAAAGCCATGCAACACACGGGACTTTCACTAGTATATATATAACATTGAAGCCTTTGACTTTTGGTCACATCAGTCTTTTTAAATTTGATTTAATTCAATTTAATTCTTTTTGTTTTATAGCTCCAAATTGCATAAGTTTTATTAAATTTCTTTTAAAAAAAATTAAATTTAATTGTTTGGTGCCGTACAACCACTATACTTAAAGGAGACATAAATTATCACCTAATCAGGGAATTTTTAGATAATCCCAACAAACTATATAATAACTCCTTTAATATAAATCTATCCTAAAAAACAGAATATATCTCTTTTAATATGATAATTTCGACGTTGATGATATTTTTTTTCAAAAAAAAAAAATTCTATCATGTTTCCTTATAGTTATCAATCACGTTATCTTTCTCTTCTTCTTTTTTCATTTTTTTTATATTAACGTTGATTAGAAATTATAATTTCAATAAGATTTAAACTCTATGGTTATATCAAATGGGACTCAACAAATATATATATATATATATATATATATATATCATTTTTAATTTTAATAGGATTAAACTTTATATCAAATGGACTCTACCAACATATTCATCCGTTAAAAAAAAAAAAATTATATAACCAAATTTGATTAGGAATCCATAACCCTATATTATATTATAAATATTTTTTTTAGGGATTATTTGTTGCAATTTCAACTCGGCTTTTCATTCCTATATTATATTTTAAATAGTTCTTTTTTTTTTTTTTTGGATTATTCTTCCAACACCACTCTGATGTACAATCTCTTGAATTGATTTAGGTTCTTGGAGTGCCTTCAAAATAAAAGGTATGTAAAATTTTCTTATCAGGTTTAATGTTATCATATATGATAGATATTTTGGTCAATTAGAAAGGTTTGATGAAACATAAAAGGAAAAAGTACTAAAGAACGCACAATCTGGGGAAAAAACAAATAGTGACTGTACTAGGCAGAGGCTTTTGGAGATTTTTGTTTTTATTTTTGGAATTCTTTACGTTCATGTGTATGTATGTATTGGGTTTAATTGAATTAGAATTATCTTTAAAACTTTGGTTTTGATTGAATAATGAAAATGACAGTTAAGTATGATCCAATATTTTGAGTCTTCTATATATGTGTTGTTTTAGTTTAAACATTGTTAAATTGTTAATTTACAATTTCATTGTTTATCTATTAATCATGAATAATAATATTGCTATTTGCAACCATCATGATATGGTATCAATGATGTGATCGTTCTGAGTGCTTTCTTTAGAGTTTAGATAGAGTCTATTTTATGATTAAAAAAAGTTTACAATTAAAAGAATTTTGAAATTACTTTCTTTTTTTAATTATTGGATACGTTTGATCTTAAATGACTTCTATTAAACTGCATCATTTATGGCATCATTAAAAAGAAAACTCATATAAATAGGTATTAGGATATTATTTGGAACTATCATAATGGACTAATGTATTAAAAATGGTATGGATCTAACTGTAACATCCTATGGTATAAAATAAATGTTGGGCCTATGGTTACCGTCTCTTTGCAAAAAATAGTTAAATTCTCATTAATTGTGATAGTTTACTTTTAGGTAAAATAGAAACTCTATTAATTAAGTTTTAAGAAATTTAAAATTCTATTTCAAAAAATTTCCAGAACATTAGATTTTATTTTAATAATTTAATATTGTAAAAAAATAAAATTTATACATTACATACAATCATTACTTCAATTACCTCCTAAATGATGGAGGATATGAGAACGCAATTTGTAGATCTACTATCAAGTTAACATAGATTAGATTGGTGGCGGATAATAGATTTAATTGCAGTTGAGTATTGTGTGAAGTTATCACTATAGAATAGCCCATATTGAGATGTGTTATACAGAACCAATGATATGAAAGAAAAAATAATTTTTCTGAACTATTATATTGAACAAAAAATTACTTATTTTCATTTATTTTCAAGTTATACATTTTTTTAAGTCAAGTCATAGACTTTTAAGTAAAATAAATACTTTTAATTTTTATTTAATTATCATGTGAATCACATGGGTTAGCGACTAGTTTTTACTAATCAATAAGACTAATCCACCCCAAGTCTGCTAGTGATATTTACTATATAAATTTTACAAACTAGCGTGTCACCAATAAAAAAATTTTATTCAAAACAATCCTTTATTATATTGTTTGTCATAAAATTAATTTGTCTTAGTTTTAGCATTTTCCACTCACTTAATAATGAATTGGTGATTATGTTGTATTTCTATTAATTCATAATTTTTTTGAGTGGAAAAAGTGCTAAAATTACTACAAATTTTACTATAACAAACTTACAAACTAATGTAACATTTCTGTAAGGTTGAATTTATTCAATTATGTATTGGCTTTATTTCGTGCCAAATTTGCTTGTAATTTAGCAATTAGATATCCTATGTTTAGGTGGGAATTATGTAAGGGTTGTGTGTGATAGAGTGTGAAGAAAATTCAAGATGTGTGCATCCAAAGGAGTCTCGCGACTGACTTCCGACTAGAAAGTCGCCAAAGTGGCATATGTGTGAAGCATGCAAGGAGCTGAAGGGTCACGAAAGCTGGAGTACTACAGGACAAAAAGTATAGTCTAGTCTGGAAGTTATCTCGTGACTCAAACTCATGACTCATTCCAGTCGCGAGGCCAAGTGACAAGAATGCCTTGTTTTGATGGAAACTGACTTTTCACATTCCTCACGTACCCTATTATAAATACCTTTATACCCACAAAATGTAGATAGCTTCTAGAGAGAATTTTGAGAGAGAAGCCCTAGAAAAAACCAAGATTGACTCATCCACGATCTTTCCCTTTTGATTCTCCAAATTCCTCTATTCTCACCCTTTCCAGTGACATGTCCTTGAGAGATACATTAGCCAAATCCTTATCTCACCATACCCATATCAGTGAGGAGGTATTTTGGTGCATGGGAAGCAGTTCAGAGATGACCAATTTGTTTGATTGATGCAATGGGCTTATTGCGGGATCCAGAAAGTTAGAGAAGACAAGATTAGGCGCAATCAGTTGGTAACAGGAGCTTGGAGGGCTCAAGTACATTGGGTAGACAAGGCTTGGAGAGTCTTTTTTTATTCATGTACTCCAACTTTATTTCCTAGTGGATCATTTCATCACTTGGAAGGAGGCGAAGAGGTTTTTCGCTCAGTTATTTGGTTTCTTCCTCAATAACATGTGTCGGTGTTATCTTTATGTTTGCATCTCTCTTCTCTTAATCTTTACCATTTAATTGTTGCTATGTTGTGATTAATTATGGTGTAGAGTTGTTTATTTGTATCGGTTTTTGCTTGTACTTATTTTTCCGCACATATATTGTTTAGGTATAAGCGTGTGTTGGTTTAATTTGAAATTTGGGGTCTAAACATTCATTGGTATGTTACACACTAATTGAACTTTCAATTGGTATCAAAGTAGGTGCACTTGCTGTGGTTTCATGACCTAAGTGTGATCCTAGACCCTTTAGCTATGGAAAAGGCTATGTTGAATTGTGGTTTAAATGTTTGTGATAATGACTCTATGAGTATGTTTGAAGATTGTCCTAACAATGAACTCCTAGAGTTACTAAAAACAAAAAAACAAAGAAACATGCTAGAATGTTTGTTCACATGCTAAAATATTTTGAAAATGAGAACCATATCCTACACAATAGTCTATGTGAGTCAAATTCTTTGATTAAGAAGTATAAAAGAAGGAATAGAATATTGTGTCATAAGGTTGATAATCTTAGAAAGAAAATTCAATCTGACAAGAGAGTGGAAAATGAAGATAATTTTATGTTTAAAGGTCAAGAGTGCTTGTCCCATGCTTGCTTATTTATGCACACCTCATTGAAGGTATATAATTCTTGTTTATGGTATCTTGATAGCAGTTGCTCTCGCCATATGACAAGAGATAAATCATTATTTAAGTCTCTCAAAGAGAAGGTTGGTGACTATGTGACATTTGGCGATGGAAGTAACGCTCAAGTACTTGGCAAAGGGATTGTTGAGATACCGGGGCTACCTCTATTGAAGTATGTTTTATACATCAAAGGTCTTAAGGCAAATCTCTTAAGCATCACTCAAATATGTGATGAGGACTTCCTTGTTCAATTCTTAAAGAAGAGGTGTGTAATCATTTATGAAGAAGGGATTTAAGTACTGAAGGGAAATAAGACTACTGACAATTGCTACGGAGTAGTTCCTACACCAAAGATTTCATGCAGAATTGTTCGTGTTGATGTGTTGGAACTTTGGCATTAAATATTTAGGCATGCAAACTTCAAACAAGTAGCTAAAGTGTCCAAACTTGAAGCTATTGTGGGGCTTCCAAAATTTGGGAAGCTGGAGAAGACCATTTGTGGTGCATGTCAAATGGGGAAGCAAATAAAGTCAAATCATCACAAGGTGAATATGATCTCTACTTCATGCTATTTAGAAATTCTTCATGTTAATCTAATGGGGCCCACAAGAACTGAAAGCCTAGGAGGAAAAAGGTATATCATGGTCATTGTTAATGATTTCTCAAGATACACTTGAGTGGAATTTTTTAGAGAGAAATCCGAAGCATGTGCAAAGATGGAGATTTTGTGCATGAGACTTCAAAATGAGAAAGAGGTTCCTATTGTCAAGATAAGAAGTGATCATGGTAAGGAGTTTGAGAATGCAAGATTTAAGTCTTTTTGTTAGAAGAATGGGATCAAGAAAGAATTTTTCAGTTCCTAAAACTCCTCAACAAAATGGGGTGGTTGTGAGGAAGAATCGAGTGATTCAAGAAATGGTAATAGTTATGCTACTTAACAAGCCAATTCCTCAAAATTTTTGGGGAGAAACAGTGAACACCTTTATTCCAAATTTCACATCCATTTGATAGAGTTTATATGTATCCTTTTGTAAAATTCCAATAAGCATGCCTCCACTCCTATGAGTTCATCTACCAAGCTTAGTCTTGATCCCTCCAGGGTAGAAGTGAGTCCAACTCTATATAGGAGCATCATTGGGAGTTTACTCTATCTTATAACCAGATATTGCTTTTAGCGTGGGCGTTTGTGCTCAATATTAAGCCACTCCAAAGGAATCCCACTTGATTGCTGTGAAGCAAATCATATGATATGTCAATGGCACACCAGATTATGGCTTGTGGTACTCAAAGGATTCCAATGCTTGCCTTGTGAGTTATTCAAATGTAGATTGGGCTGGGAGTGTGAATGACCGGAAGAGCATTTCAGGTGGTTGTTTTTACCTTGTAACAACCTTGTCTCTTAAATGAGCAAGAAACAAAATTTGGTGTCCCTCTCTACTGCGAAAGCATAATACATAGCTGCTAAGAGTTGCTGCACACAACTCCTCTAGATGAAGAAGCTGCTTCACGGCTACAGGTTTCCTCAAGATACAATTTGTGTATTCTGTGATAATACAAGTGCTATAAACCTCTCTAAGAATCCTGTTCAGCATTCAAAGTCGAAGCATATAGAGATACGTTACCACTTCATTTTGGGATTTGGTGGAAGATAAAGTTGTGTGTTTTGAATTCATACATACGGACAACCAAAAGGTGGACATCTTCACCAAAACTCTCGATGGTCCACAGTTTGAATCACTCCATATGACCATTGGCATTGGTACAATTCCTTAATCTCATGTGTGATGTGTGATTTACTTATCTATCTTGATTTGATCTCACTTGTGTTTAACACACACTACTTTGATGGTAACTTGTGTAGCATGTTTTTACTGTTTTGTTTGTTGTTTTTAAATACTTTTGAGTGTTTTTTTTTTTTTTTATCAATATTTACTTTTTTTGTGTCAAAAATCCAAAAACACATAAAAAGTAGAAAATCCAAAAAGTTTGATCGGCATTATTGTGTTTTGTCACACGCATGTTTTGCCTTGTACCTTCGTACAAATGACTTTGTGCATTTACGAGCGTAACTTGTTCTTTATGCACTCATTTCATTGTGGGAAAAATCTTGACATCTATGTGATTGCTGTAAATAAATCTTCAAACTTGTCATGAATGATTAGCCAATGGTTGTGTTGATCTTGCGACATGCATAGACTTGTGCCTATATATCTTCCCACTCTTTTATGTTTTTGCTTAATATAACTCAACCAATGTTAAATCTCAAAAAGAGATAATAAGATGCAAAAGTCATCGCACATGCTAGTATTCGACTAGGAAAAATGGAAAGTGACTTGTAATAAAAATGTATGATGCCCAAAAGCCAAAGGCTTATTCATCAAAATGTAAAATAAAAAATTCAGGCATTGATCTCAAAATGAGATGTTCTTGTTCGTAAATGATCAAATGTTATAAAATGTAAGAAGCCAAATGAAAAGCTTCAAAATTATGTAATAAAGTTTTGTGGGAGGTCATATATGCATATTTCTATAATTGAGATTGATCACTCTTCCTAGTGCTAATTGTGTATGTCTTGGTTGAATTAATCATTAAAGCTTCACATTAGACTAAGGACTATCTCATATTTGATATCCACACACAACATACTTGTCTATATTCAATGAATGCTTTGTTCATTTGTTTGATTGTACTTAATTAAATGTGTTGCACATGCTTAATCACATGTTGATCAAACACCAAAAAAAAAAAAAAAAGAGTATTTTTAGTTGTTTTTGGAAAGTATTTTGTTTTGAAAAAGTTTAGAAAATCCAAAAATTTGTGAAACTCTATTTTGGCAACTCACTCTCGCGGGTCAAGCCAATCACGAGCTTACTCAGAAGTCCTCGCGGCTCTCTAACAAGTCAATTCCCTAGTCATGAAAGGACTTAGAAAATTTTTCAAAAATTATTGGGTTTTGGGATTTTCACGAATTATATTGGCGATTTGTTCACGAGTGGAGCTCCAATCGCGAGCTTACTCAGAAGGATTTGCGGGTCCCCTCGCGACTTGCTCGCAAGTGGACTTCCCAGTCGCGAAAAACACTTAAACAAATTTTTCAAAATTTGTGTCAAGGAATTTTGGCAACTTTAACTTGGCAACTTGCTCGCAACTCATTCCAATCGCAAAAATTATGTTTTTTTGCATAAATAGGGAAATCCATGATAGTTTTAAAAAACTTTTCAGTTTGTCTTGTCTGCTTCTTCCTCTTCCAAAACCTCCATTCTCACTCACAAAACCTCCATTTTCTTCATCAATCTCAAGAAAAGTTATGAGTTTTCTCTTCTTTCCAAAGTATTTCATGTTTCTAGCCCTAGATTTCTTGGATTTTGTGTTTCTATTGAGATTTGAAAATATGATGTTTGAATATGGTTTTGATTATGTTTTGTTGAGATTGGTCTATGGGTTTTGTTAATTTTGTTAGTATAATGTCTATTCTACATGTTTTACTCGTTTGTTCCTCATTTTTGTGCATTGTACCATGTTTATGTTGTGTTGTGCATATCATGTTCATGATAAAATGTCTCATAGATGTTTTTGTGTGTCTCTTTGGATTCCATGGAATATAAGGTTGTAGGGATAGTCATTTTTCTTTGATCTTGAAATATCATATGATTATGTGTTTTTACACTTTACCCTAATTTGCACACTTTTGCAATTGACACACACACACACACACACACACACACACACTTTGACATGTTTGAGTGCTTAATGTCATGATTCTATCATGTTTTGATACTTTATGTCTTCACATGTAAATTTCTTGTTAAATTAATCTTTAAATTTGTGTTTTTAGGGTTTTAATTCAATGCCCCTTATGTTGGTACTAACTTGTTACTAATCGAGTTTGTTATCATATTTTGTGCTCTGTTTTATGGTACTTGTTGCTCTATTTTTACAAATTACTTCGAAGAAAAAAACCACTGCACAACGTGTTGACAAGAGGAAGAAAATGGACAATACTCGATTTCGCTCGACCCAACACTATGAGCGATACAATCGTCAATTTGAGAAGGCTCCACTCATCCAAGAGTGGTTTATGTACCTTGTCGATCTTAAGGACTTCTTCATCCTAAGCTGCTTTGAAGAGAGAGGTTGGGAAAAGCTTATTGGTGATCTCCTAGGGTTTGGGAACCACTAATCCGAGAATTCTACGCCAATGCCATAGTACAAGAGGATGTCATAGACTATTGGGTTAGAAGCCATGGATTCACCATTAAAGTAGAGGACATTGATGAGGTTCTTGCATTTGGAGATGTGGAACATGACTTCACTCACTTCAAGGACAGAATGCTCTCTATTGAAACTGTTCAATCCCATATTGGTGGAGTTAGAGAAGGAAGATGCCTCACATACATCATGATGTTCAATCTATACCCGGTGAAGAAAATGACCACCATCAACAATGCTAGAGCCATCTTCCTCATGGAGCGTCGGGAGAATATCTACATTGATATCAGTGCTCATGCATTCAACATCATTGCTGATAAAACAAGGACATCCTCAAGTGCAAAGCTTATCCTCCCTAGTCTAATCATGAGGATCCTTCTTGCAAAAGGTGTGGAAACTCCCCAAGATATCAGTCTCATGCCTTCTCCTCCGGCTATCAATGCTCTAACAATCAAAAGGATCAAATTTTGTCTCCTGGGTGATGAAGAAGAGGTTGATCTCGCACAAGGAGAGCCTATGAACACCAAGACCGAAGTGGAAGGACAAGCATCAACTTCTAGAAGTCATCGTAAAAGAAGTAGACCTCATCTTTAGCAATCTCTCCAGATGCTTTTTAGATCATTCTTGAGAGGATTGTTGGCTTGAGAGAAGTCAAAATGAGCGCAAATGTTCTCTCTTTCAATAAATGCAAACTTGACACTATGTAACCTATTATTATCCATCATAACTCTTTAGGAAAATATTTTTTATAGTTCACACATAAAAATAGCATATACTAAAAAGTCCATAACTCAGAAATTAATCAATCAATTTTTAAATCAAGTTGAGTATCTAATTTAGCAAAGTGTATGCATAGTATGTGTGAAAACAATAAGAGATATGATTGTAAAATTGCAAGATGGATACAGAAAAAAAATGCAATGCATGTGAAGCCTAAACACAAATGTTGGATGAAAAAAAATTTGGTCAAAAACTTAAAAAGGAAAATTTTTCCAATTTTGATTAGTCGAGTATCGATCGAAAACCAATCGAGCCAACCCGAGAGCAATGATTAAAAATCAAGGAATTTTCAACCTGTCAAAAAGCACATTTGATCGATCAAAATTCTGGAAATTCAAATTTTTAAAAAGCTGCAGAAGATTATTCAAAAAACAACTCAACCTAAGTAATTTCATGAATGAAATTCATGAGAATGAGTTTAAATGTTTTTCAAAAACGTGAGATTTCAACACATAACTTCAAAACAAGGTTTTTAATCATCAAAAACACAACTTTTGCCAACCCTTGAATATATTTTGCATCAAACACCATAGAAAACATAATCTTGGATGGCCAATCCAAATTCACACACAATATCATGGACTAAGTTTAGCAAAGAATAACTTGTGTAGTGTGTGCAACTAGTAATAGCATAAGATACATGTGAGATGATATGTAAATAGTAATCAATCACAATTTCTACATTATTCATCACATAAGTTTGAAAGTAACTATCACTCAAAGAATTACATCATATAACTCTCACATCTCCTAGAAAACAAACTTGCAATAATTTTTTTTTTTTTTTTTTGCCTCATAATGTATACACCATTTTTATTTCATTCGAATTTATTATTGCCCAATAATGTACACACTAATTTTATTTCATTTGAATTTATTATATCCGAGGCTATTTTGTGCATGTGCTACACTTTCTCGAGCACAATATCTTATGATATGCACTAAGGTATTCATGATTGGCAAATAAACAGTGATGAAATAGTTATTTATGCCTTTCTTTTAGGATTTTTTTAGTCCTTATAATCAAAAGCATGTGACTTCAAAATTAAGATTATGTAGTCAAAAACTATAAATAACTCCCACACAACATGCACAATATAGCCAAAACTAGCAAAGTGCAGTAAAATAAGTTTATCCAAGGTAAACAAGGTACACAAGCATGTTATATAAAGATAATAGACCAACCTTGATTACAAATCCATGATATATAATACAAAACACAAAAATCTTTTTGGTTTTAAAAAACTTTTATGACCAAAAACAAAAGTACACATTATGCTAAATGAGCAATGCAAAACTTTGCATGATAGTGCTTAACTAAGCTATAGAGGGTACACAAATAAAAAATATCAATTTCTTAATTAACCCTTGAGTACATCTACAAACTAGTACATACTCACACAAAATCATATTTATCTAAAAATAATCATGCACTTAGTTGAGCAATACATACTATTCAAGTTTCTCTACAATGTCAAGCATGTTCTAAATCAAGAGATAGATATTATAACTCATGTAATCCTCAAAACAAATAAAACAAGACCCAAAATAAAATATTTTTGTTTTTTTGAAAATTTTCAATGTTTTTGGAATTTTTTTTTTTTTTAAGCAAAACAACCTAAAAAAGAACTAAAAGAAAACATGTCCATAATTAATTGAAAGAATTAAATCAAGAACAAGTAAGCAACACTCACCTTAGATAATCTTTTCTCATCCATATAGCACGAGTCTTCGACTTTGTATGTGAAAATCCATGAGAAGTAGAGAGTATTTGAGGGTTTACACCAATCTTCTGAAAAAGACTAAAATCCTACAAATTCCTTTCACAAGCCAACAAACTTAAATTTTTCAAAAGAATATGAAACAATTTGTATGGATTTATGGCAGGAGAAATATCATCACATATCTTAGATTGAAATACAGAATGTTTAATTTTTAATTTATGACAATTAGGACGAATGTGACCGGAGACACTACAAATGTGACAAACAAGAAAAAATTTAGGAACATTAGTATTCCTAATAGCAAATCTAGTCTCAGATTTTGGTTTTTACCTTAACAAAGAACAATTTGGTCTAATATTACCAACAACACCACAAAGGTGACAAGTAGGCACAAAAACAGATTTCTTTTGCACACTAGTAGTAGGTTTAGATTTTATTTTAGAAATTTCAGAGTCTCTATCAGAACTTTTACCTTTGTCTAATCTAGCAACATAAGACTTTTCTTTATAATTCCTCTTGAAAGGAGGAGTATAAACCTTTTCAGCTTTAGGGTTAAAAGAAACAGAAACACTTCTATTATCAACAGTAGGCTTGGTACTAGTCAAATTTTCAATTTTAGCTTTAAATTCAACTAACTCTTGTTCCAAACTTTTCATATTCTCATCTTGAGAGGAAATTTGATTTCACAAAAATTCATTCTTTTTATTAGATTCATTTAATCTAACTACCAATTCCTCTTTTTCAAGATTAGCCAATTTTAACTCTTCTTTGAATTTCTTAGCAATTTTCATAGATTTAGTTAATTCCCTACAAAAAGTTTCACAAGCATCAAAAAGATCAACAGAAATAATAGTGCCCTTTTAATTTAAATTATCACAAACATGAGCAGAAAGATGCTTCAAATTATCTATGATAGCAGGGATCAAGGATCAACTCTTAAATCAAAAGATCTAAACACTAGAGCTAACCCGCTCTAATACCACTTATACATTTTTAGACCCCTTAAAACACCAATTGTTTAATCTAATTAATTAACTAAGTGAATACTTAAGTTCATTATCCAGATCTAAGTAAAAACAAAACAATCATACCAAGTAAAGCAGCGGAAAATAAAGGACACAAAGATGATGACTCAGAAAAACCAAACCGGTAAAAAACCTGAGGAGGATTTAACCTAACTATCCTCAAGGTAAAAAGCAAATCTACTATGAAAAAATTGAAGTTTGTATAATAGAACTTAGACCACTAATATTCTATTGCTACCTCAAGCAGAAAACTTACTACCATGACCCCATGATATCTCCAAGTCTACAAACTACTTCTTTCCTTGATCTTCAGAAACCACAAGTTCTCCTACTTGTGAATCTTGATCTTCTTGAAAGTTCTTTATATAGCAACTGAAACAACCATCAAGGTCTTGATGTGAATTTTGATCTTGATAGCTCAATGTGTGTGTATGAAGGTAAATACCTCTAGATCTCACAAAAGATTCAACACACAACTCATCAAAGACCCTAGAGAGCTTTTGGGTACAAAACCCCAGATCTACAAAAGAGGCACGCTCTTCTCTCTCTGAAAAGCTTTTTAAAAATGTGCTTAGAGTTTCCTTTATATACTAGAAGAAGTAGATCTGAAATCCTAATCCTTAATGGGTTTGAACTACCGTTTAGGCTTAATTAAAATTCTGCAGATACATGTTTCGATCGGTCAAACCTGTCTTTTGATCGATCAAACCTATCTTTTGATCGATCGAACCAAGCCATTTCTGAACTCTTCTTTCTGCAGCTTGTATGTTCTTGAATCTTGACTTGAATCACCTTGAGTATTATTTAATAATACCTATAGACTCTAGAATCTATATCTAGACAAATTTGTGTTCACGATTTGCCAATTGTTCTAAGCTTTTAGAACTAAACATTTTTAGTACTCTACTCTTATGCCCTTATTGGATGTTGTATCCTTGATGCAACTACCTTAGTGTTTTTGTATCGGCTGAGTGTTGGACATGCAAATAATACTTTGCATTGAGCTTATTAGCTTGCATGTCCGGATGTTCATACCCTATGTGAATGATCATTATGATCACTATTTGTAGTAACTGTTCTTGTTTGGTCAAGCCATGCTTTATTGTTATATTCTTTGGTGCTTGATCGCATTGTGCTTGTCCATATGCATCTTAAGGTTTCTTCTTAAAATGATCTTATTTTGTTATTGTTTTCAAGTAACTTGTCTGTATGGTTCAAGAGCTTCACAAAATCTAGAGTTAGGTGTGAGTGAATTTTGGCAACTGTTCCCAACTTACATTTTAAGTCTAGAGTCTATTTTATGGTTTTGTCACAGAATAGCCAAAAGGGTAGATTGTAAGGTTGAATTTATTCAATCATGTGATGGCTTTATTTAGTGCCAAATTTGCTTGTAATTTAGCAATTAAATACCCTGTATTTAGGTGAGAATTATGTAAGAGTTGTCTGTGAGAGAGTGTGAAGAAAACTTAAGATGTGTGCATTCAAAGGAGTCTCGCAACTGAATCTTGTGACTAACTCGCGATTGGCAAGTCGCCACAGTGGTATACATGTGAAGCATGCAAAGAGCTGAAGGATCACAATAGCTAAAGCACTATAAGACAAAAGTACAATCTGGCTTGGAAGTTATCTTGCGACTCAAACTCGCGACTGGTTCTAGTCCCGAGGCCAAGTCACTAGAATGTTAAGATGTGTATCCTTAAATTCTATTATATGATGCTATATATTTTATTATGTATGACATTATGTATGATTTAATGTTGTGATTAATAAAGTTGTTTTATTATTATTTGAAACTAATGGTAACATGAATATTAAGACATTATCACATAGTCCATGAGATGCATAGTATGTGATTTATGTGATTTAGTGACAGAAGATATAAATTACAAGTTCTTTGTAAGCTCAAAATTATAGTTCGTAGTCGGTGATGAAATTGGGCATTTCATCTGCGAAGACTATAACATATCAACTAAGATGATTTGTCTTGATCATGGAAATTGAGATTTCTACTTGATATGTTTTAAGAGTTAAAATATATTGAACAGGACCGTGTGAGATTTATTATACTCCTAACGACTGTCAATTGAATAATAGACCCATGACTTATATTTGCATGAACTCTTAATATTGAGAGGATAATAGACTTGATCATGAAGTGTAGGTTACTTTGATATATCAGGAGTGAGATCTATAGTTACGGTCAAAATCTCAGTATGTTGGCCAGCCACATTTAGTGTTGATGGAATATATATTCTCAAGATGAAATTCATAGTCTCTTGACGGAGATACAAAATATTCCCTCGAGATAAGTTTAATGGGTTTGTTATTCAGAGAGTTGAGCCTAACCATTTTAGTAATGAGTTACTAAAGTATATATTTATGGAATTGGATTTTATAACTATATGATGAATAACTTAAAGAATTAAACCGGGTACTTAAGGAATTAAGATGTAGTAATATACAAAGTGGCAGTCTACTTTCATGACTTTGTATTACTATGAATATTTTATGAAGGGGTTGCATGTATAATAAAGTTTTGGGATATTATTTATAAATAAGACTTAGAGTGCAACTATATTTATATAGTGATATTAAATATAGTTAATGGTAATTTTGGACTTGTCAAGAGTTGACAGAAAAGCCCAATGCCCATTAGAGCTAGTGTTTTATTGGTCCCTTTTGGTCCTACTCCAAGCCACACACACTTAAACCCAATTAAATAATCAGTTAGATACAAAAAGAGAAACATACAAAATCTTCTGTAGAGAATTTTTGAAAACACTCTTGTGAAGTGGTGCAAAAAGTGTTAGACACTTTTTGACATTCTCCCTTAGGAACTGATTGAGAGACCACACATCTTGAGCGTTAGTGGAATTGGAATGAAGATTGAAAGTATTCCCAAGTGCTTCTGAAATTCAGTTTTGAAATTCACCGTTCCAAGGTACACTCTTTTGTTCTCAAATTCTAAAACTTATATAGTACATGTTAACTTTTATGAATGAAGTAGATTCGTTATATTTTTCGCTGTGTATGATTTGTATGCGATACTAGCATGTTATTTTGCCATCATAGAATGCCCTAATTTGACTAAAACTGACTTTTTACATTCCTCACGTACCTTACTATAAATAACCTTATACCCACGAAATTTAGAAAGCTTCTAGAGAGAATTTTGAGAGAGAAACCCTAGAGAAAACCAAGATTGACTCATCCACAATCTTTGCCTTTTGATTCTCCGAAATCCTCTACTCTCACCCTCTCTAGTGACATAACCTTAAGAGGTACATTAACCAAATCCGTATCTCACCATACCCATATCAATGAGGAGGTATTTTGGTGCTTGGAAAGTAGTTCAGAGATGACCAATTTGTTTAGTTGATGCAATGAGCTTATTACGGGATTTGAAAAGTTAAAGAAGACAAGGTTAAGCGTAACTAGTTGGTAGAAGGAGCTTGGAGGACTCAAGTACATTGGGTAGACTAGGCTTGGAAGGTCTTTTGTTATTCATGTACTCCAACTTTATTCTCTAGTGGATCATTTCACAGCTTGGAGGGCGGCAGAGAGGTTTTAGCCGAGTTCTTCGGTTTCCTCTTCGATAACAAGTGCCGATGTTATTTTTGTATTTGCATATCTCTTCCCTTACTCTTTACCATTTAATTGTTGCTGTGTTGTGTTTAATTATGGTGTAGAGTTCTTTATTTGTTTAGATTTCTACTTGTGCCTATTATTCCACACATATATTTTAGATATATGCGTGTGTTGGTTTAATTTGAAATTGGAGATCGAAATATTCATTAGTGTTTTACACACTAATTGAACTTTCAATTTCAATAAAAAATAAATAAATGAGTATTTAATTACTTATTGTAATCGATGACATATCTATTTATAAACACCTATATATATATATATATATATTTTAAAAAAGTGCAAGTAATTCTCTCTTTTGTTTTAATTTAAAAATAAATAAAAATAAAACTTACTGCCCCATATTTAGGGGGCCTTAGGCCATGGCCTAGGGCCGGCTTTTACCGGGTTGTACGAAGTTTAAGTGAACATCAACTTTAATAAAGGACATGGTTGGGTTCTTTCCCAACGATAGAAGTCCTAGATCCTCTCGTGATCCAACTATGATTTAATGTTGATGGGGAAGTAAGTAGATTGCAAGAGTTAATAGGGATGGCAATAAAAGCCCGACCTACGGGTACTCAGTTCGACCCAGCCCTAATGGGTGGGGTTTTACTCGACCCGTGAAACAGTAGGGTTGGGTATAGATTTTAAAAATAAAACCTGAAACGGGTCTAAGTTTTTATGATACTCACCCAAACCCGACTCGTATATATTAGAATTACCAAACTACCTTATATGTGTGTGTGTCTATATATATATATATATATATATATATATCACTAACTAAACCCTAATCTCAACTTCTCAATCTCCCTCAGCCACTCCCTCCCTTCATGTTTCTCACTCTCACCAAGACACCCTCACGGCCTCACTCTCTCTCTCTCTCAGCTTGCTGCTGGCTACCCCCACAAGCCTCACCTCCTCCCTGCATCAATGCCATCTATCTCTCTATCTCACAGGTTCGTTCTCCACTTTTTTTTTTTTTTTTTTTTTTTTTTTTTTTCGTTTCCATATTTGATGATGAACAAAAATAACTAGCTTTGTGTCTTGAACATATATTCACATGCATTGTGTTAAATTTCTTGTTTTAGTGTTTTACGTTTTTTTTTTCATTTATTATTTCATCTTGAAAAATATTTAGGATTTTTGTTTTTGTGTTTGTGATTTTGAAAGGGAAAATTAGAAATATGAGATTATTGTATATTTGTGTGATATTATTTTTATTTATTATTATTTCATCTTGAAAAACATTTAGGGTTTTTGTGTTTGTGTTTTTGAAAGGAAAAATGAGAAATCTGAAATTATTGGATATTTGTGTGATATTATTTGGCATTTTTTTTTAATTCATTTTGAAAAAATAAATTTAGGATTTGTGTGTTTCTGTTTGTGATTTTGAAAGAAAAAATGAGAAATCTGAAATTATTGTATATTTTTGTGATATTATTTGGTGTTTTACAATTTTTTATTATTTAATCTTGAAAAATATTTGGATTTCTATGTATTATTTCATCTTGAAAAATTGTATTTTTCTATTTGCTGGTTTTAATTTGATGAAGTTTATTCTATATTTTAATTCTTTTTTTTTTTTTTTTTTTTTTTTTTTTGTAGATTCTTCAACTATGCTAGGTTCTGTTTTGGAAGTCTCAAGCAATTTCCAAGTCTATTGCAAACAATTGGAGGGAGCATGGGAGGTTGAAAGTGTCTGCTATAACAGATAGTTAGAGTCAAATTAGATAGAATTGTAACCAAGCACGAGGTGCAAATTCTTCATGATGTGGATCCTAATGAAGAGGATGAAAGATTAGTTTGAAGTTCTAGCTTTTGTTTCTTGATGTTGGTTTTTTATGATGTTAGTTTTATGATGTTTTAGCCTTTTGAACTTGTTTGTTGTAAATTGTAATAGGCCTTGATTTATTTTGTAGCTTTTTTTTAATAATTTTTTATGTTTATCATGTGATTGATTGAAAAACAAAGAATTTCGAATTGGGCCCATTAGGACCAAGAATCCAATTTTTTTGTTTTATTTTTTTGCTTTTTATATTTCATTTGGGTTTGTTTCATCTGGGTTGGGCTTAAAAGATTGATGCAAAACATAAATTATTTTTGACTGGGCCATGGAGTGGACCTTAAAATGGCATGGCAAGGCAGGGCTCGTGGGGCCCGTGGAGACCCGACGGGGTAGGTATGGGTTAAAAAAAAAAAAACCCGTTTATTAAACAGGGTGGGTTCAAGTTTTTGAGGCAGGCCCGCAGGTCGGGTTCGGGTATTAAGAAACCCGACCCGTTGCCATTCCTAGTGGTGTCCACGAGTCGGATCGGCTCTGGCCCTAACCCACACTCGACTCGATTAGGTCGGGTCACTGGATAATTTACCTACATTCACCCCGAAATACGGGTCAGATCTGCTGAGTCAAGTCATCGGTTAGGGTGGGTTGTGTTCAATGGTTTGGCGGGTTTGGACCACATATTGGGCCAAATTTGTAGATTTTCATGGATTTAATTTTTTGGGGCCTTTTTGGCCAATATTATTGGGCTTTCTAAATTACAAGGAATTAAAAATTTTCTGAATCTTATCATATCAAATTGGACCTCTTTTTTACTTCATTTCTTCAAAAATGGGCCTTCAAGAGCTTGAATCTATCCAAATTAATATTTCCTAGTAGGCCAGTACCTTTTAAAATGGGCCTTCAAGCTCTGCTTGAAGAATATCATTCCAAATTTATACTTCCCAAAACCCACATATTGACATTTGGGAACAAAAAAAATACAAAGTAAAACCTGGGCACAATAGCAAACAAATAAAAATACACAAAATTCCAATTTTTACCACCTGTTAAACATTAATAGCATGTAAAACTTGGGCATTAATCAAACAAATAGAAATGCACAAAATACTAAATTTTTACCACCTGTTAATCATCCACACATTACAACAAATATTTTCCAAATTGCTTAAGCCTAAAGGCCTGGGCACTGGGCAGTACCTCAAAATTGCCTTAAGAAAACTCAAGCATATAAAAGTCAATCTGAACACATTAAACCTACCAACCATTCCACACATCAAGTAATATTCCAAAACCACATAGCAACAAGCATTGCTACAAATAGCTTTCCTAAAACAGTAAAGAACTACTATTTCTTTCCCAAGGTAGTAGGCAATATTCCCAGCAATATATATAATTAGTTACAATTATGAAGTACTATAAGTATTTCCAAAAAATAACTTTCCTAAAGCAATAAAGAACTACTCTATTATCTATGGTTAACAAGTCCATAACTTATAGAAAGGAAAGCCTGCATAGATGCTAAGTTTTCCTTCCTATAAGCAAGAATTCATATATAGTTAGAAAAGCTATACATTGATCCAAAAAAACTTCCAAAATATATCCAAAAAATTGCCTCCAATACAAAATGCGATCTTCCTTCCTCCTATGATACAAGCGGAAAAAATATTTATCAATAATATATAAAGACAAAGAACAAAAACTATAGAATGACCAAAAGAGAAGTAACCAATATCAACAAAAATTACAAGGGCAGAAACATACTTGGTCAGTGATCATTCATCAATACTAACTATGGTATGGGTACCACCTGTGCTTGAGCAAGAACTAGAACTTGCTGCTATTGTTGCTTGATTCAAAACTAGAAGAGAAAAAATTGAGGCAATATATTAAATTTAGCTCAAGTATATGACACATTTAATAACACTTAATAGACAAGTTTAGAAGTTAAACATATTACCTAAGTCATGAAACTCATCCTTTAAGGCCTCCATCTTGCCCTTTGACTTGCGAAAAGAAATTGGAACATGGGCTTGCAGCCAGTTTTGAGCACAAACAAGATCTTGAACCATGAGAGGAGAGAGTGAACTTCGAAATGGATCAAGTATGCGCCCTCTAGTACTAAATGTTGATTCAGAAGCAACTATAGCACATCCCTCACCATTTTAGACAGCACTTGATACCTATCTGAATTGGTTTTCCACCACCCCAAAATCTCAAACTTTACATTCCTTCTACTCCAACAATTTTCAGCAAAATATTTTTCTATCTCATTGCTACACCCTATAGACTTCTCAGCCTTTAAGAAATGCTTATATTGAGAATTAACCATCGCATATAGACCAATACAAGCAATTGTATCACCTTCTATGTGTGTCCTCTCACTCTCACTTGGTATGTCCACATTTGGTGAATCAACACAAGAGCAATATTCAAACAACCTATCCATGGTCTTCCTCACCAAATCAACCATCTCATTAACCACTTCATCGCCATAAATTTCATAAAAAGAAAACTTCAAAAACCTCATTTTCTTTCTTGGATCGAGAACTACAGCCACATACAAAAGCTAATTAATTTTATCCCATGTTCCCCAATATTTTTCAAATTTAACTTCCATTTTAGTTGCCATATTTTTCAGGAGATGATTTTGAGATTTAATTAAATCAGAAATATTCTCTTGAATCACAGATATCTCATCAAAGAAGGTATTTGAAGTAACATACAAAGAACCGGAAAACTTCTTTGTTGCATTGTAAAAAAGTTTCAAGAAACCCACAAACGTCCTACAATTTTGAAAATCAGCCCCACAAGGAGATCTCATACCACTAGGGGTGTTTCGGTTCGGTTTCGGTCGGTTTTTTTTTAACTGGCCAACCGAAACCGAAATTTTCGGTTTCCAAATTTGTCAACCGAAACCGACCGAAAAAATTGAAACACCGTTGGTTTCGGTTTGTTTCAGTTTCGGTCGGTGTTGTCGGTGTTCGGTTTCAGTGAACGTCACAGAATTTCAGTCACAAAAAGAAAAAAAAAACTCAACATCACATTTTTTTCAATAAGAAATAAAAGCTCAACATCACATTCACAAAAACTAGCATTGATTCAGTATTAAACAAAATACAAAATACAAAAAAGAGAGAGAGATTTATCAAGAAATTAAAAAGAGACTCCGAAGGTCACCGTGAGAAAGAAAAGATCGAACCGCGTGGGGAGGCCGGCGTGTGAAGGCCAGCATGTGGAGGCGGCAGCAGCAGCGTGAGACGTGAGGGTGATGAAGGAGATGGAGGCTGGAGGCGTGAGGCATGAGGCGTGATGGACATGAGGGAGATGGAGCCGTGATGCTTGAGGGAGATGAGGCATGATGCTTGAGGGAGATGAGGGAGATGGAGGATGGAGGCGTGAGGGAGATGAGGATGAGGGAGATGGCGGCTGGAAATTAAAAGGGTAAGATGGAGGAGATGGAGGCGTGAAGGAGATGAGGGAGATGGAGATGGCGGCTGGAAAGAAAAGAGGGAGATGAGGGAGATGGAGATGGCGGCTAGAAAGACAAGAGGGAGATGAGGGAGATGGAGATGGAGATGGCGGCTGGAAAGAAAAGAGGGAGATGAGGGAGGCGTGAGGGAGAACTTATGAAAATGAGAGCTAGGGTTTTATGTTTAAATGGTTTTAAAAAATCAAAAAAATAAAAAACGCAGGGGCGCGGGCTCGAACCCAGGAAGGCTTAGCCTTTTAAGCCACGGACTACCGCCAAGCTGCAAACTCTAATGTGACTTAATGTTACATAAATATATATATATATATATATATATAATATACATATATATATATATATCCTTATATAAAATATATATCGGTTCGGTTCGGTCGGTTCGGTGCATTAAAATTTGCCACTGACAACCGAACCGAAATTTTCGGTTTTGTTGTATAAAAAACTGAAACCGAACCGAACCGAAACCAAACAGAAAATTTTGCATCGGTTCGGTCGGTTTGAAGCGGTTTTTTCGGTTCATCGGTTTTTTGCACACCCCTACATACCACCACTATTTTCCTTGTTCATAAAGTATAAAAAATAGCTATCATCCTCAAAGTCCATTCTTAGGAATACTTTTTCAAATTTTTCAACAATATCTAACATGAGGTAGGTAGAGTTCCACCTTGTAGGTACGCCTAGACTTAGTAAACACTTGGATTCAATACCTAATCTCTCCATAAAACTCTTATAAGTTTGATTTATATTTGGTGAAGACTTCACATACCACACTCCTTCACGCACCCTAGCAATGGACACGTCAATTTCTTTAAACCATCCCCCACAATCAGATTTAAGATATCTGCACAACATCTCATGTGCAAGAACTCATGTTCTAAAATAGTCCCCTTCCAATCTTTAGTTACTGTTTGTAAAAATTTAATGGTGGCACCATCAGAGGAAGCATTATCTACTGTCAAGGTGAATATGCCATCAACACCCCACTCACACAAACACATCTCAATATATCTACCTATAGTCTCCCCCCCTATGGTCTTCAACTTGACAAAAATTCAGAATTCTCTTATGCAAGTTCCAATCATCAATAAAATGACATGTGAGAGACATATAATTCAGATTTTGAATACTAGTCCATATATCCGTAGTAAGACACACCCTATGACCTTTTAAAACTTTCCTTAGTTTCTCTCTCTCAACACCATAAATGCCAATCACATCCTTAGTTACATTTTGACGAGATGGGATATCCCTAATTTGCAACTTAAGTTGTAAGGTATTTGAATATCTTTGAAACCCATACCCTTCAACAAACCTAAAAGGCAGCTCATCTATTATTATCATTTCAGCGAGTGCCTTCCTAGAAGCCTCAACAGTAAAGGTTGTTGGTATAAGTTAAAACCCTTCCTCCCCATTCATTTTGGGTTCAAATGCTAAGGTTTGTTACCCTTTTAGTGCATCTCTATTAGGGTTCTTAACACAATTTGGCACATGATTCAATAAATTAGTAGTACCCTGCCCCTTACTATTAGCACGATAAGTTTTTTTGGCAATAATGGCAAACAATCTTAAATTGACCATCACTAATATTTATTTTTTCAAAATGATCCCAAGCAGTAGACTTTTTCCTATTATTACCACAATCAGTAGTTATCTCATTCACCTTGGCTTTACCATTAGGTTTAGGTGGAAGTGCCTTAGCATTAGTTGGAGTGGCAGCAGGTCTAACTTGGGCAACGGGTTCAACTTGGGCAACAGGTGTTGTTTGGGAAGGGGGTGCCTTACTAGAGGGTTCCATAACCTAAGGGCATCAAATTTAAGTATTAGGAAACTACCATAATAATGATACTACTAACCAGTAACAAGAACACACACAAGTAACACAACAACAACAATAATAGGTCAAAGTGACAACAAAAACAACGACAAAAGTAATAAACAAACAACAACAAGAAGTTAAAATAGAAACAACAGAAGAGAAATGATACCTTAGAGAACTCTTAGTTTGTTAGGGATTCGACCATGAAAAGGAAGCAAAAGGAGTAGCCCACTTGAACAACTTTCAACTCCTGTATAAAATTAGGATATCAAATTTTTAAGTTAGGAAAGCAAAATGAATCAAATAAATGAGCAATAAAATACAATCAGATAAGAAAATAAGAATGTGCTTGGATTTCATCTTTTTAAAATAGGGGTTCATCTTCTTCTCCTTTTTTTATTTTTATTTTTATTTTTTATTTTTTTTATAGTGAAGATATAGGTATATTGATTATAGAAAAAAAAAAAAAAAAAAAACGAAAAACAAAAACAAAACAAGGAATAAAACAGGACAGATACAAATCACACTCAGAGCACACTAAAATAATGAATCAAACTAACTATAATGTATGTCTGTAAAGACTAAACACGAAAATAAACACAAAGCACACTCAGAAAAGTGATAACTCGAGTCTTTGAAAAATGATAACACAAACAAGCATACTCAAATTAGGGGTTCCATCTTTGAAAAGTGATAAATCAAGTCTTTGACCCAACAAATCAAATCAAAATTAGTTTCATCTTTGAATCCAATCTCTAGGTCAGTTTTGGTCCCTAATCTTCATTTATTTACCTTTTATAATATTTGGATTGCCTCAACTATTTTTCTGACTCAAATGGCCTTTAATACTCTGTTATGCAGCCTTCAGCAACAAAAAATGGCCCCTATGACTATACTAGAAGTGGAAAACCTACACGGGATGCTCTGGAAAGGTGAGATTTTTTTGTTTGGTGTACAAATTATTTTGTGCCTTTTCTATTTTATTTCTGATAAGCTTCACATCTCTGTATTCTCAGCCTTCTAGCAAAGATTGACAAAGCAGATCAAGCTTTGAAGTGTTACCATTTGAACAAGATCCCTTAAGTTGCTTTTCATATGATTCTTATCACTTATAAAAAAATCATTTTAAAAAAATGATAAACCCATATCACAAACACAAATGCAGACAAAAAAAGGGATGAAAAAGGAAGAAAATTTACCTGATCTGAGACTAGGAAGCCAAGACTGAGAGGCTGAGAAGACCTATGGTGGAAACAAATTAAAGCGGCAGTGTCAGGTGTGGTTTAAGTGTGAGGCAATGACAGCAGCAACTAGGGTTTGATCTGATGGAGTGAAGAAAGGTTTTGATGTAAAGGACTTTGTTTGTGTCAAAATAAAAAAAGATGGATTTTGAAATCAACCCTTGAGACTAGAGAGACTAGAGAGCAGAGTGAACGGAGAGAACTCAGAGAAAACTGATTTATAAGAGAGAGAGAGAGATGAGGGTTGAGAGTCTTGAAACCTTAAGGCTAAGCCGAGTAAGAAGTAAGGAGTAAGGAGAACTCATCATGGCCTTGGGCATAGGGAATTGGAAATCTGATTTTGATTTGAAGTGTAGCCATTCTAAATCTTCTGATGAAGATTTTCTTTTGTGTGGAAACTGTGTAAGATTAGTGCTTTTAGCGTTTTAGTCCCATTGCTTTTAGCAACTCAGGGATTTTGATTTGAAAGTTAGTGTGTAGCACTAAACAACTCAATACTTTAGTCCAATCAGTACTTTACTCTCTTCAGTCTTCACGTGTTCTAGATATAACCAACGTTTTTTTTTTTAGCTGAAACCATCGGTCGAGTTAGGAATACGGGGTTTTAATTCCTTAACTCGTTACCCAACCCGAATCGTCAGTTTTTTTTTTTAAGAGATAAACTCGAATCCAACCAACCACGGGTTTCGGGTCGACCCGTTGGGCTTTGGGTCGGTCGGACCTGGTTGGTTCGGGCAGGTCAGTAAACCGCTGGAGAGCCTTAGCTAGAGTAATTTATTTATTTACTTATTTTTGTGCGCTGTGAGCCAAATGCAAATTTGGCTCTGTTACCATGTGAAAGTTTACATGTGATTATGCGATGATTGAATAATGAGCGAAAGCACGAAAGAGAGTAGAAAACTCTTGATGACTACATATTATATTAAATAGCAAGATTTAGGTACAATACTTAGGTGTTGTTCCTTAGGTTCCCTTTCTAAGATTCTATTATGTGGATTTTTTTTTATGGGATGGAAATGTATTTTTTAGTTAAGTAGCCACATGGCTGAATCTTAAAATAGAAACTTAAGGAACAGTATCTAAGGTACTGTACCTAAGTTATGTCTTATATTAAATTATTAAGCACATGTTTACAATGAACTCAATGTAAGGTTTATATATTGTAGAATATTTGACTAACTCTAAGCTAACCATAAACTAACCTAAGATTAATATACTTGTTCTACAAGTACACAAGCCTATAATTGGTTTTGGCCACTTGAGCCATAATATATCTAACATTTTCTTCCTCTTTTGTTTTTATGAATTATCTACCATATCTTCATCAGAATAATTTTTAATGGGAAGGGCCAAAATCTGTATAGAAATCCTTTATTTTCCAGGAAGATAATATGAAAGGCTTTATACTTAGATTGAAGTAAATGGAATAGTATAAGGAAATGGAATAGTATAAGGAAAGCAACAGTTCAAGAAATGTCATAATAAAATCAATAGTATTAAAAAAAAAAAAAAACTGTTTGCATGAAATTGATGAAGAGTGTTTACGAGTTTTAGAATTACCGAAGCTTGATTGGATTCAAACCCTATAAACCTAAAAAAAATTTCCATCCACAAATCTTTGAACACGAACAATATTCAAAGAACACAAAGAGCGAAGGGTCTCTACAGGCATAGGGAGTTCATCGCAATTCCATTAAAAAGATTAAAATTTGATTTTCCAATCAAATGGGAGAAATTCGTGTTCTAATTAATATTACATTGGCATAATTCTTAAATCCAAGAGTTTTTCAAATTGAATTAGAGAATTTATTTTGTATTAGAATATGAATTCAAAGAATTGTATTCACTCATTCTTAAATCAAGGTTTTTATATCTCGCCACACGTATATGTGTCGATATATCGTTTGATTGGTGCACCACTCTATTTTAATCTCATTGGCTCTCCGTATCAAATATGCTGTGGAGCTCAATTATTTCTAATTAGACCATGCTTATAAAGCAAATGAACTTGACTGGGACAATTAGGTTAATTTCTTCGCAATCATTCTGCACGCTGCAACTCGAAAACGCAATTTCTTTAATGCGTGGCACATCAATCAACCAATTTGCACTCTGGAAATGATAGGTAGATGTATGTGGGAAAGTAATTGGTGGACATGGACAACTCAAGGGTGGATGGTTCCATCATGCTTTTGTAATTTAAACGTCAATTGAAATATTTTACAATACGAAACCTCCAAAATATGCAATTCCTAGGTCATTAGTAATGACTGTTGACTAAGCATTAATGTAAATATTAGTATCTTTCAAATTTCAAAGTTGATGTAGCATTATATGAGATTTTTATTTTAATCAGTTAAAAGGTTCTGACTCCAGTTAGGAAAAAAGTTGCAATATATATTGTAACCAAACTCATTCATTGTGGCCCAAACAAAAAGAAAAAAGAACCACTGATAGAATTATTATTATTATTTTTTAGGGATCTGTTATTCAACCATATGAAACTTTAACAGTTGAGTTAACTAGAATTTATATACCTATGATGATTTTTTTTATTAGAATCCATGATGGAATTCAATAACCTATTTTACCTTAAAATTCAAAGTTCAATATAGGTATTGGCTATTACTATTACTATTACTAGCTTATAATCTCATATATATGCATAAATACATTAAAAAATATACAATCAAATGCATTGTATAATTCTGATTTATATAATTTAAATATTATTGATAGTATTCCTATATTATGTTAACTCCTAAAAAAGCTTGTAAGGATATTATTTGGTAGAAAATGCAAATTTTACATACTTGTTTTATTTTATTTAAAAAAATTGTTACTTAACTTTTTTTAGTGTGAAACACTTTTTTTTTTTTTACTATTCATTGATTTTAGACTCTTTAGTTTTTGTACTCAATAACTCTCTTGGTCTTGGATAGATATTTATGATGGTGTCCCATATTTACTTCCAAAATTAAGAAATAATAATCTATAAAACATGTCGCAAAATTAAATTTCAATTATAAAATCTAATTAAAATTTCTCTCAGCTTTGGTAATATATATATATATATATATATATATATATATATAGAGAGAGAGAGAGAGAGAGAGAGAGAAGGTTGTAACCCATTCGCATGGCAGCATTCAATAAGAATAATGATGAAGTAGTCCTATGCGAGTATTGTGAGTAGACCATTTGGCATCAAAGATTCAAAACTATGAAAATTAAATCAAAAGAATAGCACAATTCGACTTTAATATAATATAGTATATGATTACCCTTTTTTTAATAAAACAATAGTGAAAAAAAGAAGAAGGTATATTTAGGTCAAAAGTTTCAACCAAAAAAAAAAAAAAAAATTTAGGTCAAAAGTCTAGTACGAAGAAAGGTATTATGAGATGCTTATTTTTGACTGGTTGGGGTACTAATTCCTTCTGGGAAAGAATGGCGAACGAATCACGGCTACCCACATCCCAAACAGAGGACCCAGCTAAGAAAGGGAAAGAAAAAATGAGTAGGAATCGCATTTTGTGCCATTAGAGTGAACAATCAAAACGAATTTACATTGGGAAAGGAGAGACAAGGTGTTTGTAGCTAGGGAAAATTACTCCGTTGGTGAATAACAAAATGAATTTAACATAATGAAGAAACTGTACTTCAACCATGTTCATTAGAAAGGCAATTAGAATTCCTGTTTGAGAAGGACATCTCAAATGTAAAAACTGAAGCAGTAAAACCAAACGATAGGGCAGATTAGATTACAGGCCTACCCAACAAATAAAGTTAAATTTACTAGGAATTTGGAATTATTCCCTCAAATATGCGCCAATTATTTTATGATTTTTGGGTCAAAGTCTCACCTAACTTGATCCTTCTAATAAAAAAAAGTAAGAAACACTTTTGTTTTGTGAATTTTAGGGTTCATTCATTTTGATTCTTATAAAATCAAATCTGTGTCAATTTAGTATTTGATTTACCCATATATACATGAATAAATTCTACGTTCTTAAAGCAAATTCTCTCCGAAAGCAATAATTTTAAACACCGTCTTTTATAAGTCACAAACAATGACTGCTTTATTACCTTTTTATAAATGAGATTGATTTAACTTCTTAAAAGCTGATAACCCATTTTATAAATATCTTCAACAGTTCAAATTATTTAACACTTGAGTGACCCTTTTGTTTTGAGCAATTGAGTGACCCTTTTTTATTTATTTATAGTGAGTGGCCTTTTCTAACACTGTGCCTAAAGTCATTTTATTTTGAGATATACTACTTTTACGAACTTTGATTCAAAAACCCTTAAGAAAGTTTGATCTCCACCATTAGTTTTAAAAATCTAATTTCAACAATGTGAATACTCTTTAATTTTTATCACTCATGGTTATTAAAAGCATAAAAGATAATCAATTTTATCATATATACATACATATATATATATATATATATATCATATTTAGATCCCTTGGTTACTTTTGCTGTTTGGGAAAGAGTTTACATTCAAATCAATTTTAAAGAATTTCCCTTCAACCCACTACGTGACGTTTGAAATAATCATCTATATGTACTTTTAGTCACATGATTATTTTGATAAATCATGTAGCTTTTTTAAATAATATAAACAGATAGTTTTATAAATCTTTATATAATAAGTTAGAGGGGATTTTTTAAACTAGTTTGGAGGAAAATCTTGTGCAAACTAAAATATAGAATGGATTGAATTGCAAGAAAACTCCAAATCTAAAACTATTAAATCAAATAAGACCATAAAAGCACTGAGATCATGGTACAATTATTGTCCTTTACTACTACTGCACTTCTCTAAAGTTTGTGTCAAATCACCTCTTTAAACATCTTATGGGTTGGGTTTCCCCTATACCAATTCCAAAAATAAAAATAAAAATTCATCACTAAACCATACCATGGAGTTTCTATATGTTAGAATAAATTAAAATAAATAGAAAAGAATATGCAGGGACAATCAATATGTAAATAAATGACACATACCTTTATTTTGTTTATCCAGCTTTACGGTCCGTTTGGATGCAGCTGAAATTGAAAACTGAAAACTGAAAATTGAAAAATACTTTAGTAAAATAATTTTTTAACGTGTAAAAAATACTATTCACATATAAAATCACTGTTCATTGGTCTAAAATTACTGTTCATGGCCAATGAACAGTGCCACGCGCGTCCCACTTAAGTGGAAAAAAAAAAAATTAAGGGGTTAAAACGCAGACGTGGGCATTTCAGCCCCTCCCAAACGCCCTCTTAGTATGATATGTGAGGCAAATAGGGACTAGTACTCTAGTAGACTTTTTCCCATTGATAGGCTAATATGCACAATGTTGTATAAACTCTCTTATGTTTAAATAATACAATCCCTTTTTATCAACAAAAAAAAAAAGGAAAAAAAATTGTTTATAAATTATTAGGACCTTAGGAGTACTCATTTATCCTTAAAATTTATAACCAAATCATGCACATTGGCTTCAAAATTAACTCACAATGAAATAGATGTTTCACCAGCGTCTCATTAGGCAATAATTCCATTACAAGCAACCTCTCTGTAGCTTCACAGCAATAACATCCAATTAGATTTGCTAGACTCTCACTCCTCAAATTCCCCACTAGTATCACTCCCTAATAAACCACATTCAATTTGTGTGTGTGTGTGTTTGTGTGTGTGAGAGAGAGAGAGAGAGATATTTCCCCAAAATTTTATTATCTTCGTTAATCCTTACTTGTCTTGGTCTTGCTGTTGTACCTTTCTTCTTCAGCTTCAATCTCCCCCAACCCTTTCATTATGTATTGTTTGACATCCCAATATCACACAAGGGTTTCCCTCCCTTTCCCCCTAAAATGAAGATCATGCAGCATTCCTAGCTAGTATGCATCAAAATTATTTCTTTTACTGTCACTGTTTGCAATACTTTAAAACAATAACAAAGAGTTAAAGACTAAAACAACACGTACAAAACATTAGAAAACATTTGAAACGTGGGACAAATATTAGTGATCCAAATGGTACTCAAACGCACATGGGCCACGTTTGACTATTTAACTTGAAGAGGAGATAATGATCCTGGCTCCCTCATTGTCCTTCTCCATTCTCATCTCTAGTTGTACCCATAGCCCACTGATTGTTAACAAACCTAGGCTTTAGATAGTGGTGTGGGTTTCACCATTAGTTAGATCATTGTCTACGTTTTAGTTGTCATCCAACGAATGAAATTGCTTCCCAACAGAAAACCTTATCTTCCTTTAAGAGATGATAGTACACAGTATTACAAACAGCTATTGTGGACCCTGCCCTAGACTTTTTTCCAAATTTAGGAAGATGTAAAATGACAAGTGAAACCACGTGTCCCAATCACAACCTTCCACGAAGACCCGTGAGCTTAGCTTATCCGTGCTTATCCACTTCTAAAATAGTTTAATAAGGTTTCTTTTTTTCTTTTTTTCTTTTTTTTTTTTTGCTGAGATTAAGCTTTGTTTATACTTTATATATATTATCACATCAATGTATATTTACTACTAATATTGTTTTTTTTTAATACAAACACAATATTCAATATTGTGACTTGCTTGGGGTCCTACATTGATGACAAGCGGATAAGCCAATGTGACGTCCAGCTGTAATTGCATGCTGGGGCTCCAACTCCAAAACTTTTTTTTTTTTTTTTCCACTTTCCATAGGTCTACCATTTTAATTTTTCTATTCTTGTGTTAGTTGACCAATAGTAGTTTAATGAAGTGTCTTTTTTTTTTTTTTTTATAAAGTATTTTTAAGTAGGCGTGCAATTGCAATGAGTTGATTATTAACCATTTGTGGTCGTTTTCTTTAATTTTAAATATAGGCTATTTAGGAATGGAGTTCAACTGTCAACAGTGTCAAGTTCTACCATCTCTTTGAGTTTCTTTTATTAATATTTTTGAGCTAGTTCAAATTTTTTTTTTGACATACTTTCTTAATTGAGCATTTTCATTGTTAATTAAACGTAATTTTTTTTACCGTCTAATGTTGACATAATTTTTATAAGTGTTCTCAATTCTCTCTCTTTTTTTTTTTTTTTTTTTTTTTTTTTTTTTTTTTTTTTTTTTTTTTTGGGTAAGGGACTGCTTTCATTATTAACTAAACTCAGTGACTAGCATGTAAGAAAAAAAAAGTTGTTACCTAATTAATTATGATATTTTTAAAGTCATTTGATGGTAGAATACCATGATAGGAAGATTAAGTAGGTAATAAACACACACATACATACATATATACATACACACGTACATATATACATACATATATATATATATATATATTTATCTATTGTATATAATTATTTTGAAAAATACTAAAAATAATATTCATAAAGTCTCCACCTAACTATTGTCATGGCTAGGCCATGACTTCTGCTCAATTCAGTGAGCAAATGATGATTGTGTTGGAAAATTATTTGCATCTTATACAAATTAAGTGCAGCAAAAAATAGAAAGAAAAAACTTAGAATGCATGTAGTATATTTGAAATCTCAACAACTTGATCTTGGAATCTTATTGATATTCACTTCAATGACCACATAATTGCTTGAGAGAGTGGACTCTTTTTGTTGAAAACCAACCCTAGGCGTGTGCCTCCTTGGTTAAAGTTGAAAATTTTGATTTTTCTTCTCTTTTCAGCCATGTAAGCAAAGAAGAGAGAGAACTTTTCTCCCTTAAACGTTTAGTGCCATGACTTAGGGTTTTCTCAACTGGCTAGTCCCATTTATCTGTATAACACATAATGGATTTACTGATAGACCAATTTGCGTGAGGCTTCTAAGAATATGGCTTGAAGTGAGACCAAAGGGAAATAAAAATATTAGCTCCAATGAATCTTGGGCATCCTGCTAATTCATGATAGACTCAAATTTACCATTATTCAAAATTTCTTTTGCTATTAAATTATGGTTGCACTTTGAATTTCTATATGATTATTAAATCAACTTAAAATTCTATTAAATATCACTTAACCCCTTCACTAAATCATTCATAGTGAAACAAAGTCATTAGTTATCGTTACTTTGTAAATCACTACATCTTAAGTCTTTGAGTTCCCAATTTAATCTCTTGATTTGCGATAAATATTATCCACATGTGCTATAACTTGTTTGGATGTTGTCTACTGATGATTTAAAAAGTTGCACTTAATTCGCCTAATGTTAAGTCTATTAACTTATGTAATCCTAAAAAACATGAGAGCTAAATACAAATTGCCAAGTAGAGCTTAGTTTGTTTGCATATTGCATATAAAATTTAATAATTTTTATATATTATTACGAAAGAAGCCAAATTAGGTTACGAAAGTCCAACTTTCTTTTCAAACCATAATAAGTAGGTAAGGATAAAGAAAATATATTCCATATGCCTAATCTATAATCATCCTACTATAAATCTAGTAATCCACTATGGGTGAATCATGCCACATCGTTTAAAATTTAAAACAATTAAATAAAGAAAATAAAATATTAACAGTTGAATAAACTTTAAAATATAAAACTTATTTTATTTATATTGATGTGGACAAAGATTTTCTTTTTGTTTGGATACAAATAAAACATCGTTGGTGCTGTTAAGTGTTAACCTCACCATAAAATTTACAAAGTCGAGTTTTTACTTAAATAAAAAAATTTAATATATCGTATAAAAAAATTAAAAAAAAATTTATAATAGGTTGTCGCAAATATCCTACTATGGGTGAATCACGCCACATTATTTAAAATTTAAAACAATTAAAAAAAGAAAATAAAATATTAACAGTTGAATAAACTTTAAAATATAAAACATATTTTATTGGGTAAATTCCACAAACCACCCCTGAGGTTTGTGATAATATCCAACTAAGTCCACAACATTTTAAAACCTACCAATTTCATCCTAAAAGACAATTTTGACCCTGACCTTAAAAAAAAAAAAACGCCGTTACATTTTTTTATTTCCTCTGCCGCTCTCTTCTCTGGGTTTCTCTCTATCTCAGAACTCTCTCTGTAATGGTGAAGCCCATGACTTGGTCACCGGCATCAACAACACTACCAACAAAAAACTCTTTCAAAACCAATAGAAACCCAAAAATAAAAAACAGCAAAAATCCAAGCCACACACATAAATCCCTTTGAATATTCCCAATGAATCTCCTAAAAATCCCAACAAAAATCCCAGAAAAACAAGCAAAAATTTAAACCAAACAACTCATAAATCCCTTTGTAAATTCACAACGAAATTTCCTAAAAATCCCAACAAAACCCACTCAAAAACCAGCGAAAATCTCAACCAAACAACACATAAATACCGGCGTTGATAGTGAAGTACCGGCGTTGTACGGTCTCCCGATGCTCCGACAAGATCTGTTGCCGGAGATTATTGAAACTCTCCATCGAATCCTTCAGTTTCTTCCTCAGCCCGTTCACCACGGAGGTCCTGGTCCGGTCCGAAGACAAATCGGGTCCACAGCTCCTCGACTTTACTTTGATCAGGTTGTCTCTTGAGAGCAAGGGACACGTCGGCGTCCATGCAAGATCGAAGGTCCTTCACAACCTTGGCGTTTTGGAGAAAGAAGGTTCTATGATAGAGAGAAACCCAGAGAAAAGAGTGGGAGAGGAAATAAAAAAAAGTAACGGCGTTTTTTTTTTTTTTTAAGGTCAGGGTCAAAATTGTCTTTTAGGATGAAATTAGTAAGTTTTAAAATCTTGTGGATTTAATTGGTATTATCTCAAACTTCAAGGATGATTTGTGAAATTTACCTTATTTTATTTATATAGTTATGGATAAAGCTTTTCTTGTTTGGATACAAATAAAGTATCGTTGGTGTTAACCTCACCATAAAATCCGCAAAGTCGAGTTTTTACTTAAATAAAAAATTTTAATAGGTCTTATAAAAAAATTTAAAAAAAAAATTTATAATAGGTTGTCGCAAATATCCTATAATCGGGTCAAAACGGATTACACGTAAGTCGAGGCCTGTGTTTTCGTTTCTCTCAATGAAGCGAGGACACCTCGCCACGTAGCCTAGAGAGACGAAACGACCCAATAGCCAACCTCCACGTGTCACGTCCCACGAGCGAGACAGCTAATTTCCGACAAGGCTAATGCCTAAATGGGTCCCGCCTTCCTTCTAAATGCCTCGTGGCGAACTCATCAAAGGCCGAAGCGATAAGAACGGAGGTATTATCCTCTGCTTCTCATATCCAAACTACACTCTGAATTACACACCGACAGATCAACCACCAAAACCAATCCAACGGCCACTGTAATATTAAAAAGCTTATTTTCTCAATTTTGGAAGAAACTATGTTTGTTATGGACTCTTTTATAAGCTGTCTCTCACTTGAAGATAAAAGTGACTTAGCGTGTTCCATATGGGGGAAAGAAGATAATGATCACTCAGCAAAGCTCCCATAAATAAAGCCACCAAATTTTTGGTTACCCAATTTTTATTTTTATTTTTATTTTTTTAAATTTTTAATAGATTTAGATTCTTTTTTTGGGTCTTTGCTAGTATTTGCTTAGTATCTAGCTCAATGAAGTATAATTTTCACACCAACCCCACTACAAAAATGGGTTTACATTTGCAACATGTGGTAATTTTCTTGAACTGTTTTTGAGTTTTCAGTATTTGTTTTAGTTTTTAGTTTTTTTGAAGTATTACAAACAACAGTGGCAATCTCTAAGTAGTAGTAACTCAAACTCAAAAGTTCGGTTGTAGTATAGTGTGTGTCTCTGTAGCTGTATGTGATCTGAATCTATTCCATTCCTTCTTATCTGGATAGCTTGAAACTCAGAGGTTTGTTTGTCTATCCCTTTGTTTTGATTCAGTTCTCACTTCTCAAAGCTTATCTTCAAAAAAAAAAAAAAAAAAAAAAATCATCTTTTTGTCTGTTTTCACTCACCAATTAAGTTGCTTCTTATATACTCCATTAATTGCTGCAGAATCTCTCTTTTCACACCATGTGAAAGTAGTAAAGGTCTCAAATTTTTTCACATTAGTGGTGCCGTGTTAGTGGTTGAAAACAGCTTTTGTGGCATTCTTTTGTTATTGGGTTGCTTTGTAAGAGTGTTGGAATATTTGTTTTAATGGGATTTTCTTTTATGTGGGCATAGTAAACAGAGTTTTGATTACCTAAGGCTGATTTGGAACTAGAATCAATGGTGTCAAAGTCTTATTCAAATCTATTGGAGCTTGCCTCGGGTGAGTCTCCAACCTTTGGCCTCATGAGCCGGAGAATTCCGCGTATTATGACGGTGGCCGGCTTGATATCTGACATAGATGATGACAAGTCTGAGAGTGTTTGCTCTGACCCGTCTTCATCGTCGGCTCTGAGAGACCGAATCATAATAGTGGCTAATCAGCTCCCTATAAGAGCTCAAAGGAAAACAGATGGTAGTAAGGGTTGGATTTTTAGTTGGGATGAGGATTCACTTTTGCTTCAACTGAGAGATGGTATAGGGGATCATGATATGGAGGTTATTTATGTGGGCTGTCTTAAGGAAGATATTCACCCAAATGAACAAGATGAGGTTTCCCAAATACTGCTTGAGACCTTTAAATGTGTCCCTACCTTTCTTCCACCGGATCTTTTTAGCCGGTACTATCATGGCTTTTGCAAGCAGCAATTGTGGCCTTTGTTTCATTACATGTTGCCTTTGTCGCCGGACCTTGGTGGTAGGTTTAACCGGTCATTGTGGCAAGCATATGTGTCGGTTAATAAGATATTTGCAGATAGGATTATGGAAGTGATCAACCCAGAGGATGATTTTGTGTGGGTACATGATTATCATCTGATGGTCTTGCCAACTTTCTTGAGGAAAAGGTTCAATAGAGTCAAACTTGGGTTCTTCCTCCATAGTCCATTCCCTTCATCAGAGATTTATAAGACACTGCCTATTAGGGAAGAGCTTCTTCGGGCTCTTCTGAATGCGGATTTGATTGGGTTCCATACTTTTGATTATGCTCGACATTTTTTATCCTGTTGTAGTCGGATGCTTGGTCTTACCTATGAATCCAAGAGGGGTTATATAGGCCTTGAGTATTATGGTCGGACTGTAAGCATCAAAATTCTTCCAGTTGGTATACATATGGGCCAGCTGCAGTCGGTGTTGAGCCTCCCAGAGACTGAAGAGAAGGTTTCCGAGCTTCTCAAGCAGTATTGTGATCAGGGTAGAACAATGTTACTTGGGGTGGATGACATGGACATATTTAAGGGTATAAGTTTGAAGCTTTTGGCAATGGAACAGCTTCTTATGCAGCATCCAGAATGGCGGGGCAAAGTAGTGTTGGTACAGATAGCCAATCCAGCGAGGGGCAGAGGGAAAGATGTGAAAGAAGTTCAGGCTGAGACTTCCTCAACCGTGAAGCGGATCAATGAAACTTTTGGAAAACCAGGGTATAACCCTGTTGTCTTGATCGATGAGCCACTTAAGTTTTATGAGAGAATTGCATACTATGTTGTTGCTGAGTGTTGTTTGGTCACAGCGGTGAGAGATGGGATGAATCTCATACCATATGAGTACATAATCAGTCGGCAAGGGAATAAGAAATTAGATGAAGTGTTGGGACTGAAACCATCAACCCCAAAGAAAAGCATGTTAGTTGTCTCTGAGTTCATTGGGTGCTCACCATCTTTGAGTGGAGCAATTCGAGTGAATCCCTGGAATATTGATGCGGTGGCAGATGCCATGGACTCTGCCCTCGAGATGGCTGAGCCTGAAAAGCAGCTCCGGCATGAGAAACATTATAGATATGTCAGTACCCATGACGTTGGGTATTGGGCTCGTAGTTTCCTTCAAGATTTGGAGAGGACGTGTCAGGATCATGTGCGGCGGAGGTGCTGGGGTATAGGATTTGGATTGAGTTTTAGAGTTGTGGCACTTGATCCAAGCTTCAGGAAGCTCTCAATGGAACACATAGTGTCTGCTTACAGAAGGACTAAAACAAGGGCAATCCTTCTAGACTATGATGGTACACTAATGCCTCAGGCTTCCATTGATAAGAGCCCAACCCCAAAGTCCATTGATATTATTAATAGTCTGTGTAGAGATAAGAACAACATGGTTTTCATTGTCAGTGCTAGAAGCCGAAAGACTCTTGGTGAATGGTTTTCTCCCTGTGAGAATCTGGGAATTGCAGCTGAGCATGGCTATTTCCTAAGGTAAGCTAGTTAAATTTTGAACATGATTCATGTTTTGAGTATGTTAGAAGAATATGTAATTGATTTTTGATTGATGATTGTGTTTCAGGCTGAAGCGAGATGTGGAGTGGGAAACATGTGTTCCAGTTGCCGACTGTAGTTGGAAGCAGATCGCTGAGCCAGTAATGAAGCTGTATACCGAAACAACTGATGGGTCCACCATTGAAGATAAAGAAACTTCACTTGTCTGGTCTTATGAGGATGCAGATCCAGATTTTGGGTCATGCCAAGCTAAGGAACTTCTTGATCATCTCGAAAGTGTGCTTGCTAATGAACCAGTTACAGTTAAGAGTGGACAGAACACTGTGGAGGTTAAGCCACAGGTATGAATCCTATATACCTTTATCAGTTCTATTCTTTTTTTTTTGTTTCTTTGCTTGATCCGTTAGTCAGTCCAAGGTCCATTATGAAAACTCTCTTTTGAATTCTTCATTTTGTATAAGCCAAATCTAATGTGAATATCATTTAAGGAGTGTAACTTGTACAAATTTGATCCAACTGAAAGTCTGAAACTCAGCCCAAGCCCAAATCCCAGTAGTTAAAAAAGTTGTTTACTGCCTTAATGGCATGAGCTGGAGTTGGTTTGTTTTAGTTGGGGATTGGTTTGAAGGAGAGAAAGGGAGTTTTACCTTTTTGGTGTACCTTGGGAACTTTTGCTTTCACAAATATCATTGTCACATCGCATTGTTTATCATCTTTTAGAGAATGAGGCCTGAATGGACATAATCCAGAAACAAATTTATATTAGAGAGGTATTAAACGAAAAAAAAAAAATAATAATAATAATAATAATTTAGAGATAATTTATATATAGCATCAAAATTTGAAAGTAAGGTTAGTCCCCTCCTGTTAGGAATGGTATTTATTGATATTATTGAGACTTTCTTACTGCTATTAATATAAGCACACAATCTATAAACTATCAGTGCTTGTTTATGTTGAGTATTGTGAAATTCACATATTTTTCTTGGGAGCCATATGTTTCTAGGACCTGAAATATTTTTATTCTGTATGGTGATTGTTTATTTTAGAACTGTAGAACTTGACTTGGTCCAAATAAGAATCTGCAAAACATGCGTTATATGCAGGGTGTTAGCAAGGGACTAGTGGCCAAGCGTCTGCTTTCTATCATGCAAGAGAAGGGACCGTCACCCGATTTTGTTCTGTGCATAGGAGATGACCGATCTGATGAAGACATGTTTGAGGTAATCACCAGTTCCATGGCAGGCCCATCCATTGCTCCCAGGGCAGAAGTGTTTGCATGTACTGTTGGTAAAAAACCCAGTAAGGCTAAGTACTATCTTGATGATACGGTGGAAATTGTTAGGTTGATTCAGGGTTTGGCTTCTGTTTCAGAACAAACTAATTCTGGGTAAGACTCAACATAGACAATGGACCTATCTTTGCATCTTGGGTTCGTATGTTCGTAATTGTAAAAATGTAGGCTGAGAGGTGTATTTCACGTTATCTTCTTTTGTTTTGTTGGTTTTCTTTAATGTTGTATATTATTGTAGTGTTACTAAGAAGAGCTGTGCCACCAAACACTTGTGTTTGTTCTCCATCTAGTGAAGCTGTACATATGTTTCTGTTGTGAAATATGAGCTCTCTCTCTTGTGCGTGCAATCGGTAATGCACTCTTATACTTGGAGAAACTACCACTTGACCATTGCATATGCTACATCACAGTATTGGAAGCCTGGGTTTATGAATTACTATTTGCTAAAAGTAGTTTTCATTCTTTTTAATGCTTTAATCTGAATTGTTGGTACTCTGTGATGTACACAGAAAACACTAAGAAATGCTATGCTGGTTCTACCTCGTCTAGTCCCCATTTCATTAGTTTATAGATACTTTTATTTTTGGGATGAATCAGTGGTAACTTCTATTCCGAACACAACGATGGATGAGTTATCATGACTATACAAACAAGTTACAAGTAACTTACAACCAAGATGGGACATCATCACACCTCAAGACAAATAACCAGACTCTGACTAGAGCAAACACAACAACCCGTTTTTCAAATAGAAAAAGCTCTTTTATGGTAACCCTGTCCCGAGGTAACAACAGACACCCTCCCAAAAGCAAATGGAAGCTAAAACACCTAGCTGGCTGAAATGTGGTTTATCCATTTTGATAGTTGTTGCAAATGAATGATGGGAACAATGGTTCAGATTCTATGCAAGCTCTGCACAATTACATTAGGATGACTCCTAGCAATGTTCAGAATGCAACAGCCTTTAGAATGAAAGGGGTGATACCCCAATTTCTGCGGAGAACTCGATTTAAAATGGTTTCATATGTGGTACTACTCTCTATATAGAAAAAGTATCTCTTGCGTCCGTTCTATAGCATTAAGCTATTTACAAATAGTAGTTATCACACTTTCCCTATTAGATGAGTAGTGCCCCAACCAATCAAATCTCTTCCCATTGGAAAGGGAGGTCGGCAACAAGGCAAAGCCCCAACTTGTTCACCAAAATCTTTTTCAAAAAGAGAACTTGAAGAAAAGATGGTTTTGCAGTGTCACCATTGAAACCCCATTTGACCCTTTTTTTTCCATGGTGGGAAGTTTATTTCTTATAATCATCCACCCAATGAAAATCATGCCTTGGAATAGTGAGGTTGAAGCAAAATTGCTTCCACCACTTCACCTCAGATTCCTAATTCCTCATTTTATTCAATGTACACATGAATTTACCGTACTTAGTAGTACCCGTCACTGGCGCTTATCCTCATTCTTAAGCTCAATTAGGAATTACTTTAAATGGATGGAGACAATCTACTCTTTTTTGTTTGATGAAGACAATCTACTCTAATCTTGCAGGTTTCCACGGCAACATTTTGTCCTTAGGTATGGAATCTACTCTTGCATCTATCTTCCTTGCTACATCGTACACAACTCTATGCCCATATTTAAAATAGAGAATTCTGTCCAGGTGTTAGTAACATGCCATAGGAATATATTCTTCCTATCCAACACTTCATACTTCAAGGCTTGATCTTGAAGTCCATTGGCCTATTTGATTTAAGCCATGGACAAAGCAATATTTTTGGGCTTTTTGAAAATGATCATTTTGGAAATAATGGTCTTTTAGCGAAAACAAACGTTTTCAACAAGGATTTTCAAGAAGACCTTTTATTACTGTCTTTTTTAAAATTTTGTAGACTAGGGGCTTCGTTTATGATTTGTTTTTTGGTGGTTTTCCTCAGAATGAAGTATTCCATTTTTTTTTTTCTCAAAAAAAAAGAAAAAAGAAAAGTATTCCATTTATTTTGGAAAAAGTTCATTTCAAAAGATAGAAATTCCATGAACATTTTGAAAGATGAAAAGTTCCACAATTACTAAGGATGTAATTTCCATGTATGTGGTTTGGAAAAGGTCAAAAGGGAAATCACTTTCAAAGGAAAATTCTAGGGTTTTGTAGAGAATTATTCTCGAGAGGAAAAACCCATGGGTTTTTGAGAAAGTATTTTTCAAATTATGTGGGTTTTTGAAAATTCATTTTCAAGAGAAGAGAAAAATTCCATAAGCTTTGGAAAATACTTTTAAGAGTAAAAATGTCAAGTAAAAATCTATGGATTTTTAGGAAGTAGTTTTTAAGAGGAAAAGTTTATTATTCTTTAGAAAGTTATGGAGGAAAATTCTATGGACTTTTGTAAAATAATTTTCAAGAAGTCCACGGGTTTTTGGAAAAGTATTTTTCAAACGAAAGTTCCACATATTTTTAGAAAGTTGTTTTATAGAGAAAAAATCCATGGGTTTTTGTAAATTCCTTGGAGTTTTAAGAAGGCATTTCAAAGAAATGAAAAATCTCATGAAGTTTTAGAAAATCATTTTTCATGAAAATAATGGGTTTCATGGATTTTTGGAAAGCAACTCACTCTTTAAAAGCATTTTTGGAAAACAAGTATTAAAAATGTGATTTAAACTCTGTTTGTTTCAAAGTAAAATATTTTCATCATTTTACGGAGTTTGTTTTGTTGTAAAATATTGGTCAATTGTAAAATGTTTTCAGTCAATTATAAAACTTAAGTAAACCTAAGGCCAAAAGATATAAAACGTTTTACCCAAAAACAACAGTAAAATGCTTTACCAAATTCTAAGAAGCCACAATTGCTCACCACTTGTTAAGGACATATTTTATGTAATTGACTAATCCTTTGATAAAATGCACTTTACTTGTAATTGGGTAGATCTAAGATGTGTTTAATACTTCAAGAAACATATTGTTCAAACTAAGTATTAAAGCCATGAAGATTGGACCAAGAAATAAGTAAAGAAGGGTTGTTCATTAAAGTTAGATAGATTCCCGACAACTCTCGATAGATAGCTATTTATCAAGGTTTAATGAGTCACGACAGTTTTCGACAAATTCTATCTATCGAGGTCTCGACAAATTTTATCTATCGAGAATTACAAAATCAGAATTTTCAGATATGATTTTCTAACCATGCTGACATGTATGTGTAGGGTTTCTTTTTTCACAACCCTAAACATATATAAGATTTATTTTAAAGACCGTCACATAAGAGAATACAAGGAGAAAACATGCAAAAAGTGATTGATGCCTTGTTCTCTCTGAAAAAAGCTACTGCGTCTTTACGCTTTAGGGTTTTGTAACCAAGTGTTTCTTGATCTTCATTGTTGATAAAGTGAAGAATTTTGCAGCCAACATTCTTCTTCCTCAAGTTAGTGAGTGAGTCACGTACTGGGATTCGTGCAAAGAAATTAGTCACATACTAAGATCCGAGCATCAAAAGGGTGGCGTTCATATATTGAAGAGTTTAGAGATTCTGAAGTGATAGAAGGTTTCTACTGTAAGTTCATCTACGGAGATTATAGAGTCTAGGGACAAAGGTTTTGTACTAGACTTGAAACTTCTTTTTACTATAGTAAATTGTTTTTTGGGAAGGTTTTCTCTAGGTTTTTTTTTACTGTGAAACGAGTTTGTTTCATTCGTTTTACTAGGTCATCATATCTTATCTTATTTATTTTTTCGTTGCATGCTATTGACATGATATTAATATTTATTTGTTTTACCAAGTTTTATAAATAATAAATCTAATTAACAACTTAGGTTTAAAACTTATTAATTCTATCAATCGGGGTCTAAATTTTCCAACAAGTGGTATTAGAGCGGGTATACTCTGATTGGATTAATTTCTTGAGTGTGATCCTTCACCCCCGTTGTCATGGATCGTGAAAAATCTCTTTTGATTCCTCATTTATTTGATGTCACTAATTATGCGTACTGGAAAATTCGTATGAAAAGATTTTTTACAGGCTTTAGGTGAACAAGTTTGTTAAGCTATTGAAGTTGGCTGGATTAAGCCAAAGAAAGCGCTGGTAGATTGGGATGAAGCAACAATCATAAAGGCAAATTTCAATAATAGGGCCTTGAATGCTTTGTTTGGTGGGGTGACCAATGAGGAATTCAAGAAAATATTATCCACGGAAGTTACTAAGGAAGCATGAACCATTCTTGAGACCACTTATGAAGGTACCAAGGCAATAAAGACTATAAAACTTCAAAAACTCACTAGTAGTTTTGAAGAAATAAGGTTGGAGGAGGATGAGACCTTTGATGAGTTCTATGCTAAACTCAAGGATATTGTGAATTTTGCCTTTAACCTTGAAGAGTCTATAGTAGAATCCAAAATTGTTAGGAAAATCCTTAGGTCCTTACCTGAAAGATTTCATTCCAAGATCACTGCCATTGAAGAAGTAAAGGACATTAATCAACTGCCTTTAACTGAACTTGTAGGGAACCTTCAAACCTATGAGATGAGATTAGGCGGATAAGGTGAAAAGAGTAAAAACTTGGCTCTTAAAGGTATAAAAGAAGAGATTAAGGACTCTGAAGATGAAAATGAAGATGAAGATGATAATGATGATGAGGATAAGGATTTAACCTTCATAACTGATGAGATTATCAAATTTCTTCAATTTAGGAAAAAGAATAAGGGCAAACCTTATAGGAAATCTAAATCCTTTAGGAAGGGTAAGAATGAGAAACCCCTCATCCAATGTCATAAGTGCGAATGTTTTGGTCATATAAGGATAGAGTGCCCAAACTATCTTATGAAGGAAAAGACCAAAAAGTAAAAAGATAAAGGGTTGGTTGTTACTTAGAGTGAAATTGAGAATGACTCTTCTGATGAGTATGTGGATTAATGTGGTCATGCCATGGCCTTTATTGCCACAACTGATATGGTGATTGTGGAGAGTGCCAGTGATAGTGAGGATTCTTCTGATGATGAAGCACTCAAGACGTTGACCCTTCAAGAAGCCTACATTAAGCTATGCATTGACTTTATAAAATCTGAAAAGACTATTTATCATTGTAGAAAAGATCTTAATGAGGTAAAAACTGAAAAATCTAATCTGTTAGTCAAACTAGATGAGACTATAAGGTTAGTTAAGACTCTTGTTGTAGAGAACACCTCAATAGAAGAGAAGGTCAAAAATCTCGAAGTTGGGCTTAGTCAAGCTAGAACTCAAATAGAGAGAATGTCTAGTGCAAAGTTTGACGAAGTATTGAGTACTCAAAAACTTAGTTCTGATAAGACTGGCTTAGGATATGCTGTTTCCTCTGGCTCCTTCTCTTCCACGGCTTCTAATTCAAGGACTGTCTTTATGCCCCAATCTGAGAAAAGTGATAAATGTATGAAATCCAAAACTAATTTGGCTAATTTTAAATCCTTTGTTAGACCTCATGTATGTCATCATTGTGGTGTTTTGGACACATTCGTCCTAATTGCTTTAAGTTGTATTATAAAAAAGCAAGTGTCAAAACGGTCACAAGTTTTCTCTCAAGGACCTACACTTTTGTTTAAAGAGTTATTAAAAGCCTTGAGCTTTCTAACTCAATTTCAAGAGAATCTTAATTCTTCTATATCCTTTAGTAGACATACTAGGACACGTGCCTTTTCATTTTCACGACCAAAGACTTGTGCTATGTGAGTGAAAAAGGAGCCTAAGACTTAATTATCTTTTTTGTTGGTCCTTTACTTTAATTCTTTCTATCTAAAGTAGGACTCTCTTTACTTGATTTCTTATTTTCTTTTGGAATCATGCTTTCATATTTTCATGCATTTGCATCTTTCTTTCATGCTTTCATGATTGTTTGTCTGTTTTTATTTGGTTGTTTAGTTTTTATTTTGTTTTGTTTTTATTTATTTATTTTTAAAAAGAGAATAATCAGAAAAATACAAAAACAATGTGTGTTTGTGTACATTGATACTTGTGTACTTTGAATGGCCAATGGAACAAAGTTTTCTATATTTTGTATCTCTTGTAGCTTAGATAAGCATCTCTATGCATAACTAAGCAAATGAGTTTTGTGACTCTTTGTTTGTGATGAGTAAGATTAAGTTATCTCTTTTACTTAACACTCGTATCACTTTTTTTAATGGGAAAGACTAGAAAATCCTAAGAGAAAGGCATAAATAACTATCTTATTACACTTGGTTGCCAATCATGAAATGACATTGGTATGCTTCAGCATAGCAAAAGTGCAATGTCAAAAAGTTTAACATAATTGGGTATTTCTTTTCTCTCTTTTATATGTCCATGTATGATATGCTTAATAAAAGAAACATATGTAAAGAAAAATTAAAGCAAAAGAAACAAAATGCTTTAAAACATGATTGGAAGCGTATATTCTAGGAGATGTAGGAGTTATAGGATGTACCTTAAAGGTGATAGTCCCCATCAAGCAGTTATAATCATGTGTGAGTTAAATTGATTTACTCATATCTCAAATCGTCATAACATAGAGACACTTATGCAGTTTTGCGATGTTTTTCACACACTACACGCAATATTCTTTACTACGCTTGATACATGTGCAGGTACAATGTGATTTGGCCATCACAAGGTTTGCAGGTGTTAGTGTATGCTTACTAAACTATCTTGACTTGTTTTCGAAATATAAAATTAGTTAGATGTGTTTAGAGTGTGTGTGTGTGTGTGTTTTTATCTAAATTCTTGACATTCTTGATTGAGAGATGTTTTAAGAGATTAAAATATTGTTTAGATCCTTGGTTGAGTTGCATGTTTGATTGCATTCATATTTGTGTTTTTCTCTTCTTGAAAAACTATTTTTAAAGCAATCCCGACAACGGCTTTTTATGATAGCTTCTCTACAGCTTTTCGATCCATCGAGAAAGTTTCTGTCTACTAGATATATGTTCGATCCATCGAGGTTGGCTTATGCTCGATAACTGCTCGATACCTCTTGATCTATCGAGATCCTCTTGCATGCATTGTTTTTCATATGTTTTGCATATTTCTTTGATCTTGTCATCCATAGCATCTTGTTTCATTACATTCATGCATTTATACGAATTTATTTTGCCCCCTTGATCATCTTTATGTTTTTCAGGTGAAACTTTATAGTTTTTTGTACCCTTTGTCAATCATGTCAAAAAGTGAGAGAATTTGTGGTTTCTATTTTAAAGATTTTACAAGTTAGGGGGAGAAATACATGCCTTTGTAAGGGGAAGTGTTTACCTCCTTATTCTTGTAGAAGCTTTTTTTAGCTTCTTCTTCTTGTACACCGGTCTTGTGACTATTGTTACATACATTGTGCTTCTTCTTGTTATATATATATATATATATATATATATATATGATATATGTCTTCTTCATCTATCTCTACATGTGTTGTTTCTTTTTTCTCTTTATACACATGTTTCTTATTGTATGCAATCTTTTATTTTTATTTTACACTTAGATGTCGTGATGAGTTTTGTTTAAAGTGTTTCAGAAATACAAGTTGTCAAAGTCTCTCTTGCCATGAACTCTCTTCTTGCAAAGTTTTTCAAGAGTTTGTGTTAGGATAGATTTTATTGTATTTAATAATTGATTACGAGTTGAGTGATTTATGACTTCTCTCATATGTTCATTTGTTTGTTGTGGTTTTGTCACGGATTGGGGGAGATTGTTAAGGACATATTTTATATAATTGGCTAATTTTTTGACAAAATGCACTTGTAATTGGGTAGATCTAGGATGTGCTTAATACTTCAAGAATCATGCTGTTCAAGCCATCTATTAAAGTCATGAAGATTGGATCAAGAAACAAGTGAAGAAGGGTTGTTCATTAAAATTGGACAGATACTCGACAGCTCTCGACAGATAGCTATCTATTGAGGTTTAATGAGCCTCAATAGCTCTCGACAAATTCTATCTATCGAGGTCGCGACAGATTCTATCTATATAGAATTATGAAATTAGAATTTTCAGATCTGATTTTCGGCCCATGCTAACATATATGTGTAGGGTTTTTTTTTTTTCTCATGACTCTAAATATATATAAGGCTTATTTTAAAGTCTGTCACCTAAGAGAATACAAGTAGAAAATATGCAAAAAGTGACCGATGTCTTATTCTCTCTGAAAGAAGCTAGTATGTCTTTGCGCCTTAGGGTTTTATAACCAAGTGCTTCTTGATCTTCATTGTTGATGAAGTGAAGAAGTTTGCAGCCAACATTCTTCTTCCTCAAGTTGTTGTGTGAGTCACATACTGAGATTCGTGCAAAGGAGTTAGTCACGTATTAGGATCTGTGCATCAAAAGAGCAGCATTCATAAATTGAAGAGTTTAGAGGTTCTGAAGCGGTAGAAGGTTTCTACTGTAAGTTCACCTACGGGGATTGTAGAATCTAGGGACAAAAGTTTTGTACTAGATCTGAAATTTCTCTTTACTATAGTGAATTGCTTTTCTAGAAGGTTTCCCCCTAGGTTTTTTTACTGTAAAACTAGTTTGTTTCATTGGTTTTCCTAGGTCATCATATCTTGTCATATTTATTTTTCCGCTGCATGATATTGACATGATATTGATGTTTATTTATTTTACCATGTTTTATATATAATAAATTTAATTAACAACTTAAATTTAAAACTTGTTAATTTTATCAAACAGGGTCTAAATTTCCCAACACCATTACTCCGATCTCACCATTGTCGCTCCCTCTTGGTTCAATTTTTGTCAACATCAATGATTGCATTGCTCTGGTACTTTGATCTTTCCAATCTTGTGAGTTGAAAGCTTCCTTTTCTCCCCATTTCTCTTATTTTGTTTCTTTGTTTTTGCTTCTCGATCTAAATTTTTGGTCGGTGGCTCATAGCGACACAGGTTTCAATGGTGTTAGAGGTGGTATTTTGGGGGTGCTGGTGGTTTAATGAGCTTGACTATGGTGTTGGATTTGCTATGTTTTTGAGATTTTTGTTTGTAGATTTGATAACTTTTCCCTTACATATTTGCATTTTGAACGAATTTGAGTTTAGGTTTGATTCATGGTTGTGTTTTTTATTAAAGGAATTTGAGCATTTGAGTTTAGATTGTTTCTAATTAAAAGAATATATATATATATATATATATTTATAGAAATTATTTTACAAGGAACCAAACACAGGAAATTGATTTTCATATTTTCATGTATACAACTAAATATAGTTATATATTTTTACGATGAAATGTTTGTCAAAAAATATTTTTATTGTAAATTATTTTGGATTTGAAAATATTTTATTTCAAACAACTAGAGTGTTAGTTTAGTAAAAATTAATTTTATTTTGGGAAACAAAACTTATTTTGAAAACAAGTTGAAAATCATTTTTGGAAGTGCTTATGGATCAAGCCTCATTGGTAAATGGTTGTAGGCATTTACATTGATAAATAGTGTTAGGACATATTTTATGTAATTGACTAATCTTTTGACAAAACATACTTTACTTGTAATTGGATAGATCTAGGATGGGTTTAGTACTTCAAGAAACAAGTGTTCAAGTTGAGTATTGAAGCTATGAAAGTCTAACCAAGAAACAAGTGAAGGTAGTGTTGTTTATTAAAGCTCGACAGAATCCTTTCTATCGAGAATTAATGTTGAAGCTTGACAAAATCTCGACATAAACTGTATCTGTCAAGAATTACAAAATCAAACTTTTTAGATTTGATCACACACATATGCTTGTCTAGGGTTTCTTTTCTCACCACCCTAGACATTTATAAGACTTATTTTAAAGGCCGCTGCATTATGCACAACATATGCAAAAGGGATGCAAACAGAATACAAGTATATTGTGACCTAGTTCATCATTCTCTTTATAAAAGCTACTGCATTTTTAAGCTAAGGGTTTTGTGACCAAGGAGCTTCCTGATCTTCATTGTTGATGAACTGATGAACTTTGCAGCCAACAATCTTCTTCCAAGTTGGTGAGTGAGTCACATACTAGGATTCGTGCAAAGGAATTAGTCACGTTTTGGGATCAGTACATTATTGGTTAGTCATGTACTAGGATTCGTGCATTGAATGGAGAGATTGCCGCTACAATACAAGTCCAATTAGGTATTGAGGTAAGGGTTCAATTGTAGGTATTCCTTATACTTGTAACCGCTTGTGATTGATAATAGTGGAATCCCGAGAGTAGTGACCTTAAATGCACCAGGTGAGGTTTTGCCCCGGTGGTTTTTTCATTCATAAACAAATAACTTGTGTCAAATTTGTTTTCCATTGCATTTCGTTATTTGGTGATTTGTTTGTGCTACCATGCTATTGCATGTAATTTGACTAATTAATTAACTTGGGTAATTAATTAATTTGCAAGGGGTTAATTCATTTTAACCTAACAAGTGCTATCAGAGCAGACACAATCTGATTAGGTTTTAATCTTTGCTGTGTGATCTATTGACCTCTGTTTGTCATGGATAGAGGACAGTCTCTTATTATACCTCCTTTATTTGATGACACTAACTATGCATACTGGAAAGTACGCATGAGAACTTTCTTACAGTTTTTAGATAAGAAAGTGTGGCAAGCTGTGAAAATGGCTGGACTAAGCCAAAAGAATCACCGGCTAATTGAGATGATGCAAAGATCAAAGCAGTAAACTTCAACAGCAGAGCATTGAAAGCCATATTCAGTGCAGTCACGGACGAGGAGTTTAAGAAAATATCCTCGACCAAAACTGCAAAGGAAGCATGGATCATCCTCCAAACAACCTATGAAGGTACCAAGGCTGATAAGGATTCAAAGTTCCAAAGGCTCATAACTAGCTTTGAAGATATAAAGATGGAGGATGATGAATCATTTGATAAGTTCTATGAAAAACTCAAGGACATAGTTAACTCGACCTTTAATCTTGGGGAAACCATTCTTGAACCCAAGGTTATAAGAAAAGTGCTAAGGTCTCTGCCTAACAGATTTCATGCCAAGATAATTGCAATTGAAGAATCAAAGGAGATTGACACTATTCCTTTGACAGAGCTGATTGGCAACCTGCAAACCTATGAATTATGTTTAACTAGACTTGGGAAAGGAGCCAGAAGTAAAAGCATGGCACTGAAGGCCAAAAGCATTGAGACTGATGAGTCTTCAGATGATGAAGATTCAAAGATGAAGTCATACATCATTAGGCAGTTCAAAAAGTTCATGAAGAATGCTAATGTGAAAGGTTTTAACAAGGATTGTAAGCAATCAATTTCCTCTTAATTCAAAAGTCAAGACAGAGGGGAGAAGGATGCTAGAAATGGCGGTCAATATACTATTCCCTTCGAACCAAAGTGCTTCGGATGTCAAGGTCTTGGACACATGAAACAAGAATGTCCAACATATGTCAAGTCGATTGGGAAAAGCAAGAGAATATTAAAGAAATTTGGTCTATTTTAATCAGTGGGTTCTATTAGAAAGCTAGAGAATATTGAAGCTTTTTGTGGACTTTGTTGAATCCATGGGTTCTATTTTAATCCGTGGGTAATCTTGACTCTGTCTTAATGGGTAATCTTGTTTTATGGATGCTTAATCTATTATGATGATTTTGTCATGGTTTTTTTGATAGTTTTGTATAGGCTTTAATTCAGTTCTTTTTTTTTTTTTTTGGATTGGGCCGCGATTTGGGTTGTGGATTAGGCCCAAAATTGACTTGCTTGGACTGGCTTGCGAGGTTCGACAGAGTGGGTTGGGGCCCTGCAAAAAAACCCATTTATTACACGGGATGAGTTCAGGTAATGGGGCAGGCCCGCGGGAGGGTTCGAGTACAAAATACTTTACAAAAAAATTTACAAATTGTTGTTGTGGTATTAATGATGAGTCTAGATGAAAACCAATCAGAGATTGATCACATTAACATTTAGTAGAAATGTTGTAAAAGAGTTTGTGACTTAGCATTACTCATGAGCCATATGGCTGAACCTGCCACTTTGTTCCAATTTCAGCTTTTCTTAGCTCAAACTGTGGTCCGATTTTCCCAGTTTAGGGATTACAAATTTGCACACTTGGTAAGAGGCCTTCCCAAACTCTATTTTGCACATTCTTGTACCGTTGGAAAGCTTGTGTAACAGAGATCTTAAAGTTACCAGCTTTTGTGTCATTTGGGGGTGTGGATAGAGAGTTATTTAATTGAGAAATGGGATGGTTCAATGGGAAATTTCCAAATTTGATTTCTTGTCATCATTGCGAAAGACGTTTGTTTTTCTTAAATTATCAACTTTTTGGATTACCAGTGTATGGTTGTGGCAAATTTGCATATAAAGTGGAGCCCTTAAGTTGATTCTTACCCAATTTTCGTGGATTTTGCATAATTATTTCTAATTTTGGTAACTTATTGTTTTGACTTTAGTTTGGCTCAAAAGAACTATCGTTGGAAATTTCATGACACCTATTTTATAAAGATTATAATTTTTGAAATTTTGGCTTCAGATTTGGCAGCTGTTAGCACAAGAACAAGGAATCAAACTCAAGCTTTTGTCCAAAATCCCACTTTTGTATCGTTGTGAGTTCTCATTGCTCATGTGAAATATTTTTTTCTTTGATCCTACCAAATCGGAGCTTGTCACAAGACCTTTCTAATGTTATCCCATTTGAATAAATCTGACATCATTTGATTCTGATTTGAATGTGATCAAACTTTATCTAGGATGTATGGAAACTTTATTTGGGGTGCTATACCCGTTTTGTATCTGTCACTACAAGAAAAACGGGCTATTGCGGCGGGCCAAAAGCGCCGCTAAAGCCCAAAAAAGCGCCGCTAAAGGTACATATGACCAATAGCGGCGGGTGCTATTGCGGCGGGTGGTCCCGTCAGTGTTCCAATGCCACTGTAGGTATATTGCGGCGGTCACTAAAAACGCCGCTATATATGTACCTTTTAGCGGCGAGTGAAGGTTTATTACGGCGGGCAAAAAACTGCCACCATACGAGTTTAGAATTCATGTCAATTGGCTTTTAGCAAGGGTCATGTCTGCCACTATTGGTGTCTACCTTTAGCAGCGGGCAGACGGCGCCGCTATAGGCAATCATTCAAAATGGACTAATTGCACTTTTCGCGGCGGGTAGAAATGCCGCTATATGTGTGGACCTATAGCGGCGGGCGATAAGCGCCGCTATAGGGATTCATTTAAAACATAAAATATGCACCTTTAGCGGTGCTTTTTGACCGCCGCTATAGGTCTTTTTTTTTTTTTTTTTTCTCCTGGTGAGTTTTAAAACCACTATTTGCTGATAAATAAATAGTTCATAGACGTCTACAAAAAAAAACTAGCCTTTGTGAAGTGCAAATTGATGGTAAATATAAATATAAAACATGTGGAAATTTGAGTAAGATCCCCTTCACCCCCAATCCCTCCAAAAGGCTATTAAAGAGCATTAATAGTATGTCAACAATAAGAAGTTAGAAAGGCCATACATGATCCAATGACAACAAAGACAAAGAAACCAAGAACGATAGGCCCAACTGGGTAGTCATATCCTTTCTTTGAAGTGGTTTCAAGCACTAATCCCCTCTTTGTGATGTTCTTCTGAAACTTTGCCACTTTCCTCTCAGAAAGGCGCTTTGAAGTAGTCTGTCAAATCCATAAAACAACCAATACATGTTTCCATAAAAACTATGAACTACTGAAATTAACAAACATCTAAACTCCTGTTAATTTTCTGCTTATACCAAAATGAAAATTACCTCCAAAAAAGAAAAACAAATAACATTAAACAAAGAAACAATCATTTGGCATTCAACCAAACAGCCAAACCTTACTACCAAAAATTTGAGGTCAACACTGAATCCTCTGCAGACTAATCAGGGCTAGTCACAGTATTCTATTTGGCATTCAACCCATATACGAAAAATCATTGAAAGCACCAACTGTTGTTCCTAAGAACATAAAATAAATTTCATAATCTTCAAATTTTAAAAAGAGGACTTTCTCAGCACCAAAGACCAAACCACACTCTACAATAGCATAAGATAGTACTAGGATTCAATCACATATTTAAATTCAAGCATTCACATAGAAAGGGGCTAACTTGTTTCTTTCACTAATCCTATCCATCCATCCATCCAGGACCAAACCAACATAGAAAAATCACATAAGCACACTTTATTTTAACAAAATTACAAAGCATTTGATAGTGATTTCTACTTTTCCCAGAAAATGTAAAAGCTATACAAACCCAAATTTATACCTATAGCTGAACCTTTTGCAATAAAATTTCAGCACTAGAGCTCAAATGGGGTTAAAAAAAAAAAAGCAATAATAAGAGACAATTGAGCAGAAGTAGCAAAATTAACATGCAAAGGAGGCTTTTATTTAAGCGTGTTCATCCCAAAAATAAAATTTGTATGCAAAGCTATTTCCTTTTAAGCTCATTCATCCTAAAAATTAAAAACAAAAATTAGAAAAGAGAAAATAAAATTAACATGCAAGAAAAATGAAATTACAATATAAAATTGATTAAATAATATTTCAAAAAACTTTAGAACTGTTGCCTAGGCATCAAATTGTCTCGAGCCCTGCAAACAGCCAAACCCCAACACGACAACACACAATATCAAACACCAATGTCAATAAGAAATCAAAACAACCAAATAAGGCAAACCCATAATTCAAAATACTACAGTTATATCAAATTCAAATGAAAGACTCACAGTGTCTTCTCTCTGAATTTGGATTTTCTTTAAGGGAGAAGAGGAGGCCATTGATCGGACTTGGAAGTGAGAAGTGGAAGAGGGAGAGAGCTTCCATTTTCAGCTCTGTAAAACAAATATATAAATTTTTATTGCAAATACGAACCGCAAAAAAAAAAAAAAAAAAAAAAAAACAGATAAAATCAGAGAATAGAATGAAAACCTAGGGTTAGGAATTGGATACGAAGGAAAAAGACAAGTGAGACAAAATTATAGATAAATAACATTGACAAAATATACATATAAATTTTATTAGAATTGGTAACACGCTATTTTTATTTTATAATTGATGACATAATTTTGTCTCAATTTTATTTGTTTATTTGTTGAAAGTTGACAAAATTATTGTTGTACCTAAAAATATAAAAAAAAAATCCAAACTTATACAATATTTACAAGTTTAAGAATAAAATATAAAATGTTGGAATAAATAAAAAAGTAAATTATTAGGAATGAAAACTACAATGAACTTATGTAAAAACCACTCAATATTAGCTTGTCAAGTTGAGAAATAATATCTTTAGTGTTTTTATTTATAATTTCTTAGTGTTTTTATTTTGAAATGGGCAGCAAAAAATATTTAAGTCTAAAATTTTATAATTAAGGTTTCATGAGCGAATTGAATACATGTACAAACCAGCTAAATTCATATCATATTAGATTTAGGTAAAATACTTACTAAGCTAAAATATTCTTTTAAAAATCGAATCGGATTGACCAGTTCAACTGATAATTAGACCCTAAATTGGTCCGATAAAAAGGTCAAAATCAGTGGTTCAACAAGTAAAAACCATTACTAAAAAAGATAGTTTTGAGGTCATTCATATCTCAACACTCAACACTCAAATCTCATCACTCAAAATCATTAGCCAATTCCCATAACTCTAACTAAAAATTTCTCATAACTCTTCTTATTTTTGTGTTTGGCTCCCAATTCTCAGTGGTATTCAAAGAAAGACAACTTAGAGTCTTAGATAAATGATTATAGCCAATACATCCCCAAACCCACAGGATAAAAAATTGTCAACCACATCAATGAACTTGGTTAGTTTTCGATAGTAGTATAAATCATTGAGGCCTTTTCACCAAAGATTACTATGAAAGCCACATCACAGACAACTATTCCAAGAAAAAAAATTATAACCAAAAAAAAAAAAAACATAAATCCCATAGCTTTTGGAGCGGATCAGATAAAAAAAAAATCATAAATTCCACCATTTTAAAACACCCACCAGCTGATTTCAATCCCTACAACTAAAATATACCGCACAAAAAAGAAACTAAATTTAGTTCCAAATAGTCAATAAAAAAAAATAGTTGCATTCATAATATGTTTTCCTACTTTTTTCCAGCAACGAAACCGATCTTATTAATTTTTATAGTAAAAATTATATTAAAAAAAAAATAGATTCCTCACTTTGTTCTTCTCCATATTATTCACACCCTTCAGATAAGAAATTAAAATGAATGTTAAACTCCATACTCATAAAAGCATCAACATTTTCCATATTCTCTATACACTGCTACTAAGAGCAACCAAAACTACCAAGGAAAGGACTGAAGAAGTATTACCCACAAACTAGTCAGATTAGCCCTTTTACTAGCAATTACATATTTCCCTTCGCTGAAAAAACAACAAGAGTAGATAGATAAAAACAAAGTTGAAGCGCCACACACACACACACACACACACACACACACAAGAGAATGTAATGAAAAATGTACCAATTTTGGAAGCGCGAGTATCATAGCCAACACAGTTCAAACCGGCAGCGAATTTTCCCTAACATTGTCAAGAAAACAAGTCTTGTAAAAAAAACATGAATGGACATATCAAGAATCCGATTATAGCGTTTAGTGTGTCGTACCTTCACAGCCACCATTGCGGTTCTCCTTTCTTGATTCCTTCAAATTTTCAAGTGAGATTTGCAGCAACAACAAAAAAATTTAAATAAATAAATAAATAAAAATCGCTAAAGCCTAAAATTACTATAAAAGTTCACAATTCGCTAAAATGAAAAATGATTCATGAAATTAGGGTTTGTAAGAGAACTTACTAGGGTTTGGAACACGTGATAACGATGGCTTGGCGTGGGGTTGAGAGAGAGAGCAAAGTGAAGCATAGGAGACGAGAGAGCACAAAAAAACCCACAGTGTAGATTGCTGATTTTTTTTTTCTTTTTTCTTTTATGAGGAAAATCAGCTTATACTTAAGAGGCAAAGAGGCTAGGGAGAAAAGAAAAGACATATTTATATGACCTAGGGTTTTAAAATCTGAAATAAGAGTTTTAAAATTTTAACAAAATTATAAGCAGAGTCAAGTCTCGAACTAGAGACCATTTGGGCAAAATGCAAATTGCACACCATTAAACTAGTGATACAAGTATGCACTAAAGTTACATAAATAAATATATAATAAATATATTTCATTATATTATAATAAATCATATATATTTAAAATTATAAGGAAAGTCAAGTCTCGAACTAGAGACCATTTCGGCAAAATGCAAGCGTCTCGAACTAGAGACCATTTGGGCAAAATGCCAGCTGCACACCATTAAACTAGTGATACGAGCATGCACTAACGTTACATAAATAAATATATAATAAATATATTTCATTATATTATAATAAATTATATATAATTTATTACAATTTAAATAAATATAATTTAAAATGTACAATTATTATTATATAAATTATTATAATAAATATATATATTATATATTATTGTTATTATACTTTATATATTATAATAATTTTATAAATTTTTTTTTAATTTATATAAAATATAATAAACATATAACTTATAATAAATTATTATAACAAATAAATTAACATTTTTGACTCGCAATTACCATTTTGTCATGCATTTTGTAATTGTACATGAATCCAACACATCTATATATCTAAGTGAGTTAATGAGTGCAAAATATTATAAATCTAATATTAATGAGTTATGAAATAAAATAAAATAAAATAATCACATATACTCCATAAAAATTACCACACAACTTTCTAAAAAAAATACTACATAACAAAAATTATCACATGTTCTATCTTATTAAAAATTAAAAAAAAAATGATCATAGCTATTATATATTAAATTTATATAAGAATTTTAATATGTGACTAATTACATTTAATTTTCCCATAAAAAAATTACGTTTACTTTTAAAAAAAAATAATATAACTAATTGGATGGTCAGATTGAGAGAATATATATAGCCATAGAAGTACACAACACATGTCCATCACGTGCCATTCTTAGATTTGAAATCTAACCGTAGGATTTGAAGAGTGTACTAAAAGGTACATTCTGGTAAATTATGGTCACAATTAAACGGTTCGATTTAGAGAAAGGTGCGATCAAAGTTTAGTCAAAGTTGGTCAAATCCGGTCAAACTTAATAGATGGTCTCAATACCACTGGACTTGGTGAAATTCATATTTAAATCTTGATCATTCGGATTGAAGAGTATGGTGACATATTGATGCTGATGAAATTTGAGACTAATTGGATGGTTAGATTGAGAGAATACATATAGCCATATAGGTACACAATACATGTCCATTACATGTCATACTTATATTTGAAATCTAACCGTTGGATATAAAAAGTGTAACGAAAGGTTAATTTTGGTAAAGATTAGTCACAATCAAATTGTTGGATTTAAAGAAAGGCGACGGTCAATAACTTATTATTGAATGTTACACCAACTAATAATTATTATTAAATTCATATTTTGAAAATCCAACCGTTGGATTACATGTTCTATATGTTCTTAACATGCATGCCAATTTTCATGCCAATCGGGTGTAATTTATTATTTGATCTTTAAACTCATTTTTTATGCATTATTTTAAACTACAAAAACATAAATTTAAACAATTGATTGATGACATGACTATTAATCTTTGATCACCTTAAAATTTTGTAAGCATGAAAAATAGATGAAGATAATGTAATCTAACAATAGATTTATCAAAATTCACATCGAATTAAGAAATATAGAGTTGGGTTCAAGTTACACTTGATATAACTCTAAAAAATGTTACACCAACCAAAAACTTATTGTTGAATCCATATTTTGAAAATCCAACCATTGGATCACATTTTCTATATGTTTATAAGATGCATGCCAATCGGATGTAATTTACCATTTGATATTTAAACTCATCTTTTATGCGTTATTTTAAACTACAAAAACTTGAATTTAAACAATTGATTGATGACATGACTATTAATCTTTGATCACCTTGAAATTTTGTAAGCATGAAAAATATATGAAGATAATTTAATTTAATGGTAGATTTGTCAAAATTCACATTGAATTAAAAAAATATAAGGTTGCGTTCAAGTTACACTTGATGTAACTCTAAAATATGTTACACCAACCAATAACTTATTGTTGAATTCATATTTTGAAAATCTAACCGATGGATTACATTTTCTATATTTTCTTAACATGCATGCCAATTTTCATGCCAATCATATGCAATTTGCCATTTGATCTTAGAACTCATCTTTTATGTGTTACAATAAACTACAAAAACTTGAATTTAAACAATTGATTGATGACATGACTATTAATCTTTAATCACCTTGGAATTTTTTAATCATGAAAAATATATGAAGATAATGTAATCTAACGGTAGATTTGTCAAAATTTACATTAAATTAAGAAATATAAGGTTGGGTTCAAGTTACACTTGATGTAATTCTAAAAAATATTACACCAACCAATAACTTATTGTTGAATTCATATTTTGAAAATCCAACCGTTGGATCACAGTTTCTATATGTTCTTAACGTGCATGCTAATTTTCATTCCAATCAGATGTAATTTGCCATTTGATCTTTAAACTAGTCTTTTATGCGTTACTATAAACTACAAAAACTTGAATTTAAACAATTGATTGATGACATGGCTATTAATATTTGATCACCTTGAAATTTTTTAAGTATGAAAAATATATGAAAACAATGTAATCTAACGGTAGATTTGTCAAAATTCACATTGAATTAAAAAATATAAGGTTGGGTTCAAGTTACATTTGATGTAACTCTAAAATATGTTACACCAACTAATAACTTATTGTTGAATTCATATTTTGAAAATCCAACCGATGGATCACATTTTCTATATTTTCTTAACATGCATGCCAATTTTTATGCCAATCAGATGCAGTTTGCCATTTGATCTTTAAACTCGTCTTTTATGTGTTACTATAAACTACAAAACTTGAATTTAAACAATTGTTTAATGACATGGCTATTAATTTTTGATCACCTTGAAATTTTTTAAGCATGAAAAATATATGAAAATAATGTAATCTAACGATAGATTTGTCAAAATTCACTTTGAATTAAGAAATATAAGGTTGGGTTTAAGTTATACTTGATGTAACTTTAAAATATGTTACACCAACCAATAACTTATTGTTGAATTCATATTTTAAAAATCCAACCGATGAATCACACTTTCTATATTTTCTTAACATGCATGCCAATTTTCATGCCAATCAAATGTAATTTGTCATTTGATCTTTAAACTCATCTTTTATGTGTTACTATAAACTACAAAAACTTGAATTTAAATAATTGATTGATGACATGGCTATTAATCTTTGATCACCTTGAAATTTTTTAAGCATGAAAAATATATGAAAATAATGTAATCTAACGGTAAATTTGTCAAAATTCACATTGAATTAAGAAATATAAGGTTGGGTTCAAGTTATACTTGATGTAACTCTAAAATATGTTACACTAACCAATAACTTATTATTGAATTCATATTTTGAAAATCTAATCGATAGATCACATTTTCTATATTTTCTTAACATGCATGCCAATTTTCATGCCAATCAGATGCAATTTGCCATTTGATCTTTAAACACATCTTTTATGCATTACTTTAAACTACAAAAACTTGAATTTAAACAATTGATTGATGACATGGCTATTAATCTTTGATCACCTTGACATTTTTTAAGCATGAAAAATATATGAAAATAATATAATCTAACGATAGATTTCTCAAAATTCATATTGAATTAAGAAATATAGGGTTAGGTTCAAGTTATATCTGATGTAATTCTAAAAAATATTACACCAACTAATAACTTATTATTGAATTCATAATTTGAAAATTCAACCGTTGGATTACATGTTCTATATGTTCTTAATGTGCATGCTAATTTTCATGCCAATCGGGTGTAATTTACAATTTGATCTTTAAACTCATCTTTTATGCGTTATTGTAAACTACAAAAACTTAATTTTATACAAAAACCTTACCTATAGTGGCGGTCACAAAAACGCCGCAATAGATCTCATCTATAGCGGTGGGTCAAAAACGCGCCGCAATAGGCGACATATAGCGGCGGGTTGTGCACCCGCCGCATTAGGCCCGTCGCAATTTTAGGGTCTAATGACCTGCCGCTATATCTAAGCCTAAGGCCGCTATAGCAGGTCTATTACGGCGGGTCACTGGCTCGCCGCAATAGCTCTAATTTATTGCGGTGGGCCAAAAAAGCTCTGCAATAGGCAACTTATAGCGGCGTTTTTTGCACCCGCCGCAATAGGTCTGCCGCAATAGACCAGTTTTTTTGTAGTGTGTGCCGTACCCGTGTCGTAATGGTGTCTAACTTGCTCTATCATTTTATATTTTTTTTAAAATTGCTTGTGTCACTGTATCATACCCATACCCATACTTGTACTCGTGTCTGTATTCGTGCATCCTAGAACTTTACAACACTTTTACACAGTCATGGCAGCCACCCTCAGGTCTGATGTACAAGCTCAATTTCGATGCTGCTGTTTTTGTAAATAGGGAGGCACCACGTGTAGGAGCAGTGATTCGCAATGAGAAGGGGGAGGTGATGGCTGCATTATCGGCAAAAGGTTCTGCTGTAGATGACAATGAGGAGGCCGAGGTGTTGGTGTGTTAGAAAGTGTTGGAGTTTGCTGTGGATGATGGTTTCTCAGACCTGATCATAAAAGGTGACAATGTGACTATGATGCAGACTATCTCCTCAACACAACCTAATTTCTCTCAGCGGGGATTAATTTATGAGGACATTCGTTGCATTGCAGCAGGTCTTTGATATGTGTCTTTTAGCTGTGTTCATCGTAGTGCCAACTTAGTTGCCCATTCTTTAGTTTGTTATGTTAATCAAATAGATAATGGAACTATTTGAACTTTGAATAGAAGAATCGCCACCACCAGCCTTTGAAGCTTTGTATTTGGATTCTAGCTTTTTAAATTAATGAATGAAGTTTGTTTGGGTTTCAAAAAAAGGAAAGAAAAACTTTATGACACTTTCATTTATTTTTGGCGATATTGTTCTCCTTTTAACTATGACATTGGCCATCCTCCTTCCATTATATATATATATATATATATATATATATATATATATATATATATGACTTGAGTTCAAGTTACACCTGGTGTAACTCTAAGCAATGTTACACTATTTAATAACTTGTTATTGAATTAATATTTTGAAAATCCAACCGTTAAATTACATGTTCTATATGTTCATAACATGCATGCTAATTTTCATATCCATCGGAAACTGTTTACGATTTGATTCATAAACTTATCTTTTATGCATTATTTTACACTATAAAAATTTGAATTTTAACAATTGATTGATGACATGGCTATTAATTTTTGATCACCTTGAAATTTTGCAAGCATGAAGAATTTATGAAGATAATGTAATCTAACGGTGGATTTGTTAGTATTCTCATCTAATTAAAAAATATTGATTGGTGTAACATTGCTTAGAGTTACACCAGGTGTAACTTGAACTCAATCCTATATATATGTGTGTGTGTGTGTGTGTGTGTTTTTCTCAAAAAAAAAAAAAAAAAAAAAAAAAAAAACTATGATATTGGCCAATGAGAAATCAGTTTATAAAGGACTTTAATTATCTTTCATATGAGCTCAAGTTTGACTCAATTAAATGGCTGGGTTTTTGTTCAACCACGGTCATATTTGGTCAAACTTGTTGAAAGTGTTTTGAAGATGCATTTGCGTGTGATAAGATGGATATTGGTGCCTGACTGAATTTTTGAGTTCTCTTTGACAGCCGCTCATGCTTGGTCAAAGAAGGTAATTGTGAAACTTTTGCCTATATACAGGATACTGAAAGTCTTTGAATGAAAATTTTGCTATAATATATGATATATAGAAATGGACTAAACTAAAACTGGATATATTTCGGAAATTAGTTGTACAATTTCACTATACTTTAGACCCAGCCAGTTGGGGTATACATTGGACCAACTACTTTTCTCTAAGACTACCTATCAACCTATATGTGGTTCTGGGCCACGGCACAAATAGAACATGACCACAGTAATAACAATTGTTTAGTATATTAAATTTGACAAAATGTGTACATGATTTCAAGTCTAATGAAATTTATTATTATTATTATTATTGCAAAATATAAGTAATTAAAAAAAAAAAAATCTGGGTGTTGAGAGGGTTAGTGATTTGGGAAAAGAGTTTAAATAAAGGGAAAGTTAGCAGGTGATCTAAGATATTGTTTTAAGAGCTATTTAAAAAAAAAAAAATTATGTTTCTCATGAAAGTATTATTAAAATATTTTTAAAATAATTTATTAACAAATACTTTTAAGAAACTCGTTAACCAGACTCTTTAAATAAATAAATAAAAAAAGAAAAAAATTACTTATGAGAAGGACATCAACAAGGCTAGGATGGGGTCATTGATACGAGGCGGAGGTTGTGTGGTTTGATGGGGACAACGCTTTACGATGTTAATGAAGGAGGGGATGTCGGGAGAAGGGAGATGGAGGGAAGAATACTAAAGACTAAAGAGGGAGGGGGTTCATAATTCATATGTAGGGGGGGGGGGGGGGGTGGGGGAGAGAGCACTTTCTTTTTTTTTTTTTTAAATATTTGTTGTGGTTGAAAGTTGAAGCTGCATCCTTTGGGCCAAGTTTTTGTGTGTGTATTTGTTTATTTATTTAATTTTTTAAGATTAGCCAACTGCCACAATATGTATTTTACGTGATCTATTTAAATGGTCAGTCATCTAAAAATTTACCGTAATAAACACTATTGCTACAGTTTTCTCAACCTAGATAATAGAAAACGTTTAAAAAGTGTTCTTTTTGTTTTTGTTTTTGTTTTTGTAGTGAATGGTTTACTACTTTACTCTAACCAAATAAGAACACTCTCAAGAAACCCAAATCCCAATACACCCTAACTCTCTTTCACCCACAAGACAAGAAAACACTATTCTTCTTCTTATGCGGCTGCTGCTAGGTTTTTAGGAATTACTCTCTATTGTCTTACAACACAAACCTAATATATATATATATATATATATATATATCATAGGTTGGCTGTACTAGGAATTATATTCCTAGTTGTATTCGGTCATACTTAACTGACATACAAATAGTGGGCTTGGGCTTTAGTGGCAATTCAAGCCACCCACGTCAACAAATCTCCACCTTGGCTTCAATTGTTCAAGCAACACGAGAAAAATCCTCCATCGCCTCCACCTTAGCCCTTAAGGGCTCACAAGCTACAAACACCAATCAAGTTCAAGCAATGCTTGAACTTGTCTGTTGGAACTGGCTTTGTTAACATATCAGAGGCATTCTCACTAGTGAGAATCTTCGACAAAGAGATATCACCAGATAAAACTCATTCTCTGATCTTGTGATACCGCATAGCAATATGCTTTGTTCTTGCACGATATACCTGATTCTTCGCCAAATGAATTGCACTCTGACTATCACAATGTAGCATCATGCTATCTTGCTTGAAACCAAGCTCATTAACCAGACCACTAAGCCAAACGGTTTCTTTTCCTGCCTTTGTCATCGCCATATATTCTACTTCTATAGTGGATAAAGGAACTACATCTTGTAGTGTAGAATTCCAGCAAATTGGGCCACCAGCAAACCTAAAGACATATCCTGTCATGGACTTTCTAGAATTAAGGTCCCCTGCATAGTCGGAATCCACATAACTCATAGCTTCTGCACTAGCTCTCTGATCAAATAGGATACCAAAATCACGAGTGCTTGCAAGGTATCTAAAGATCCATTTTATTGCATTCCAATTCTCTTTGCCTAGATTCGCCATATACCTATTGACCATATTGACTGCATGAGAAATATTAGGCCTAGTGCACACCATCAAATACATGAGACACCCAACCGCATTCGCATATGGCACTTTAGACATATACTCTGACTCCTCATCTAAAGGACACAATTGTGAGGACAATTTAAAATAAGCAGAAAGCGATGTACTAACAGGTTTTGCATCAAGCATACTACACCTCTCTAACACCTTCTTAAGATATCCCTTCTGAGATAACCATAATTTACTAGCCCCTCTATCTCGGTGAATTTCTATCCCAAGGATCTTCTTGGCAACTCCAAGATCCTTCGTGTCAAATTCACTACTCAACAAAGACTTCAACTTCACAATTTCTTACTTACTCTTTGCAGCTACTAACATATCATCAACATATAGAGCAAGAAATATATAAGAGCCATCAACAAGTACTCTAAAATAAACACAACAGTGATACTCACAGCGCATGTACCCATGTGTGACCATGAATGAATTAAACCGTTTTGTACCACTGCCTGGGAGACTACTTCAAGCTATATAATAATCTCTTCAACAAACAAACATAATCTTCCTTGCTAGGTTCTTTGAAGCCTTTGGGCTGTTGCATGTAAATCTCTTCTTTTAAATCTCCATGGAGGAATGCGGTCTTCATATCTAGTTGCTCTAACTCCATGTCATGCATTGTCACAAATCCTAGGATTACTCGAATTGAGGTGTGCTTCACAACTGGTGAAAAAAGTCTCATTATAATCAATTCCTTCTCTCTGTGAGTAACCCTTAGCCACTACTTGTGCCTTGAATTTTTCACCTTCCTTTTTTGACAATGCTTCTTTCTTGTGGAATATCCACTTGCAACTAATAACCTTCTTTCCCTTGGACAATTTCACTAATTCCCAAATCTTATTCTTTTGTAGTGACTTCATCTCTTCTAACATTGCTACAAGCAATTTATCATTATCTTTCCTAATTGTAGCCTCCTTGAAAGTGAATGGATCTCCACTGCTAGTTACGAGAGCAAAACTAACCATGTCTTCAAAGCCATATATCTGTGGTGCTTTGTACCTTTGGCAATTGAATAAGGCTCTTCTTGTTGCTGTTGTGGATCAATCTCAACATCACCCTTATTACTGGGTGAACTATTCTCGTCAAACTCCACCTTAATAGTTAATTTCTCCTATGGACTATCATCACATGTCTCTGCTTCATTTTGTTTCAACATAAAGGCTTCATCAAATATGACATCTCTACTAGTCACTGTTTTCTTTGAGATTGGATGCCAAAGCCTATAGCCTTTAACACCTTTTTCAAAACCGAGAAATACGCATTTTCTTAACTTCGAATCCAATTTAGAACGCTCTTCACTCTATACATGCACATAAGCTGGACAACCAAAGATTTTTAGACTTGAATAATCAACTGGTCTACCCGACCAAATCTCTTCTGGAATCTTGAAATCAATGGCTGATGATGGAGATCTATTAACAATGAAGCTTGCTGTGTTAACTGTCTCCGTCCAAAACACCTTAGGCAACCCTGCATTCAATCTGATGCATCTGGCTCTTTCTGTTAAGGTTTTGTTCATTCTCTTTACAACCCCATTTTGCTGTGGAGTTCCTTTAACTGTGAAGTAATGAGTAATGTCTTCTAATTTACAAAATCTTATGAATTCTTTATCTTTATACTCTAGTCCATTATCTGTTCTAAGGTATTTTATTTTCTTGCCAGTCTGATTCTCAACCTATGCCTTCCACTTTTTAAATATGCCAAACACATCAGACTTATGCTTCATAAAAAAAATTCATATCTTTCTAGAGTAATCATCAATGAAACTAATGAAATACTGAGCACCGCTATGAGAAGAAACTGATACTGACCCCAAACATCTAAATAAATGTAGTCAAGAACATCGTTACTTGTATGAGAGCCTGTCTTGAAACTGACTCTATGTTGCTTCTCATACACACAATACTTGTAGAAGTCTAGCTTGCATGTCTTCACCCCCTTCAATAAATTTCTTTTGTGCAACTCTAACATTCCACGTTTACCAATATGGCCAAGTCTCATATGCCATAATTTTGTGTCATCAGTGCTGGACTCCACTGGAGTGGTGACTGCAACTCTTCCTACAATTACGTTCCCAATCAATTTGTAAAGCATGCTTACTTTCTGTCCAATCTGACAGGCCACAAACGCGTTGACTCCTTATGATAAATTAGATTAATTAATTACCCTAGTTATTAATTAATCAAATTAACATGCAATATCACGTGGTAGCACAAACAAATCACCAAAACAAGTTATGTAGCGGAAAATAAATGACACGGTGATTTGTTTACGAATGGGGAAAACCTTATGGCAAAAACCCCACCGGGTGATTTAAGGTCACCACTCCCGAAACTCCACTATTATCACAACAAGCGATTACAAGCAAGGAATCCCAAGTACCTTACCAACCTACAGTTGAACTCTTACCCCAATACCCAATTGGACTTGCTCTGTAGTGGCAGTTTATCCTTTCAATGCACGGCTCCCAAGTACGTGACTAACCAGATGCGCGGATCCCAGCACGTGACTTTAAACACCAACTGAAGAGAGAGAGTTGTTGGCTGCAAAGTTCTTCAAATCATCAGAGATGAACTAGGGCACGAACTTTGTCTTTCAGATAAAAAATTGCATGAACAAGAAGTTCTCAATGCTTGTGCAACTTGCATCATCTTTTACGGCCCTTAAAACAATCCTTTTATATGTCTAGGGTTAGGAGAAAAGAAGTTCCAAAGACACATTCACGGATTGGACTTGAAACAGAACTGAAAATCTGTTTTCTTTAATTCTCGACAGATAGAGGTGTCGAGGATCTGTTGAGAAGCTGTCGAGGCTCGGGGCAAAACAGCTTCTTAAAGCTCGATAGATGCATGTGTCGAGGTAGGTGTTGAGCTTTAGTAACTTGCACTTCCTTGGTTTGTTTCTTGGACAGACTTTGATGACTTCAACATTGAATCTTGAAACACTGTTTCTTGAAATGTTAAACACATCCTAGATCTACCCAATTACAAGTAAAGTGCGTTTTATCTAAGGATAAGCCAATTACATAAAATAGCGACATATGTTCACAAACTTGAACTACATATGTCCTAACACATTCATCACCATCAAAGCACCTTTGGTAATTTTCATGATTCCACCCTTTGATGAGTATGAATAGCCCAAATCATCCAATACTCCTAAAGAAATTAAATTCTTTCTAAGATTTGGAACATGTCTAACATTACTAAGAACTCTCACAACTCCATCAAACATCTTGATCTTCACGGTACCAATCCCAATAACCGGGCATGTAGCACATTACCCATTTGGACCATACCACCGTTGTAAGGCTTATACGTGTCAAACCAATCTTTCTTTGGAGTCATATGATATGAGCATGCTGAATCTAAAACCCAAGATTCCAACAGAATATTATTACCTGATGAAATTGAAAGTAAATCTGTAGCAATTTCACTGTCATTTGGTGTTTCTTCAGCAACACTGGCTGATTCTAGGGGCTTCTTTCCATTCTTCTTCTCCTCTAAATGCTCTTTCAAATCTTTACACTGATTCTTGTAGTGCCCTTTCTTGTGACAATAAAAGCACTCTACATCTTTCTTTGCACGTGATTTAGACTGTGATCTATTCTTATTGGAATTCTGTCCTCTTGACCTGCTTCTACCCCTATTGCTTGACTCAGACTTTACAATAAGTCCATCAGCCTAAGAACCATCACCATCTTGCTTTATGTTTATGTGTGACAAGAGAGCACTAGTCACCTCCTCGAGTACTATAGTCTCTTTCTTGTATATCAACGTAGTCACTAGATGATCAAAAGAAGTAGGAAGCGACACTAATAAGAGTAATGCTTTATCTTCATCCTCATAATTCACCCCAAAACTTGACAGCTGGGTGTTCAATATTTTAAACGTGTTAAGATGCTCCAACAGATTTGAACCCTCCTCCATATGCAAACTATATATTTGTTTCTTCACTTACAACTTGTTTGTTAGATTCTTTCTCATATAAAGACCTTCTAGTTTTTCCCAAACCTCCTTTGCAGTCTTTGCTTCTAGGATGTTGTGTATGACCTCATCACCTAGGCTGAGACGAATACCACTAGCTACTTTCTCATCCATCTCTACCCATTCTGCATCCTTCATCGTTTCCGGTGTCTTCTCTTTCCCAAGCAAGGCCTTGTGAACTCCTTGTTGAATTAGGAGATCCTTTATCCGCCTTTGCCAAAGAGAAAAAAATGCCCTTACCACAAAACTTCTCTACATCATACTTTGTGCTTGACATTTTTATTGTATTCAAAAGAATTGAATCCTAACTTGGCTTTAATACCACTTGTTGTGTAAATAGAACCCTAGGATTCAAATCAATAACAGTAAATAAGCGGAAATTAAACAACAAGCATGCACAAAAAACACAAGAATTTATGTGGTTTGACAAACTGCCTACCTCCATGACGACGATAGAGAAATTTCACTATAAAATTAAGGAGATCTAATAATGCACAAGAACACTCTCAAGAAACCCGAATCCTAATACACCCTAACTCTTTCTCACCCATAAGACAAGAAAACATTATTCTTCTTTTTATGCGTCTACTGCTAGGTTTTAGGAATTACTCTTTATTGCCATACAACACAAACCTAATATATATTCTAAATATATATATATATATATATATATATATATATATATGTCATAGGTCGGCTGTGCTAGGAATTATATCTGTAGTTGTATTCGGTCATACTTGACCTACATACAAATAAATAGTGGCCTTGGGCTTCAGTGGCAATATGATGCACGTGATGATTGATATTCCTAATGTTTAATTCACTACTATTTTTCTCCTATGAGTTGGGATGTCAATCACATGGTTAGAAATTGCATTCTCCGGTATATGGCCTTTTACATTGCCCTGGCACCATCGAAACTCTAATTACCACCACTATAAAAATTCTACTTTTTTATTTACAAAATATTTTTAATTATTTTCATATTTTTAGAAGTATTTTATTTGGTCAAGAATGACTTGAGTAGGTCTTCCATTTCACATCATCTGCACTCCCCACAACGTCCTTGTGAACACCATAGAATTTGATTTCCAATCACTTCATGACTCATGTTTAATCCTCCTTGTCCTCGACAAAATGGATACCAACCATAGTTCATTCACAACATGACGAATATATGAATATCAAAACTTCCCCGTCTGGACAGAATAAAAGCTTATTCAGTCAGACAATAATGGAGGGCCCCACAAAATGATCTCTCCATATCTCAAAAATAATCAATCAGAGAAGAGTAGATGTTTATCTCATTTTATTTAAAATTTAATTTGTTCCATCATTTTCTTGAGAAACTATTTATCCTTACAAAGGAAGTACTATAAAAAATAAGCTTATTTGTGACGGCCAAAATTCATCGTTAAAGTACAAAAAACAGTAGCAAAAAGGTGTAAATGCACTTTTGGTTCTTATATTTTGAGGTCATTTCTATTTTGGTCCATACATTTTCATTTTACCACTTTTAGTCTCTAAATCAATTAACGCGTTCTATTTTGGTCCTTACCGTTACTTAACAGAAATTGCTGATGTGGCAAACGGCGACTACTGTTGACACATTAAATGCTGACGTGGCTAACAAAATAATATTAAAAATACCACGTCAGCTTATAAATTAAAAAAAATATTTATTTATTTTAACTAAATAAAAAAAATTAAAAACAGATGGTTTAAAAAAGAAATTAAATTAAAAACAAAATTCTTTACATTTTGATCTTCCCAGTCACCGTGATTCATGAGTTCTTCCTCAAAATCAAGAACATACCCACATGAAACACCTAAAATCAAAAGGCACAAATATCCAACACACCCACAAAAAACCAAATCCTCTACCCCCAATCCAAACCAAAACCGATCCACTACAAAACCCACCACCATAGCGCCACCGCAAAGAGGAAGAGAGAAGAGAAATTGCAAACCCACCACCACGGTGCTGTAGAGAGGGAAAATTCCCGGCCTATTACAAGCTGACACGTCATGCCACAAAGTCAACAAAGCATGGCTAATTACAAAGCATTATATACTGCTACTGAAAATTTGCCAAATTCCATTAAGGTAAAAACATGAAAAGCATGCAAAATGCTAATCACATGAAGGCGCGTGTAAGCGATGATGCAAGCAAATCCGGCTGTGTAAGCGATGACTCAGGCAATCCAGCTGTGTAAGCGATGACACATGCAGACCAATCAAGCTGTGACATGTGTCGCCAATCAGACTCCGCCATGTGTCGCTTACCAACCACCAAACTCCTATAAATAGAAGCCTTCCTATGGCATTTAGGAGGAGGAAGAGATCTGAAAACATCTAGAGGAGGACACCAAGCCATCTAGAGTACAAACAACAACAAAGAAGTATTGAAACTCTGCTAGAATCAAGCCCTGAAGCCTCCAAGAACTTCAACAACTTCAACATTCGAATACGAAGAACATTTGAAGCCAAATCATCCAAATCGTCCTCCTAGATCTCGAAGCTCACTGGAATCAAGCTTAAAAGCCTCCAGAAACCTCAAAAACCACAAATCAACGAAGCTCTACGGATTCAAGCCTCTAAAGCCCCGAAAAACTTCCACCACAAACCTTCGAATACGAAGAACATTCGAAACTAAATTATCTAAATCATATTTCTAGATCTCAAAGCTCATTGGAATCAAGCTCAAAAGCCTCCAGAAACCTCATAAACCACAAATCAGCGAAGCTCTACGGATTCAAGCCTCTAAAGCCCCGAAGAACTTCCACCACAAACCTCAGCAAAGAAGAACGCACGAAGAACACGAAGAACGTGAAGAACAAAGAATTTCTAACAAGCTCATAGCCAGAGATTCATTGTAATTCCGTTTCAACAATCTTCGATCCATTCTTCAGCTAAATTGAAGGATATTTTGTGTTCAAATCAAAATCAAAATCACATCACAAATCTTTTAAGGAGATCGAATCAGAGGATCACTCTTTGTAATTACAGAGAATTGTACCACACATTTATCAATACAAATTCGCATTTGCGAAACTATTTTACTCGTTTGACTTATTTCAAACCGAGGAATTTAGTCGTCCACAAGCGCCACTGCAAAGAGAGACCAGTGAGGGCATAAGATGATATCTATCCAGTTGTGCTTCGATTCATGGGATCATGCTCCGATCTGTGCTCCGATTCATGGGGTCATGGATTGATGGGTTGTGGGTCGTGGGTGTCGCCGTCGTTCTGGCCGTGGGTCATGGTTGTGGTGCTTGTTTTGCTGCGGTGCTGGGTTTCTATTTTTGTCTTGGGTTGTTGTGGGTTTCTATTTGATTTGTAAGGTGCTTGATTGTGGGTATTGGTTAGGGCGGTATCGGTGCTCGATTCGTGGGTTTGGGTCGCCGGTGCTAGTGGGTTTTGGTTGTGTTTTCTTGGTCTAAGTTGCTGTGTTTTTTGGGTCTGGATCTGGGTTTGCTATGTTTTTCTTGGTTTGGTACTAGTGTATCAGAGATGGAGAAATGAATTGTTCTGGGTTTGGGTCTTGCTTGCTCTGTATCAGAGATGGGAGAACGAAGAGGAAGAGAGGGAGAAAGAGATGAGGAATAGAGAAAGAGAAGAAGAAACGAAGAAATGAAGATATTTGTGCCTTTTGATTTTGGGTGTTTCATGTGGGCATGTTCTTGATTTTGAGGAAGAACTCATGAATCACGGTGACTGGGAAGATCAAAATGTAAAGAATTTTGTTTTTAATTTAATTTCTTTTTTAAATAATCTGTTTTTAATTTTCTTATTTAGTTAAAATAAATAAATAATTTTTTTTAAAAATTTATAAGCTGACGTGACATTTTTAATATTATTTTATTGGCCACGTCAGCATTTAATGTGTCAACAGTAGTCGCCGTTTGCCACATCAGCAATTTCTGTTAAGTGAGTAACGGTAAGGACCAAAATAGAACGCGTTAATTGATTTAAGGACTAAAAGTGGTGAAATGAAAATGTAGGGACCAAAATAGAAATAACTCCAAAATATAGGGGTCAAAAGTGAATTTACGCCTAGCAAAAATGTATTGAGGACGACCAAAAAAAAAAAAATCGTCAGATGGTCGTTGCCAAAATCTTCATTGCTAAAGCTATATTACTTATAAGGCGGTCATCAAAACTCATTTTCGACCACAAAAAGCTGTTGAAAGTATTTGATATTTTCTGTAGAAAATACAATTTCATACAAGGAAGTTAAATGACCAAATACATTTTGCGACGAACTAAGACCATACCAAGCATTCATCTTGGTCGGTTCAGCCACCAACCTATGTCCCTATTTCCCCAGTCATTCAGGAATAGTAGTTAGTTTCAAAAGTAATGTCTTATGTTTTCCTTCACATCAGTATTTATCGTACCTCACAACAAACCTTTCACATTTAATGTCACTGAACAACGTCTCATTTTACTTATAGAATGAGAGTTGTTACACGCGTCCCCTCAATTGAATTAAGGGGACAATTAACTAGCAAGTCTTGAGGGGGGGGGGGGGGGGTTGGGTGGAGTGTTCCTACAAAATGATTCGTAACATATACCTATAAAGACTTTATTCACTCACTCTCCCATTAGTTTTTGACTTAACCAACAGAGCCTCCTTGGCCTACCCCTGGGTCTATTAGGATTGAATTGAGATTTCCCTTTCTTAACAAGGTGGCTTTCAACTTTCAAGTTTTGAGAATGTTCATCACTATGTGGTCATTGACAATGTCTCTGTTACGGTTCGGACTACTTAAAATTTAGCCCCTACAATAGGGGTGGAATCTGATGCATGTGTTAGAAAAATAAAAACACATAACTATTCTAAATACATCCTGAATCCACATGATTTGAGATTTAGTATGTAGACTAAGAGACAATAGGAGTAAAGTTTTATTGATGATAGGTTAAAAAAGAAATCTTATCTTCAAAAGCTAAGAAAGTTCTATAGCTCCCTTTCTTAAAGTTCTTTGGGGAGTCATTGTGTTCTCAATTATTGGTCAACCAAGGAAAGTTTGGCCATACCCACCACGCGCTAGTGACATCACTGTCCAATAACGATGGACATCGATGAGCAACTAGAGCGAAATTCTTTGTTGGCTTTTCCATTTTTCACACTGGTCCTCTGCGTAGTCAAGAATCAAGGTGTAAATGGGTCTCCCATGACCATGAGTCTGTCTAAAAGCAAGACCCATACATAATCTCCGTTCTCTCAATTTGTATTTATCAGATTCTTCCAAACTTTGACGTGTCTTGGGCCGATATCAAACGTGTGAAGCTATCTTTTTTTTTTTTTTTTTTTTTTTTTTTAGAGTTTCAACTTATGACATCCGCTTATGATAATGACAATTTATTATCAGACCAAGATACTAATTAGTTTTTGGTGTAGACGAAGATTGATTCCTAAATCTCTTATACAACTATTAGAGATTTTACCAGTAGAGTTAACTGGAACCCACGTGTAAAGCTATCTTAATACGTTTTCTGGTAAATTATATTTAAATCTTATATTATAAAGGTAGTTTCAAATTCAACCATATAGTTTTAGAAGTTTTAAATTAAACTCTGAAATTTAAGACCGTTAAGCACTTATAGAATTAAACTTTATAATTTTCTTAATTTTAAATTAAACCCTGAAATTTTTAAAATTGCATGAATTTAAACTTGTTCCTTTTGAGTTTGATCTGGACCTAAAGATTTATTTTGAAATTAATAACAAAATTATAGAGTTTTAAGTTGTAGCAATTTTAGACTCAAGGTTCATGTTAGAGATATATTAGATATATTATCTCAATGTAGTAGGCTCAAGTCCACTCTTACTTGTATTAATAATCTGGAGTTTAGTTGTCTATCTATACTTATCTTATAGTTTATTGTCACATAAGTTATTATACTACAATCTTACGTAATAAAAATGTATCCTTTAAGGGATTTTTATGTGAATGTAGGTTGACAAGACTGAACTACGTAACCCTCGTGTTCTCGGTATTCTTATTCTATGCTTTCTTTTTTGCATCTGCTTTAATATATACAATATGGTATAACACATCGCGTTGCTAATATATTAAGCAGTTTAATTTGAAAATTTTGAAACTATATTAGTTAAATTTGAAGCCATCCTCCAATGTAATTATTCACTACTTTATTTATTTATTTAATTAAAAAAGTATAAAAATAATTAACTGAAACATTGACCTTCACAAATTGCGGTCATACAATGGAAAATCGCACATCGAATTTGTTTTTCTGAAGTTTGAACTTTTGTAATTAAGAAAAAAAAAAAAGGTTTACCTCTGGGTCAATGGTTTTAAAATATAATAAGGATGAGAATCTCTAAGTGTAGGAGCTTCATGAGCTTTTGTTTTTGTCTTTTTTTATATTTTCTGGATGAAGCTTCAGGACCATTTGTGTTTAAACTTTAAAAGAAGCTGCTTCTTCCACCAACAAATTATCAAAGTCATTTGCTACATATGAAAACGAGTAGGGCGGTCAATTGACATGACCAATTCCTTCGCTTGATAATTTCCGTAAAAATAATTTTTTTAGGGTGGAGTGTTAAGGTGTTCATTTCCATTTTACAATTTTCTCGCCATTCATTCATTGCTGTTTGACTGCAATTTTAAAAGTTTCAGCTTTGATAACTCCAGCTTTGATTTATAGATGGCACAAAAGATGACAACACGGCTATATATATGGGTATATGTATGGCACAAAAAATGAAAACACCCAGCTTTGATTTCCATTTTCTATTTTCTTTTATTTTTTGAGAATCCAGATTTATTACATTCTGCAAGCAATAAATATATTTTTAACTTCAAAAAAGTCTATATACATGCTTCTCAAAAAAAAAAAAAAGTCTATATACACCAATAATTTCACGAAACATTTGATACATTAATAATATGTGACAAAGTTACGTTAGGAATGAGCAGACATGAAAATTAGCAAAAAGCTTGTTAACTCAATTATTATAAAAAAAGTTGTAAAAATTATACTGTTACCATTGACAAACATTACCCAATCTCTTGGAAGCAGCGGAACTTATAGCAAGAGATAAATTAAAAATGAAGCATTGTCCTTCCAAATATGAAATTTTTCTAGGTTATTTGGACAAGTAATGCGAAAAGTCAAGCCCTCTCCTCGTAAGCATAAAAATAACAATAATATAAGCATTCACATTTGCTTCCTTTATACTATTCTATTTTATCATCTTAAAAACTATTTTATTTTATTTTTTTATACAACACATTAAAATAATACTAGTCTTATCACACACGCTTTGTGCGTGCGATGAGACTTTTTTTTTTAGTGGTCTTATTTTGTAGAAAAAAATTGTATTTAATTATATATATATATATATATATATGATTTTTATTTTAAAAATCTAATTTATAAGTGAATAAATCAATTTAAAAATTTATAGGAGAGTGGTTCTATTTTTTAGGCAATATTTTAGTAGGAGTTAAAGTTGTTTTTTTATCGAATTATCCTTTAGTTTTATCTCTACTTAAACATAGGACTGTAGAGGCATTTTTAAACTAAAAAATGAGTTTTTACCGAATTGTCCTTTAGTTTTGTCTCTACTTAAACATAGGACTGTAGGACCATTTTTGAACTAAAAAAATAGGGATCCAAACAGGAGAAGTTCTTTAAATAGTAGTATAGATAAACAATAAAATAAAAATAATATAAAAATATATCTCACTTCTCTTTATAATCTCTGTTTCTTTTAATCTCTCTCAACCACCTACCACCACCACTTCCAATCTTCCTAGTCAAAGCACCCACCATTGAAAGCACCACAAAGAGCTAACCTTTGGTTATCTCAACCACCTAGTCACAACACCACCACGACCTATAACAACCCAATAATCAACCACAACTCAACAAACCCAACCCAACAAAATCCACTGTTCATTCAAACTCAAACCCACGGCAACCCACCGATTAAACCTGAAACCCATCAAACCCACACCACCACTAGGCCATGCCACCACCAACAAACCATAACTAAACCCATCAAACCTGAAACCCGGCTAAACCCGCGAATAACCCATAACCAAACCCATCAACCACTAAACAACCCATCAACAACCCAGAGCAACCCGATCCTGAAACCCTTCATAGGACCCACCAAATTGTGCCACACCACACTGCCACCAGACCCACGTTGGACCCACGACCCACACTAGTAAAACCACCACACACAGAGAGAGAGAGAGAGAGAGAGAGAGAGAGAGAGAGAGAGAGAGAGAGAGAGAGATATTTAAAGTAGGAATAAAAAATATTTTATTAGTTTGGAACATTGCTACAATACAATCACAAATTTAGGACGGTATTGTAGGCTTGTAGCACAATTGCAAATTATTTTTAGAATGACAAGTTTGGGTAACGCGGGTTTTAAGGGGTTTGATGCTAAAATTCCTGAACATATACCATTTACAAGACCCAATATGAATAATCTAAGAAAAACTAAAAGCTGTAGTTAATTACTCATAACATCACTCAAATACTAGTAATATATCAAATTATTAATAATAATTTTTATGATACTTAACTCTACTTTATTCTTCCTCCATTCAAATTAATTGACCCATATAGTCAAATACCATTATTATTTTTAGATAGGTCAAGTATTATTTTTAATACTAATAAGAGTAATGGTAGAGATACAAATTTTTTTACTAAACTGCTATTGTGGTGAATGGTTATTGATAAATAAAAAAGTAATGTTAATAATGGGTTTAGATGAACACCAATAAAAAACTAGTCACTTCAACATTTGTAAAAATATTGTAAAATAATTTGTGCCTATAACATTACTTTCCTGGTAAAGGTGGATATTCACACTTGCACTTCAATCATCATAATACATCTTTTGCTAAAATATTATTTTGGCCCTAAACTTTATCGAAAATTTATTTTTCATTCCTTAATTATTAAAAATGTTCACTTTCTTTCTTTTAATTTTACAAAATATCTTTTTTTTTTTAATCCATAAACTTTTTAAAAATTCATTTTTTGGTCTATATTTTTGTCTCTAAACTATTAATAAAATTCTTTACAAAGTTTAGGAGAAAAAAAAGATTTTTTTTTTACATTTAAAAATATTTTTTTTTTTAAGTTTAGTTGCCAAAATAATATTTTACCATACAACATTTACGAGACTTACAGGTTTCTTTTTGTTTTCGGATTCAAGTTGCTTTAATGGTATAAAATATTAATTTATTTTTTTCCAAAAAGAAAAGTATCTTTACTTTTGACTTTTATATAATTTTTAAACAATAAAAGTTAATAAAAGTAAACTCATGTATAGTAACAAACTTAACATCGAACAAAAGGACGGTTGAATTTTAATGAAACCACAGGAAACTTATTAGTTTCAGCCACATTAAATTAGGAATAATGTGGTATTCACGCATTGCCCTTGCCCGTTCTAAGTTCTCAGTTGACGTTGAACTTTTGCCAATGGCATGCCTGTCAATCTTCCTTACCACAAAAAAAATGCCGCCCTTATATTGTCCTTTTGCCCCATTTGCCTCATGTGAAACAAAAGTGAGGCATACTGATTATTGAAACTAAAGTTTATTTTAGAACTCTGTTTTCTAGCATAATCCGTCAGCGATTGACTATCACCTTCACGCAGATGGATCATTTTTTTTCTATGATATTTACTGTCAGCCATATAAGGGTAGTGACAAAAAACTGTGACACAACTGTGGTACAAGAGTTTTGTGTCCATGAAATGGATTCCCTCTATTGAAATTTGGAAACACTCAAACATCAAAGTTAAACAAGTCCTACAGATTGACACCGAATAGCCGTAACCAAAACAATTAATAGAAAGAGACATCGAGTACAGTCAAAGTTGAGCTGATCAAATCATATAACCAATGAAACCTCCTAGACTTTTGGTACGTTTTCACATTCTCTCTTGAAACATACTTACCAAGATATAATAGATTAAAATTGAAAACGTACCAATTCTTGACTATGTCCAATATTTGCAACCTTATTCTCTTCCCATCGTTCACCTATATTATTGCCACCTAAAACAAACATTAAAGGAAGAGAGAGAGAGAGAGAGAGAGAGAGAGATGGGTGAAGAAATAGTGAAGAAAGCTCTAAATAGCTTAGGAAGAGGATTCGACTTCACTTCAGATTTCAGGCTCAATTATTGCAAAGGCAAAGGAAGATTGGTCCGTCTCAATGAATCACAAAATACACAACTTCAAGTCCCTGGTTTTGGCACCTTCAATGATGTCTCAATTGATATCAAATGTGACAAAGGCGATCGAACTAGATATCAATCTGACATCCTCAGCTTCAATCAGGTATACATATATTCTTATTATTATCCTTATAATTAACCCAATAAGAACAAAAAAGAAAAAGAAAAAAGAAAGCATGAATTTTGCTAATTTTATCATTGTTGTTATTGTGGTTGATGGTGTAGATGTCAGAATTTTTCAACCAAAGTTCTAAAGTTCCTGGGAAAATCCCATCTGGTTCTTTCAATGCCATGTTTGGTTTCGAAAGTGGTTCGTGGGCAACTGATGCAGGCAATACTAAGTTCTTGGGTCTTGATGGTTTCTTTATCATATTATTCAATGTTCATATTGATCGATACCCACTTGTTCTCTCCGATGAAGTTCGTGATGCAGTTCCGACGACATGGGATCCCTGTGCTCTTGCAAGGTAATGTACGTATTATTTAGCATACAGTGTTAATTTGAGGTTTGGTTTATTTTCCGTGCCAAAGTTTTACTCGGAAGATGACATGGAACTGACATATGTCTTAAAATGATCACCGGTCATTTTAGCGTCTTATCCCTCGCATGCAAATTTGTTGGATTTGGTTCACCACTTTTTTTAACTTTTTAGATTCAATGCTTTTGTTCTGCTTTTGCTTTTTAGTACTTTTTCCAAGTAGGAACAATGACCATGAGAAAAAAGAACAACGAAATGTTTGTTTTCAGACAAAGAGAACAACGAATTGTAAATGAAAGATGGCGGAAATTTGAACCAAAACTTGGGTCAAAACACGAATATTTAGTCGAGGTCGGACTAGAATTTTTCATGAACCCAATTCTGAATCCGTTCACATATTTTTTTTTGGCTGGGTCCTTAATAATTAGGCATGTATCTTTACTTTGCTTACCAATAACGACAAAAACTGGTTCAAAGTTGGACAAAACGCCAATCGGTAAATACCACTGGGCCCATACAAAGTACCATTAGTGGGTGAAAGTTTAGAATTTAGATAGTGTATTTGCATTTTGCAATTTAGGCTCTATTATTCAACTAAGTTGAGAATCTGACTGAATAATTAAAAAAAAAAAAAAAACAATCATACAGTTGAATAGTGAGCGAGTATCATATTCGAAACTTAGGATATGGAGTTTTTACCAAGAGATTGCGACAACATATCTACTCTTTGTTTAGTCATTATATTAATTTCTTTGACATTTTTTTTTTATAGAAAATACTTCAAGTTCTACTTTTTTGTTAGTTATAGCCTGTTTGGAAGTTTAAAGAGGGAGGAGAGTAGAGGGGAGTAGAGAGGAGAAGAGTAGTGGGGAGGAGAGTAGAGGGGAATGATTATCCTCCACCTTGTTTGGATGTTTTTAAAATTAATTAAGGGGGAGGGGAGTAATTAGTCTTTTCATTTGTAATTTTGTTAATATAGTAATGGCAAATTTGGTAATTTATTTGGTCAAGCATTTTTATTTTCCATCCTCCCTCCAAATCTCTTCAATTTTGGAGAATTAAAAATAAAGGGTTGGAAGGAGTTGAAACTCCTCCAAACCCCCCCAAATCCCTCCCTCTCCTTCCTTAAAAAGCTTCCAAATAAGGGTATTAAATTACTCTCTTTCCCTCTACTCTACTCCCCCTCCATTTTTAAACATCCAAACAAGCTATTAATTTTGAACCAAACGGGCTCTTTCTTTTATTTATTTTTTTTAATGAGAACCAAAAGGGCTCTTTGATTTTGTTCTATGTCGACATTATCTCTCTCTCTCTCTCTCTCTCTCTCTCTCTCTCTCTCTCTCATTTTTATTTTTATTTTTTGAGAAATAATCAAACAAACACGCAAAGGAAAAAGAATGATTTTCTAAACTTCTAATACAAAAACATACTATTCTATGTTGACTTTTCTAACAACAATACTACAAATACAATAAATATCATAACATTTTTCATAACTTATTGATGTAACATATTATGATGAATACAACATTTTTTTTTATTGGAATTACTACTTACATCACTTTTATTGTACACCAACTATAATTTATAACTTCAATAATTGGAATATATGTTTCATAAAACTTATTACTTTGTCTGCTTTTTTGGACTTTCTAAACACGCCTAGTCTTTTAATTCATTTTTCTTTGTAAACACTGGAAAAAAATTACACATTTTGATGAATCTTCTTGACATATGAGATATATAGGAAGAGAAATAGACGAAACCATTCATAGAGACCATGTCAATAAGACACCTCATACGCATGCTAGTCATAATGATCAAATTATAATAAAAATAATAGCGTGGCTAATCATTTGGTACACACAATTTTCTAACTTCTATCAGTAACGTAGATATTTATCTTGTTTGACCAATAATTATAAATTATAAATTAGAATTAGTCCATAGAGTTTAGTAAAATGTCAATAATTATCAACCACGTTAGGAATTAGCTGTCTGGACAGGTTGTATGATCTTTGTTTACATCATATAAAAGCATAAAATTGAGATAGAACATCTACGGTTTGGAGGTGTTTGAGTTGGAAAAACGTTTTGAATGTAGAGAGAGTTGGTCACCCAAATAGAAAAATGATTTAAAAAAAAAAGTCTAATGTAGACAGTCACTAGGATTTTATCCATATTTAATAGATAAATTATAGGCTTATTAGTTGGCTCTTTTTTTAGTTTATGCTTTATTAAGCTGTAGAGAGATAATGCTTTCAAATAAAAAAAAAAAAAAAACTGTAGAGAGATAATGTGCAATATGAAAATCATTGACTTTTAAGATTATTTCAACATGGATTGTAAGCCTGCTCGATGAAATTGGAACTTGTAAAAGTTGTAACATTGTCAAGGAGCTCATTTTCAATAAACTAGAGCTTGAGTTATGTGCAATGTTATTATTTTAATTCATTGAGTTTTCAATTAAGTTTTGCCACCTCAGCACTGTGTGTGAATGGCCAATACACAATTAAGCTCAATTTGGAGAATGAGAAATTGGGATACGTTCTTTTCTCTTGAGGCTGTAACCAAAAAAATGTGTTTGTCTGGGTCATTAATTTTTTTTTTTTTTTTTTTTGAGAAATGGGTCATTAAAAATGATTTTGGTTTCACAAAGTTGTTTTAAATTTGTTTTTAGAATTTTTTTTTTTTGTTGAATAATTTGTTTTTAGAATATTGTCTTATGCTGAAACGGACCTGACATAATTTTAGGGACATAATTGGAATTGAACTAAAATTAAGGAAAAATGGAGAGAACTAAAATTTCAAACGCCGTGTCACTATCGTGGATAGGAAGCGGATTAATTGGAGTGCAAAATTACAACCCTCTCCCCCTAGAGATATTCTTTTCCGTTGGCTGCTGTTTTGGTCACAATCAAATTAAATATTGGACATTCATAATTCATTTGCCAAATTTCTAGAATGTCAAAAAGAAAAAAAAAAAAAAAAAAAAAAACTCTCTCTCTCTCTCTCTCTCTCTCTCAATGAACTATTCTAAAAAATAAATAAACAAATGGAGTGAACTCTAGTGAATCGTGGAGTTGGTGTGTTTAAGTCCTGGTCTTTTTTTTTTGTCTTCGTCATCGTCTTTTCTAATGCGAGTTGTCACAGTTATTCAAGAGCTTGACTATTCTCTCGATAACACACCAAATAATTACGAAGAAGATTCCTTGGGATTGGTTCCAAAGTGCTGGTTATGAGTTTTGAATCTAAAATTTCATGAATCTTATGAACCTTTGACTAGATCAATTCTTTGAGATTTATATCCTAATTTAATTTATATGTTTGATTACTGTTGAGATGCTAAATATGATTTTCTTTTTGGAGCTCTTCCCTCCGAACTGGTAGAATAGTGTCATTTAAAAAAAATTTGGAGTGAACTCTAGCTATTGAAGTGGAGTCATGTTTTAAACCCTAGTAAACTTTTTTTTTTTTTTTTCTTAAATGTAAGTTTTTAGAGTTATTTAAGAGTTTGACTATTCTCTTAAGTGTACATCGGATAATTATATGGAAGGATTTCTTGAGGCAAGGTGGTTTCAAATTATTGGTTATGGGTTTTGAACCCAAAATCTCATGAAGTTTTGAGAATCATTGTTAGAGCAACCCTGGTTTAACTTATGTGTTGGATAACTGAGGTGCTAAACATGCTTTTCTTTTTTGAACTTTTCCCTCCAAACTGGTAAAGCAATGTAATTCCTAAAGGACACATACAACATGTTTAATTCAAGACAGCTTAATTAGAATGTGGAAGGGCTACTTAACTGGATAGGTTGGCCACAATAAGGTACAATGCATGGTATCCTTTACATAATTATCTATAGGGTGGAATGCATATATGGTTTCCTTTGCTTACATTTAATTATCTAGATTTAGATAGTTAATATTTTTATTTTATTTTTTAATTTTAATAATTTTTCACAGATTCATTGAGAAATATGGGACCCACATAATTGTGGGGTTGAGCATTGGTGGGCAAGATGTCGTGTTGGTTAAGCAAGATACATCTTCGGAGTTGGGGCCAACAGAGCTCAAAAATCACTTGGATGAGCTTGGAGATCAGCTGTTTACTGGGACATGCAATTTCACACCGCTGAACTCCAAAACTAAAGAGAAGGTTCTAATTTTTGTCTCCCTCCAATAGAACCTTATCATCTCATCAATTTCATTTTGTTTTTGTTTTTGTTTCGGTTTTGAACTTATTTAATCTCATCAAAATGGGTGCTTACACAATAATTTTCTTGAACTAATTGCAGGCACCGCAGGCTTTCAATGTTTTTGTTCCCCAACCTGTTGCTTTCAATAGCTTCTCATCCGTCAATACCAAAGATGTAGGTCCAGTTATTCCACGAATATCATTTAATAATGTTTCAAAACAATGGTGAATACATGAATCACCAAACTACATTATTATTTAATTTGATCACGAAAGAAAAACCAAATCATAAATGCTTTTTAGCACAAACGAGACAATACCTGTTTCTAGGTACTAGGAACATTTCGCTATAACAAGTAACAATGTTAGAAATACCATACTATTTTACTAAATAAATATTATAATATTTTGTGTCACTACCCATGAGAAATTTACACAAATATTTATTTATTATGTTATTAAAATAGTACTAGTTGCCAAGAACATGGTAGTTCAACTGGTTAATACCTCATCATCTTTGCAGTAAAAATAAACTACCAGTATGTCATTGCTTTTCTATATAACGCAGGATTATATTATCAATTTATCATAATAGTAACATTGAAGAGATGGCTTTTGCAGGGAATCACTGTTATATGTTACAAGAAGGGAGGTGATCCATCGGTCTCAAGCCATTGCGAGTGGCTTCCAACAGTTCCATCAATGCCAGACGCAATTCAGTTCAACTTCATCCCCATAACTTCTCTCCTTAGAGGTGTTCCTGGCAAAGGTTTTTTATCCCATGCCATCAACCTCTATCTTCGTTGTAAGTCTTCAACTCTCTCTCAATCTTCCTTTTAAAGCAAACCCTACATTTTGGGTTATTAAACTGAAAAGGCCACAGGCCAACAGTCCAGAAAATCTGGGCCTAACCGATATAGATCAAATAGAGTCATAGGGAAGTTGGATGGTACATTATTTTATGCACGATCAACTTAATATTATCCAAACCACTTGAGTTAGTATTTTCTTATTAAAAAATATGATATAGACACACTAATTATTTCACAATTATTGAGATGGTAGATTGTAATTAGCGTAACATCACTTGTCACATGAATCACCCTAACTACATTATTATTGTACACTAATAAAAACGTGTCACCTTAGTAGTAAAATTTGTTGCTGTTTAGATTTACTAAAAAAAGAAGTCTTTTTGTTTTGGTTTTTTGATTTTAGCCTAAACAAAAGAGATGTTTAGAGAATGCACAAGATAGTAATATCTTGACATGTCATGGATCAAGTTGAGTTAGGTTGATGCTCAACTTGATTACGTTAAATGTTAAAACTTCCATGTGTGGTGGTTGGGTGCAATCGAGATAAAAAATGGGGGACATGTGATGGGTGACGATGATTGGCAAGGGGAGGATATTTTTTTATCTCCACCAAATCTAGGTGGAGATCTCTAGATCTGTACTAGATCTAGAACCTCCTCAAATGCATCCACCAAGTTGGTTGGTTGTGTCAAATTTTTGTGCGGGAAAATTGACACTCGACTCAAATACATAAGGTTTTGAAGAACTCCACCTACCACTTACCATTACTACCATCAAAATCGATCACTAGACAGCTGATTAGTTTGGGTCAAACAAATGAGACATATGTTACAAGTAGATGGACTATCTGAGGTACCATTGTGCCACAACTTGCCACGCCACTAATTGGAAAATTATAAGGAACTCATTTGAATTCCATACCAATTAAAAAAAGTTATTATGTTTACCCCTTGACCTTATTGTACAATAATAGGCACTATTTTAAAAATTGGACGAGCCAGTTCAATTAGTTGAACTGAGAACCGGACCTAGAGTCTGTCCAATCAAAACTGCTGGTCAAGAACAAGGTTAAATCAAGAACTGGTCTTTTTTCTGGTTCTTTGATCGTTTTGGTTTTTAAAACCATGATAATAGGTTCTTTACCATCTTAAAACACCACAAACCTTCTTCTTCTTCATTTTTTTTCCCTGTAATACAATAATACTAATTAATAATTAATGATTTCTTGAACTTTATAGCTTTCATTTCTCGTTCATTTTTCTCCTTTTCGTTTTTCCTTATGTGTTCATCTAATTCTTGTCCTTTATTTTGGCTGTAGATAAACCTCCTATCAGTGATTTACAGTACTTTCTTGACTTCCAATCACACAAGATTTGGGCTCCCATTCACAACGACCTCCCATTGTCTTCTGTCACAAATAGGGCTGCTCCATCATCGATCCTCCACTTTAACTTGATGGGTCCCAAGCTATATGTAAACCCTAATCAGGTACTTTCTTCCTTCATGTGCAATATTATGTCACATGTATCATATAACTAGGGGAAAAATCTCTCATGCGCCTGGCGCATGAGATACCAACTCCATAACTAGGAATCTAATTGGTATGCCATGACTCAACAGGTTACCGTAGGGAAGAGACCTGTCACAGGGGTGCGCTTGTATCTAGAGGGCATGAAATGCAACAGGTAAATGTAAATGTTAGCTTGAAATTCATTTTCCTTCTCATTAACTCAATAGTAAGTTATATCAATTTTCACAAAAGTTAAAGATAATAATTTGTTAACGATGAATGATAAAATGGTGATGATCTTATATGAGAATCAATAATAGCTTACCAATATAGTGGTTATGAAAAAATTTGTGATCCCATACTTGATATTGATTAGAAATGACCTGTATCTCAGGTTGGCCATACATTTGCAACATCTATCAAATACTCCAATGATGCTTGATAACAAGATAGATGAAACATCAATATGGCGTGGATCAGAAGATATTGCCGATGATCGATACTTTGAAGCAATACAGAGAAAAAAGTTTTCCCATATATGCACAGCGCCAGTTACATATGACCCTGGTTGGACCTCTAACGAAGATGTTGCCTTTATTGTTACAGGAGCTCAACTTCTTGTAAAGAAACACGACTCAAAAAATGTCCTTCATCTTAGGCTCTTGTTCTCTAAGGTGTGGGATGCTTTCATTGTGCAATCAAGTTGGACACAAGTATCTTCTGGCTTTTCCCAAAAGTCCAGTCTTTTCTCTGCTATAAGTACTTCAATTTCGGGCAGCCCGTTGAAAGAGAAACAACCAGCGGTGGTGGTGGATTCTGGTGTGTTTCCTACAGGGCCTCCAGTGTCAGTACGAGCACAAAAGCTTCTAAAATTTATAGATATGTCACAGTTATGTAAAGGTCCACAGGATAGTCCTGGGCATTGGTTAGTCACTGGAGCAAGGCTGGAATTGGAGAAGGGTAAGATATGTTTACATGTTAAATTCTCGTTATTGAACATTTGTTCATGACAAAAGAAGATATAATCAAAATTAAGAGGAAAACACGTCCAATTTTACACTCAATTTTACAACGTGCTAAAATACGTAGTCGATTGTTAATTGTAAATAATAAGTGATAAGTCTATATAAACAGTAAACATTAGTGGACAAATAATCTAGACTTCTCACAATTGACCTTGTCAACATGTGGAATTGAATATAAAATTGGGTATATCCTAGATTTATTCGGAAAAAAGTTTATGTGGGAATGCGATGAGGAGCCTAATTACAACCATTGTAATGTAACGTGAGTAGGAAAGTGGAACACTATACCTTCAATGTCCTCATCAAAAAAGAAATGCAAGTAATGTCACATGTACAAAAGTACAAGGTACATGCTTTCTTAAATTAGAGGCCCCGGTGGTTGTCACACCCATTGCAAACTCATCTTGTATGGAAATTCGATAGTCTTCGGCCAAATTGTGAACACATTTTATTATGTGAAACGCTGACAATCATTACTGTGCATTCTTATTTTTTGGTTCTTTCTTCGTTCAATTTGTTTTGATCCCTGTAATTTCACCAATATTATATAAAGATTTTACATTTGTGAATTTTCTTGTGTTCAACATTTTTATTATCATCCAATTAATAATGGACAATAGTTTCATTAACAGCAAACAATGATGTATTCACCAAAAGCATTGTAACTCAATTGAAATATTTTGGTACAATTGAAATATATTGGTGTTTTAAGTGAAGAAATCCAAGGTTTAAATTCCCAACTTCCTTAACTATCAAATTATCGACCAAAAAAAAAAAAAAAATGTAAGAAGAAAATAATGGTGTATTCAGCTCCAATCTTTGTCAAAATTCATTTAGTGCAGTAGTGTGTAAGGTTGCAAGTCCACATAAGGATATTGACTTACTTTGTTAACATTTACAACGATTCAGAGAAAAACACTAGTCATATCTATGTTATATTTTAAAATAACTAATCTAGTTACAATTAAGGCTCTTTGTAATGATTAAAAATATTTAGATCACCTCAATATATACCTGATGTAAGACTCATTAAATGCCCACACAACACATATTCAATTAATATTTAATCAATTTGGGGCATTACATCAATACTATGAGGCGGTGAAAGTGATAGGCTAATAATGTATTGACCCCTTGTGATGAATTAATCAATTAATTAGCCAAGTGAATTAATTAGAATCAATTACATGCAAAGAGCATGGTAGCACAAACAAATCACCAAATAACTAATTGCAGCGAAAATTAAATTTGACACGGTGATTTATTTACGAATGGAGAAAACCTCCAAGGTAAAAAGCCTCACTAGGTGATTTTAAGGTCACAACTCCTAATAATCTACTATTATCAAAACAAGCGGTTGCAAGTAAAGGAATCTCAATATCTTATACCAACCTACAGTTAAACCATTATCCCAATACCCAATTGGACTTGTTCTGTAGTGACAATCTCTCCTTGTATTGCACGACTCTCAATACATGACTAACCAAAAGATATTCGGATCTCAGTACACGACTTGATCACCAACTTAAGAAGGATGTTGACTGCAAAATTCTTCTGTTCATCACACGATGAAGATCATAAAATTGCTTGGTTACAAAACCCTACGGTTTACAAACACAACAGCTTTTTCAAGAGAAAGAAGAACTATGACAAATTCTGTCTCTAGTCATAATTTGCACGAACAAGACTTTGCTCAATACTCGCGCAACCTTTGACGGCTCTTAAAATAATCCTTATATATATTTAGGGTTGTGAGAAAAGAAAACCCAAACATACATTCACGGATTGTATGAAAATCAGAACTAAAAATTTGTTTTTCATAAATCTCGACAAATACCCTATTTGTCGAGTAGCTGTCGAGCTTCGTGCTTAAACAGATTTTAAATCTCGATAGATACTAGCTGTCGAGCTTGCTATCGAGATTTAAAATCTTGCACTTCAATACTTGAATCTTGGACAAACTTGCATGTTTTTAACACTTGAACTTGAAATTTTATTTCTTGAAGTATTAAACACATCTTAGATATATCCAAATACAAGTAAAGTGCGTTTTGTCAAAGGATTAGCCAATTACATAAAATGTTGACATATGTTCTTAACATAAATCACATATGTCCTAACAATCTCTCCCTTTGACAATTCATGACAAAACCACAACAAAAAAAATGAACATATACGAGAAGTCATAAATCACTCAACTCATACTTGTTAAGTACAGTAAAATCTATCATAACACAAACTCTTGAAAAACTTTGCAAGAAGAGAGTTCATGGCAAGAGAGACTTTGACAACCTCTATTTCTGAAACATTTTAAACAAAACTCATCAAGGCATTTTAGTGTGAAACAAAAATAAAAGATTGCAGACAAGATATAAGAAGTACATGCATAAAGATAGAAAATAAACAACACATGTAAAAATAGGTAAAAGAGCTGTAATAACAATCTCATATGTATATATATTAACAAGTACAAGGTTTGCTATCACAACATGATCACAAGATCTAAGGTACATGAACAATGTATCTAAAATAGAGAGAAAAGAAAAAGATATATAAAGTCCACGCTACATCCCTCAACAAAAATATACACTCCCCTTAACAAAAATCTCCTAAGTACTAACTCTCCCTTTATGTATATGACTACTCTCATATTAAAAACTACTCTCATATTAAAAACTACTCTCCCCTTTTTGTCACAAGTGACAAAGGGTAAGTACATCAAGTAGACATCTCATTAGTACTAGAAGAGCTAGCACCATCATCCTCAGCATCAGTAGTATCAGCATCACCGTCATCGTCCTTATCCTTAGAAGCCTCTGAAGTAGGAGGAGGAGAAGCAATGAAGCCACCCATGACAACCTGTTGTCGTACAATACAACCAACTTGAGTGTTCACCTGACACAACTCATCATTGAGAGTGTCAAGGCAAGCATCCATGCGCACAAGCTGAGCCATGATGTCCTCAAGAGTCACTACGTCAGTAGAAGAAGAAGGAGTGGAGGTGGATAGAGCTGTAGAAGCTAGAGGAATCGCCGTCCTAAGCTACCTCGAACGCAGTTGCGCCTCGCTTTGTTTAACGGTATCGACGTCTATGGTATACATGACATGGAAGTGGTCGGAAACGGCAAAGGAAACAGAAAAGTGGCGAAGAATTCTCGTGATAACTGAAGGAAAAATGAGCTTATCACGGGTTGCCGTATCCCTATAGACATCAATGAGGGAAATAATGAAGTGAGAGGGAAGTCTATAGTGAGATGCTCTAGGAGAGAAAGAAAAAACCTAGCACAGGGCTTTGTAATGGAGTTATAGTGAGACAGAGGATGCAAAATAAAAGTCATAACCATGTTAATAAACCTAGGATCTTTAGCAAAGGCCGAACAATGAGTGAATTAACAATCACCTCAATCAGAAGGACGCTCACAAAAAGATGACATGAGCTCGTCTTTAGACACAGTCTTAAGACGATCACAATCGGGGTAGTCAGGATGCACTACCCTGGGGACACGGAGCATATTGGATACGATATCTGGTGTGACCACAATGAGCGTACCTCGAACGCAAGTGACAAAGAAAGGTACTGAATAATCAAATCCGTGCATGTTGAAATAGAACTCCTGTATGATCACAGATGGACAAGTGACCGGGACGTCATAGAATGACTCCCAACCCTTACTGTGAATGACAATGGGTAGGTCAGTGTCGAGCTTGGATGAAAATCAAAACATAAAATTTGTTTTTCATAAATCCTGACAGATACCCCATCTAACGAGCAGCTTTCGAGCTTCGTATTTAGACAGCTTTTAAACTTCGATAGATACTAGCTATCGAGATTTAAAATCTTGCACTTCAATACTTGAATTTTGAACAGACTTGCATGACTTTAACATTTGAACTTGAAACATTTTTTCTTGAAGCATTAAACATATCCTAGATCTACACAAATACAAGTAAAATGCGTTTTGTCAAAAGATTAGCCAATTACATAAAATGTTGATATATGTTCCTAACATGAATCACATATGCCCTAACAGAAAGTATAATTTCCTCACTAATTGTAGGGGAAAAGTTTGTGCATTGGTGAAGGAGGAAAAAGCAACAGCTTTTCTTGCAGGGAATGGTCCGCCTTGAACAACTTGAACTTGCATTGCATCTTAAAGGAAAGTAAAATTGGGTTTGGGGGCTGATCACTTGACTCGGTTCTCAGCAAAGGTATGTTTTGAATTGAAGATTGAAATGAAAACACAAGTCAAGAGATAATGATTAATGAGACACCTGTTTAATGGAATGCCAAAATGATTCTTTTCTGGGAGTGAGGTTTTTTTACTTTTTATTTATTTATTTATAAAACAAGTTTCAGTTTTTGCATAAAATTTCTCTGCCACACAAAAGATCTCTTTAGATAGTTTCTATATTATTCAATGTGATTTTTACAGGGATGTAGAGCCTCCTCTATTATTCAATGCGATTTATAGGTCCATGAATGTCATTTATATATACAGAAGGAGAAGCATAGTGCCACTGTTTGTGCAACGAATGACATGGGCAAAACCATATATATATATATACACACACACACACAGAGGAATTAAAGGTATACCCAAGGAAAGAAACTGTGGATGCAGAAAATTAATGACGTCCCACAGATTATAATCAAGTAGGCATATCATCTCAATAATTTAATAAAATAAATAATAAGCATTTGATCTTGATAAAACGTGCATGTGCTGTGTCTAAACTCTCTCATGTTCAAAAATTTTCTCAAAAATTTTATTTATTGTTGTTGTGTTATTTTATATAACCGACAAAGAGTTTTTGTAAAGTGGTAAGTCTTAAAACATAAAAAAAAAAAGAAAAAGAAAAAGAAAAATAATGAAGAAGATGCATGGTAAGCGAGTTTGAGACAACTCCTTGATCGATATGGGCCGCATGGGCTCACATCTTGGATCCTTGGTATGAGCTATTGTAATTTCCTTCATTCAAATATTTCAGACTTCCACACCACGTTACCAACAAGTTGCTGATGCCTGATATCATTTATAAAAGGGGTATGAGAACTTTATTTAGTCAATTTTAGAGGATACTTAAAAGAGCTATTCACAAATGAGCCGTCTCTAAGCACTTGTGTAACTCAGAGATTTTCTTAACGTGTGTGATCTTGTGCGAGATCCAATGCAAATCCATACAATACTAAACACGCATGCTCCAATTTGTTGCCAGAGTCACATTCCAAATCCTTGGTATGAGAATGAAACACCGAATGCTGATAGTAGAAATCACTTTGCACATAAACAGATTAATAATAATAAAATGACAAGAAATGACAACAACTATCAATTTTTTTATTAATTTTTTTTTTGGATAGTTGAAATTAAGGTAAATCACATATTTGGCACATTAAGGTAGGGTTTTTTCTTTCTATTCGAACATTTAAAAACTTTTAGCATTAAAAGACTGCAAAGACTCTTTTACTAAACTGTGTGCCAGCTAGTTCAATTGTGGGGTTAAAAACTTAAAAGCCGTAAGCCATTTCACTCCATATCAGTAAACTGAGGAAAAACATTCTCAATTGAATTAATCAGAAAATGTACAACTTATATACAATCAGAGAAGCTAAAACAAAGAAGAAAACTAACTGCTAAGGTGAAAAACTAACCAACCTCACACGTGTGAAACTACATATTAACAACCTTTCTCACGTGTCATAACTAACTACTCAATTGATAAATACAAAACAAAGCTACACGCAGTTTAATCCCTTAAGCTACTGTCGTTTCTCTGTTGCTTTTCCTTCTTTCTTCTACTGCAGCTTTCCTTGTTGCTGATTCTGTCAAGTTGTCTTCATGCTTCTCATGATTCTTCCTTGCATTCTGAATCTCTGATACTCCCCCTTAAGGGAAACTGTAGAATGAATATTGATCATCCCCATTTTACAAACCAAACTTGAAAATTGATTGAAACTAAGTGCCTTGGTTAGTAAATCAGCAAGTTGACAATGTGTTCTAATAAGAATTAACTTGATGACCTTTTCAAGAACCTTATCCCTTACTACATGACAATTAATCTCGATATGCTTGGTCCTTTCATGGAATACTGGATTTGATTCAATATGTAATGCAACTTGACTATCACTGAACAACAAAGCTTCTCTATTGTGTTGAACTCCAATGTATTTTAGAAAGTATAATAGCCAAACTATCTCACATGTAGCCACAACTATAGCCCTATATTCTACCTCTACTAAAGACCTAGGCATTGTGCACCTTTTTTTTTTTTTTTAAATTTATTTCCGTAAAACTAATGAGTCACCAATGAATATACTATAATCAGTCACTGATCTTCTTGTATTAGGACATGCAACCCAATCAGAATCTACAAACCCCTTCACATCTAACTTTGATTTTGATGAAAAGTTTGATTTTGATGAAAATAGAATTCCTTTCCCTGGTTCATTTTTTAGATATTGTAGTATCCTATACATAACATCTAAGTGAAGTTTCCTAGGCTTAGCCATGCATTGGCTCAACCTATAAACTGCATAGGTAATATCTGGCCTAGTAATGGTCAAATACAACAATCTTCCAATCATCCTCCTATACAAACTTGGATACTTAAGCTCCTCTCCCTCATACTTACTTAATTTGATGTTTTGTTCCACTGGTGTCTTTGCTGGCCTACACCCTAGATATCTTGCATCATTTAACATCTCAAGAACATACTTCCTTTGACATAAGGCTATTCCTTGATCTGATGTAGGAACTTCAAGCCCAAGAAAATATCTCAAGTCTTCCAAATCCTTCAATTTGAACCTCTGATCCAACAGCAACTTGAACTCTGCAATCTTATCTTTGTTGTTACTAGCCATTAGAACATCATCTATATAAACCAATATGATCAAGAAAGATTGATCTTTCGGTCTAGTGAATAGAGAGTAATCAGCTTTGGATTGGACAAACCCCAATTCTTGAATCAAGGTAGTGGAGAACTTGGCAAACCATTGCCTAGAAGCTTGCTTAAGTCCATAAAGAGACTTGTTCAACATACAAACCTGCTCCCCCTAGCTATGAAACCCTTGGTGCAAGAGCCATATAAACCTCAGTCAAATCTCCATGAAGAAACTCATTGTTCACATCAAGTTGAGCAAGAAACCAACCCTTAACTGCAACCACTGCCAACAGAAACTTAACAGAAACCATCTTGGCTATTGGTGAAAATGTTTTAGTATTGTCAACCCCTTCTTTTTGAGTGAAACCCTTAGCAACAAGCTGTGCCTTATATCTTTCCATAGGACCATCATACTTATATTTGACCTTGTAAACCCATTTACACCCTATAGGCTTCTTATTGGTAGGCAAAGTGGTCAAGGTTTAGGTGTTATTGGCTTCTAAAGCTGCTATTTCATCAGCCATAGCTTCCTGCCATTTTGGGTTAGTAATTGCTTGCTAATAATGTGAGGGTTCAACAATGGAAGAGATAGAACAACAAAAAGTCTTAGAGGAAGAAGAAAGGGACTGGTATGAAAGATGAGAAGACAAGGGGTGAGAAGTACCCAATTGAAGAACATTAGCAGTGGGAGTGGAAGTAACCATGTTACAATGGTAATCCTGAAGATATGGAGAGCTTTCATGAGCTCTAGTGGACTGTCTAATGGGAATAGGATCAACAGGGTGCTTAGGAGGTTCAGCAGGAACATCATGCAGAAAATCATCATCAAGCTCATGATGAACTTGAAGAATAGTGTCATCCAAATTAGAGGAAACAGAAGTAGGAATAGAGGAATGAGATGTAGAGAGAAAAAAACATCATCAAAAGGAAGAAGGGAAGTACAAGGCAAAGGTACAGAAGATTCAATAGGTGGACAAGAATCAAAATTTTTATAAGGAAATACTGATTCATGGAAGATGACATTCCTTGAAATGAAAATAGAATGAGAGTTTAAGTCAAAAACCTTATACCCCTTGACATTAAAAAGATAACCAATGAATACACATCTCCTAGACCTAGGATCAAATTTAGTCCTAGTTGCAGCAATGGTGGAAGTAAAGCACTCACAACCAAACACCCTTAAATGATCATAAGAAGGTGGTTTATGAAACAAAATTTCAAAAGGAGTCTTATTATCTAATAAGGGAGTAGGTAACCAATTGATCAAATAGGCAACAGTTAAGACACATTCCCCCCAAAATTGAATAGGAAGACTGGATTGAAATTGCAAAGCCCTGGCAATAGAAAGAAGGTGTTAATGCTTTCTTTCCACAACATAATTTTGTTGTGGAGTATACACACAACTTTGTTGATGTATAATACCATTACAACTAAAGAAATTAGGCATATGGAACTCTAAAGCATTATTAGTTCTAATTTTCTTTATTTTGACAATAAATTGAGTAACAACCATAGTATGAAAAGAAATGATAAGAGATTGAACATCAGATTTAGTTTTCATCAAGTAAACCCAAGTTGCTCTAGTGGCATCATCAACAATAGTCAAAAAAACATTTGCAACCATCCAAGGTAGATGTAGAATAAGGTCCCCAAACACCCATATGAAGAAGATTAAAAGCAGAATTGCTTATTAGATTATTAAAAGGAAAAGGCAAACATTTCTGTTTAGACAAAGGACAAATTCAACAAGTAAATATTACAAGAATTTTGAAAGAAAGGAAAAACATGAGATAAAGCTTGCAATCTAGAATCTGAGGGGTGACCTAATCTGAAGTGCCAAAGAGATGAGAGAGTACAATGGGAAGCAGTTGTAGCTAAAAATGAATTGAAAGTTGAACTAAGTTTGTGATTGGCTAGAAATTCAGCTAAAGTAGTTGAAGAGGTCTGTTGAAGACTACTAGATTGTAACAGGTATAATCCATCAAGTTGTTGACCCACTCTAGAAACAAGTGGAGAGGAAGGAGCAATCAAAGGTAGGAGCTATTGACATTGCTTAGGAGTAAACATTGAGTTGCTAGTGCTTGTGTTTTCCATCAATTCTTGTGGCTGAGAGACTAAAACTTGATAAGCCATTGCAGTCTTATTCTTGAACTTGAAGCCAAGTGGGAAACCATGCAACCTATAGCACTTTTCTGCTGTGTGACCAATTTTACCGCAATGAGTTCAAATTGGTTTGTCTTTACTTTTTCCACTAGGACCATTGCCAATAAGATTGGCACCAAGATTTGCATTAACACTTGGCATTTTAGCAGCTAGAGTAGTAGAATCAACCTTAACAACAAATGGATTTGTGACTGGTCTTTGTGTTTCCTCTTGAATCAATAAAGAGTAAACCTTGCTATCCATAAGAAAAACTTGGGTCCTAACTTGTGAGAATGATTCATTCAATCCCATCAAGAATTTCATTACTAACTCTCTAGCTTGTAAATCATTAAGCCTTTTATTTATGTTACATACACATTTTCCACAAGTGCATGAAGGAAATAGACTTAAATTTTGTAACTGATCCAAAAGTACCTTCAATTGAGTAAAGAAATCAGTTATAGAAACCTTGCCTTGCTGAGGCTCAACAATCTCCTTTTGAAGATTGAAGACTCTTGGTCCATTGGTTTGAGCAAAACAATTCCTCGAATCATTCCAGATCTCTAAACTAGTGTCTTCATAAATGATGTTTGTTTGGAGTTTGGTGAGACTGAATTGGTTAACCAAGTGCCAACCATGTTGTCACATCTGATCCAAGCTTGTATAGCTAAGGGAGAAGACACTAATGGCGATGAGAGAGTAAGAGTACCATCAATGAATCCCAACTTATTCTTCGTAAGAAAAGCTTTCCTCATAGCTCAAACCCATGTTGAGTAAGTTTCTTCTCCAATCAGGGGTTGTGTGACAAGAACTATGCTTGGACTTTCTGCATGGTGCAAAAACAAGGGATCATCCATTGGTGAGTCCTGTGAAGAAGAAGAAGGTGCATTCTTTGCAGTAGAACCATTTGTAGTTGCAGCGGAAGCCATTGTTGGCAAGAAGAAGAGAATTTTTCTTACAAGAAAGAGAGTTTTCTTGAGAAAATTAAGAGAAAGTGTAAAACCCTAGAAAAATTTGGGAATTCACTCTGATGCCATATCAGAAAACTTAGGAAAAACTTTCTTAATTGAATTAATCAGAAAATGTATAGCTTATATACAAGCAGAGAAGCTAAAACAGAGAAGAAAACTAACTGCTAAGGTGAAAAACTAACTAACTAACCTCACACATGTGAAATAACATATTAACAAGCTTTCTCACGTGTAATAACTAACTACTCAACTGATAAATACAAAACAAAGCTACACACAATTTAATCCCTTAAGCTACTGTCGTTTCTCTGTTGCTTTTCCTTCTTTCTTCAAATCTGCAGCTTTCCTTGTTGCTGATTTTGTTGCTGATTTTGTCAAGTTGTCTTCATGCTTCTCATGAGTCTTCCTTGCATTTTGATACTCCATATGCATGCATTTGATGCAAGAGCGTGATAGCACTGCCACTCATATATAAATGAACTAAAATGACACTGCCATATGTACTTCTCTGTCAATTTGGTACAAGGATTTTGTGGAAGTCTGTATATGTATATACTTGAAGTGTTACTAGATTTAAGTGAGAGAAGTCTTCTCACCAAATTTAGCATGAAATTTGCATTTTTTTTTAGTTTTTTTTTTTTTTTATAGGAATTTAGGTTCACAACAGTATAAAACATGAAAAAGAATAGGGTTTACCACCAATGAATAGTCCACCATATGGAAATATGTACATATGTGCAATAAATTATACCCTCCTTCAACATAGAAAATTGATTTTCAATTTCTCTATGACAAGCTTCATAATTACAACCATTACTTTAAGAGTTTAATCTAATGCTTGGCAAAACGGTAACAAAGAAACAAGTCAAGATTTCAATAGCAAAACCTGCCACTCTATTATAACTAGTAAGTTACCGGTGTGATATACGAATAATGTTATAATGTTTTATGTAATTTCTTTTTTGGAGAATATTATACGTATATTACTGCATATTTTTCATAAAACTTTGTTAGTAATGAGTTTAAGTAATAAGCAAAAAAATAAAAATAAAAATAACAACTTTGGAGTAATATTGTATAATAAAAGTTGATAAAAACATATTAATTCATTCTATATTATTAATCATTATTATGTGATGTAATAAAGAGCTTCATTACGAAATCTTTTTTTCTTCAATGCTTTGTTATTGCGGTATGGCGATGCTTGTAAAGCTTGTTAAGGGGTATATAATCATCATTTGTTTCTTCATCTTCAACTTTGATGTTTGGTTTGTCGTCCTTATTTGTTCAATTTTTGAGCTTTCATAACTTTTTCCTTTTGTTACATTATTTGTGTTAATCACTAATGAATTGACATTAGATCAAAAGACTCTTAACTGGATCTTACAAAGTTTGGATTTGCAAATTTGTTGTTGCTAAGATTTTTCTTAGGCATTTGCATTCATATTAAATTTCATTGATATGCCAGTTTTTCTTCTAAACATTTTTGTCATTTAAAGGTGCATAAAAAATCTCAGCAATTGAGTAATTTTCAAAACCATCCTTTAGATTGAATTCATTCAAATGAACTAGGAAAATGCATTTTTTTTTCCCTAAAATGTTCTTCAAATCATGTGGGATTCCTTCTCCAATATTAATCTGCATATGAGGAATTTAATATATATTATGCTTAATAGTTTTACAATAATTTAATAATTTAAATAAGTTGTACCTCAATTTGTTTTTCAGCATTTATTTAGGATTTTCTCAATATCTTGATCAAATATCACAAAAGTTGTTTTGTTAGTTGCACTAAAAACTTCAATTTGAATCATGTGTATCTGAAATAATTTGCAATTTTATATATAATAGTTATAGTGAGATAAATATATTATAAATATTTGGAGAGTATGTAGTCAATGTGAGTGACTCTAACCTTGGGATAAGGAGATTTGTTTTTGTTTCACATTTTGTACACCAAAATGATCTTGATTGTGGTTTGACATTCTTTCCACAAAGCATGCATGAAATTTAATACCAATCAATCTTTGTATCAATGTTGCTTATTGTTGCATTACTCCAGCAGTTCATATCTCGCAATGAACTTTGAAATTAATATGTATTAGTTTTTTTTTTTAATTTAAACAATATGATGTATTATTATTTGTTCTTGTAAATGATGAATATAATTTGAAATGATTAGCAAACCTATTTTGTAGGATCCCATTCAATGCATTTCATCTCTGTTATTGTCTTCATATTCTTTAAAAATAAATTCTCCTATGAAAATTGTTTTGCATATATTTTTGGTATTTCTTGTATAGGATCATGTTTTTTAAAATTCCTATCATTGATTTTTTAAAAAGAAAATATTATGTAAATGGTATTTTGTGAGATAGTATATGCTATTTATTAGACTTTTTTTGTTATTATAAATTTTAGAAATATGTACTTGTCAATTATTTCAGCAACCTTAGAAAACTCAAGATTTATATATATTTTTGTTACATTGGTTGATGCCAAAGGGAATTTGGCTGCATAAATTGCATAGAACATTATTAATAGATAAAAGCGTATTGAATTGAAATTGAGAAAAAAAGGAAGACATGAATAATTGTTGCAAGCTCTTGTTTAACCATCTTGATTTTTTTCTTCAAATCATCAATAAGAAAACCTGAGAATGTCAAGGTGTGGGTAACTACCTCAACTAACTTCTGTTTGTTATCAAGGATTTTTGAAAGGGCTTGGTTTTATGCCACAACATTTTTTTCTTGTCAATCTAGAGCTACTTCTGCTGAAGAAACAAGTCTCCTAGTTCCATCTAGGTTGGTTTCGACAGGGTTTTTAAATTTTCCAAACATGCTTTGTGCTAGTTTGAGGATGTTCAAAACTTTCAAGAGGAGGAAAATCTTGTGAGTAGGAAGGTGAAGCATGGTCAAACATGTAATGGGATAAGAGTTTTTCTGATTGGGTTTGACTAGGTGGAAGAGGTTGGCATCTATGTAGTTAGGGAAAGACTTTCTAGTAGTATGGGATTAGTGGAGTTTTAGGTCTTTGGTCATGATCTTCTTTGAGCATAGTTTCTTTATATGAAGGAAAAGAATAGGGGTTTTTGCTTTCTAGTTCTATGATAGAGAACATAATAATCAAATTTTTCAGAGGATTCTCTAAGGAGATCAACCTTTGGATCACTTGCTTTATATCTTTTTTTCAAAATTTGTTGGGTGGATTTTTTCTTCCTTCTTCTTGGATGGTCTTCATCATAGGTTTCTTCTTCCCTGCATTTAGCACAATCACAAAAATCCCACCATATGTGGCCAGAAGAGGATTTTCCCTCATAGCAAGGTTTTCCATCTTCACAGAATGCCCTAATATGAAAGCCATCTTCACAAACACATGACACAGGTTGGAGCATAGCAATCTGAGTTACAAAAACTATCACATCTTTCTTTTCTGGTGGGGCTGCCAAAAATCTTGTCTTAATTTCATCATTTTCCTTCCTAATAAAGAAAGAATTTTTAGACTTAGACTGGCTTAACTGTTTGATGAAACATCTTATATTTCATAATTTATGATTCTGGAAAAAGAGAAGTCATCTAGTATCTTGTGAGTTGTCTTGGGACAAACATACACATGGGGGGTCATTCTTGGATCAACTTGGATTAACAAGGCATCATTAGTTTGGGCCATATTTGGGATTGCCATATCAAAGGTATGATTTTGAAGCCTATAAGCAAGTTGATAGTGAAGTGTAGTTGCATATGTGTCTTTTAATTGAGAAGCTCCTATAATCTGAACTTGCACCTTGAGAGCATCACAAAGATGAGGATCTTTGAAAGGCATATTAAAGTTTGGAAAGAGTGTGACAAAAACTATTCCCGCATTTAGAGTGGTCTGGACAGTTCCTATAACCACATTCTGATATTTCAAAAATTTGGAGTCAAGGAGTGAAATCCTAGAGATTGCAGGGAGTCCCTTTCTTTTGTGGAAAGTTAGTGCTAATCTCATGGCACGAAAATGAAGATGTGTATACCTTTGTTTTTGCCATGGAATTACAAACTCTCTAGGAAGGGCAAGGGTGATGAAATTTTCATTTTCATTTACTGGGATATTGAATTGATCGAACTTGAAAGTCTGAACATATTCTTTTATAATAGAAGGGTGAGAAGGACTAATAAATTTTTTTATGGTTTTCTTGAATAAAGGTTGGGGTTTACTAAAAACAGTGTAAGGATTTACAATGGGGAAGTCGGTAATTGGAAATTTACTATCTTCGGGTATATGAGAGATTTCATACAAGTAATCTACTCTATTTGCAATAGATGTATGAAGGGAAAGGTCAAAAGAGGGTTTAGGGGTATCAGTAACTGCAGAAGATGAACTGGCCATAATGGTTTCTTCAAGAAAGAACTGTTAACCCAAAACTTGATTGGACAAGAATGCTAACTCTAGGCTCAAACGTCCACAAGGTGACAATGGGAAACTGGATTCTTTGGAACTTTTGAAAACTCCTTAGTGTTCTACTTGGTTATAAAATCTAGTGTTCTAATGTGACTAATACAGAGGATCCATGTATTGTGGCAATTGTAAATCACAAAGTACACTAATCAGGACAATAATCAAGGTATACTAATCAAAGGAGGTGAAGACTATATGACTCTAATACTAAATATATATATATATATAGAGAGAGAGAGAGAGAGAGAGAGAGAGAGAGAGAGAGAGAGAGAGAGAGAGAGAGAGAGAGAGAGAGAGAGAGAGAGACTACATAGAGGGTGTAAGAAGATTATAGGAACCTATTAAGAAAATATAAAGTTAAGGAAATTTAAAGCTCATTTAGTGTATAAAACACTTGTGAATATTTAGACCCCCCAAAAAAAATTTACAAAGCAAGCTTATATTCAAACAATATATGTGAAAAATATGAACTATAAGGAATCAAATTATCAAACTATTCTAAGCCATATTTTAATCGTAACACAACAGTAATTAAAAGTAAAGAGTAAGGGAAAGAGAGATGCAAACATAGATAACATTGGCACATGTTATTGAAGAGGAAACCGTAGAACTCAGTGAAAAATCTCTCCGCCGCCCTCCAAGCGGTGAATGATCCACTAGAAAATCAGTTGGGATACGTAAATAACAATAGACCCTCCAAACCTAATCTACTCGATGCACTTAAGCCCTCTAAGTTTCTTGCTCCAACTGTTAGGACATATGTGAATCATGTTAGGAACATATGTCATTTAGAATTGGCTGATTCTATGACAAAATGCACTTTACTTGTAATTGAGTAGATCTAGGATGTGTTTAATACTTCAAGGAATAAGAGTTCAAGTTCAATTATTGAAGCCATGCAAATCTGTCCAAGAAATAAGTGAAAAAGTGTTGGATTTTAAAACTCAACAGCTAGCATGACAGATAGCATCTATCAAGATTTAAAAGGGATCTTCAGCTTGATGCTTAACAGCTGCTCGATAGATAACCTATCTATCAAGATTTACAAAAATCAGTTTTTCAGATCTGATTTCACGCATATCTATGTGTATGTGTTTAGGCTTTCTTTTCTCCAAACCCTAAACATATATAAAGGTTATTTTAAGGGTCGTCAAAGGTACCGTAAGTGTGTGGCAAAGTGTTTACTCATGCAAACTGTGACCGGAGACAATGTTAGGACATATGTGATTCATGTTAGGAACATATTTCATCATGTATTGGCTAATCCTTTGACAAAACGCACTTTACTTGTAATTGGGTAACTCTATGATGTGTTTAATACTTCAAGAAATAAGGTTTCAAGTTCAAGTGTTAAGACTATGCAAGTCTGTCCAAGAATCAAGTGATAAAGTGCTGGTTTTTAAAGCTCAATAACTAGTATCTATCGAGGTTTAAAAAATTGTTTTAGCTCGAAACTCGGCAGCTGCTTGACAGACAGGGTATCTGTTGAGATTTATGAAAAACAGATTTTCAATTCTAATTTTCATCCAATCTGTGAAAAGATATTTGGGCTTTCTTTTCTCACAACCCTACAAATATATAAGGATATTTTTAAGGGTCATCACAACAGATGCACATCAATGCAAAAGTTCTTCATAAGCATATTGTGAATTGGAGACATATGCCCTAGTTCATCTTTCTCTTGAAAAAGCTACTATGCTTATACACTGTAAGGTTTTATGACCAAGGAGCTTCGTTATCTTCATTGTGTGATGAACTGAAGAATTTTGCAGCCAACATCCTTCTCAAGTTGGTGATTAAGTCATGAACTGAGATCCGCACATCTATTGGATAGTAACGTACTGGGAGCCGTGCATTGAAAGGAGAGATTGTTACTACAAAACAAGTTCAATTGGGTTTTGGGGTAAGGGTTCAACTGTAGGTTGGTATAAGGTACTGGGATTCCTTTACTTATAACCGCTTATTTTGATAATAGTGAATTCTCGGGAGTGGTGACTTTAAAATCATCCAGTAGGCTTTTTGCCTTGGAAGTTTTCTCCATTCATAAACAAATCACCTTGTTAACATTATTTATTGTTGCATTTTATTATAGTTGGTGATTTGTTTGTTTTACCACGTATATTGTATGTTAATTTGATTAATTAATAAACTTGGCTAATTAATCAATTAATTCATCACAAGGGGTCAATACATTCTTGGCCTATCAAGTTGTATTTGAGTAGGCACACTCTGATTATATTTTAATCTTTGTTATGTGATTCATTGGCCCCTGTTTGTCATGGATAGAGGATAGTCACTCATTATATATTCGTTATTTGATGGTACTAACTATGCATACTGGAAAGTACGCATGAGAGTTTTCTTATAGTATCTAGATAAGAAAGTGTGGCAAGCTATGGAGATAGGCTAGTCCAAGCTGAAGGAAGTGCCGATCGATTGGGATAATGGTAAGATCAAGGAGGAAAACTTCAACAGTAAAGCATTGAATGTTTTATTCAATGCGGTCACAAATGAGGAGTTCAAGAAGATATCCTCCACTGAAACTGTGAAGGAAGCGCGAACCATCCTCCATACAACCTATAAAGGAACTAAGGCTGTCAAGGATTTAAAGCTTCAGAGGCTCACTACAAGCTTTGAAGATATCAAGATGGAGGAGGATGAGTCGTTTGATGATTTCTATGCTAAGCTCAAGGACATAGGAAACTCGGCTTTTAATCTTGGGGAAATCATTCCCGAACCCAAGATTATGAGAAATGTACTCAAATCTCTGCCCGAGAGATTTCATGCCAAGATCATCTCTATTAAGGAATCAAAGGACATCGATAAAATTCCTTTGACAAAGCTGGTTGGAAATCTATAGACCTATGAGTTGGGCTTGACAAGGATTGGGAAATCAAGTAAGGGTAAGAGCGTGAAACTAAAGGTCATGAGCAGTGACACAGATGAGTCTTTAAACGATGAAGATTCTAAAATGAATTCCTGCATTACCAAGCAATTCAAGAAGTTCATGAAGAATGCCAATGCGAAGGGCTTCAACAAGGACCGTAAGCAATCTACTTTTTCTCAGTCTAAGAGCCAAGACAAAGGGAAGAAGGATGCTAGGAATGGCGGTCAGCACACTGTTCCCTTAGGACCCAAGTGTTTGAGTGTCAAGGCTTTGGTCACATGAAATAAGAGTGTCTTACTTATCTCAAGTCCATCGGGAAGAGTAAGGCACTTGCTGCTACTTTGAGTGACACTGAACGTGAGGATGATTCTGAAAAAGAGGATGACGGAATCCTAAATGCCTTCACCACCACCATCAATCCTACTGAGGGGATTGTAGAAGATGTAGATAAAGAAATGGACTCAAAGTTTGAGAAGATGGATGAATAAGATGACATCCATACAGCCTATGCAAAGTTATACAAGGTCTCCAAAAAACATAAGAAGCAGTATAGGTTGGCCACCAAGAAGCTCAGTGATGTGGAGGTTGAACAAGAAAAAATCTCCACAAAGTTTGATGAAGCCAATTAGACTATTGGAGCACTAAGGTTTGAGAATAATTTCTTAATTGAGGAGACCAAGATGCTTGAACTGGAACTATTTCAAGTCAGAGCTTAGTTGGAGAGGACTTCAAGTACAAAGCTTAATGAGATACTCAGTATGCAAGAATCTACTTCCGATGGAACTGGTTTAGGGTACGATTTCTCTTCTCCTAATATTGCTTCTTCTAGTAATACTATTTTTGTTTCTCCTGCTAATAACGTTAAATCTGAGAGCAATGATATTAAAACTGTGATAGCTAGTGAGAACATAGATAAGGGTAAATCTATCTTAGAAGCACCCTTAAGCTTGCTAAGAATGAAACCAAAAATCCTAGGACTAAGAAAAGTAATGCTCATAAGTCTAATAAGAAAAAGCAGCATCTGTGTCATCATTGTGGAGCAGCTGGACATACTCGACCTAGTTGCTATAAGTGGCTAGCCATTCAACAGAGTAACAACATGGTCTCATCGGGAAACTTGAGCCAGTTTCCATAAAGGGGGAATATGTCACAAAAATGGTGTCTGATTCACTACCCGCTAATGGTGGTCATGGCAAATACAGCTACTCTAAAAATACTTACTATTAGGTATGTGCAACCCTACTTGTGTATCTAATAAAGGGTAAAAAGTATAAATAAAAGAAACTTACCCGTATATGTATATGAGTACATATCCCATAAATGGATTTGCACTCTCTTTATTCACCAAGAAGAAAAAGAAAAAGAAATAAATAAATAAATTCTTGATCTCTTAAAGATGTCCAAAATGTTCTCTCTCTCTCGATCTTTCTCATTTTTGTTCTTCTAAGATAAAACTATGTCCATATTGTATTTACTCTCATAATTCTATTGGGTGGTGATCTATTTATCATATGGATGTTGAGAGATTTACAAGTTAGATATAATCTTAATCTTGTTTATTGTATTTATTTATTTGTTATTGTAATGTTTATTTAATTTGTTGACTACATGAAGATAGATTTAGAAAGCCTAGAAACTCTAAGATCAGGCCAAGTTCCATACAGCTTGAGTCCTGTGGGTGGTCCCATTCATGAGCCATTCATAGCAATGTCCATTTGGGTAAAGAGTGTCTAGCTTGGAACAAGGGAATGTCGAATCTTTCCTACAGGATAAGTGAATATCATCTTTTCCATTTTGCCTTAAGGGATGTATTTAGGGGTCTATTTGTGAACAGTTTATTTAACTTTCTATTGAAAGTATGATAAAATATACTTGTATCTTGAAAAATTTTTAAGAAATTGAAAAAATACAAGAAAAAGTGAGGTTTTAAAAAACTGTACATAAAAACTAACAGCTAAAAATTAAAATTTAAAGCTGATATCGAACTCACCCTTACTATTTGTAGAAGACTAAATTTCTTAGTTTGAAATTAATCAAACAAGTAAAATAGTTTCTCAAATGAGAATTTGTATTTAATGAATGTGTGGTATAATTCTTCGTAATTACAAAGAGTGATCCCCTGATTCGATCTCCTTAAAAGATTTGTAGTATGATTTTGATTTGAACACAAAATATCTTTCAATTTGGTTGAAGGATGGATTGAAGATCTTTGAAACAGAATTACAATGAATCTCTGGCCATGAGCTTGTTAGAAATTCACATTCTTCGTATTCTTCATGTGTTCTTCGTGCGTTCTTCGTCTTCGAAGGTTTGTGGGGGAAGTTCTTCGGGGCTTTAGAGGCTTGGATCCTTAGAGCTTCATTGATTTATGGTTTATTGAGGTTTCTGAAGGCTTTCAAGCTTGATTCCAGTGACCTTTGAGATCTAGGAGGATGATTTGGATGAATTCTCTTCAAATGTTCTTCGTATTCGCAGTTGAAGTTCTTGAATTTCCTAGAGGCTTTAAGGCTTGATTCCAGTAGAGTTTCAATACTTCTGAATCTTCTTTGATGCTACTTGTGCTCTAGATGGCTTTGTGTCCCCAAATGCCTTAGGAAGGTTTCTATTTATAGGAGTTTGGTGGTAGGTGAGCGACACATGGCGAAGTCTGATTAGTGACACATGTCACATCTTGATTGGTCTGCTTGTGTCATCACTTACATGCGCCGGTTTGCTTGGGTCATCGCTTACACGCGTCGACTTGCTTCCATCATCGCTTACACGCGCCTACATGTGATTAGTATTTTGCATGCTTTTCATGTTCTTACCTTAATGGAATCTGGCAAATTTCCAATAGCAGTTTATGATGCTTTGTAATTAGCCATACCTTGTGGACTTGGTGGCATGACGTGTCAGCTTGTGATAGGCTGGGAATTTTCCCTCTCTACAAATGCCCCCTCGAGACTTGTTCGCCCACACAACTTTTGAGCGTGGGGAGTGAATGAGTCTCAAAAATAATGAATTTGGTACTTGACTCTTCAAATGTAGTGGTTGAAGGTGGTGGAGCTTTTAGTAGGATGAAGTAATTTCAAAAGAGTAGACCCACCTATATGAAAGGCTTTGATGAGACAGAGACAGGGTCTGCGAGTATTTGAATGTACTTGTGTGACTGAACCTTCTCAACAGAGGTTAAGTCGAAATAATTTCAAAAGAGTGTTTCATGGTACTTGAAGTGGGTTGATGAAGCTGAAAGTTATTTGCAAGAAGTTGGATGTACTTGCAAGATTGAAGCATATTGGCAAAGATTAAGCTGAAGTAATTTTAGTGGTGTATTTTGGATCGTTGGCAGTGATCACAGGGTGTTGAAGATGGAGAAGAAGTGAGGATGTTGGCTGGGTATCGTATGCAGAGCTGTGGAGCTGGCCTCCCATTTTTAAGAACTTTTGGTGAAGTTATATCCGAAGGATATACTTTGGATCACAGAGAGATCATGTGGGAAAGTGGTTGAATGTGCATGTGTTATCGCATCACTTAGGTTAAGTTGAGGTAATTTTAGAAGTTTTATGGATTTTGGGTCTGGTGGTGGTGATGATGCAGAAGATGGAGAGGAAGCAAAGTGAATTGGTGAAACACAGACACAATGGCGCTGGCCCTGTACGTTAGGATCCCTTTGGTGTAGATGTTTCTGGGAAGTACACCTTAGGATGCGGGACTGACTGCATGCTGTATGAGGTCCGACAGCAAGTCGTTGAATGCGCCTGTGTAACTGGACTATGTTGACGGACATTAAGTTGAAGTAATTTTAGAAGTATATCTTTGAAATTCTTCAAGCTTGTTTTAAGTTAGAGTAATTCCAAAAAGTGTGTTTTGAGGTACCAGCAACAATGGCCTTTGGGCCACACGTTGGTGGGAACATGGAATAAGGCTTTGGCAACCATTTACCAGCACCAAAGGCTGATTTCTGATGAGCTGGTACCTTGGAGGTCATCACAAGTGTTGGATGGGAGACAATTTGTAGGATACCCCAACACCTTTTACCACCTTCACCTAATGCGACTTGTTGGGAAAGCACAACAAAATGAAAAGTGGAACTAACTTGCGATACTGGTTTTAGAAACCAGCCAAGTTGCTGTTTGCTCTAAACCACTGTTTCTGATGGGAGAGCAAACAGTTGAAGAGAAGCTACAAGAGCCCTGATCTTCGGAACATGTGTCTCTGTTGGACTTAGATTTCTTATCTAGCCAAGTCCAAGGAAGCATGGAACCAAAGTGCAGACCTTGTTATGAATAACTTTATGGACAAATTTGGTCGTTAAGTGAGGAAACAAAATTTGTTTGGACCCTAAAACAATGATGATGTTGTGAGAAGGGTTTCTACTGAACCATGAGAGGGTTGATTTCAAACCGATCATGAAGTAATTTTGGTTGCTAGATGTTGAGAATGATGAGGCCACAGTGAGAAATGGTTGTGAGAAGGAGGATTTGAGAATTTGAAAGAAGCAAATCTTCATTTCGTGATTTAGTGAGTTTTTTTTTTCTTTTTTTCTTTTTTTTGCTGAGTTTTTGATGAATCCGGCCCTTCTATTTATAGTGGAGAGAAGAAGAATGGTGGCTGGGAAATTAAGAATGGCGGATGTGAGAATGGTAGATTAGAACAGTAAGCACCAAATGGGAATGGTAGTTTGGAGACTGGTAGGCACCGAGCGAAAATGATAGGCTAAAGTAGTGACCCAATGTAATTTCAAATTTAAGACATATTTGTGAGAGTTCTTCTGTTCTTTGAAAGGGGAGTTTTGATGAAGTCTGGAGGATAATCTTGAGGGAATCCAGACTAAATGGATGATCTCAAATTCTGATCTTGAGAGCTTAAATTTTGGACACCGCTAGTACTTTGGAGAAGTGGGTCAGATTGGTGGTTTTCAAGTCTGAACAGATAAGCTAATTTCAAAAACAAGGTATTTGTGAAAATTTGAGTAGGGCAAACTTCGCTCAAGCATCTCGATTTTTTGTCAAAGTTCACATCAAAGCCAACAGCTGTAGAATCACACTATTTGAGAAATTTTGGATTCCCAAATGAATAAATAGACCCCCAAATTGGAATGTACGCAAAAAATTGGGCAAGATAGGTCACTCTCGAAAATTTTGACTTACGGTCAAGATTTGTGCAAAAGTCAACTTTTTAGAAATTGGACCGTTATGCAATCTTCGAGTCTCAGTTGAAGAAACGGATCCCAAAATTGGAATGTACTCGAAAAACTGAGTGGGATAGGTCTGTTTTGAAAATTTTGACTTTTGGTCAGGATTTGTGCAATAGTCAACTTCTTGGAAATTGGACTGTTTATACAATTTTCGAGTTTCAAATGAAGAAATGGATCCCAAAATTGGAATGTACTCGAAAAACTGAGTGGGACAGATTCATTTTTAAAATTTTGACTTTTTGGTCAAAGTCAAAGGTCCAACTTTGTCAAAGCTCCTTTTTTTTTTTTTTTTTTGGCAGGCGGTTCGGATCCGGGTCAAGATAATGGGTCAAACTGGGTCGGTCTGGGTTAAACGGTCCATGGGAGATGGTGAAATCATCCATGACATCATACGTTGGAGATGCGCGCGTGAGGCGTGTGAGAGACGTGTGAGATCACATCCAGCGCGTGTGAGCGCGTGAAGCCATCTGGAGGCGAGTGGAAGCGCGTGCAACTGAGGCTGCGATCTCCGTATCTTCTAGTGGCGCGTGGAGGCGTGTGGCTCATTTTTTGGGCTTGAAAATTTCACGTTTTGTAGATTTGGGGCAGTTGGATCGAGTGGTAGTGTTATTTTTGTGAAATAAAGCCTAGATTTACATGTCTGTGCCGGTGTAGGTCGCGATCCTCCGAGGCTTTTGGTGGCGTGTGGTAACCCCATTGTTGATGACTTTTCTGGGTTTTGTACATCGTGGGACGTAGAAAACTATTGTGGTATTAGTTTTGTGAAATAATGTCTGGATTTCCATAAATTTGAATGGGAATGTTGTGGGTCTTCTTGGTCTATTTTGGCGCTGGCTGCTCTGACAAGACGGCGACTGCTCTGACAGGGTGATATCTGAGGCTGGACACAGGTGACTATTGAATGCCTCAACTGCTCTCTAGGGTTGGCAGCACAAATTCTTTGAACAATATGGTACTCCTAGTGCAACAGCTCCAAGATGACATGCCCCTTCCATAGGAACCTACCCTTTCCTTTTTCAAGGTTTGGTGTAGTATATTTTGAAAGTTTCAATTCCCACTCTTTTTCCTTTTGTTCACATATTTTTCCTTCTATTCATTAGCTTCCAAAGACCCCTATATAAGGGCATCCAAAGCATGCCTTAACTTGCACAAGACTATTCTTCAAGCAACATATGTACTACGTAGTGAAACTATGCCCCATTTTTTTTTAATATATATATATATATACATATATTATGCTTTGTTTGTATTAACCTCCTTTTTTTTTTTTTTTTAAATTTTAAGGCTATCATGATGCTCTTTTTCAAGGATTTGAAGATTGGTCAAGAACCTGCCTTGTTCATTTGTAAGGAGAAAGATGACAAGGATGCAAAGGCTACGACTTTGATTGTTCGTCTGCCCATAATTGGAAGATTTTCAGAGCGATGAGGCCATAACTCTTATCCTCTTAATTTGCCAAAATGGTCACAGGTTGTTTCCTTTGATGACGGCTATAACTTGGAGACAATTATCCTTCTTGCTTCACATCACAAAAATATTGCCAAATCCATGCCGTACAACACTTTGGGATGAGAGATAATTGCAAAACGTGCCAATTGGGATTTTTCCTTTAGCGTGAATGGAGGATTTTCCTATTTCTCCCTTTATTAGGATTGGCTAGAAGATGTGCTTGGCCGGTGTAAACACCTCCTTGATGCGTCTCACCTTTACAATGCTGTCTTTGCCTCCTTGTTCACATATGATCATGATGAGAATCTCATGAAGGTATTTTGTGAGTGTTGGAGTCCTTCGACCAATTCCCTCCATAACTCAGTTGGGGAGATTTCCATCACACCATGGGATCTTTCCATTCTTGGTGGACTTCCTTGCACAAGTGCTTTTTATGACGAAGTGGTACCCAACGCGCAAGAGCTGGAGTGAACCAATGACCAAGGACGACCTTATCTGCCGTACAGTTGTCGCTACCTTTTTATGGCGTACCACCACCTCCAAAATCGGCTAAAGAGACAAGGGAAGGTAAGTGTTCGTGATTGGATTACTTTTTGGTATAGAGGAAATGGGAGGTACTCAGCTCCTAGGAAACTAGCAAGGCAAACCACTATCCCCAAGTGTAGTCAAAATCCCTTTGGCGTGATAAACGAGCATGGACCATGGTCTGATAAAGAGCATGGGGTCTTTGCGGATCTTCAAGTCGAGGGTGACTTAAGGGAAGAGACTTATTTATCGACACTTCTTTCCTATTGGCTGTGCATATTTGTCTTCCCTATTAAGGATCTGAATAGCATCCATCCAGGCACTTTCAAGATTGCTAGCTCCATGGCCAATGGTCGTCCATTTGGCCTTGCTGCTCCAGTACTGGCTAGTATTTATCACGGCCTTAACATTATTTCTTCCTCTCCTACTCCGAGCAAATCTGGAGCTAGCTTTGCCATCCATTATGTTTATGCATGGGTAGCTCATTTTTTCAAGAGCAATCGTATCACCAATGACAAACTGTCAGATCCTTTGATGACCAAATATTTTGGTGTGGGTTATGCCTCTTTGTTTAGTGAATTCTTTGCCCGAAAGCATATATGAACTGCCACCGACTTCCTTTGGCATGGGATTGCTTTCAAGAAAAGCTACCACCAAACATTTATTGACAAAAATCATTTATCAACCTAGAAGTCTAACTACTTTATGAGTCTTCATTCGGGATATTTGTCACTTCGATGTAAAGACCAACATGTCGTAGAAGCATATAGTCCTCACAGATTCAGCCGACGCTTTGGGTTTCACCAAGACATTCTAGGTGATTTGAAGGAGGAAATCCATAAAAGCTCTTTGAAAGACCAGTACCAATTCTACCAATCCTTCACTCGCTGCAACATAGGTTCCAAGGTACTTATTCCGGCTTTTGCCACAGACTTTGGAAACTAGGTCAGACATAGCTATAAACAATAGTAGGAAGGAGTTCGTGGAAATGATTTTTCTAAAGAAACAGGTCTCCTGGCTGACATTGCCTCCTTCCTTGTTAAACCAACAACATCCAACAAGTCTCAAAAGGGAAAGAGGGAATTACAAGACCCATACATTCCACAACCTCTGTCAGAGTTCACACAGCTTCCTCTTGAAGATGACTATCATTCAAAAGAATCATTTGGAAACATTGAAGTTACTCACAGTCAAGGCCCCAAAGGTTTGCTTGTTGTGCCAGTTAAAGACGCTGTTAAAATTTCGGAAGAGGCGGTGCATAACGATTTTGACCACAATTGGACAAATCTGAAGAGTCCAATCGTACGAACTTCCATTGATTGTGCACATCTCCTTTCGAATAGTGAGTCTTCTACTTCGAAGCCATCTATACAGAGCTTGGGTCTTAAAAGACGTAAATTTTCTGATGTTAGTATGTCGTCTAAATTTCTGATTGAGACAAAAAAGACTCCTTTCTCTCCCTTGCATTTGACCAATCCTCCGGAAGTTTCTACATTTCAAGCCATAGCACATATTTCTTCCGTTTGTAGGAAATGAGCTTCTATGTTAAGAAATGTCCTCTTAAACAAGCTTTCGAATCTTTCTGTGGACAACATTCTCCTGCAATCTGAAATAAATGAAATCTATAATGGGATTGAAAGTCTCAGAGTAGACCCTCGACACTTGCGTGAGCATGTTGACAAGCACTACGAAGGGGTTGCAGAATATTTGAAGATGAAAGAGTCTTTGAATAAATGACCAAGTTCTGCCAACTTAATTCAACGTGAGGTTGAACTTGGACTTCTCCTTTCTGAAGCATTGCACAAGAAAGCATCTTTGGAGACCGAGCTTGATACCATTAGATCGAGGATGGTTGACCTGTGAACTGAGCTTGTCCGATTAGAAAAATCACTGCCTCAAATGGAAACCCATCAAGTTGAACAGGACGACGTTGTGCAAGCCTTAGAAGAACAGCTTGAAGAAGTTAAATCCACTCCCGCTGCCGAAGACTAGGATATGGAGGCCTTGGAGAAGATACTAACCTTATTGGAAGATAATTGTTCTAGTTTGAAAGACTTGAAATGGATGTCGTAATCTTTTTATTTAGTTTCCTTCATATGTGTCCCGGACTTTCCTCCTGTACTAGTTTCCTTTTGTTAATCAATAAAGAAGACTTCATTTTCTGCTCTCCAGTGAACCTTTTTTTTTTTCAATTTGATGAAACCTTTTTTTTTTTTTTAGGGCGTGACTGAACTTAGCAAAAGACGCTAAGTTGCCTACGTACCTTTGAGAGGGAACAAGTCATCACGTAGTTCAAAAGCCTTTTTTTTTTTTTTATGATTTTTTTTTTTTGTTTTAATGACTTTTTTTATATGATTTTTTTTTTTCAAAAAAAGGAGGGCTCATATGTGTAATCCTCGCCCTACTCCCCATGTCATTTCATGGGTACCAATTGCGCAATAGTGGGTATCACCACTAATCGAATCCGAGACCTCGGCCTCAAAGGCGACATAGGCATCCAGCCACTACGCCACACTCATAAATGGTGACATAGAGTGGGATTAATTTCTCTTTATTTATACGCTTTCAAAGGTAATGGGAAGACATCATGTACTCTTGTAGCGCTGCAGTGGGCAGTTTAAACTCTTACCGAGGAGCAGTCCTCGATTTTCAAGCATAGAAATGTTTGAGAAACTTCCCATTGATGGGGCTGATTCTTACACCTTCCTGATCAATCAACTTATATGCTCCATTGGTGTAGACTTCTTGCACAACATAAGGCCCATCCCATTTTGAAGTGAACTTATTGCCTGTACGATGCGCTGTGATGATAGGTCTTCAAACGGCGAATGCTAAGTCACCAACTTGGAATGATCATGGTTTAACTCTTTTATTGAATGCACTTGAAAGACAAGCTTGATAGCATTCAAGGCATTGTTGAGCCTCGAGCCTTTTTTCATCAAGTGCCTCCATTTCTTGTAACCTAAGCTTGGCATTTTCTTCCTTGGTCAACCCTTCTTAAATGCCTATCCGTAATGATGGGATTTGGCATTCTAAGGGAAGAATGGCTTCCACTCTATAGACAAGAGAATATGGCGTTGCTTGAGTGGGCGTTCGAAATGTTGTTCGATATGCCCATAATGCTTCTCCGATTCTTTTATACCAATCTCGCTTAGTCTTGGATACCACCTTCTTTAACAAATTGCCGAGCGCCTTGTTAAAGGCTTCAGTTAATCCATTCGTTGGGGCATTGTACATGGAGGAGTTGTATTGTTTAAATGTGAACTTCTCGCATAGCTCCATCATTAGCTTATTATAGAAAGGTTTGCCATTATCAGTTATGATATACCGAAGGACACCATACCAATAGATCAAGTGAGTTCGAATGAAGTTGACCACCGTTTCTTTCTTCACTTCCCTAAGGGGCACAACTTCTGCCCATTTTGAGAAGTAATCAATTGCAGCCAAGATATACAAATGGCCACCGGATGATTTTGGTAATGGTCCTATCACATCAAGCTCCCATGCATCAAAAGGCCAAGAAGCTATAGTTAGGTGTAGGGGTTCTGAAGGCTGGTGGATGAAGTTTGCATGATACTGACAAGCTTCATACTTTTTAGCATACTCCATGGAATCTTGCACCATCGCTTAATTCTATAGTGTAATTTAGGACCTGATTGGTGTGCACCGCATATTCCAAAATGAGCCTCCTCCAAGGCTTGTTTAGCCTTTTCTTCTCCTAAGCAACGGAGGAATAAACCATAAAAAGAACGGCGGAAGAAAGTTTCTTTATAGTAAATGAACCGAGCAGCCCTTCGCCGAACTTCGGTCTTGTGGTGTATATCATCCGGGAGTCTTCCATGTTAAAGGTACTCAATGAGCACTTGTCGCCAATCTTCTTTTTCGACAAGGCATACAGAAATGACGTTGTCTTGTTCTTCTTTTTCTTCTTCTTCAACCATGAGAGGTACTACCCATCTTTGAGAAATAGCAACTTTGGCGGTCTCTTTTTGGGATAATGCTAAGGCGGTAGCCAAATTAGCTAAAGCATCAGCCTGTCTATTCTCCTTCCTTGGTATATGCTCCAATGTAATTGCCTTAAAATTCGCTAGCAACTTATTTGCATATTTGCAATAGGGGATAAGGTCTTCTTTCTTGACATCATATTGCTCCAAGATTTGATTGATAATTAATTTGGAATCCCTAAAGATCTCAAGTTGCGATATGCCCATCTCAATGGCCATTTGTAAGCCAATAATTAATGCTTGATATTCGGCCACGTTGTTGGAGCAAAGTTCACTTAATGAGAACGAGTATAGAAGTATTTGTCGTTGTGGAGAAACAAACACTACACTTGCCCCTGCCCTTTCTCGACGTGTGGCCCCATCAAAAAACATTGTCCATGGTGGCATTACTTCAATATAAAATACGTCTTTATTCGGGAAATCATCAGAGAACTCCTAATCAAAGGGAACTGGGTGATCAGCTAAGAAATCTGCTAATGCTTGTCCTTTGACAGCTTTTTGTGGAACATATGCAAGGCCATATTGTTGTAGCAGGACCACCCATTGAGCTATACAACTTGAAACCACTGGCCTGGAAAGGACATATTTGATCAGGTCCGCCCTTGCTATCAAATGGATAGTATATGCTTGCATGTAGTGCTTCAACTTGTCTATGGCAAAGAAAAGAGCAAGACATGTCTTTTCAATAGGAGAATAATTTAATTCAGCTCCATTAAGAGTTCGGCTCAAATAATAAAGGGCTCTTTCCTTCCCCTCCTCATTTTCTTGCGCCATAAGAGCACTTAGGGATTTTTCTTGTGCTGCAATGTACAACATTAAAGGCTTTCCGGGGATAGGAGCACCTAAAACCGAAGGATTAAGCAAGTATCTTTTGATGCTTGTAAAAGAGTTGCTACAAGCCTCATCCCATTCGAAGTGCACATTCTTCTTCATCAGCCTATTGAAAGGTTGACATCGATCGGCCAAGTTTGAGATAAACCGCCGTATGTAGGTAAGTCTTCCCTAAAAGCCTCTAAGCTCTCACAGATTCTTAGGCTCCGACATTTTCTGGATTGCTTCAATTTTGGACTGGTCAATTTTGATGCCGCGATACCTCACAATGAAACCAAGGAACTCCCCAGATGTTATGCCGAAAGCACATTTGAGGGGGTTCATTTTAAGCTGATACTTCCTTAGGCTGCTGAACACGGATCGTAGATCTGCAAGATGGTCTACCCTCCTTTTTGTTTTAATCACCAGATCATCGACATAACACTCCATATATTTATGAAGTACATTATCAAAGATCTTTTGCATGGCCCGTTAATAAGTAGCACCAGTGTTCTTTAGTCCAAAAGGCATTACTTTGTAGCAGTAAATGCCCTTAGGAGTACGAAAAGCTGTAAGCTCTTCGTCTTTGGGATTCATTCAAATTTGATTATAACCTGAAGAACCATCCATGAAAGATAAAGCTTCATGTCCGGTAGTGGCGTCAACCATGACCTCAGTGATGGTCAATGGAAAATCATCATTGGGACATGCATTGTTCAAATCACGGAAGTCAATGCACACCCGGATTTGTCAATTCTTCTTTTTGACAGGGACGATGTTAGCAATCCATTCCGGGTACTGTACTTCATGAATGAAGCCCGCCTCAATTAGCTTATTGACCTCGATTTCTATTTGAGGGATAAGCTTCAGCTAAAAGCGTCTTTGGGATTGTTTGACTGGGCGCACACCTTTCTTTATTGCCAAATGGTGTAGAGCAATACTTGGATCGAGTTTAGGCATTTCTTTGTAAGTCCAAGCAAACACATCTTTATATTCTACTAGGAGCTTGAAGTATCCTTCTTCTTCTTCAGGGGTAAGAAGCGCACTGATGAAAGTTGGCCGGGGCTTTTCAGCAGTTCCTAAATTGATCTCTTTAAGTTCATCAACTGTGGCCTGTCCTCCGTCTTCCAAAGTTAGAGGAGCTTCGTCAACTTCTTCATTGGTTGCTTCAACATCTAGGAGTGTATCTTCTTCCACTATAATATGAAATGAGGATGATACTTCTTTAATTTGCTCATTGCGGACAACTGATTGTCCTGTGTGTACAACCGTTCGCCTTTTGACTTTAAGAGATCCTTCGGTGTTGATGTCTAGGGCAGAGCTACGTTTCATGTGGGAAGGAACGCTACTACGGATCGCGTCATTAGCTTTCTCCTCCCCTTGAACCTCAAAGTTTATGGAATTTTGAGAATGGCCATTGACAAGCTCTTTTATTGCCCCCAACTGATGAAAGACTGATCTACGAGCAAGAGTGTCGTGATTTTGTGTTAAGCAAGTTGTATTTAACTTGTTGAACACTGTGATTTGTGACGATGAGGCATTGATGCAATCAAACACTTAGACATGCGATGCAAAGTGATCTTTTCTTTGATTCGAACTTTCGCCGACTTCCACTGTTATGTATTGAGAACTTGAAGCATTGCTTCTTTTCTTGATCCATATCTGAGCCGGTTGTCTTGGAGTATAACCTAATCCGGTCTTTGGGATAGGAATTTCATGCCCTTCAAGCCGCATTTTCCTTTGTGTTTTGTTGAGGCCATGCACCTTTTCTCTTGTGACTTCTGGGATTAGTTTCCCTAGATCGCCTTGTTTTGAGAAATCATATCTTGCTTTGGCTAAAAGCCTATATGCCTTTAGGTCGAACCATTCTTTTGCCTGTTCACTTGGTAGAACACCTTGTTTCGTCAAACTTTGAGAAGACCTTTTGAATCCATTCAATGGCTTCAAAGGCAAAGGATTTGTGAATGAAGTTAAAGGCATAGCATGATTTTACTTCAATATGACTACATCCTCCATTGTGAGCTTTGTAGGAGGTCTTTCCTTGTTTACTGTTGACTGAAGGCATTCCATGAACGGTGACTTTCTTTTCTTATGGCATGATAATGGTACATAACGAAGAAATGGAGTACTGTCAGAAGGTGCTGAGATCTTTGCTCCCACTAAATTACTGGTAGATCCACTAGAATGATTATCTCCACATTCTGGACCTTCTTTTGGGGAAGGAGCATCCTTTCTAATCATGAATCTAACATGCTTCTTTTCACTTTGCTTGCTCTTTGTGGGTGGGATCTCAACTAGGAGAACTTCATTTGGAACGCCATCTTCCATGTAGAACTTTGCATCAGCAAAGTGAGCTTCGATCTCAGTAAAAGGTTTTAAGTCAGCGTTGACCTTTTTTACTCCACCTTGAATGTACTTGAAACATTGATGAAAAGTTGACGGCACTATTCCGTTCTCGTGGATCCATGGACATTCCAACAACATGTTGTAGGTTGTCTTAGCATCAATAACATGGAACAAAACATTGTTTGTCAATTCTCCAATGAGTAGTTCTAGGCGTATCACACCGATCGTGCGTTGTCCTCCTTGGTTAAAACCTTGAATGACCAAACGACTATGCGATAACTCCTCCATAGTAAGGCCAAGTTGTCTCATCATCATTTTTAGTAGTATATTAACAGCTATACCTCCATCAATGAGGATACGATCTATCTTTTGTTCACGTGCATAACCAGAGACATAAAGTGGACGATTGTGGGGCTTAGAACCTAACAGCAAATCCTCATTAGTGAAAGTCATGTCTGGGGAGCATGCACAACATTCTTAGGTTTGTTGAAGCATGTTGGCATAAGGAACGCTCATCTTTGGTTTTTGAAGAGCTTGGGTTATCACCTCTTTTAGTGAGGTGGGGGATTGTAAGGGTTCATCATCTTGAGATTGGAGTTTTTCCAAAGTCTCACCTGGCCCACCATGATTGATATCCTTCTCTTCATCATGAATTTCATAACAAGAGCCTGTGTGAACGGCTTCTGCTGAGTCATTTTGAAAGAATCCTCTAGGGAAGAGTTCTTCTAATGTGATGTGATTTCGAAGGTTTTGGGTTTGTGCCGAATCGTTATTCACTTTTGTGCCCAGTCTTTTTTGCCTTTTATCATTCCTTCCTCTTGATTGAAGTTAAATCAGGCTTTGTGCTCTTTTGGGCTTCTTGGGTGACCAAATGAAGAGGGAAATCTCATCTTTTCTTCCATCTCTTACGAGTAACCATCGCCCAACCTTCCTCTTCATCCATTGTTGATCTTCTATCATCATTTGAGTTATAGTCAAATGCTTCTTGTGAAAGCTAAACTTGAACCGGCTCCAAAGAATCAAACTGGATGAGTGTGGTATTTGCCCCCAGCTTAATAGTTGGAGATATGTAACTACCTGACCCGCAAGCGAACGTTACAAGGTTTGACTCGGCCATATCATCGAAATCCAAGTCGATTTTCCTTTCCTTAGCTAACTTCATGATGAGTTCTTTGAGAACGAAGCATTTCTGGATTGGATGACTTATGATGCGATGATACTTACAAGAGTTTGGGTCATCAACTTTCCCTATCTCTTCTGGTTGTTTGCATTCTAGCAATTCAATTAATTTAAGCTTGAGGAATTGTTCTAGCATTTCGGGCATATTAGCATCTGGGAAAGGATACGCCTTTTGTTCCCATTCCTTTAGTGACGAGTGACGTGTCTCACGTCTTTGGCTTCCTTCAGGTCTCTTCTCATTAGCCTTTATTTTTCCCGTTGAAATTTTGACTGGGGCAGAGTTGATATTCATTGAGTCTTTGACATTACTTTTCGCATTCCTATCACTTTTCCTTATTTCCCTTCTTTCTTTCTTTTCCTCAAGCACAGGAGGCTTCGTATTTCCATGGTTAGCAATGCTCAGCTCCATGTCATGCGCACGAGTCGCTAACTCTTCAAATGTTCGGGGCTTTATCCCTTGCAGGATATAAAGGAGTCCCCAGTGCATGCCTTGGATGCATATTTCTACAGCAGATATTTCAGAAAGTCTATCTTTACAATCTAGACTCAAAGAATGCCACCGATTGATATAGTCAACAATGGGTTCATCTTTCCACTGCTTAGTATTGGTAAGCTCCATCATGCTTACAGTGCGACGTGTACTATAGAACCAATTGAGGAACTCCCTTTCAAGTTGTTCCCAACTATTGATTGACTCAAGTTCTAAGTTTGTATACCAATTAAAGGCATTTCCTTTTAGTGAACGGACAAACTGTTTAACTAGAAGACTTCCTTGAGTTCTTGCATTCTCGCAAGTTTCCACAAAGTGAGCAATATGTTGTTTTGGGTTGCCTTTCCCATCAAATTGTTGGAACTTAGGAGGTTGATACCCATTTAGCATTCTCATGTCGTCGATGCGTTTTGTATAGGGTTTTGAATATACGAGGGAATTAGTGGAAGAACCCCCATATTGTGCTCGAATGGTATTCGTTATCAAGTCTTGTAGTTGTTGGACAGATAACGAGGCTATTAAGGTGGAGTTTCCATGTTGAGAAGTTCCTTCAACTCCCTTTTCCTCGTCAACCCTAGTGTTTTCTCCTTTCAAGATGAAGCCAAGAGGGTACTCAAGGCCAAGACTTGATTCACCCAAATCATATACCTCCAGTTTGTTCATCAGGGTTGCAATTTTGACATCCTTATCTTCTAGTGCTTTTGTGAGAAGGATGACCCTTTGTTCCATTTCAGCCATCTTTTCTTCCATGGTAGAGGTGTTAGTCATCATCATTGGCATAACCTCTAGATATGATGGGCTAAATGATGGAACGGGATGAATCAAAGGCATTTCATTCCTTAAATTTCTCATTATGGGTGAAGAGTTGATAGAAAAGGTCCTTGTTGTGGATGATTCATTATCAATCTCCAAATGAAATGAATCCTTAGCGGTAGCTTTCCTATTTGCAAGAAAGTCTAGGGAGATGACATTATGAAGTCTGCTTTCTTTGGTTGGTTGGGGTTGAAGTAGGTCAAGAGCCTTGGATTGACTGCGAGTGATTGGGCTAACATAATCATTGGCAGTGAAAGCCTCAACCACTGATTTTCGGGCATTCTTGTTAGAGGCCATTGAAGCTGGTAGCAAATCGAATTTCTTCTCTTTTGGAGGAGAAAGAGATGAGAGGCAGAAAGGTCCCACTGGGTGGGCCAGAATTTGTAGAAGACTAAATTTCTTAGTTCAAAATTAATCAAACAAGTAAAATAGTTTCTCAAATGCGAATTTGTATTTAATGAATGTGTGGTACAATTCTCTGTAATTACAAAGAGTGATCCCCTAATTCGATCTCCTTAAAATATTTGTGATATGATTTTGATTTGAACACAAAATATCCTTCAATTTGGCTAAAGGATGGATCGAAGATCTTTGAAATGGAATTACAATGAATCTCTGGTGATGAGCTTATTAGAAATTCACGTTCTTCGTGTTCTTCATGTGTTCTTCATGCATTCTTCATCTTCGAAAGTTTGTGGTGGAAGTTCTTTGGGGCTTTAGAGGCTTGGATCCTTAGAGCTTCACTGATTTATGATTTATTGAGGTTTCTGGAGGCTTTCGAGCTTGATTCTAGTGACCTCTGAAATCTAGGAGGGTGATTTGGATGAATTCTCTTCGAATGTTCTTCATATTCGAAGTTGAAGTTCTTGAATTTCCTGGAGGCTTTAGGGCTTGATTCCAGCAGAGTTTCAATATTTGTGAATCTTCTTTGATGCTGCTTGTGCTCTAGATGGCTTTGTGTCCCCAAATGCCTTAGAAAGGCTTCTATTTATAGGAGTTTGGTGGTAGGTGAGCAATACATGGCGGAGTTTGATTAGTGACACATATCACAGCTTGATTGGTCTGCTTGTGTCATCGCTTACACGTGTCGGTTTGCTTGGGTCATCGCTTACACGCACCAACTTGCTTGCATCATCGCTTACACGTGCCTACATGTGATTAGCATTTTGCATGCTTTTCATGTTATTACCTTAATGGAATCTGGCAAATTTCTAGTAGCAGTATATGATGTTTTGTAATTAACCATACCTTGTGGACTTAGTGGCATGACGTATCAGCTTGTGATAGGCCAGGAATTTTCCCTCTCTACACTATTTCTAATAAAAAGAATATAAACAAAAGAGAAAAGCGATAATTATTACACACTGCGTGTAATAGATCTTACCCAAAAGAGAATATGTTTACTTTTATATGGTCACTTGAGGTTAAGATGATTAATTTGATCAAATTATTAGTAGCCACTCTTTTTTGTTTTTTAATTTATTTCAGGGAACCTCTTCGATCTTGGCCGACCCTAACCCTATTCTATGGTAAACGAGAGCCCATTAGTGTTTATTATATTGGCATTATATATTGATTACAAGATTTGAATCTAAAGCCTGTAACAACTCTACTTCACTCTTTTTTTTTTTTGATGAACTCTACTTCACTCTTTTTGCTATTTGAACAAAGGGTCAAAGGCATAATTTTTAATTTGCTATGATTGAAAGGGAAATTTAATATTTTTTAATAATTTATCTTGAAAAAAAAAGTAGAATAAGACAAGTAAAAAAATACAAGTGTGTAAATAAATAGCAATAAAAATAGTCCATTCAAAAAAATTTTATTCGCTTCTAATTAATTTTAACATTTCCTTAATTTTCTTCTTCATGTGCTTTCTTTCTTGATATGATTAATCTTTGTGATATTCCCATTACTTCCATAATAGTACCTTTCTTTACTTCTACCTCTCTTTTCTTAAAAGAAATATTGCCCAATAGAAAAATGAAAAAAAAAAAAAAAAAAAGATAATGGAAAAAACTAAATGATTCAATTTTGCCAATATTAAACTATGACCAAAGAAATTCGGATTTATACATATGTAAGTATTAAACTATAGGAACCTCGTTTTTTTTTTTTTTTTTTGAACAAAAAGTCTCAGCTAATTTGACAATCTAGTATGCAATAGAGACATGAACGTCTATTGATTTAACAGTGGAGATCCACCATGCATATGCTGAGTTATGTTGGACAAAGAGATAGGCTAGAATACAACATTCTTCGTAATGTTTCTTACCATTTGTTAAGGTGATATGTTATGATTGGGATGTTAATTTTATATAAATTAATTATTGCCACCATTCTTATTATACATTAATTATAATATATCATTTCAAAAATTCTGAAATTTTTTTCTAAATTTCTAAAATCTCAATTACTATGCACCAATGATTTTTATTATACATCAACCATTGACATCTCATTTTTCCTTAAAGTTTAGAGGTTTCAATTATTATGCATCAATCCTTTTATACTTGACTAGACTTATTGATAGACAAAATCAAGCACATGGATTCGAAGTAGAATAATATGTTTTGAGATCCAGGTTTGTGAATTCATTGCAAATCAACCCAACCAGCTCAATTTAATCCAAAGGCAATAGATTGGTTTCTCACGGGTTGGTGAGTTGGTTTGGGTTCAGATTTTTTAAGAGGTTGGATTGTATTGGTTGAAGTTTGACACTTTTTCTAAATAAATAAACATGAACTACCTCGCCTTCTGCCTATGTATATTCCAAGATAAAATACTATTTTGGTTTCTAATTTTTTTTTTTTTAAATTAGTCCCTAAATTTTAACAAGTTCTTTTTTCGTCCCTAAATAATAGAAAAGTTTGTTTTTCATCGATAAACTATTAAAAATGTTTCACTTTCTTCCTTAAACTTTAAAATAAAATTTAAAAATTTTTCTCATCCCTAAAATTGAAAAAAGTTCTTTTAATCCCTAATTTTGTCTCTAAACTATTAAAAAAATGATTTACGAAATTTAAGAATAAAAAAAGAACGTTTCAAAATTTAAGAATGAAAAACAAATTTTTGGTAAAATTTAGGAATCAAAATAATACTTTACCATATATTAAATATATGAAATATTAATTACATATGCATTGCTTTTATCGTTGCTCTCATTATACTATATACACCAAAATCCACTCAATAATTTCTTATCCACACATCCAGCCTAACCCTATTAAGATGTCTCATTCTCATCTCACACTTTTTTCACTACTGACATCAGATGTAATCCACACCACATTGCCATCAATCCCATATATATATATATATATATATATATATATATGCATATATGTGCCTTGTTTTGTTTTGGTCGCTTGTCTATGTTCCTGAACAACAAGAATATATGCCTTGTTTTGTTAGTTCGACGTATTACATATTTGGATGACTAATTATTTATTAATGATGCTTATGTGATTTTATTTTGTAAAATAATGGTTCATATAAACAGCTTAATATTGATACCAAAGATAAATAGCCCAAGAAGCCTGTTTAAAATGGCCAAATAAATCACTTGTGGTTTGGTTTAGTTCGGTTAATTTTGTAATAATGTATAACTTTGGATATTGGTTTCTCAATCCAACAATGTTAGTTTAGATTGAGAATGCCCCTAAACTAAACCAACTCAATCTATGTAGCCCCTACTTATATTTTTTTACAAGTTTGGTTTTATTTTATTTTATTTTTTTCACATCAAATTCTCACAACATTTTCATAAGAAATTAAGGTGTCAGTTCACTATAAATCAAAATAAAATAAAATAAATTACAAGTGAAATTACAACTCAAAATAAGGTTGTTGTAAAAATGTTGCTAAATTTTATTGTGCCCATAAACTCTTTATTTGCCAACCATATTATATTAGGGATTTATTGGGCCTCAATGCTGATTGAACACCAATAATGGGAACTATAAAATTTTTTATAACCATGACTAACACCAATGTTAGTCATGGTTATAAAAATTTAAACTAAGCGATTGTGACTTGAGTGCTCTCTCTATTTCCTCTCCCCACTCTTAGACAAACACATATCAAATCTTGGACTTTATTTCTATTGGGGAAAAAATCCTAGTCTCCTCTATGTCTATGTGTGAATTAAAATATATAACTACCAAGCAATAACAATTTTATGGGAAAAAAAAAAAAAAAATTCAGTAAGCATCACATAAACTCAACTACACAAGAACACCAAATTTTACATGGAAAACTCTCCGGTGTAGAGGGAAAACCCATGGGACAGCTCCAAAAAACATCCACTATGAAATATATGTTACAACTATCAAGTTTATGCTAAACTTGAGTCCACAATAAATTAGATATACAACAAATAAATTCCAAGGAGTAAATACAATCTCACCACAAAACCAGTAGCAAAATCTTTCTTTGAATACTCCAACTCTCCATGGTTGTAGCACTCAAAAACTCCATGAAAACTCCACCAATTTATCTTTCTTGTGTATAACTTGAGCAAAGAAAAATGTCTCCTTCTCTTTTTTACTCTCTCACACGAACTACGCTTCCTGAAGCTCTCACTTGTGTTTTTCTCACAATAGCTGAATGGCTCTCTAGCTTCAACTCTTCCTCAGTGTGCTTCTCTCTCAATCACACTCATGGCCGAATGGCCTTTCTTTTTTTTATTTCTTCTTTTCTTTTCCTTTAGCGTGTTCCACACACCCTGCATTACTTCTCAATAAGAGAAGTCAGACCTCTCCCATGCTTTGGCCATTTCTCAATAAATGAAAGAGTTGCTTTGAAGACTTTTGGAACAAGCTTATAAATGAGCTTTGACAAAATGTGTGTGCAAAATCCAAAGGGTGTCATGTGCACCCAACAATTTCTACAAAGATAAAGTCTCTAAATCACACAGATACACGCATAAATGGAATTCTAAATCTAACTTATGGAATTGAGGTCATAATATTATATAGGGTCACCATTTAATCCAAAAACTTAAGTATATAAGGTAGGGCTAGTAATATTATATTAATTCATCAAACTTTTTATTTTTCTTTTCATATTGTACAATAATAGCATTCATTATTGAATCAAGACCAACAATTTGATTAATCTGATCCTTGGTTGTACTGATTATAGATACTGGTTAGATTTGGTCAATGATGTGGGAAAAACTTAGAAATAACTTATTTTTAACTATTTTGCAGAGATCATTAGCAAATACTGTAAAGAACAAAATTGATGAGGAAATTTATGAGAAGCTTGATATATCAAAATTTTGTTCTACTTCCAAGATAATTCGCATTGCAGATTTGGGATGTGCAGCTGGACCTAATACATTTGTTTCTGCGCAAAATCTAATTGAAGCTATAGTTGAGAAGTACCACTTCCTACGCCCTACTTCTCCGTTGCCTGAATTCCAAGTGTCTTCTAATGACCATGACACGATTGACTTCAACAGTCTCTTCATTTCTCTCCCACCAGATAGGAAATACTTTGCTGCCGGAGTGGCAGGTTCCTTTCATTACCGATTGTTCCCCGAGTCCTCTCTCCATGTTGTGCATACCAGTTATTCACTCCATTGGCTCTCCATGCTGCCTAAAGAGTTGAATGACAAGAACTCTCCCGCATGGAACAAGGGGAGAATTCACTACACTGGTGCCCCTGAAGAAGTACATAAGGCTTATTCAACTCAATTGGCCAAGGACTTTGAGAATTTTTTGAATGCTAGAGCAAAAAAGCTTGTGCCCGGAGGGATTATGGTAATATTAATGGCTGGTATTTCTGAAGGGTTTCCTTATTCTGAGATCCCAACTGGTTTGATGTACGATTTGCTTGCATCTAGCCTCATGGATATGGCAAGAGAGGTTAATAAGTGTCTGGTTCTCTTTTATCTTATTATTATTATTATTATTATTATTATTATATATTAAAATTCATTTTTCCTATGTACACCTATATTTTAATTAGTTTTCAATTAATAAGTGTTTAAATATTCATGTGTGAGTAACGTGGTTAGTTAAATAGCAAAATTTCACCTTAAATACTAATGAAAAGGGATCAAATGATGTCTTTATATATTATATTAGACACTTAATTGGAATCTTCCAAGGTATTCCCCAACAATGAGTAAATCAAATTTCAGCCACAAGTTATATCCAGATATAACTTAGTCATCATATGTTCTTACTCTTATTGTTAGAACATTCATTTTACTGAATGGTAATCAGGCAGGAAGTTATTTCTAAAGAAAATATTTGGTAATATTTTTTGAACTTTTCCAATTCATCTGAGAGAATTATGAATATTTATATTCTTTTACATAAATTAATGATTCTACAATTAGTTCAACCCTCAAAAACATCTTTTTAAAAAGATAATACTAACTATAAAATTAAATAAGACAGCTAACAAAAATCAATAGTTTCTCTGGCAATAAAATAATATTTGTGAGTGTAAAGAGAAATAGATGAAATCATCATTTGGTTGTTTCTTTAAAAACAAATGTTGTTACATCTGCATAATAAACTGATTTGGGTATGCTGGGGGATGACCACAATTTGACTCCCTAGCTAGTAGCTATAACCATTCTAAAAATAGACTCGTAGAATGTGATGTCCAATGTCGTAAAAAATTTAAATATATCTTTTTCATCATCAATAATTGGTTTTAAAATGGAATAACACAGCTTCACATGGTCCAAAAAATAATATTAGAGCCAAGATCATGGGTTCAAGTCGGGAGAGTGTCATTGCAAGGAAAGGATTGTTGAGGGGATTACAATTCAACTCTCCACAATCACTCTAAAAATAAGCCTGCTGGGTTTGATGTTGAATACTATAAAAGATTTGAGTTTATCTTCCTCATCATCAATGGGTTTTGAGATAGAGTAGAACAATTCATGGTCCAACAAGGTAGACCAAAGCAAAACTAAATAGGAAGTTTAGTTTTACTTCATTAGCGGAGTGTGTTTTCATATCATATGCTATTGCAACAATGAAGTTTAATTAAGCTAGAACCCTTCTAAATCCGTAGTAATATGCATATAGTTTTCGCTAAAACGTAACAGGTATATTTATATGCTTATACTATAGGTTATAGTAAAAAAAACCTTAAATTTCTCAGCTCTTATAATATCTTTTTTCTTTTCTTTCTTTTTTCGAAGATTGCTATGAGCCTATGAGGTATTTTTGGAGTTACCTCTTATAATTCTACATGTGTAGGAAATACCAATCTTTCATCAAATTATTGGGGTGGCACAAACATTTTGCAGGGTCTTATTACTGAAGATCGCGTGGATTCTTTCAACTTGCCTTTTTATGCTGCCTCCCTGGAAGAGATGGCAGAGCTGGTAGAGCAAAACAGGCATTTTAGCATAGAGAGGATGGAGTTAACGAACCCAGTTCCATCATTGGAAGGTCCGATTGATATCCGAGCATGGATTATGCGTTTAAGGGCTGCCACGGAAAAAGTTTTCATTAACATTTCGGAAGGGAGGCTATAGATGAAATATTCGAACGATTGATTAAAACTTTCAAACTATTCTGAGCTATTGAATTTGAGAACCAACGTAAAAGTTCAATTATTTGCTATGTTGAAGCGTAAATGATGTAATTTGTGTTAATCATGTGAGACTTATTTCATTCTGAAATAATTCAATTTGTATTAATCTTAAGACTCATTTCTTGCTGGAATGATTATCTACTTATCTTTTGTGAGACAAGGTTTGCAAAATTAATAAATTTGAAAATTTCATGGGTCAAAAATAATGGCCTGCAACATATTCTTTTGTAGGGCTAAGTAAAACGTATGCATTGTGAAATGGGCACTACCCTGAATCTAGTGGATATTTTTCAAATGGTATGGAAAGAAAAGTGACCTTTTGTATAAACCCTGTAAGGGTTTAGGTGGTACGGACAGCAACAGAGAATTCTTATATTTATCTCAACATATATAAAAGGGCAGCAATAAGGACAAACCCTCATGCATGACCCCAAGCAAGAGTTGGGTTTAATTTTCTTCTACCACTTCTACAATTGCTTATATTTATCTCAAGATGAAAGATATTTCCATTTCAAAATTGGATACATCTTCTTAGAATGGAAGAAACTAGCATTGGATTTGGTTTTGTGCTCCATGATCTTATTGCATTAATGCATGCAAAACTATTTTATTTATATTCATCCAAAAAAAAAACTTTCATTTTATCTTTTGAAGAATTGTCTAATCTTCTGTCAAAGTCAAATTTGATGAATTTATTTTCCCAAAGAAAGAGGATTACCGATGTAAGATTAATTATACAAAACCTTTTCTTGATAATGAAGACAGTGGATTCATAAATTTATCAAAGTTTACAATAATTAGTATAGACTAGAACGCTCCCCTTCTGCTATTGGACAACGACTCACCACTAAACCATAATTTAACACAATTCTTTAAACCAATTTCCCTGTTTAACTATTATTGTTCATGTTCGAAACAAGGACCACAACCAAGTATATATAAAACCTAGGGCTCTCTCAACGTCAATCGATATAGGGTCCGTTTGGATAGAGTGTTTTGCTAAAAACTGAAAACTGAAAACACTGTAGCAAAATAATTTTTAAATATGTGAATAGTACTGCAGGACCCATTTTTAATAAAAAATTGCTAAAAAAGTATGTGAACAGTGCGCGCACTACCCACTGTCCCCCCCAAAAAAAAAAAAAAAAAAAAAAAAAAAAAAAAAAAAAGAGTAATAATGATAAAGTAATAATGAACCCTCTCATATGGTGTTGCTTTCCTCAAAAGTTCCAGAGTATATAAACCCTAGTTTTTTTTTTTTTTTTTTGATAGGAAGATCACTTAACTTTCATTACTCTGGACATAAAGTCCCAACAGGTACATCAATCCGAATCTGGTTTATAATCATGGGTGGAGTTTCCTCCAACCAAATTACATCGTTTGCACTCTCATACGCATTCCTAGCCATTAAATGTGTAGCAGTATTGCTGCTACGCCTAACATGAACAGCCTTCCAACCACTAAACCTCAATAAGAACCACCGCATGCCTTCAATGATCTTCTGGACAGTTGTGGCTAGAGAAGAAACTCCATTGATTGCTTGTATCACAGCTAGAGAATCCCCCTCGACGATGATGCTTTTAAGGCCCAAGTCCCATGCGAGCAAAATACCTTCCTCAAGCGCTTTGGCTTCCACTTCCAAAGTGCCCAAGGGGTAGTGAATTTTTTTCCTCATTGCCCCCATCAATTGGCCATTCTCGTTTCTAATTACCACTCCAACACCACAATCCCCAGAATCCTTGAAAGTGGCCCCATCCACATTCACCTTGTACCAACCCTCAGGTGGGGCAGTCCACCCTCTATGGATTGGAGGGGGTTTTATGGTGTTGCTATGTAGGTTTGCCCGAAATTCTTCAGCATAGCGACGAGCATCAGCTGCAATGTTCCTTCCCTGCTTCCTCTGACCTCCATGCCTGGCATAATTTCTGTTATTCCACAAACTCCACGCAGTTGTGGCTATTAGCTCCCAATCATGCCCACCTTTCTCCTCCTTTAACAACCAGAGCACATCCAAAAAATGCTCAGGACAGCACTTGATATTGTGCAGCTTTATTTTAAGCTCCTCCCAAGCTGCCATCGCAGTTCTGTAGCCCCATAGGATGTGTCCAGATGTCTCCTTTTCTCCACATTCATCACAAGCCTCCTCGGTGATTACTTTCTGATGTGCTAAATTGGTTTTTGTTGGGAGAATATTTTTGCACGCATGCCATATGAAGTGTCTAATCTTGTTTGGGCACTTCATACCCCATATGGTTTTCCACAAGGATTGGATTTTGGAATTGTCTGAGCTTCCTGGGTGACCATCTTCATTTTTTCCCTAGTGCAGCAACTTAAATGCTACTTTGTAGGCACTATTGACTGAGAAAGAACTATTTGGGGTCATGGCCCATACCAGTTCATCCTTTGGAGCCATTGGGCTGATGGGGTCGCCCAAAATGGTGTCCGCCTCAAGAGGAAGGAATAAAGCACGAACCATCTTTGTGTTCCACGTGCCTTGGTCCTTGTTTAAAAGACTTGATACCTGTTTATCGCCATTCCACGCTCCCACCCCCGGGCTGTACACCTTACCCGAGCCTGTACCTCGCACCCATTTGTCCCTGCATATATCCACTTCCCTACCATTACCAATAATCCACCTTGTTCTTTCATCTATGACCCCTCGGGCAACCAATATACTACGCCAAATGTAAGATGGACTTTTCCCCAGCTTAGCATCCAAAAAGGAGGTTTTTGCAAAATACTTAGCTTTGAATACTTTATGTAGCAAAGATTCTTCTTTTTGCATTATCTGCCATCCTTGTTTTGCAAGAAGAGCGAGGTTGAAGGCCTTCAAACTTCTGAAACCCATTCCACCCTCTACTTTTGGAAGGCATAATTTTTCCCAAGACAACCAAGCCATCCTTCGCTCATTTGATTTCTGTCCCCACCAAAACCTACCAATCATAGAATTCACCTTTGAGCATAGGGATTCCGGGAGTTTAAAACAACTCATCGTGTAAGTGGGGGTTGCTTGTGCTACTGCCTTGATGAGGATTTCTTTGCCAGCGTTTGATAGGAGCTTGCCTTTCCACCCGCCAATTTCCCTTCCCACTTGGTCCTTTATGCAATTGAAGGCATTTCACTTTTCCCGCCCCAGAAGAGAGGGTAGACCAAGATAGCGTTCATGTTGTTGAATTATTTGTGCCCCAAAAACTTCCTTTATGGATTCTTGGACATCCCCCAGAATGTTTCTGCTGAAGAAAAGGGCTGTTTTCTCCTTATTCAATTTTTGGCCCGATTCCAGCTCGTAAACTCTTAATACTTCAGCAACCTAATTGCATTCCTACCTTGATGCCCTACCAAATATAACACTGTTGTCGGCAAAAAATAAGTGGGAAATTGTGGGTGCCCCTCTCTTTATCGCTACACCATGAAGAAGACCGTCCATTTCTCTTTTCCTTAAAAGGGCTGATAATCCTTCCGCACACAAGAGAAAAAGGTATGGTGAAATGGGGTCACCCTGCCTGAGTCCCCTAGTAGGCTTGATGGATCCTTTAGGTACCCCATTATTGAGAACTGAATAGTTCACTGTGGACACACACATCATAACAAGAGCAACCCATCTTTCGTGAAATCCCATTTTCCTCATAATCGCCTCAAGATAGCCCCAATCCACATAGTCGTATGCTTTACTCATATCAAGTTTTATCACCATTAAGCCTTCTTTACCTTTCCTTATTTGGTCAATCGAATGCATCGTCTCAAAGGCAAGTAGCACATTATCCGTTATAAACTTCCCGGAACAAAAGCACTTTGTGCTTCCCCAATCACTGTTGGCAGAAATCTCTTTAGTCTATTTGCAATGACTTTAGCTATTAGTTTATAAATCACGTTGCACAAACTAATGGGGCGATACTCCATCACCCATTGGGGATTTTTTGTTTTTAGGATTAAGCAGATATATGTGTCGTTGATTCTTTCAGGCGTGATCCCTGAGTTTAAAGCCTGCAAAACACAGTGTGTTACACTAGCCCTCACAATATCCCAATATTTCTGGTAGAAAATAGAAGACAATCCATCTGGGCCAGGGGATTTGGTGGGGTGCATTTGGTTGAGTGCCGTCCACACTTCCCCACTTCTAAACTCCACCAATAACTCTTGGTTCATGTCCACCGTGATTCTATTATCCATAGCCCCCACACTTTCAGCAAAGCTCTCAGGCAAATCTGAACTGAAAATTGACTCAAAATAATTTAGAATAATACTTTCAGTGGCCTCTTCTGTGTCTTGCCATTTCCTGTTTGAATCCATAATACCTTCAATCTTGTTTTTTCTACGTCTTTGGCTTGCCATAGCATGGAAAAATTTGGTGTTCCTATCCCCCTCTTTCAACCACAACACTCTTGATTGTTGATTCCACATTACTTCCTCCCTAGTGTAAAGTTCGTTTATTTCCTTTCTCAAACTTTGAATTTCTTCTTCGGTCTCATGGAGCAAATTAAGCCTTTCAAGTTGCTGGAGCTTCTCTTTTTTCTGTTTAATCAGTTTGTTCACATTGCCAAATACCCTCTGGTTCCACCCTTGGAGTTGTAGCTTGCATCTTCTAATTCTTTCTTGTATTAGAAGGGTAGAGTCATCACGGTATGGGTCCCAAGCCAATTCAATCTCATCCTTGCAGCTAGCTTCTCTTGTCCACATCGCTTCAAAGAAGAAACGCCTCCTTGCTTTTCTCAAGGGCTTACTACCCTTCAGTCCTAACACCAAAAGACAATGGTCGAAAGCAGCCATAGAGATGTAATGCACTAACATATTAGGAAACTCCTCTTTCCATAATTCATTTGCAAACATTCTATCTAGCCTCACAAGGGCCCTCTGATCTCCGAATCTCCCATTACACCATGTAAATTTCTATCCCACAAAGCCCAAATCAAAGAGACCACACTAACTCACGGTTTCCCTAAATGCCTCCATCTGACTTACCTCTCTATCTCTCCATCCTAGTTTCTCATCGGGATGGACTATCTCATTGAAATCCCCAAAAATCACCCAAGGTAAACTAGCTTGAGCGTGTAATGTTTTGATTAATTCCCATGAACTAAACCTCATCCTAGCATCTAGGTGCCCATAGAACCCCGTTGCTCTCTAGTTTTTTCCGTTCTCATCCTCACACACAACAACATCAATATGAGAGTGAGAGCAACTTTTAAAGATTACCTTTTTTCCTTCATGCCACAGCATTGCAAGTCCACCACTTCTTCCGTCGCTCAGCACCACAATTTCCTGAGTATATTCCAGCTTCTGTTGCAGACCTTTGATCTGGCTTAGGCCTGCCTTGGTCTCTGTGAGAAAGACCACCGTTGGATTCCTTGCTTTCACCTCATCGGTGAGGGCCCAAACTGCAGAGGTGGAACCCAGTCCTCGGCAATTCCATGCTAGGACGATCATTTGGCTTGGCGGTGCTGCATCGCAGTCACTGCCTCACCGCTGTCCCTATCAGCACTACCTTTGCTCGTATCTCTTTCCTCCCCTGAATTTCCATTGTTGCTATTCTTTGCTCTCTCTCTCTCTTTGCCTTTACTCTTCTTTGATTGTATTGTGTTAGGGTCAAGCTCCAACAGAGGGATTGGACCTTCCCTTTTTGTTCCACCGACACTGTCATCTTAGTTTGCATAATGGGCTTGTTTAATCTCGCCAGCCTCTTCCAATGCCCACTATTCGGGCCCAAACTCTCAGCTTTCCACCCCTTGGTTGCTTCAAAAATCATTGCTAGTGAGCTTATGTCTTCCGTGGCCCAATCCTGGCCCACTGCTACCTTATCCAAGCCTTCTATTTTTGAAACTTTTCTTTCGGCCATTTCCTTCGCGCCTTCGCCCGTTGTTTTCTCCTACTGCATTGCTTCAGCTTTTTTCACGTTTTCAATGGTTGTCTCCCCGATGTTCTCTCTAAATATAGCTAAAGGTTTGCCAACCTTTTTGCCTCCCTCTTTGACCTTCCCCATTTCATGAAAATCTGCCTTGTTTTTGTCTTTAGCCCCTGTTTTCTCACTGCAATACAGCTTGGTTTTGACTGCCTAGGTATTTGACACTGTCATCGGTCCTCCACTGACCTCCGCCTTTTGTCCTGCATCTTCCCTCCCGTCCGGCGACCCCATAGACACTCCTCCAGAGGTGGTTTTTGCCATTCTTTCCTCTGTCCGTCCTTTTTCTTCCCTAAAAACATTGTCATTTGCATATCGTCGCCTCGGTTCCCCTCACATCCATGCGCCATATTGCATAGTCCCCTTTCCGTCATCACCCACTCCCTCTTTATTCTTTTCCGAGCAATCTTTCACCCCATGATCCAACATACCACAGACATAACAAAAGTTAGGGAGGCGTTCATATTTGAAGAACACCTATCGGCCCCTATCGTCTTCTATAGCCACCCTTTTTCCCCTGATCAATTTCTTTGAAGTATCCACTTGAACACGTACCCGAAGTTATTTTCCCTACTATACCCCTTTCTCTGGCACATCGACTTCCAACACTTCTCTGATTTTTGAACCTATGGCTTGTCCTGCCTCTCTAGACATACTCTTGACTGGTAAATTGTAAATTTGAACCTAGAAGAGAGACCATTTCATTTTAATGTCCTTAGGAACCATCTCCCCTTCAAAGTCCTACAATAAGATCAACTGCTTCTCGTAGCTCCACGGTCTTATCTCCATAATTTTCTTCTTATCTCGACTGTCTCCAAATTCCACCAGAAACAGATTATCTTTGATCTCTGAAATCTTCATTCCTTTGTTTGGTTTCCAGAGCATTCGCATATTTTTCTTCAGAGCTTCAATATTGATAAAGCGTTGTGTGAGTATCTTCATTATCACACAATTCTTCCCTAGCTCCCTAGCTGTTATCGTGCTATCTCGCCCCAGAGTTATGCCGTTGTCCTCTTCCTCCATGACCGTTAGCCTCTTCCACATCTCCTCAAGCTCCTCTGCCATGGTTGGATCCTCACACTCGTCCAATATAGGAGAGGAGGTACTCAACTGACCTTACTACTAGGGAGATCACGCCACTCTTGCAAGGGTGCAAGACAGTACTTTGCCACTACATGCGTTGAGAGCACGAGAGCACCAACATGTTATAAACCTTAGTTAGATGTTCATTCAGTCCTTGTATAATAATATACTATAGCATTATAGTCTTGGGTTGATTCTCTCTCTCTCTCTCTCTCTCTCTCTCTCTCTCTCTCTCTTCATTTTTATTGTTTTTCACCTTCAATTTTTGTCAAAATAAACGCTCAATGTATAGCCACCATGATTGTTAGGTTCTAAGACCTTAGGGACTAATATATTAGAATTTCAATGTGTAATGTGTTGGCAAGCCATGATCAAAACATAGAGTCCAAGTTTAGGCTTGCTCAAAGTATGTTTTATTATAAAGTTAGAATCGAGTGATTGCAAAAAGTAGTGAACAAATTCTGCAAGGCTCAATCAATCGAAAATTAGATTCGATCGATCTAAAATCATGCAGAATAAATTTTCTACAGAATTTCCAACTCAGCACAAGCTTATTTGACTTGTAGGGTTTTATGTTTTACTTCACGTATAAAAAGAAAAACCCTATCTACATTTTAGAGGCTTTTTTATGTGCTGTGTGTTGAATCTTTGGTGAGATCTAGAGGTGTTTATCTTCATACACACTTAGGGTTATTAAGATCAAGATTGATGTCAAGAACTTGGTGATCGCTTCAGTTACTGCATAAAAAACTTAACGAAGATTTGAAATCTTTGAATAGAGTCTCAAAGTCATAAGTAGGAGAACTTGTGGTTGCAATGGATCAAAAGGAAACAAGTAGTCCATAAACTCGAAACTATCACGTGATCGTGGTAGTAAGTTTTCTACTCAATGTAGCACTACAAAAACAGGGTTCTATAGCCGCGTTTTTTAAAATGTGGCTATAAGACGATTTAGTCTGTAGCCTCATTTTTTTAAGCCATATTTTCAACCATGGCCTAAAATACGTGACCATAAGCTTAAGGGGTCTATGGCCACATTTTTTCAAATGTGGCCATAGACTAGGACCAATGGCCGCGTTTTTACAAACATGGCTATAGGACGTACTCTAGCCGCGTTTATAAAAAGTGGCTATAGGGGACATACTCTAGCCACGTTTAAAATGGGGCTCAAGCCCTTTTTTTTTTTTTTTGGAATTTGGCTATAGCCACGTTTTAAAAACGCGGCTATAATTTTTTTTTCCGACCCCAAGCCAAATAGCTTGGTCTTGCTCCTTTGTTATTCAGTAGCCTTCTTTCCCTTAGTACAGATCTTGTGTACTTCGGATTTTCCTGTACTTGTTTTTCTATCAATAAAGTTTATAACTTATCAAAAATAATATTTTGACCCTCTCCCTCACTAGCATATAATCAGATCTTAGAAATACAATATAGAGATGCAATGGATTCAAATTCAACAAAAAACAACAATCCCAAAACCACAAATTCCTCCTTTAACCAGCTCTAATATTGATTGGCAAATATTACTACTACATATTCACATTACAAAGTTGCAGAACACAAGTCACATAATAGTCTATAAGAACACTAACATTTTTGCTACTTCAATAACCCCTTGACGGCAAGTCAATTATGAAAGCTTCAACTTTTCAATCTCTTTGTACAAACATCATACAGTAGCAACACTTGAATATGTCAACTTGATTACAAAATATCATCAAAATATTATGCATAAGAGATGAAATTTAAACATTGCAAAACAACACAACAGATGCCCTCATCTAGATTTCTAAAAAGATATAATACCCAAGCCAACATCCAAAAATATAAAATTTTAGTAAAATTATATGTTTGCCATGAGTACCAATACTAATATTGAACACAAGATATGATACAATAACACAAACATCGAAATTCTTGAAAAATTGGGATACACTATGGCATGGACACATTAAATAATTAATTAATGGATATTTTTAGTTACACAGTTTTAAAATAAAATAAAATAAAAAGAATAACAAGCCTACATCTATGTCTTAATGAAATGAAAGCAACAAAGACCAACACCAAAGCAAGTAACAATATATTGAAAGCCACAGTGCCACACATCTCCCAAAGAACCATATGAGGTCACATTAATATTAACTGAATCTCAACCACTTGCAAACATGGCCCTATGCTAGACCCACCATATGGGCAGGAAGAATTTGGAGAGTTTGTCAGGGAAAAGTTGTAAATGAACAATCTCTATAATCACCCCTTCAACTTCTTCCTCTATTATTAAGCCACCTTAAGACCCCCTTCACTCGTTAGGGCTAAGCACCCTTTTCAGCTCATGCAGAATTGTATGCCTATATGTTTTTCATTCTTTTAATCAATTAATTTAGGTAACACCAATTTTAATGTGATTTAATAGAAATGTACTCCCATAATTGTCTTAAGAAATGACACTTCTCCTTGATGGTTTGTATATATACTATTGTGACTTCCGAACAACAACAACAACAACAACAACAACAACAACAACAATAATAATAATAATAATAATATATACACACACATATCTTCTTCTTTTTCTTTGAAAAATCCCTAACTCCACCCTTTTTTTTTTTTTTTGTTGTTTGAAGGTAACTGATCAAGTGTATTGGAATATAATAGGGTATACCCTAAAAAATCATTTAAAGCCCAATTAGCCTAAAATGAATTGAAATGGACTGAAACGTACCAAATAGACCAAACTAGATTGGATGGACCAAAGTGAAACTAATAAACCAAATGGACCAAAAGTACCTAATAGACCAAAATGGACTAAATAGGTCAAAATAGACCAAATATTCTCAATTGGACCGAAGTGGCTGAATTGGTCTGAATAGACAAAATGAACCCAATGGACCGAATTGGTCAAAATAGACAAAATGAACCCAACGTGACACCATGTTCTTTTAGATTCAAGCACAAAATGACATCTACTAGACCACATAATTATAAATAATAAAAAATCCTTAAATTTTTTGGTAGACCATAGGGTGGTTGTCAAAACTGAAATTGGGTAGGTTACTTAAAGCAGAAAGAACCCGTGCAGTGACTACTTTCAATTAGGGTAAAAAGAAGTGAAAAGAAATATTGCATGATTTTAGTTCAATGAGACAGAGAATTGGCTAAAGATCAGTTCTATGGCTGCTTGCAGATAATTAAAATATGGCTAATAACTTATCCTCAAAAAGACAGGGAGATGGAGAGATAGAGGAACTATATATAATCATGGGGCAGCTATTCATTCAATACATAATTAATTTTTATTCTCAGTTTTCACAAATAATTAGCTCAAGATGAAAATGATTGCACCAGAGCTTGCAAAATTACATCAGTAATCAATTGTACCAATCAAGAATGAACACAAGGGAAAAATGCAAGTAGAATGGAATTGAAACCAATCTTAATGTCTACTAAACTTCTTTCAATTTTACAGCTTAGTTGATTGACTGTAGTAGAAGTGCAACAACCAATGCTAGTAATAAGACAAGTATAAAGCACGAAACTTAATAAGCATGAAAGTATTCTTATTCGCATGATGCGCCAAAGATAGTCTTAATTGGAGCTGCAAAAGTAGTTTCAATAACACCTCCAATGCCACTTGCAACTTTACTGATGACACCCCCCATTGTGAAAGAAGTCCACAAATATACAAACCCAAATGCCAAACCAAACCAAACCCACAGAGACTTCATAGTTTACACTCATAAATCCAAATTCAAAATGCAAAACCAAGTCAGACCCAGATTAAAATACACACATACAAATAGTTATAAGCATTAATACACACAACCTAAAAACAAAAATAGAATTTTCAAAATACCCATTAGTCACTTGCAATAGTTTAGGTAAATGTGAGAGGGATCAGTGAAACCAAAGAGTACCTGAGATCTTGGACGGTGGAAATCAGATCCTCCTAATCGTGGGGTTTTTAGCATAATCAATGTTCAAGGAAACATCCAAGGTTTTATTCAATAGAGAAAAGGAATTCACAATTCCTCTATTCAAAAAGAAACTTACACATCCCTCTCTAAAAAAAATAGTATTAACAAGACTAAGATTTTAACAAACAAAAAATTCAAAAAAAAAAAAAAAAACTTACGAATTTGGTATAGATCTTTCTGACAGACCAGACCCCAGAAACCAACGAAGGAAGACTCTCCAATTGTACCACAACAATCAAAACCAAAAACGTATTTTTTTTAATAAAAAACCAGAAACCCAAAATCCCTAAAAATGATTAAAAGATCAAACAGTAAAACCCTAGAAAAACACTGATCATCATCAACAACATTGATTTGGATGAGATGTAGCAGTAGAAGAAGTTACCTTCTTTTCAACGGTGGTGGTGGCGGAGGCGTGGAGAGAGGAAGAGAAGGATTGCTGGTGAGTGGCTTGAAGACCTTCGCAATGCTTCTTCTGTAAGCTCTCCTCTCGCTTACTCTTGCGGATCTCCACCATGTTGTCCTCACGTCTCCAGCGACCCTCATCGGCATCCACCGTCACCTTGTATCGGTTACGGCAGACCTCGATTCTCTCTTTTGGCCTCAGCGATATGGCTACTAAAGCTTTGCTAGGGCTGAGCTTGAAGAGTGAGACTAGAAAAGGGCTGATGTTCTTTAGGAGCTAGAGCTGATCAGGTTTTAATATGCTATATATACAAAGCCTAAAGCCACGTTTTTAACCTGCGGCTATAGGCAAAGCTGAAGCCACGTGTAAGAAATGTAACCTCTTCCTAAACTAAAGCCGAGTTTTATAAACACAGCTACATACCAAATTTAAAGCCACGTTTATAAAACGCGGCTTTAGGCAAGGTAGTGTTGCATTTTTTAAATGCGGCCATAGAAGGTCCTATAGCCATGTGTTTTAAACGCGGCAATAGCTCCACTCCCCAAAAATGCAGCTATAGCTCATAAAAACGCGGTATTAGACATATTCTATGGTAGCATGTTTAAAAAGCAGCTTCTCTTTCTAGATTTAAGCAGCATTTTTTAAAAACATGGCTTTAGCTCATTTGTAGCCGCGTTTGCACACGGCCTAAGACCCGTGTGTTTTGTAGTGTAGCAATAAGATGTTAATGGTCTAAGTTCTATTGTACAAATTTCATTTCTTTCATATTAGATCTATTTTACCTTGAGGATAGCTAGGTTAAATTCTCCCCAGGTTAAATCCTCCCCAGGTTTTTTACCGATTTGGTTTTCCTGGGTCATCAAATCTTTGTGTTTTTTATATTTCCACGTTATATTTATTTTACAGATATTTGTTTAACCTATTTTTAATTAACAAACTTGTTAGTCAACTTGGTTTAATATTAGGTTAAACATATTGTGTTAAGAGGTCTAAAACTTTACACAGATTTTTGAGACAATTTATCAAACACACATCATGCATTATTGTTGCAACCATTCCTTGCATATAATATGATCAAAGAACTACCTTGTTGTCAAAAGAACTACCTATAATTTCAAAAATAATAGAATACCATAATACCTCCAAAACATAGTCAAATAAAAATTTCAACAATAAGTGACTCTAATATAGAGTATAGTCAAAACAGACAACACAATAGTTACAGTTCCAAAGCCAAAAAAAAAATGTCATTTCCAATCCTTTCAAAATCATCTATGTTTGTAAATGCAATCAAGGAAGACTCTATTCAGCCTTGCAGTAATAAGTGCAACAAAATATCCAACAATGAAAACCCAATATGCACTTTAAGATATTTCATCAACATAACAGTAACATTCTAGGTAGCAAAAATCCAAACACTACAAAAAAACAACAACGAATGAAACATGACAAACATCAATTGCACTACCATAATTCAAAATAAGGAGCACAAAAACAAATAACCAATTGAAATTGGAAAGAAGAAAAGTTCCATATACCTAGCATATATCTTTATAGTTGAAAGTTCATGTTGTCCATCCCACACTACTTGTTGAGTTTGCACATCCTTGTCATTCTCAAAATTCATTCTAACTTGAAAAACCTAAGTGATTCCAACCAAAACAAAAAATATATGCATGGATTTAAAAAAATATATGCTGCAAACAAAAGCTATTTGCAAAGCAACAGCTACAACCTAACTAAAAACATAAAATTAAGACCTATAAATTATAATTTTACACAAAGCAAGACAAAATATTATATTACCCATTGAAATGTCTTAAAAAGACACAAACAAATTACCCGCTATATGATAAAAAAATATATATATATCATTAATGTAAGCATATATCATATACACTTAAAAAATAATAATAATAAAGAAAACAAAAACAAAAAATCTTGAAGACAAAGGAAGCCTAGAGTCATATTTATTTCATTTGTTTTTTGAGTCAGTTTCAGATTGCTAACCTTGATATAAATCTTAGATTAAAAAAAAAAAGTTGAAGTCACATATATGAGGCAGATAAGTTTTCATTAAGCAATACCCATCAAGGTTTGTAGCAAATCAGGAAATTTTGTTCAAAATGAAGCATGAACCATCCAAAATTACAATGAAAGAAGTCCACAACTCACAAAAATAAACAGCAGTACACAAACCCCAATGAGTGGGCAGAGATTAAGAAAATAAAAATAAAAAATAGAGGAAAGTAGCAAACCTATTGACATCATAAAGATGGATCATTCAATCACGGCCCCCTAATGCAAGGAACGACTGGCTATCTGTAGCTTCTTCAGAATTAGCCTCATTTTTACTTGATAAGGTAAAGCCTAGTGAGAGGATCTCTGCAACATGAGCACCTTGCCTAAATTTTCAAAATTTTAATATTCTAGATATGAAGGTTTCCCTCACAATCACCTGCACTGAGGTACTTGCAAAGATTGAGAAAATTTAAAGGCATTCTTATAGGTATGCTGTCATGGAACATTCTCTGATTAGCGAAAATCGTCAAAAATCTAAAATCAAAATTCTAAGGAATGGAAAAATTAAAAACCAATTGGAATCTAAATATCTACCAAAACATTCAAAAACCTAAAATCAAAATTCTAAGTAGGAGTGGAAAAATTAAGAACCAATTGGAATCCAAATATCTACCAAAACTGAAAACCCAAAGAGTGAGAGAGAAAAATCTGAATGGCCAGTGCTCCAAAGAGAGAAAAAAGAGAAAAGAAGTTACTTGTGAAAGAAGAGATTAGTGGTGAATCAACAGCAAAACCGGTTTCCCAAATCAAAACCCCAGAAAGAAAAGAGAAAAAAAGAAAAAACTAGGAACGCAGATATTAGAAAAAAGGGAAAGGCTTAGTGATTTCTGTAATCCAAGATAGGGAAAAAAATATTGGAAGATTGAGAAAACAAACACTTTCATGAAGAACCCAAAGACCCGAAACAGAAAGAAATCAAAAACAAATCAAATTTAAACCTATCCAACAAAAAAACTTAGTAAACAGTAATATTTCATACCCAAATCTAAAAAAAATGGAGCAAAACAAACCGGAGCCAGTTCTAACAGTATGATGGTGTCAAATATATAGCCTAACAGTGTTGATGCCCATAGATTTTTCTTTCTCTATGGTTGCAGTTCCGATGCTCTAAGTCTGGCGAGCGAACGAACATTGAGGGCTTACGAACTCTCTCCTTCTCTCTTTGTATCTGCATTTTCTTTTTTCTTTTTGGAGTATTAGAGCATTTTAACCGGTTATTATTATTATTTTTTTAATATAATGAGAGGCTTTTAAACGGTATGTAGTATTGCCAACCAATATGATTTATCGCTTTTTAACTTAAACATAGCTGAATTTTTTATAAGCATTTTTCCTACATGGCAGCACTTCCTTAATTGTAGGAAAAGGCTTCTGTTATTATATATAGTATATGATAAGTAAACGGTTAAATACCAAACCGGTGTAGTGTTTGGGTTTGAGTTTCAGATACACGAAAAACTATGACTTTTCTGGGTTTTCTCTTTTAATATGTATACGTGTCAGAATTTTAATTGTGCTTTTTTTTTTCCAACATGGTAGTACCTCCTTAATTACTAGAAAAAGCTTCTACTATTATATAGTATATAGTTTATGATATAGATTGATTTGCAGTATTTTTAGCGAAGGGTAATTCAATTTTGTCTGCCTAACTCAGCCCGCAATTAACGGGAATGTATGGCTTTGGAACTAGCTACTTTTTGTCGGTGTACAATGTCAAGAATATAAAGTTCTCAGCTGTCACAACTCGCTGAGAACACAAACATAGGGAAAGGAGAGAGAGTTGAAGATGAGCAACAATACATATACAGTGCCTAAATCTTATCCAATGAACAGCGGAGATGGCACTAATAGTTATACCAAAAACTCCTACTTCCAGGTTTCTTACAATTTTATTATCTATTTTGTCCTATTTCTTCCTCTCTTCTTATCTTATTTGGCTGCTGTGTATATCATCTGGTAGTGAATTTTTACTTGCCAAATAATGTGCATGCTAATAAATCTCTGGGCTACAACATGTTGCCCCCAAATGGAAGAAACCCTTTTAACAAATAGAATATATTTAATTTATTTTCCTGCAATGCAGAAAAAAAAAATTATATATATATATATATAGAGAGAGAGAGAGAGAGAGAGAGAGTTTTTGGTTGGATGCAATATCACACCATACAATATTTTTTAATTGGATGCAAATTTTAACAAATTTATAATTGAATTACATTATTTTTGTATATTCTTTATATTTGCAATATTTCAAGATGATCAAATATCTATTTTATCAATCAATTATTTAAATTCAAATTTTTGTAATTTAAAATAATACGTAAAAGATGAGTTTATGAATCAAATGATAAACAACTCCCGATTAAGATAAAAATTGATATATATGTTAGGAACATATAATCCAATAGTAAGATTTTCAAAATATAAATATAATAACAAAGTATTAAGTGGTGTAATATTGCTTCAAGTTATACAAGATGTAATATATATATATATATATATATATAAAGACACCTCACCTAGGAAAAAAAAATTTAGGCCTTTATTGGCCAATAGAATAAATTGTTTATTTATCTATCTAATGATATAAATAAATAAAAACTTATCAAGGGCCCAAAAAATATTATCAATAAATTTAATCATACTATTGAATCTTATATGCTTGTGCATATGTTAATAATGATATACTTAACTCAACTTAGTGTCTATTTGGTATTTAAAAAAAAAAAAAGTAGGAACATGGTCTTGAAGGAAATATACAAAGTGAGTTGAAAGGTTTTTTTTTTTTTTTTTTAATTTTAATTTTTGGATAAATTTGTTTTGAAGACATGAATTAGTAGGAGAGAGTCATGTTTTATAGGCATTTTAAGTGAAGTTAGAGATATATTTTTACCAAATTGTTCATAAGTTTTGTCTATGTTAAATATAGGATCTAAGGGTATTTTTGAACTACATAAAAGTCTAATTCAAATAAAAGAATCATGATATAGATAGTATAGATATATAATAAAAAGTGACATTGAAAAAAGTTGAAAACTACCATGATTGACATACCTACTATGCAGAGGGCAGCTACAAATGTTGTGAAGGCAAAGATTGATGATGTAATTGCAGAGAAGCTTGATGTACAAAAAATTTCTTCTACTTCAGAGAGCACATTCCGTTTAGCAGATTTTGGATGTTCAGTTGGGCCAAATACCTTCATTACTATACAAAATATAATAGATGGTGTGCAACAGAAGTACCAATCCCAAGGCCTTGATTCTCATATGCCTGAATTTCAAGTGTTCTTCAATGATCATGCATCCAATGATTTTAATACCCTCTTTGCCTCTCTCCCACCAAGGTCATATACTTTGCAACCGGAGTGCCAGGGTCTTTCCATGATCAGCTATTCCCTGAATCCTCTCTCCATTTTGTGCATTCAACTTATGCACTCCAATGGCTCTCTAAGTTGCCAGAGGAGTTGCTAAATAAGAACTCTGCTGCGTGGAACAAGGGGAGGGTTCACTATGCAAGTGCCCCAGATGAAGTAGCTCAAGCTTATACAGATCAATTTGCTAAGGACATAACAACCTTTTTAGATTGTAGGGCTAAAGAGCTTGTGATAGGTGGACTGATGGTGCTTATCATGCCAGGTATTCCAAATGGGATTCATCGTTCTAGCGCACCAACAGGAATGATATTTGATTTCCTTGGACTCTGCCTCATGGATATGGCAAAGGAGGTAGGCCAGCAATCAATTATTAGCCTCTATTACTTTTTGCACTAGAAAGTTTTCAAGTCAAATAGGTCACTGCAAGTAATATATTGAACTTACACTAAATGTCAAAATATGAATTTAGAATTTGGACCTTAAAAAATACAAAATTATGTAGAACTAAAACTTTATATATGTCTCTCTCTGCAAACCTCAGAGAAAAATAAACTTTATATACTCGTCTGATAATAGAAATTTGCTAGAATGTACAAGCAATTTGCTTGGAAAACAACATAAAAAGAAAACCACATAATAAGGTTCTCTTTTGTAGGGGTTGGATGTTCTCACTTCTCCTAGTTATGCTTTGTTCCAAAGAACAATTTTCGTTCCATATATGTAAAAACCAAAAGAATTATATTAGTGATACTATAAATTTTATTACATATGCCTTGCAAACTAAATTGTGTACAAATCATAACAGTTCAAACATTTATTTATTATGCTATTGGAATAACACCAATCACATTCACTACTTCATCAAGTTGCAAGTCTTTTGTAGTAAAATTAGTAATAATTTTAGTATTTCCAAACAAAAATACATACTTATTTTATCTTTGCAGGGATTAATTATTAGTGAAACTCAAGTGGACACCTTTAACTTGCCTGTGTATGTTGCGTCACCCAAGGAGATGACACAGCTGGTGGAAACAAATGGGTGTTTTAACATTGAAAGAATGGAGGGAACACAACCTGGGACAAGACTGGACGGCTTTAGTGGCCAGGCAGTGACAAAGCACCTAAGAGCTGGCATGGATGGTATAATAAGCAAACATTTTGGAACTAAAATTATGATGAACTATTTGATCGATTCTCTAAGAAGCAACAAGAGTCTTCCAACCTGTTGGAGCCAAAATACAATGAAGGAACTCAGCTCTTTATGGTTTTGAAACGCATATGATGCAGCTTTGGAAGCAAACGTAAGACTTCCTATTATATCACAAGTTTGCATATGTACCAACACAACCAGAGCTGGCTGGATGTTAGAGCAAGAAAGGCGGTCACCTAAGGCCCAAGTAAAAAAAAGGCCCTCAAATTTTAACCAATAGGGTTATTTATAATCAATAAATAAAATAATATTTTTTTACCAAATAAAAAACAAATAAAATGAGAGAAAAATGCGACATCCACAATATTTTTCACAACACTTTTACAACTAATGTTAAGTAGTAGGTTGTTATTAATGACAAAAAAATAATTATAGTGATATTTTCAAATAGAAAAAAAAAATTAAAACGTAGGATTTGTTGTAAAAAATATTGTGAATGTTGCACTTCTAAAAAGAAAAAAGAATAATAATAAGAGTTGAGTTTGCAAACTTTTACTAGTTCTCATCCAAGTCTACCACTAACATCACTTTTACTTACCACTATCAGTTTGCCATATCAAGTATGAAAAAAAATTTCAAACTTTTTCTATCTATAAAATATCTATAAAAAAAAAAAAAAAAATCTACATAGTTCATATTAATTAGTAGAAATTTTGCGTGTAAAATAAAATAATTAATTTTCGCTTGAGGCCTCCAAATGCATCAAGCTGGCCCTAAACACAACACTAGTTATTTCTGTTGAAAACTTTGTATAAGAATCATAAGATGGTTTTATTTATTTATTTAATGACTCGATAGTTAAAATGGAGGAGAAGAGATTTAAACCTTGAATGTTTCTATTGAAAATATCGTGAGATTCTAACTAATTGAGATATAAAGCTCTTAGATTAGAGTTAAAACAATAGGAAATCTCTCTTTTCACAAGATACAAGTTGATTAATTAAGAGTAACACTTTCTATTCTGATTGCAATCAATAAATGAACTAAGGCTTATGTAGGATCAACTAGGAATAATCATCAGAGTACTAACAACTTACATCCTCAAGGAAAAACATTTAAAATACGTTTGGTTGAAGGGGGTAGAAAAGTGAGATAATAGAAAATAGGAAAGAAATAAAAAAGTAAGAGAATAAAAGAGATTTAGTTTTCTTTCATTTGTTTGGTTGAAAGGATATTAAAGTAGAAAGATGAAAAACTCAATCGTTTAGAAGAAAAGCAAAGTGAGAGAATAAAAAAATGCAATTTGTCTAAATTTACTATTATGTCCTTATTTAATTATATATAAGAAATAAATTCTTTGTAATATTTATTACTTATTTATCAATTAAAATTATTAAAATAAAATTTTATAAAAATTAAAACATTATGCATATTATATTTTTTTTCTCTTCGTTATTGTATTTATTACATTTTTTTTTTCTATAAACCAATGAAGAAAAAAAAGCACAAATATGAATACAGGACAAGCAGAGAAAGAAAGATAAGAACAAAGGGGAAAAAGGGGTACGACATCAACAAAGAGAAACAAGAAAACAATATTAGAAAAAGAAAAGAAAATAAGAGAGATAACAGGAAAAGATCGAACAAGCAGGAAAGGACGGATTTGGATCAGGTGCAATACCTAGGGTATTGCACCTGATGCAATTGCAATTAAGGGTTGAGATTGAAAGTTGAAAAAGCAACTTTCAATCTCAACCATTAAATAAAATATATTAAAAAAGAGTTAAAAAGTTAAAGTTAAAAAGTGAAAAAAATAAAAAAAGTTGTGAAAGAGAAGAGGTGAATTGCACCAGGTGCAATACCCTAGGTATTGCACCTGATCCGAATCCGGAAAGGACGAAAAGAAGGGGGGAAAGCAAGAGAAAAAAATTAAAGGAGAGAGATGACTATTGTTGTCCGTGTTTAACGTTAGGAAAGAGGGGCAAAAATGTAACTCAAGAGGCTACAGTAAAGTCACCTGAGTTTTCTTTTCAAATTGGATAGAATATATTTTGGTAGGCTCAGAGAAGTGTACATAGGCTCCATCAAAATCACTTCAACTTTCCACTTCAACCAAATTACCCTGAATCCTCTCCAATTTTCACTTCCCCGATTTCTATTCTTACTGTTTCACCCCAGTTAAACGGACCATTAATAAGAATAAAATCTTGATAAAATATTCAAATCACAAGTCACAACTAACTAAACTCATTAATAAGATTGAGCCCACTGCAAAAGATCACACTGAACGGAAAAGAAATATCGATTGCAGTTCGATCAACATTTCATCAATTGTTTAACTTTTTATTCAGTTTTTATAATTTATCATGGGAACTCGAACATAAGAGTGGCGAGCATAATGGTGACTAACGAGCTAACATCTAAAGAATAAATGAGAAAACATGAAGATTTTTTTTATTTAGAAAGTTTGTCATTGGATTTTTGGATACAAGCATAGCTGAGAATGAAATGATAATCAACTACTATTTTTTGATGAACGATAATCAACCACCATGTGAAGAATAACTGGCAAAATATATATATATATATATATATATATATATATATATATATGGGTCATGCTAACGAATGCCCTTAGGGCATTGGTTAACAATTCATTTTAAGAAAGTTTTAATACCACTTTTATATATATATACTTTCTTTAAATATATAGCATTTCCCTATATATATATATATATATATAGCATATGGATTTTTTATTGGGAATATCTGTCCTTTTATTGTTGGAAACAGGTCGCCGTGATTGGCGTAAAAAAGACTACTGTGACGAAGAATCACCCTCTTCCATAAAGTTAAAACTTGAAAGCCCACAAGATTCTATAACATGGGGTGCCTCATTAATATTATTTCTAGTGAATATTTGTGGGGAATGGGAGTGTATGGCTTTGGAACTAGCTATTCGTTGGCAGAGCATAATACTAAACTAATTTGTAGAAAAATCTTTTAAATTTTTTATATATCTTTATATTAAGTGTAAATTTTGAAAATTTAACTTTTAGATTACATGTTTTTATCTTCATGTTTGTAAAATTTCAAAAAGATCAAATATTAATTGCTATGTTATCAAACAAATGTTAAAATTTCAAGTTTTTGTGATCTAAAATTGTGTATAAAAATAAGTTATTAATCAAATAGTAGTAAATATCTAATTTGAACGAAATTTGATATAAATATTAAGAATATAAGGAGTATGAAGTTCAATTGTTAGATTTCTAAAATTCACATCTAAAAAAGAGATATATGAAAAATTTGAAGAATTTTTCTCTAAATTAGTTTAGAGTGAAAATTTTTTCATTTTCTGCTGCTCTTTCCATTTTAGCCTTTTTTTTTTTTTTCTTTTTTCTTTTTAAGAAGATTGAGAAGAGCAGGCTTGATCAGGTCTCTCTATCCGTAGCTAGTAAAAAGAAAATCCCGTGTATTTATTTTTCTGGTGTCCATATATATATATATATATAAAATATATATATATATATATATATATATATATATATATATATATCATTATCAGGTCTCTCTCAGTAGCTAGAAAGTGATATCTGAAATGATATATACCCAATTCGACCCAGGCAGGCAAGTCAAAAGCATTCAAGCTTTAACTCAGCTTTGAATTAGGCACTTTACTCACAGCTATGGTACAGTGGTAACTAATATAACTTGTTCACGATTTGGCCTATTTAACATACTATAAAATATTTCATTTTGGTTTCCTAATTATTTATTTGTTGGTATGATTTTTTTTTTTTGTTTTTTGTTTTTTTGCTTTTAATTTGGTATGATTGAGGGAAAAGGTGGTTTAAGTTAATTTACAGTGAATGTCAATATTATTCCCAGGGGGGCATTTTGAGGCCATTATCCTGCACAGCCTCTCCCTTCGACTATATCCAAGCTACCAATATTTGGACTTTGCATTGTCAACTTTCTCAATCTTTGATGTTTGCAATGTTTCACAATGATGAAGCGTGACAAACCACTGAAAACTGTTGGCCTAAAAAAAAAGACAATGCTTTTGGTAGTTGATTTCTTTTAGGAGTATTTAACTTACGTTTCTCATTTTAAAGTGTTTGAACACTGAATTTAAAGAACTCTTCCTACTTAGTTTTCAATTTTCAAATAACATTTTCAACGACACTTTTGTAAATATGTTCAAAATTGTAGGTCCCACCTGATTAAACCACATAAGGGAACTTTCTCCCTCTTCAAATAATAATAATAATAATAATAATAGTTTTACTATATTTGTTAGCTTAAATATATATATATATATATATATACACACCAAACATATAATTATATTTTTTTACCTTTTAAAATGTGTTATTTAAAATATGGTACTAAAATTTTTTTTTACATAATTACTACTCTAAACACGTAATTTTTCAACACTTTTTAAACCATAATTTAAAAAAAAAAATTGAACAACAATATTTGAAATCTTAGGCCCATATTCCATTTTAGTTTTTAAGGGCCTGTTTGGTTGGTTAGTTCTAATCAACATTTTCACATTTTAAACAACATTACACACATTTCAACATACTTTTTCATTCGCATGTATATCAAAAACACCCAAACAATATTACTCAAGCTAACCAACCAAACATATCCTAAGTAACTTGTTCGTTCTAGCTATAGTATACTAATAAAACCAATAAAGTAATGTGATTTAAAAGAAAATAAAATAAAAACATATAATCCCGTAGGACAATGTCCATGTAAAAGAGCCCATAATCTTAGGGTCAGATAATGATTGTACATGTTACATATTACTATAGACTACATAAGCATTATTCATAAATAAATAAATAAAAGACTACATAAGCATCGGCAGTCTCAATGTCAGATTCCTTTCAATTACCGGGAAAAAATTAGAAGGGGAATAAAATAATTGGAAGTTACTTTCTTAGATACTTGTAATTAAATTTGTTAATGATTTTTTAAATAATTTACTCTTGTAATTTAAAGTTGATGTCTTGACTCATGAATATAATAATAATTTTAGGCAGGGAGACAATGTGTTCATGTGGAGGAAGTATAGCATGCATCGGATGTGTGTTTCCTCTTTCTCACACGGAAATAGACCTGACACGTGAGGTCTATTTCAATGTAAGAAGGAAAAAACATACATCCAATGTATAATATATTTTCTTGTTTATGTGGGTGGGACCAATGTTAAACCAATCCTTGCTTTTTAGCCAAACGTGCAAATATAAATGAAAAATATATTAAGATTTTTTTAATTGGAAAAGTTTATCATTGGATTTCTCTACAATAAAATACTATGGACAAAAAAAATGTCCACAATTATTGTTACAAATCGTTACGTGGCAAGATGTGAATGGTTGAGATCAAATAGTAGGTCTACACTTTAATCATTTACAACTTATAACATGTAGAATTATGTCAAAAGTTATAGAATTATGGGTCCTTAACATCATTGTTCGGTAGAGTTGAGCATGCAATGAAAATTAACAGCTACTTAAAGTATAATTAAAAAAATTAGTATATGGATATTTTATTGGGAAATGAGAACATCTGTCCTTTTGTTTTTGTCGTGACTGTCATAAAAAATAAAAATAAAGAAATAAAAAACCACCCTCTTCCATCACTTTTTTTTTTTTTTTTTTTATGAGATTGCTCTTCGAGTCCTTCTAGTGTCACGTAAAGTGGCACAATGAATGTCATAACTTACCTATATGGCGAGTTATGGTTGATGAAAGGGTGTTCTTACATGGACTTACTACCACCTATCTACCAACTACAACTCACCACATAAGCGAATTGTGGTACTATTTATTGTGTCACTTTACGTGGCACAAGACTTATTCCTTCCATAAAGTTAAAACTTGAAAGTGCACAAAATTCTATAAAATCAGGCACCTTATTAACATTATTTTTAGGCAATGGTTATTAAATTGTTGCTGGCTAACCCAATCTCAGAGTACAATGTTAAGACGGCAGTAATAGTTATACCAAAAACTCCTACTTTCAGGTTTCTTCAATTTTATTATCTATTTTTCTTCTATATCTTCCTCTCTTCTAATCTTATTTGGCTAGGCATGTTGCATACTAATGTGTATATCATTTGGTAATGAATTTTTACCAGCCATATGGCTAAGCATGCTGATAAATCTCTGGGCTGCAGCATTTTGCAATCAAGCCCCAAATGGAAGAAACCCCTTTTAACCAATAGAATATATATATATATATATATATATATATATATATATATTTTTTTTTTTTTTTTTTTGCACAGTAAAAAAAATTTGTATATATCCATAGATTCAAGTAACACGTAACACGTAATATAATTTTAAGAAATGTTATACCTACCAATATTTTTTAAATTAGTGTGAATTTTGATAAATTCATTGTTAAATTTCATTATATGCTTTCTATGCTTGTAAAATTCCAAAATGATTGAATATCAATATCAATATCCTTCTCATCAATCAATTGTTTAAATTTGAAGTTTTTGTAGATTAAAATAATTCATAAAAGATGATTTTATGGATCAAATGGTAAATAACATCTGATTAACATAAAAATTGGCATACATATTAAAAACATATAAAACATATAATTTAACAATGGCATTTTTAAAATATAATTTTAATAACAAATTATTGGGTGATGTAATATTTTTTAGAGTTATACTATATGTAACTTGAACTCAATCCATTTATAAAATATTAAGACCTCCTTTTTTTGAAAAGTTATCATTTCTTCATATGCTATGTATTCTATTAACGTGTTTTAGTCATATTTGTCAAAAAGAAAGACAAATGCTTCCAATAAGCCGGTGGATTCATTTACAAAATCAATTATAAGTTTATAACCACAACTTAACCATACCAATGATTCATGTTGTATACTTGTGCATATGTTAATAATGACGTACTCAACTTAGAGCAATCACATCAGTTCGTGCAAGTTTTCTGTCTATTTTGCAAGAAAAAGCCTACTTTTTCTATATTACACATCTACTTTTACAAAACACCCACATCAGTTTATCTATTCTACACATTTATCAATAAAATATTCATTCCTTTTACATTTTTTATTATTTCCTTCCTTCTCCTCTTTGCGTCTTCTCCGTTGAGCCACACCCACACCCAGCAAGCCACCCTTCAACAAAATACGTCGAGCCACACCCACAAAATCCTTCAACAAAATCCGTTGAGCCACACCCACACCCATCCTTCAACAAAATCGGTCGAGCCACACCCACACCCATCCTTCAACAAAATCACCCACACCTAGCCAGCCACCAACCACCATCAACAATCAAATAGAACAAACTCGTCGGAATCACTAGCGTTCACTGAGAGCTTCGCCATGGCGTGGGTCTCATGCATCATGGTTTGCCTGTTGAGATCATATTGGCGGTGAGTGAGATTGGTGAGATTGGTGGCTTGAGGTGAGATTAGTGGACTGAGGGAGAGATGAAACGAGAGAGAGGTGAGAGTTAGAATTTTCCATCTTTGAGCCTAAGAGAGTTGAAAGGAGAGAGAAACAAATACTAAATTAATACATACATGAGCTACAATGACCATGCATATATGCATAGTCACTATAACATTTGTATATTTATGCACAACTTTACACCTACTGATGTAGGTGTTTTTTTTTTTTGCCAAAATTTGTAAAATGAAGAAGTTTTTGTATTATAGAAGAGTATCCACCAACTAATGTGGATGCTCTTAGTGTCCATTTAGATAAACCTTGACAGGCCACAAATGCGTTGACCCCTTGTAATAACTTAGATTAATTAATTAGCCCAGTTTTTAATTAATCAAATTAACATGCAATATCACGTGGCAGCACAAACAAATCACCGAAACTAAGTGATACAGCGGAAAATAAATAACACGGTGATTTGTTCACGAATGGGGAAAACCCTTACGGCAAAAACCCCACCGGGTGATTTAAGGTCACCACTCCCGAAACTCCACTATTATCACAACAAGCAGTTACAAGTAAGGAATCCCAGTACCTCACTAACCTACAGTTGAACTCTTACCCCAATACCCAATTGGACTTGTTCTGTAGTGACAGTTTCTCCTTTCAATGCACGGCTCCAAGTACGTGACTAACCAGATGCGCGGATCCCAGTACGTGACTTCAAACACCAACTAGAGAGAGAGAGAGAGTTGGCTGCAAAGTTATTCAAATCATCAGAGATGAACTAGGGCACGAACTTTGTCTTTCTGATCACAAATTGCATGAACAACAAGTTCTCACAGAATATGCAACTTGTATCTTCTACCACACTTGACGGCCCTTAAAATAATCCTTTTATATGTCTAGGGTTAGGAGAAAAGAAGTCCCAAAGACACACTCACGGATTAGACTTGAAACAGACTTGAAAATCTGTTTTCTTTAATTCTCGACAGATAGAGGTGTCGAGAGGTGTCGAGAAGCTGTCGAGGCTCGGGCAAAACAGCTTCTTTAAAGCTCGATAGATGCATCTGTCGAGGTATGTGTCGAGCTTTAAAAACTTGCACTTCCTTGCTTGTTTCTTGGACAGACTTTGACGGCTTCAACACTTAATCTTGAACCACTGTTTCTTGAAGTGTTAAACTCATCCTAAATCTACCCAATTACAAGTAAAGTGCGTTTTGTCTAATGATAAGCCAATTACATAAAATAGCGACATATGTTCACAGACTTGAACTACATATGTCCTAACAATCTCCCCCTTTGGCAATCCGTGACAAAACCACAACATACAAATGAAGATATGAGAGAAGTCATAAATCACTCAACTCATATTCACTTGTTATATACAGTAAAATCTATCCTAACACAAACTCTTGAAAAACTTTGCAAGAAGAGAGTTTATAACAAGAAGACTTTGACAACCTGTATTACTGAAACACTTATAAACAAAACACATCAAGGCATCTTTGTGTGAAATAGAAATAATAGATTGCGTACAAGTAAAGAAACATGTGTATAAAGACAGAAAAGAAACAACACATGAAAGGTAGGTGAAAGAAAAACATACATCATCATATATAAGAAGAGAATAAATACAATGCATGTCAATACATGATCAAAGTATCTCTAAACAGACGAGGAAAGAAAAAAATACATATGATCACCTCACTACATCCCTCAATCCACACTCCCCCTAACAAAAATGTCCTATTCTAACACTCCCCCTAAGTATGACTACTCTCATACAAAACTACTCCCCCTTTTTGTCACGAGTGACAAAGGGTAGAGTGTCAAGTAGACATCTCATCCGAAGATCTCGCATCTCCATCATCATCATCGTCGGAAGCATCATCATCATCGCCATCATCATCAGCCTCGGTCTCAGTCGACACATGAGGTGGCGGAGGAGAAGCCTCTGGAGCAAAGCTGCCCATGGTCGCCTGTCGCCTGGCGATGCGACCAACACGGACGTTCACCTGATACAACTCCGTGGAGAGTGTATTTAGGCGAGCATCCATGCGCTGTAGCTGCGCCATGATGTCTCCTAACGTGACGTCGCTCGAGGAGGAAGAAGCAGACACACGAGCTGATCTGGAGGTGGCCGGACGAGTGGAAGGAGTGTCACCATCTGTCTGTCGCAATCGGAACTGTGCCTCGCTACGTTTTACTGTAGCGGCGTCTATGGCAGACATGACGTGGTAAGGATCGGACGAGGGGAAAGGGATGGAAAAACGGCTCAGGATCCTCATGATAGCGGAAGGGAAAATGAGCTTATCACGGGTGGCCGTATCTCTATAGACATCTATAATGGAAAAGATAAAGTGTGAAGGAAAGTCTATAGAGAGATCCTCTAAGAGGACAGCAAAAATCGAGCGCGAGGCTCTGTAATAGAGTTATAGTGAGAGAGTGGGTGCAAAACAAAAGTCATCACCATGTTAAGAAAACGAGGACCTTAGCAAAATGTCGACATGGTGTGTACATATGATCTCCCCAAGAGGACGGACGCTCACAGAACGCCGAGATCATCTCGTCTTTGGACACAGTCCAGAGACGCTCACAGCTAGGGTAATTAGGATGATCCACCCTAGGGTCATGAAGAACCTCAGAGACTAACTTTGGGGTGACACAAAAGTGCGTACCTTGGACACAAGAGTAGAAAAGAGGTACTGAAGAATCTATCCCGTGGATGTTAGAGTAAAACTCCTGTATCAACATGAGAGGAGATGTGACCGGGACATCACACAGTGACTCCCATCCCCGAGTGTGAATGACATCGAGAAGGTCGGTGTCGGCAAAGTCTGCCAGGACAACGTGGCGTTCCGAATGAACACCTCGTTTAGAAAAGTTCTTCGAGAAGTCCTTATGGGCTTTCTCATCACGGAACCGGACAGAAAGAGGAGAAGAATCTAAGGAAGACTGTCCCATAGAACGCAGAGGGTTCTGGGACGGAATGGACTTACGCTTAAGTGCCATAGACACTACTAACGCAACCATAGAGAGGGGGAAAGAGAAAGAGACACACAGAAGGTTCAAAACAGTTCAATATAGGAAGAATATACTGAAAAGAAAGAACGTATGCATGGAAAATGCATGAACATGTGACATGCAACATAAGAACATCATGGGCTCAGCCCAATCCAAACCTAACAGCACACAATCGATAGGCACACATCTAAATTCATGAAAATACAATTAGAATGCGAATGTGATGCAATGCATGTGGTTTTGAAGATCAACACTATCAAACCAACACAAGAATTTCATAAAAACCCCAACAATTTTGAAAACTCCCAAAAATTTTCAAAAACACAAAACCTAGGGTTTTAAAACAATGAAATGCATGAATATGAGGGATAAGACGCTTACCAAGAGATGAAGATCGCAAAGAACACTTGAAAACGCCTTGGAAAGAGGTTTGGAGGGAAAAGGAGAAATTTTGAGAGAGAGAACAGAAGTTTCGAGCGAGAGAGATCGAGCAAGTGAGAAGAAAAATCGCGAAAGCTCCATATATAGCCTCTCAGTAATTCTCGACAGATGATGCTATCGGGAGGTGTCGAGACTGCTGTCGAGGTCATGTGTCGAGAAATACACATGGACAGATGAAGCTATCGAGATCAGGTATCGAGGAAGAAGAAACAAACAAGAAGTAACCTCGATCGATCCAGCAGCTATCCAGCAGCTATCGAGCAAACAGAAAGTTTCTCGATCGATCCAAGAGGTGTCGAGGTATCTGTCGAGACTGCGATAAGAAAAAGTCTAAGAAGCTCGACAGACAGCTATGTGTCGAGAGGTATCGAGGAGGTGTCGAGATGCCTTTAAAAACAGTTTTTCAAAAGAGGAAAAACACAAACATGAATGCAATCATGCATGCAACTCAACCAAAGATCCAATCAACACATTAAGCTCTCAAAATCATCTCTCAACAAGAATATTGATGCACATGTATCTCAAAACACGCACACACACACTAAACAAGTCTAACCAATTTTATATTTCAGAAACAAGTCCAGACAGTTTAGTGAGCATACATTAAAGCATGTAAACCTTGTGATGGCCAAATCACATTGTACCTGCACATGTATCAAGAATAGCAAAGAGTATTGCGTGTCGTGTGTGAAAACATCGCAAGATTGCATAAGTGTCTCAATGTTATAACGATTTGAGATATGAGAAAATCACTTTAACTCACACACAATCATAACCGTTTGATGGGGACTATCACCTTCAACTACATCCTATAACTCTCACATCTCCTAGAAAACACGTTTGCAACCATATTTTAAAGCATTTTTTATCTTTTTGCTTTTTATATCTTTGCATATTTTCTTTTAACAAGCATATCATACATGGGCATACAAGAGAAAGAAAAGAAATACCCAATTATGTTAAGCTTTTGACATTGCACTTTTGCTATGCCGAAGCATACAGATGTCATATTATGATTGGCGAGTAACAGTGGTGAGATGGTTATTTATACCTTTTTCTTAGGATTTTCTAGTTCAACCCGTCAAAAAGAGTGATACGAGTGTTAAGAAGAAGAGATCACTTAACCTTACTCATCACAAACAAAGAGTTACAAAGCTCACTTGCTTAGTTGTGTAGAAGAATGCTCATCTAAGCTACAGTTGATACAAAGTTTAGAAAACTCTGTTTCAATGGCCATTTTAAAAGTTCACATGAACTAATGCACACAAACACACACTGTTTTTGTATTTTTCAATTTTTTTTATATTTTTTTTTATTTTGAAAACAAAACAAAATAAAAACTAAACAACCAAACAAAAACAGACAAACCTCATGAATGCATGAAAGAAAGATGCATATGCATGAAAACATGATAGAAGGATGCAGATGCATGAAAGCATGATTTCAACAGAAGATAAGAAATCAAGCAAAGAGAGTCCTGCTTTAGATAGAAGAATTGAAGCAAAGGACAAATAGAAAAGACAATTAAGTCTTAGGCTCCTTTCTCACCCACACAGCACGAGTCTTTGGCCGTGAAGATGAAAAGGCACGTGTCCTAGTATGTCTACTAAAGGACATAGAAGAATTAAAATTCTCCTGAAACTGAGTTAAAAAGCTCAAGACCTTTAATAACTCTCCAAACAAAGGTGTAGGTCCTTGAGAAGAAACCTGTGACCGTTTGGACAATTGCTTATGAGGATACAACTTAAAGCAATTAGGACGAGTGTGTCCAGAAACACCACAATGGTGACAAACATGAGCAGTTTTAGAGCTACTCGGCTTCCTAGAAGGAGGTCTAACCTTAGAGGTTGACAGAAACCTCAACTTAGGACAATTTAGCCTAATATGACCAACAATATGACAATGATGACAAGTAGGGACAAAATCAGAATTTTTATTCAACCTAGGAGGAGTTTTAGACATAGGTTTAGAAACTTTGGCGTTAACATCAGATTGTTTACCTTTGTCTATCCTAGCAATATTAGCCTTCAACTCTTCATTATTCCTTTTGAATGGGGGAATATAAAAATCTTTTTCTTTTGAGTTAGGCTCAACAACAAGTTTGGCACTAGTTAATTTTTCAACTTCAGTTTTAAATTCAACTAGTCGCTCTTTTAAACTCTTAATTTTGTCCACCTGAGATGAAATTTGATTTTTAAAATTCTCATTCAAATTCGTGGCTTCATCCAATTTTACGATCAAATCATCTTTTTCAAGCTTGACCTTTTTAAATTTAGCTTTCAATTTTGTAGAACATTCAAGAGATTTCATACAAAAATTATAAAGCTTGCAATAGGCATCATGAATATCATCATCATCATTCAACACAAGATCATGCAAATCAAAACAATTAAGAGTTTCCATGACAACAGGGGTCAATGGATCACACATCAATGATTAAACCCTAATCAAAGTGTGTCTGCTCTGATACCACTTGACAGGCCACAAATGCGTTGACCCCTTGTGATAACTTAGATTAATTAATTAGCCCAGTTTTTAATTAATCAAATTAACACGCAATATCACGTGGCAGCACAAACAAATCACCGAAACTAAGTTATGCAGCGAAAAATAAATAACACGGTGATTTGTTCACAAATGGGGAAAACCCTTACGGCAAAAACCCCACCGGGTGATTTAAGGTCACCACTCCCGAAACTCCACTATTATCACAACAAGCAGTTACAAGTAAGGAATCCCAGTACCTCACCAACCTACAGTTGAACTCTTACCCCAATACCCAATTGGACTTGTTCTGTAGTGATAGTTTCTCCTTTCAATGCACGGCTCCAAGTACGTGACTAACCAGATGCGCGGATCCCAGTACGCGACTTCAAACACCAACTAGAGAGAGAGAGAGTTGACTGCAAATGTTCTTCAAATCATCAGAGATGAACTAGGGCACGAACTTTGTCATTCTGATCACAAATTGCATGAACAACAAGTTCTCACAGAATATGCACTTGTATCTTCTACCATACTTGACGGCCCTTAAAATAATCCTTTTATATGTCTAGGGTTAGGAGAAAAGAAGTCCCAAAGACACACTCACGGATTAGACTTGAAACAGACTTGGAAATCTGTTTTCTTTAATTCTCGACAGATAGAGGTGTCGAGAAGTGTCGAGAAGCTGTCGAGGCTCGGGCAAAACAGATTCTTTAAATCTCGATAGATGCATCTGTCGAGGTATGTGTCGAGCTTTAAAAACTTGCACTTCCTTGCTTGTTTCTTGGACAGACTTTGACGGCTTCAACACTTAATCTTGAACCACTGTTTCTTGAAGTGTTAAACTCATCCTAAATCTACTCAATTACAAGTAAAGTACGTTTTGTCTAAGGATAAGCCAATTACATAAAATAGCAACATATGTTCACAGACTTGAACTACATATGTCCTAACAAACCTGATGTCCATTTGGTATACCTTTTCAGTTTTTTTTTTTTTTTAAATAGGATTGTTTAAAAATAGAAAAGAAAAGAAAAACTATATATAGTGAAAAGTGACATTTAAAAAAGTCGAAAGCTACTATGATTGACATACCTAGTTTGCAGGGGGCAGGTACAAATGCTGTGAAGGCAATAATTGATGATGTAATTGCGGAGAAGCTTGATGTAGAAAAAAAATTTTCTAGTTCAAATAGCACATTCCGTATAGCAGATTTGGGATGTTCAGTTGGGCCAAATACCTTCATTGCTATGCAAAATATAATAGATGCTGTGCAACAAGAGTACCAATTCCAAGGCTTTGCTTCTCATATGCCTGAATTTCAAGTGTTCTTCAATGATCATACATCCAATGATTTTAATTCCCTCTTTGCCTCTCTCCCACCAGAAAGGCCATACTTTGCAACTGGAGTGCCAGGGTCTTTCCATGGTCGGCTATTCCCTGATTTCTCTCTCGATTTTGTATATTCATCTTATGCACTCCAATGGCTCTTTAAGGTGCCAGAAGAGCTGGTAAATAAGAACTCTGTTGCATGGAACAAGGGGAGGGTTCACTATGCAAGTGCTCCAGACGAAGTAGCTCAAGCTTATACAGATCAATTTGCTAAGGACATAACAACCTTTTTAGATGGTAGGGCTAAAGAGCTTGTTGTGGGTGGACTAATGGTTCTTATTATGCCAGGAATTACAAATGGGATTCCTTATTCTAGTTCAGCAACAGGATTGATGTTTGATTTCCTGGGACACTGCCTCATGGATATGGCGAAGGAGGTAAGCTGGCAATCAGCTATTACTTTTTGCACTATAGGCTTTTTCAAGTCAAATATATCACTGCAAGTAAATTTATTGAACTTTCACTAAGTGTCAGCATATGAACTTAGAATTTGGACCTTAAAAATACAAAATATTGTAAAACTTAAACTTTTCTATACTCATCTGAAAATAGAAATTTGCTAGGACCATGGAGTACCTTAACTGGTCTATATAATGTACAAGCAATTTGCCTGGCAAACAACTTAAAAAGAAAACCACTTCACATGAGGATCTCTTTTGTAGGGGTTAGAGTTTGTCACATCTCCTAGTTATGCATTGTCCCAAGAACGATTTATGTTCCATATGTGTAAAAACGAAACTAATGATGCTAGAGATAATATAAATTTTGTTACACAAGCTTTGCAAACTAATGTGTTTACAAATCATAATAATTCAAATACTCATTTATTATGTTATTTAAATAGGACCAATTGCATCCACTACCACTTCAGGTTGTAGGCCTTTTCTAGTAAAATCGGTAATAATTTTAGTTTTTTCCAACCAATATGCCTACTCTTACTTTTGCAGGGATTAATTAGTGAAGTTCAGGTGGACTCCTTTAACTTGCCTGTTTATGTTGCCTCGCCTAAGGAGATGACGCAACTAGTGGAAAGAAATGGGTGTTTTAGCATTGAAAGAAAGGAGATAACACAACCTTGGGCAAGAGTTGATGACCTCAGTGGCCAGGCATGCACGATGCACCTAAGAGCTGGCATGGAGGGTATAATAAGCAAACATTTTGGAACTGAGATTATTGATGAACTATTTGATCGATACTATAAGAAACAAGGAGAGTTTATCGGCCTATTGGAGTCAAAACGCAATGAAGGAAATCAACTATTTATTATTTTGAAACGCATATGATGCGGCTTTGGAAGCAAACATAAGACTTCTTATTGTCACAAATTTGCATATGTATCAACACAAATTTTATTTCATTGTCACAAATAACGGTCCATAACAATAGGGACCTAACCACTTTTTATATGTTCCAAACTTTTTTAAAAAAAAAAACCTCTTTTATATGAATAATGTTTAGTAACGTCATAACTTAAAGAGGAAAAGTAACAACAATTGAATGTAACTAGATGATGTTCCGCACGATGCGCGGAGTACTTTATAATTTAATTTAAAATCATTTTTATGTATATCAAGACCCACATATAATAGTTATTTTGTTGTATAATATTTATGTTTGCCCACAATATTGTTGAATACTTTGAAACTTGATTTCTTAAGTTATATTTTATTAAAAAAAATTGGATAACACTATAACACTATAACATATTATAATTATTTACCATTAAAAATAGATTTAACTTTCTAAATTGATTAAATGATTTTGAAATATATAAATAAGAATTGAAAGCATAAAATACTTGTACATCCTAAAATTACATAAATTTAAGCAATCTTCCAAACATTTTCTCAACGACTCTATTCTCACAACCAAATATGGAGACTTCAATCGCAAACGTCCAATTCATTATCTCAATGAAATTAAAGAAATTATTTGTAAGTATTAACATAAAGGACACGTGATTAAACAAAGAGAAATTGGCTAAAAACACTTTCATTTACCAAAATTTAATTGTTTTTATTATGGCTTTCATATCCTTAAAAAATGGAAAATACTTTGAAATCATCATCGATTTTTATTTTTTTATTATGGCTCATACCGCACAAAATAGCAGTAAAAAAAAACTTACAAAGAAACCTACGAATTATGAGTTCTAACACAAAATAGATATAAAAAGGCTAACTTCATAAATAATCAATTAAAATGTTTCCTTTTCTTTCTCTTTAATTCTAAAACAAAATATATTTATGACCTTCCCAAACCAAAATCCTAAACACCTAAAGACTCAAAGAGAATTAAAACCTTCACAAAATCCACAACATCCGACTTCAACATCAAAACTGTAAGCTACCTTCATTGAACAAAAAACGCAAGTCCCCTTCCTTGGTCATAGCCTACTCATATGGGTTAGGATCAAATGGTACCACAATGTTAAGCTATGTAGGTATCATTGAAAGGTTGAAAGTAATTGACATAACTTTTTTTTTTTTTTTTTTAAGTGTATTTGAGATGGAACAGCATGAATGGTTGTAGGCATGTATATATAAAAGAGTAAAAGTGAAAATATTGGATGGAAATGCAAAAAGTTTTTTGTGTGTGGGAGAGAGGAGAAGTCTTTAAACATTGAACCAAACTAAACAAATAATAGTCTTAAAACATCGAATAAAAAATTTAACAAAAAACAGTCTTTAAACATTGAACCAAAGGAAATAAAGAGCCCATATTTTTAAATTTGTTCTTATCTCTAATGTAGCTTAAGAGTATTTCAATTCGCTTAATAGAATGAGCCATATGGCAGAACCTCATGTTCTCTCACATGAGGTCTCTACTTTTACATGTACTAGCATATAACCCATGCAATGTGCGGGATACTTTAATTTCTATGAAATTGCTATTTTCACTAAGTGTTTAATCCTACCAATATTATTCTTCTAATGATGTAAACATGATATCATAAAAATCTTATGATAACTCTATAGATGATTAATAGAGAACTAAATACTTCTGTCAAAAAAGAAAAAGACAAAAAAAAAAAAAAATCCCTATTATTTTTATGTTATAACTTCCTTTTTTTTTTTTTTTAAAGAAGATTATAAAATCCCTCTTAATCTGCATTTATGCATGAAATATAATCAAATGAAACATGATGAGGAAAATACAAAACACCTCATCACCATTATAGGATTCACACTATAACTCCCCAATTTACATTGCAAAGAGGACAATTAATTCCAAGAATACAAAGACACTATATATATATATATATATATATATATATATATCTTGAGGTAGGGGGGAGAAAAAAAGAGATCCCTTAAAGCCAATCCTTATTTTTCACTTGCACTGATGGAAACTAAAAATTGGTCCCTCAAGATCAAATGCCCAAGCCTATGTAAGTGCAAAGAAAGTGACTATGGTAGGCCTAACCAAGTCTTCCATTATAGAATTTTCTCAATAGCAATCATTAAAAGATAAGAGCTGGTACCAATAGAAATTTGCATTGCCTTCCTTGAACCGTGTACATTTGGTTTTCAATTTCTTGATGCTTCCTACCACTATCCTTTTCCATCAACTTCTACTTCATTAGGATCTTGATAATATTTGCACTTTTTTCAATATCACCAATATTCATTTTCTTATTTGTCTCTACTTCTTTTTCATCTACTCTCTGGCTCTAAGTTGCAATTAAGACCTAGCAAATTAAAAATAAAATATTCATAAAAAATAGTATTAGCATAAAACAGAAATGATGCATTGAGTTGCACTTTATAAAACTCAAAGGAAGATATCCTTCTACTTCACCCTTGTAGACGACATCCATCCCATATACCATCCTACCAAAGACAACATGACATAACTTTGCTATTAACTAATTTGGCCTAACGTATGGGGTATGTTTTGGTTGTTTATACTTAGGCTGTATAGAACCATATCTCTTGGATTTTTTTTTTTTTTTTTTTCCATAAGGATTATGCAAGTAAAAACAAATTACCATATCTGCTAGGTGTTCTACAAAAGGCCTCCCAATAGGTATTTTATTTTTTGAACACTCATTTGATCTGTCTTCTTTTGTTCCTATACAAATAAATCTCCTGTTGTGGAGCTTTTAATGCTATAAAGTAATGAAAGAGAATCGCAAACAGCTTATGTAGTTAGGACAAATCAAAAAATCCAATATGGTTGGTGGCAATTATTTTTAAAAGAGAACATAATAGCTTGACAGGTTAGTTCTATAGAGTATGAATGCAAATATTTGTTTCTTTGAAGAGAAAGCTGGCTAAAATATGCAAATCAGAGCCAACCTTACCTTTTAGTTTGTTCCTCAACTCTTCTTGTAAATTATCCAAGTGTTGTGCTTGGCAAAGAACAAAGCAAATCTGTATTTCAATTTTCAACAGAATGATAGGGTTAGAAGGTTTTTCAAATTATAGGAGAGAGAGATGAAAGAGAGACTACAAAAGAAAGGTTTGATCCATCAAAGAAAAAATGTTGCAAGGATTTTAGTTAAAAACTAAGTTTTGAACTTTACTCTAAAAACTCCTTCAAAAATTCAATGCATTCCATTTAGTTAGTTAGCTCCTTACATAGCACCATGTACTTCCAGCAAGAGATATAAGTTAGTTACGACTTCACCTTATAAAAATTAATTTCTTCTAAACCAAGCTTGCTAAAGTCATCTATTAGAACCTTTGTCACAATTAACGTTAATCTATTTGCAGATAATTAAGTGAAGAAAGAACACCAAATGCATTAATGCAATGTACAACACATCATACTTCATAAAAGCCTACAAACACGCTATCATGATCAAGGTTCCAATCATCTCCAAATGGAGTGGCGCCCAAATTAAAACCAAATGCTTACAAAAATACTAATTTAAATTAAATAGGGTCAAAAGGTTGTTCAAACTACAGGAGAGAAAGATGAAAGAGAGACAACAGAAGAATTAGAGTGAAATCAAAATTTTCTTTCAAAGATTGAAATATGACTCAATAACTTGAATAAAAAAGCTAAAATGGAACATGACATTAAAACCCCCAAAACAATTAGTAAAAACCAAAGGTTCACCATATAGAGAGGATGAAGGATGAACTGAAGTTTTTGATTTTTTTTCCTAAAGAAATATAAAGTGGAATTTATTCGGAACAGTGTAAAATTTATAACTATATTTAAACCCAAATGCCTCAATCAAAACCCTATAATCAACACAATAAGAAATAGAGAAAGCAAAAAGGTAAAGGAAACATTAATGAAAGACATTTCAATTTAAAAAAAAAAAACCATAGAACACATTAGAAAGCAAATAGAAAACCAAAGGTTATATACGCCAAGGAAAAACATCAAAGAAAGAGCACCCAAAGAAAGAGCATTACCCCATCAATTAACTATGCAATTGAAGTAATAGTATTTGAATCGGAAAAGCAACCGTAGGAAACAATGAACTGGGAATTGCAAAAACTGCTGGCAGAAACAATATTTGATTAAGAGGAAAAAAAAAAAAAGACATTATGCTAACCTTGGGTATATATGGTTAAAGTATATTCAAATTAAATATAAGTAAAGAAACTTAGAAACATCGGGTAGAAGTCCTATAAACGGACTGAAAAGAGAACAGAGTACCTCATATAAGAAATGTGTAAAAGAATAAGTACCTATTTAGTGACAGATTGTTGTAGAGAGAGAAGCAGCATCCAACAAAGAAAATATGGTTGGTAGCATAGTATGCATATTGTAAAATTAATCACATAATAGCCTAACCATACACCAAATCTAATCCAATAACTTAAATCAAAATCAAATCTAACCCAAATGCCTAAATCGAATCTATTGAACCAAACACCCAAACATAAATCATAATTATGGCATAATTTGAGTAAAGAAAACCTTTACCGATAACAGTTCCGGCTGCACTATGGTGGTGGCTGCCCAAACCTATGCCTAAATGAAAATTAATTCAATTGAAATAACCAAGCCTAAATCATATTTAAATGATATAATTTTAAAACAAAACAAAAAACCTTACTGGTAAAGGTTTCGACGAAGTGACAGAACGGTAGAAAAAATAGTGAAGTGGTTTGCTTAATCGGCCAAATGAGAAGTTTGGATCTTTATCCTTATCTGGCGGTGGATTTCTCACAACCCACAAAAATCTTTGATCGCTGTTTTCTAAATCCATCGTTGTTTCTTTCAACTGTTTCTCCGAAAAGGATCCCAAGCTTCCGAAACATGGAAACACAAAGACTCGTGCTCTTCTCCATCTTGATTGGTGTCTGATGTTTTGGGTTTCAATTTTTGGAGCGTAAAGTTTTTGATCTCTCGATCTCTCTCCTTTTCCGTTCTCTGTATCGTAGGTTTTTTTTGGGAGAATTGCAAGCCCTTTTAATTGTACTAACCGGTTAGTTTTCCTTTTATACAGACAGGCTTGTAAACGGTGTTGTAACGCTGCCAAACGTTGTAACGTGCGACTGTTTTATTTAAAAGCTGTGTACGTGGCAGCATTTGAAGGTGTCTTTTTTCCTATTTGTCAACGCCTCCTAAAATGTAGGAATCAACTTTCTCTCAGCTTCTGCTATTATATATAGTATATGATATGATATGATATGATATGATATGATATGTGTGTGTGTATATATATTGATTGATGCTAGTGGCAAGTACAAACAATGCTCTAATACATTCAATTCATTGCATTGGAATGATGAAATGAATTGCACTCGAGTTCACAATTCAATTCATCAATTGGTTGTGCAATTCAAAACAACTAGATGATGTCTTGTGGAGTACTGTACAATTTTATTTGAAATTATTTTTATGTATATTAAAACCTACATATAATAGTTATTTTATTGTATAATATTTATGTTTGCCCACAATATTGTTGAATACTTTGAAACTTGATTTTCTTAATTTATATTTTATTAAAAAAATTGTATAACCCTATAAGACTATAACATATTATAATATTTACCGTTAAAAATAGATTTAATTTTTTAAACTGATTAAATGATTTTGAAATATATAAATAAGAATTTAAAGCATAAAATACTTATACATCCTAAAATTACTTAAATTTAAGCAATCATCAAACATTTTCTCAACTGCTCTATTCTCACAACAAAACACCCAATTCATTATCTCAATGAAATTAAGGAAATTATTTGTAAGTATAACATGATTAAACAAAGAGAAATCGGCTAAAAACACATCAATTTATCAAAATTTAATTGTTTTTATTATGACTTTCATATCCTTAAAAAAATGGAAAATACTTTGAAATCATCATTGATTTTTATTTTTGGGGTAAATTTCACAAACCTACCTTGAGGCTTGTAATAATACTAACTAGGTCTAAAACATTTTAAAATCTACCAATTTGATCCACAAAAAACAACTTTGTCCCTAACATTTATTCTCTCTTTCTTTCTCTTCCTCTCTTCTTTCTTGTTCCTCTCTTTTTTTTTTTTCGTTTCTCCAAAAAAAAAAATCTCTTCTCTAAGTTCTCTCTCTCTCTCTCTCTCTTCTTTGAGGCCTTCAATACTTTCTTCGTTATTCATTCTAAGCCACACTCCCATCTCAATCGCAGTGCCTGTAATCAATGCCACCACATTTTCTACCACTGCTATGTTTGAAATGCAGTTAGGGGAAGAGACCCACTTGAGCAACGCCTTGTTTTGTACGGCCATCATTGTTATTGGGGTTTGGCTTTGTATTACTACTCCGCAATGACTTTGTAACCTCCAAAAGGGGATTTTTTATGATCCATGTTATTTGGGGTTTTCAAAATTTAAATGCATGTTGGGTATTTTTGTTTCAGATTACAATTGGGGTTCTTTTTCCTTGTCATGTGTTTGTGTCTGTAATATTAGTTTATAGCTTATAATTTGAGGATAGGGAAATAGAAATTTGGATCTTATGGTTTTTGTTGAATTGGTTGTGATAATAACGCACTGTTTGTTTCAATGTAAAATATTTTCAGGAAAATATTTTCCAATTTTACGGTGTTTGTTTTGCAATAAAATATTTAGTCAAAAGTAAAATATTTTCAGCCAATCAAATCAACCTAAGCAAATTTATGTAAAATATTTTACACTTACGCTCTGTTTGTTTTAATGTAAAATATTTTCAAATGTAAAATATTTTACTGTAAAATATTTAACCATAAAATATTTTTAAGTGTTTAGAATGACACATCACACGAAAATGCAACCCACCACCAGCCACCTAAATGAGCAAAAACCACCAACAGCCACCCCAAAATGAGCATAAGCCACTAAACCACCCCCAACCACCCCAAAAACCAAATCTGGAAGAGAGGAAAAGACAACCACCACCTAAAAATCTGGCCATTAAACCACAAATCTAAGCACAAACCACCAGCAATCCACAATGAGCATTAAACCACAAATCCGATCAAACAACTCCATAACCACCCAAAAGAAAGCCCAAAAAAAAAAAAAACCCACGAAATAAAAAACCAATTTCAGTTCACAGTTTCGTTTCACCTTTGCTAGCCACCGGCCCACCGTACTAGCACCTTCTAGACGTTGATGATAGATCACAATCGTAGCACCTTCCTTTGATCGCAACTATCCAGATCATGCCGAAAGCTTCCTTGACCACCATTGGCATCACAGCTCCCCACCAAGAAGCCTCCTCGTGACTTTCTTTTTCTGTGCGAGATGGGTAGGAGAGAAGGGAGATAGATATGACGATGGGGGCGTCGACGGAAGCTAGAGTTGACTGGTGGTGCCTCAAACTTGAAGCAGGAGATTGGTGGGAAAGGGGACCGGAGGTGGCTGGGTTTTTGGAGAGAAATTTGATTTGGGAGAGTTTAAGCGTAAACTGAGTAGGAGTGAAGATGGTGATAAGTATCGGGGTGTGAGGGTGTAAGCAAATGGAAAATATTTTACCAAAATTTTAAGTGTAAAATATTGTACAAAAATTTGCTTTGGTTGATTTAGTTGACTGAAAATATTTTACTTTTAACTAAATATTTTACTGCAAAACGAACACGGTAAAATTGGGAAATATTTTCTTGAAAACATTTTACATCAAAACAAATGGAGAGTTAATTAAAATTTTGGTAAAACATTTTACATTTGCTCAATCCTTCACAGCCCGATACTTATCACTCCAGCAGTTTCGCTCTAAAACTCTTCCTCTCGTGTATCTCTCCAAAAAAATCCAACCACCCTCTCAGATTCCTCTCCAAAAATCCCAGCCACCTCTGGTCCCCTATCCTGCCAATCTCCAGCTTCAAGGTCGAAGGCACCACCAGCCATCTCCAACTTCCGCTGGCGTCGCCCATTGTAGGCAAAACCAGGTACTTTTCTGCCTTTTTAGATTAGATTTCTCCTTTTCTTTTCGTTCTTCTTCCTCTCTAACCCTTCTCTAGTTTTTCTTAGGTTCGATCTGTTGTTTTATTATTATTTTTATATTATTATTATTATTATTATTATTATTATTATTATTATTATTATTATTATTATTATGTATCTGTGTGTGTTGGTATGGTTTTGTTTCATTTTGGCCTGTGTGCTCACTTCTTGTTACTGGGTTTTTGGTTTTTGATTTTTAGTTAATACTATGTGCGTGCCTGTTTGATTTTTTCAATCTAAAAATGGATTGGTGATCAGTGGGGTTAGAGTACAACTGATTTAGGCAAATGGGTTTTTATTTTTTTGAAGCATTTATAATAGAAATATTTGCTTCCATTTATTCTTTGAGTTTGTTCATTTTGTTAGAAACTAGATGTGCATTATATAATTGGTTTTGCATTTTTCTGGGTACTGTTGTTAAACTGATTGATTGCTTGATTTTGGGTTTGCATTTTTCTAGGGCCCTTTATCTCTATTTTTCCTACCCCTGTCCTTGCATCAATGTTAACCATCATGTACATATATATACTTGTGATTGTCATCATTGGTTCCTAATTCTTCTATTCTTCTCAACTCCATCTTCTGCAATTCTTCCTCCACTATTTTCAACTCTGACTCCTTTCAAATCTGCATCATACGTTTGTTGTCCATATTCAACAATCATACTTTCAATTCCCTCTAATCTCCAATATCTCCTTCCCTTGGAGCACACCTTGCAGTGCCAGCTTCATCTCTTCCCGAGACAACTTTATCTCAGTTTTCAACTTGCTTTTCTCTTCCTCAGACTTTAAGTAATTCAGTAGCTTTACCACCAAAATGCAATATTTTTGTGGGGGGATCTATTCTCACAGCATTTATCTATGGCAAAGAGAACTTTTTCTTCCTCTTGTTTCCTGTTTTCTTCCTCCAGTTTTGCTTTCAAGCGTGCAAGGTTGCTCCTCAATTCAACTTCAGATTGCTGAAACTTCCTCATCAAAATAGTGTACGTGTATTCGTGAAGACTTTCAGAATATCTTTAGCAAAACAGCTACTGTGCATGCAGTAAATTTCACTCTTAAAAGTGGCCCATTGAAGTTATAAATGGTTCAAAGTTGCTCTTTTATGTTTCAATATTTCATTTTTTTTATGTTTGGAAGGATTAGAAGCATGATTATTGCTTTCCAATTTGCTTCTTTTGGATAAATTGCTACTTCATTATTCCTTTTTTAATAAGTGAAAAGGAGATCATATTCACTCTATAAACTTGAAGGGGATAAATTACTACTCCTTTGTTGCCAAATTATCCAAAAGATACACAGTGAAACTGTTCTCTGCATCTTGGAATGCGTTTTCCTGTTGAAATCTTGTTGATACTTCAGATTGTGCAGCATAGTCTTTATAATAACCCCAATTTTGCATAAATTTCCTCCTTGAAAATTAAATTGCCTCTCCGAAAAATACCTAATCCGAACCCGATATTTTTTTACTCGAAACAAAAATGGGTTAACTTGTGACTTGACCCGATTTTTTTACGAGTCAACCCAACTTGACCCGGATAACCCGTGGCCCGACCCATTAAAAAAAATCGCTAAAAAAATATTTAGACTACGTCCTAATACTATGTGCATAAAGCACAAAGCACCAGAACCAAATTAATAGTCAATAAATTATAGATATAAACTAAGACAACAGACAAGACAAGACAATAACTTCACATTCAATTTGGCTATTTGAGCTTCACAACCAATAAAGTTTTACAGACATGAGAGAATGAGACAAGACAACACAAGACAACCATTAAAAAAAGAAAAAAAAAATCTCATTCAATTGACTAGCTAACTAGCTTAGTTGTAGTCCAAAGCCAAAGGCACAAACATGAAAGTATGAAATGTGACAACCACAAGGGCCAAAACAGCAAAGCTTCCTCAGTGAGTCAATTCCTCTACTCTAGAGACTAAGCGCACGAATTGTGCTTTTGATGGGTTCACATTAGCACCATAGTGTCCTTTGGTGAGGAGCAAGGGAAATCCCAATTCTTTAATATTAGTGTACAATTCATGTGCATGTTATACGTGTTGGTAAATTACTTTATTGGATGTATGCATCAGTTGGTTGTACTCCATTATAGTTTATCATTCTTTACTTGACACCTTCATTTTCTCTTTCTACTTTGAACAGATCCAAGATTATACCAAAATTTGCTTTTAGAAAGCTGGAACAAGAATTGCACCAAATTCGGGTATCAACTGTTTAGTGGTAATTGGTAACAGTATCGTTAGTGAAAATCTAATCATAGTCGAGGAACTCATAAACAATTGACAAATTGCATCTACTTAAAAAAAAAAAAAAAAAAAGTTTGAAAAATACAGGTCAACCCAACCTGGCCCGACTTGTGACCTGATTAACTCACAAACCCAATTGACCTGACCCACCCATTTTGCCACGTCTTTAATAAGGGTAGTATATGTTTTGTGGTGGGCCATGTGTTGTGGGTTTTGCTTTTATTGGTAGAGTTTGGTTTTTACTTTTCATCCAGTTTTTTATTGATTTGGTTGATGAAACAATATAATGGTTAAGTGAAGGGGAAAGGAACAAGACGATAGAGAAGAGAGAGTAGAGTTAGGGGCAAAGTTGTCTTTTGGGGACCAAATCAGTAGGTTTTAAAATGTTTTGGACCTAGTTGCTATCAAGGTAGGTTTGTGAAATTTACTCTTATTTTTATTATTATGGCTCATACCTGTTAGGACATATGTATTTCAAGTCTGTGAACATATGTCGTTATTTTATGTAATTGGCTTATCCTTAGACAAAACGCACTTTACTTGTAATTGGGTAGATTTAGGATGTGTTTAACACTTCAAGAAACAGTGTTTCAAGATCCAGTGTTGAAGTCATCAAAGTCTGTCCAAGACACAAGCAAGGAAGTGCCAGTTTTTAAAGCTCGACACATACCTCGACACATGCATCTATCGAGCTTTAAAGAAGCTGTTTTTCCCCGAGCCTCGACAGCTTCTCGACACCTCTCGACACCTCTATTTGTCTAGAATTAAAGAAAACAGATTTTCAGTTCTGTTTCAATCCAATCCGTGAGTGTGTCTTTGGGACTTCTTTTCTCCTAACCCTAGACATATAAAATGATTATTTTAAGGGCCGTCAATAAGGATGCAAGTTGCACATTCATTCAAAACTTCTTGTTCATGCAATTTGTGATCTGAAAGACAAAGTTCGTGCCCTAGTTCATCTCTGATGATTTGAAGAACTTTGCAGCCAACAATTCTTTCTCAAGTTGGTGAGTGAGTCACGTATTGGGATTCGTACAAAGGAGTAAGCCGCGTACTGGGATCCGCGCATCAAATTGGTTAGTCACGTACTTGGGAGCCGTGCATTGAAAGGAGAAACTGTCACTACAGAACAAGTCCAATTGGGTATTGGGGTAAGAGTTCAACTGTAGGTTGGTGAGGTACTGGGATTCCTTGCCTGTAACTGCTTGTTGTGATAATAGTGGAGTTTCGGGAGTGGTGACCTTAAATCACCCGATGGGGTTTTTGCCGTAAGGTTTTCTCCATTCGTAAACAAATCACCGTGTCATTTAATTTCCGCTGCTTAACTTAGTTTGGTGATTTGTTTGTGCTACCACGTGATATTGCATGATTAATTTGATTAATTAATAACTGGGCTAATTAATTAATCTAAGTTATTACAAGGGGTCAACGCATTTGTGGCCTGGCAATACCACATAAAATAGCAGTAAAAAAAAACTTACAAAGAAGCCTATGAATTATGAGTTCTAACACAAAAATATAAAAAAGCTAACTTCATAAATAATCAATTGGAACGTTTCTTTTTCTTTTTCTTTTTTTAATTCTAAAACAAAATATATTTATGACCTTCCCAAACCAAAATCCTAAACACCTAAAGACTCAAAGTGAATTAAAACCTTCACAAAATCAACAACGTCCGACTTCAACATCAAAACCGTAAGCTACCGTCATTGAATAAAAAACACAAGTCTCATTCCTTGGTCATAGCCCACTCATACGGGTTAGGATCAAATGGTACCACAATGTTGAGTTATGTAGGTGTCATTGAAAAGTTGAAGGTAATTGACAGGGCTTATTTTTTTTTTCTACGTGTATTTAAGATGGAATATCATGAAGGGCTATAGGCATGTATATATAAAAGAGTAAAAGTGAAAATGGTGGGTGGAAATGCAAAGAGGTTTTTGTGTGTGGGAGAGAGGAGAAGTCTTGAAACATTGAACCAAATTAAATAAATAGTAGTCTTAAAACATTGAATAAAAATTTTAAAAAAAAGTAGTCTTGAAACATTGAACCAAAGGAAGTAAAGAGCTCATATTTTTAAATTTGTTCTTATCTCTAATGTAGCTTAAGAGTATTTCAATTCAATGGCAGCTTTAGGATTATTGTTTAGGGTGGTCAATAATAAACATAAATTATACAAAATTTAAAATAAAAGAGAACTTAAATATATTGATATCACAACAAAAAACAAAAACAAAAATCGAAATACATAAATTTTTACAATTGCTTTCTATAATGTTTCATATTTTGCATTATCAATCCTACAAGCTCTATCTCTTTTAATGTACATGGCCAAACAATTATTCATCCATTGATCTCCCATTTGATTGATTTATTTTAAATTTGTTAAGATCTACATGAGCCTTTTCTAGAGTTTAAAATTAACAAATTTCTACTTTTGTTGTTGGATATATTAATTTGTTTTTCTAGATTTTAGATCAAATTGGTTTGTTGTTGAGCTTTTTTTTTTTTTTTTTTTTTTTTTTTGTATGATTAAAATGTCTAAGATATTGTTATGATCATATTCAAACTTATTTCAGCCGACCTCGATAAAAAATTTTAATTTATATGTATATATATTTTTTGGGGTGGGGGGCAGTTGTCGGGGTTCAACTGGCTCCAAGTGGAGCCGCCCCTGTTCAATTCTCTTCATAGAATGCGCCGCATAGCAAAATCTCATACTCTCTCACATTAGGTCTCTGCTTATATATATATATATATATATATATATATAGAGAGAGAGAGAGAGAGAGAGAGAGATTGATTGTTTGAAATAAACATGAATTGAAATGGCATTCATTTTGTGTGAATAAATTACAAATACTTTTGGAAGATGGTACAATGTAAAAGTAAATTAAGATGGATTAACATCGAAGCAAATTAGAGAAAATGGGTGCGACTGGAACATGGTACAATATTTTTCACAGCTAGCAAAAACATTAAGCGAGTTGTGATAGGCAGGGGCAGAGCTACGTTTTACTATGGAAGGGCCATGCCCCCCAAAAAAAATGCTCAAAAAATTATTATAGTAGCTAAAAAATAGGTTCTACAAAATTGTTTTAAGAGCTGCCCCCTCCAAATGAAACCAACTGGCCCCCATGTGTCCTTGACTACTTGTTTCATTGAAATTTACATAATTACTTTGACTTTTTTTCAGTCTTTCCTCTATCTCTCCTCCCCCGACACATCAACAAGCCCACAACTTTTATAAGTTTTACAAGTTTACTCACTTTTACTCTTAGCTTCTCTTTTCAATATGTATTTTCCAATGTTCTACTTTTCAGACCCTTCCAAAAGAACTCATCATTCAGTGCAAATGTTCTCATAGTCTTACACCAACTCTCCTCAATCTCTTTACAAAAATTCATTAGAGAACTGATGAGAGGGTCATACATACATAAATAGAGACACAATTTTTGTGAATTGGTATGACTATTTAATCTTGACCCCCCTTCCCCAAAGATAAATTTCTAGCTCCGCCCCTGGTGATAAGTGTTGACAATTTGCCATACACGTAGACATCATGCCTCTTACCATATTCTCCTAAAGTTGGAATGAAGTAGCTGGTGTGTCATGCCATCAACCATAACTGATAATCCTGTACTTCGATCACCAACTCTTTTCAAGTAAAGGTTCAGCCTGCAGAGTTGACTGTTGCCAAATATAATGAGGGCTTCAAAACCACTACTGTGGGTTAATAGCCTCTATTAAAGGAAGAAACCATAGATCTATATAATAAAATGATCAACTAATACACCACTAAAAGAAGAAAACATCAGGTACCAAAGTTAAATTCTGCACTTCCTATTTACATTATTACATACACATGAGAAGAAGGAAAAGTTAAGCTATAGAGATCATCAAAAGTTCAAGAGGGTACAACAAATGCAAATTTCTCAACTCATACGCAATCCACGACTGAACTGGAGTTCCAGAGAAGACGGAGCCATCCTTTTTCTCGCATTTTCCATCTTAATGTGGACCAGCTTGTCATAAACGCACCATGGAAAGCTAAGGAAATGATCTCGATCCATACCCTCATTGTAGGTACCCCAATAACTAAAATGATATGTGACATGGTACCAAGCTGAAGCTTTTGCATATACATCTTCAGCTTCAGAATCTAAATCACTTCCCTTCTCATTGAACCAGGCCCTAGCTTCCTTTCTCAAGGACTTTACAGCCATAGTAATTGCTTCTGCGTCTCTTCTCTTAGTGAAAGACTTGCCCATTCTCATGATATTACCACTCAGTATTTCAGCCTCAGTTTTGATGCCATAATAGTCCATCATGTTTCCCAACTTGTAATCATAATTCTCCTTGTAATAAGCAGCATCATCAATGAAATCCTCAAAGCCATCAACTTCCATATCAGAGTCATATGACCGCATTGCAACTTCAGCAGTGAAGGACTTAAAATAACAAGTATTTGGTGTAATGTCTTTCACCTCGCGGAAAAGCTTTCCAATCACATTGTCTGAGGTATAGGTGGGTTTGTCAGGCTTGTCCATGAAATCTGGATATTCTTTGACATGAAGTTCATGCGGTATTTCAGCTGGTACACCAGTTTTCGGAAAGTCAACGGCAATTGAAAATAGCTTTGCAAGCTCTATGCAGGGATCACTCATTGCTTTTGTAGGCTCTTTATCCGCAAATGCTGTGTGGGCATTGGCAATAATTCCTAAGCTGTCATTGACAATGTAATTGGTAAAATACTCCTGGACTTCCTGTAACAGAAAAAATAAACACCTCTTATATTGGAATTTGTGGGAAATAGAACCTTTTTAAGTTGTAGGGCATGAGGTTAGAAATAAAATTGAGCAGAAAATTAAAATTCATTGAATTGACAATACATTATGACATTTACAGAAATGCAACTCATCAATTCAATGCTTTAAAGGATTTTCATGGGATTCCAATCATGCAATGCTGAACAAACTAAGCTACTACACAGCCAATGTTTGAGTTTCCATGCTGTTTGTATATAAAATTCTGCCACTCTAGTACAATTTTTACTATGCTTAAAAAATACATAGAAAGGCTTGTATAAAATCAAAAACCAAATAAAGTGTTAAATAGTTCCTATTTTAGATGACCAAACAGACAAATCCCTCAACAGATAAATATAAGACAAATCTCTTGACCAAACCCACAACTCCACAACACAGCTTTGAAAGCCCCACCACGCCAGTGCATCATTGGCAAGTATAAGGTCACTTATTAAACAAACAATTATGTATTGGCTATTAAACAAACAATTCTTTTCCTTCTTTTCTAACTCAAACATGAACCTGTGATTCTCAAGTCCTTCCTCTGCAGTAAATCGTGCTATTAAGTGGGGGGCTTTGATTGTCCCTATAAATAAAATGGTGGCGTAACTTTCAGAGAATTTCATGTGAGAATTGGAAAACAAATCTTTGTCTATTATGTTAGTGTGATATTGGGGTTTTGGGTTAGTAAATGTTTATTTTGTGTTTGGGAGGTTCATAAGCGTAGTTGTAATTTGTAATTCGTATCGTTATAGTAGATTTTGGTTGGGGCAAGAAAAACTAATTAGTTCCAGGAAGCTAATAAATAAGAAGAAATGCAAAATCGAATTCACCAACAATCTATGACAAGTAGTGTGCATAGCAGCAGAATATTAAAGTGAGGGAGGGGGAGGGGGGGGGGGGGGGGGGGGGCAATGTACCTCAATATTCAAAACATTCAATAACACACTTTGTAAAAACCATAAATATTAACTTCTCCTAATAGAACTAGAACTCCTACTTTGACTAGTAAACCAAACCCTAATTGACTCAAACCAGAGCACACACATAAAGGCCAACATGCCTCAATACTCAAAACTGATGCTGTTCATTTTTAAAGCTAGTACTTATTAGTGTTTATGTTGTATGATAAGTAGTTCCTTTTACTTGTAATAGTCTTTCTCACTTGTAACAGAAAGTTAGCTGATAGGTTGTTAGTGATAAGTGCAATAGCCTATTAGATAGTTAAAGAAGTTTATTAGGCTTTGGCCAATCACATGACAGGCACAAGGTGGGTTCTTGTAATTAACTCAGCAGCTTGCTTATGTAACTACAAGGCTGCCCTCATTGTAACTAGTAGAATTTGAATCCAAGAAATCTCTACCTTTGAGGTATTGTTCGAAGAGTGTCTCTTGAAGAGCTAATTCATTCATTCTTTTCTCTAAGAAACTTAAATTTCTAAAAAAGCTTTCCATTTTCACCAATTTCCTCCATCATAATTTGGTATTAGAGTTTGAGATCCATTTGGGAATTCAAGTTCTTTCTTGTCCTTTCAATTCTACAGCACATAGCCTATTCAAGATTTAATCCTTGCATTCATTTTCTTGTCCTCTACCAGTAAGCCTAAAGATTTGTGTGGATGGCACTAGTAGGATACAATTGAATGAACAAGAGAGCTTCTGCAACACATGAACCTGAGGTACAAGTTCATCCTAGGCAATGGCCGCAACCAAACCAAGAAGAGGAACCCTAGGTGACATTGGAGCAAACTATAGAGTTGCTAAGGCGGCAATTTGCTGCCTTGAATGAGGAAGTGAGAAGAAATCAGCATCATCATCCTAGAAATGATGGTGAACCTACTAAAGATGCTGAAGCTGACAGCCACAACCACTTCAATAGCCCAATTGGTCAGCTTTGAGGAGGTGTTCCACGGCAAGTGCTTGGTCCTTTGAGGGGAGAACCAAAATAGGAATCCAACTTCAGGATTAAATTACCTGAGTTCCATGGTAGCTTGAATCATGAAGCATTCATGCACAGGCTTAACCAAGTGGAAAGAATCTTTGATTTCCATGAGGTACCAACCTCCAAGAAAGTGAAGTTGATCTCTATCAAGCTGAGAGGGTGAGCTTCAGCTTGATGGGAACAACTCCAAGTTCAAAGACTTCTAAGAGGCAAAAGAAAGATTCAAGATTGGTCCAAGATGAAGCAGAAAATAAGAAACTGATTTCAGCCTTTCAATTATATGTAGTCCTTGTACAAACAACTACGTAATTTGAATTAACATGGCAGTGTGGGAGAGTATACTGAGGCATTTTATCAATTGGTAGCTTAAGTATACCTATATGAGAGTGAAGAACAGATGGTTGCAAGGTTCTTGAGTGGTCTTAAACCACTAATTCAAGATCCCTTATCTTTGCACCAACTTTGGTCTGTTTCTAAAGGTTACAATAGAGCCTTGATGTTTGAGAAGAAAATTTCAAGAAAAACTTTTGTGTAGTTCCAAGCTTATGATGGTAGCAGAAGTACCCAAGTCAGCACTCAAGGAATGTCAACTACTAACAATGCACAACCTTTCAAGATTGGTAGTGCAGGTCTACATTCAACTCCTAATGCAGTCAAACCAGCCCCTAAAGCAATATAAAGATTTACATTTAAGTGTTACAAGTGTGGAAAAGTTGGGCACAAGGCTACAAATTGCAAGAAAGGGGGAGTTAATGCTCAAAGCAAGGGTAAAGCTTGATGATTGAAGATTGTGAAGACCAAGAAGATGAAGAATTTCCAATGTATAATCCCAACAGAGAAGAAATTGTTATAGGGACTCAAATGAGGAAGAAGGTTTGGCTTTGGTCATGAAAAAGTCCCTGTTAGCACCAAAACAGGAGTATGAGGATTGGTTAAGGAAAAAAAATTTTCACACCACCTGCAATATTGGTGGCAAGATTTGCAGCTTGGTTATTGATGGGGGAAGTTGTGAAAATATGCTTTCTGAAGAAGTTGTTGATAAACTTGGTTTAAAGACTAAAGCTCATCCTTACCCCTACAAACTGACATGGCTTAAGAAAGGCAATGATATAAAAGTCTCCAAGAGATGCATGGTCTTCTTCTCAATTAGGAAGAAATTACAAGATTAAGTTTGTTGTGATGTAGTGAATATGGATACATGCCATTTACTGTTGGGAAGACCTTGGCAGTATGATAGGCCCACCAACCATGATTGAAGGAAGAACACCTACATCCTATACAAGGATGGATAGTAGTACACCCTACTGCCCATGAAAGAAAAGGTGATTCTTAAAACTCCTACTACTATGCAGCCTAGTTCTCTAATTGTTGTCAAGAAATTTGCTCAAGTAACTCTAGCAACTAGTGTGATGTAAATGTTATTGACAATATTAGAGTTAGATGCTATGGTAGTTCCTCAATCTATTAGGGAATTTGATCAAATCATTTGAGGATGGCTTCCCTAATGAATTACCTGCTGAAATGCCTTCTATGGGAAACATACTACCTGCCATTGATTTTATTTCAGGTTCTGCATTTCCTAATAGGGTTGCCTATAGAATGACACCAATGGAAAGGATGGACTTAATAGGCAAGTGAAAAACTATTGGACAAGGGATACATTAGTCCATGTGTTTTACCAACCCTTTTAACCCCTAAGAAGGATGGAAGCTAGAGGATGTGTGTTGAAAATAGAGCCATTAACAAGATCACAATCAAATATAGGTTTCCTATAATTAGACTAGATGATATGCTTGACTGTTTAGTTTGTTCTAAAATCTTTTCCAAGATAGGTCTTAGAAATGGCTATCATCAAATTAAAATTAGCCAGGGGTTGAGTAGAAGACTGCCTTTAAAACTCATATTGGGCTATATGAGTGGTTTGTCATGCCCTTTGGTCTTACTAATGCACCTGCTACTTTCATGAGGGTAATGACTCAAATGTTGCAACCTTTGCTTGGTGTATGTGCGATAGTTTACATTGACGATAGATTGGTATATAGCAAGACTTTGAATGATCATGTGAAACATTTGCAATCTGTGTTTAAGTTACTAAGAAGGGATAAGTTCTATGCAAATACCAAGAAATGTACCTTTGCAGTAAGGTACATTTTCTTGGGTATGTGGTGACTGATAAGGGAATTGCAACGGATGAGGGAAGGTTAAGGCCATTCTAGATTGGCCTATCCCAAGATTAGTGGATGAGGTAAGAAACTTCCATAGTTTAGCAACAATTTACAAGAGATTCATTAAAGGGTTCATCACAATTACAGCACCACTCACTGTCTGTTTCAAGCTGTCTACTATTGCGTGGTACAAGGCCAAGCAGCACATTTTTGAGGCCTTGAAAGCTACCCTTACTGCAGCACTAGAATTGCAGGCTCCTGACTTTGAAAATATCTTTGACTTAAATTGTGATGTTTCTAGCATTGGCATAGGGGGTGTTCTCAATCAAGAGCGAAAACCTATGGCCTATTTCAGTGTAAAACTCAACTCAACCAAGCTGAACTACTGCACCTATGATCAGCGTCGTTAAAAGCGCACTTAAGAGCAAAGCGCACAACGCATATGCCTTGGGGTTTTTTCCTTGTAAAGCGAGGTGCCCTCACAAAAATGCGCCTTAGGTGCACTTTTTAGAGCTTTTTTATTAAGTGCAAAACACGCTTTTTTGAGCTTTTTGTAAATTTTTTAATTAAAAAAATCCTGATTTGATTAAGCATTAGATCTAAATATGTTTGATATAAGCCATTGATTTAATATATAAAAACTAATAGTGTGGTGTGCTATGAAGCACCAATGCGGCATTTCGGCGACTGAACCCACATCCGACGGGGGGTGCTATGGGCAATGCCGCTGCCTATGTGTCGAGGCCGTGTCCCTTTTTTTTTTTCTCAGCACGATATGCACCAATTCACTCCGACTTGGCACCGAGTCAGGCCGACGCACCCAGAATCGGGTCAATTCACGCCGATTCGGGCCGAATCGGTCAGTATCGGCCATAACCACCGATACTGGCGCCGAACCGGCCGATTAAGGCCGAAATTAAAAAAAAAAAAAAAAAAAAAAAGGGTGCAAAACGCACCTTTTGGGCAAAAGCCTATATCTCAGTTCTCATCTTCAGACTTTAGCTCTCTCTCACTTTTTGCCTCTCTAGTCTCTGTGCTCCAAGCCACGACGTCTCCCCTCTCTCACACAATCTCACTCTCAAGTCTCAACTCACTCTCACTCTCACTCTCCGTCTCCCTTGCTCTCCGTCTCCCCTCAAGTATCAATCTCAAGCTTTCAATCTTAGTTTTTCATAGCTCTCACATGCTCTGACTTTTTCAATAGCTCTCACACTCTTAGTTTTTCAATCTTAGGTCTCTATGATCTGATTTTTTATTTTTTTTTTTAAAAATTTTATATAAGCTGTAATGTAATAATGTAGTGACTTGGGTTTGATTTTTTATTTAGTTAACAATTATTACTCATTGTGATTTGTGATTGTGAATCTGTGATCTGTGGGTTGTATTTAATTTATGAACATCATGTTTTAGTTATTATCTACTACTGCTCTTAAATTTGGTATATGTTTATATAATGTGAAAAAGTATGCTTAGCAATATATTAAAAATATAAATAAAAATTTTTTTAATAATTTTTTATTCGCCGCACCCGCACCCGCACCCTACTTTTCAAAAATTGTCAAGTCCCAGACCTGCACATGCACCCACATCCGAAAACGCACCCGTGCTTCATAGGTGGTGTGCTACTATACAGCTAATAGATGATAATAATGAGTGGTTGACTAGAAGAGTAGAAGAAGATGAACTAGATGAATTTGCTAAAGATGATCTTGTGTTTGATGATATTTTGACATGGGGTAATGTTGCTAGAGCTTCTAGAGTCGAAGAAGAAAGATTCAACTTGAGATGAGATGAAGAATGGGGTCACTAGGGCAAGCAACAGGTTCAAGTTCTAGTTCACAACATGCTCCTCATGATGGAGATGAAGATGATGAGGAAAATGATGAGGGCTACAAATCCTGTGATGACAATGATGATGGTCCCTTGCTTAATGAGGATGATGATTATGTAGATTAGGATTCAATTGCATATTTTCATTGTTTTTGTTAGGCAAATATATTTTGTTAGGCAAAGATAACATTATTTAACATTCTAGTACTTTTTAACTTTTGTCGTTTTGATTCTATACTTCTATTTTGATTCAACCATGTTTTGTAATCATGACTATCAAATATCATGGTTGCATATATTTTGTAAAGCACAAGAGAATTATATAAATGTTATATAAATTATATAAAAAACTTTATTTTAAATTATATGATTAATTGATCACTTGATTTTTGTATTGACCATTAATAGTTTTTTTTTTAATTTATTAAATTTTTTTTAAATGTGAACTTCACATCGATCAGGCACGCGCTTGTGCTTAGGCTCTAGGAGATCTTTGCGCTTAAGTTCACTTAGCGCTTTTAACAACACTACCTAAGATGCGGAATTCAATGCCATAGTACAAGAAATAATACATCGGGAGTATTTTTTGGGTTACAAGGAATTTACACTCCATACTAACCATGAGGCTCTTAAACACCTCAACAGCAAAGCAACCTTTAACAAATGGCATGCCAAATGGGCTACTTACCTACAACAGTTCAACTTTAACTTAAGGCACAAAGTTGGAGTCCTTCGTAGAGTTGCAAACGGTCTTAGCAAGAGGTCTTCCTTACTAGTTAAGATGCACAACATATTTGAGGGCTTTGAGGCATTTAGGAGCATTATAAGGAAGATTTCAAGCTGATTCAGATTATGCATAATTTACAAGGCAACAGAGCTGCCCTATCATGGATTCAACCTGCAAGATGGCAATTTTTTCAAAGGCTTGCTCCTTTGTATTCCAAAATGTTCTCTTAGACACAATATTCTTCTTGAAGTGCATAACCAAGGTCATTTCGAAGAGAGAAGACCTTGCAGCTCCTACAACAACAATTCTATTTGGCCAGGCATGCTTAAGGATGTGGGCAAACTAGTTCAACGATATGTGATATGTCAGCAAAGCAAAGGGAAAGCCACCAATGCTTGATTGTATCTGCCCCTTCTAGTGCCTAACAAGCCTTGGACTAGCATTAGCATGAACTTTGTTCTTAGATTACCCCCTACTGCTAGAAGATCAAACTCCATTCTAATGGTAGTGAACAAATTCTCCAAGATGACCCATTTTATGGCTTGCAAGAAGACCAATGATACCTCCAATATTGCTGGTTTATTTTCAGGTAGGTCTATAAGTTGCATGGAGTTCCAACCAGAATTGTGTTTGATAGGGATGCCAAGTTCCTTGCCCTTTTTTGGAGGACTTTGAGGAGGAAAATTGGTACTAACTTGCAGTATAGCACCAGTTTCCATCCTCAAATGGATGGACAGACTGAGGTGATCAATAGGAGCTTGGGCAACCTCCTAAGCTGTTTTGTAAGGGACAAACCTAAGGAATGGGAGAATGTTTTACCTATAGCAGAGTTTGCCTACAACGCATCTACCAATAGAACAACTCAACACACTCCCTTTGAGATTGTTTATGGAATGCAACTAGCCAATGTTCTTGACTTGCCAACCATTACCCAAGGAGCATCTCAAAGCCACAAATTTAGCTGACTTTATACAACAACTTAATGCAAATATTAAGAAGAAATTTTTTTTTTTTTTGATAGGTATACTAAGAAGAAAATGAAGGCCAACAATGCTAAGTACAAATTACAGGCTGATAAGAAGAAAAGGCAAGTGACTTTCAAGGAGGGTGACCTAGAATAGGTGATACTAACATAGGAGAGGAACCTTGTTAGACCTTATACTAAGCTACAACAAAAGAAGATTGTTCCTTGTCCTATACTACATAAGATCAATGACAATGCCTATCAAGTCAAGCTACCTGACCATCTACGCATTTCTAACAGTTTCAATGTACGTTACCTGCTGCACTATCATGCACTAGATCAGCTTACAACTAGCCACACTTGAGGACAAGTGTGTTCCAAAGAGGGACAATCCTGACGCAAGTTATTTTTAATTCTAGCTGATACTATTTCTTATGATCTATGATAAGGAATTCCTTTTACTTGTAATAGGCATTATCACTTGTAACACATAATTAGTTAGTTAGCTGATAGGTTGTTAGTGATAAGTGCAATAGCCTATCAATTAATTGGAAAAAATTTTTAGGCTTTGGCCAAACACATGGCAGCCACATGGTGGGTACTTGTAACCAACTCAGCAGCTTGCTTATGTAACTACAAATAAGCAAGGCTACCTTCATTGTAACTGGTGGAATTTGAATCCAAGAAATCTCTACCTGTGAGGTATTATTCCAAGTGTGTGTCTCCTAAAGAGCTAGTTATTTCATTTTTTTCTCTAAGCAACTTAGCTTTCTAAAAAAACTTTCCATTTTCACAAATTTCCTCCATAAAAAACACTCAATACTTTATTAATCAACTTGGTGCGGACACAAGATACAAGCCCCCAATTATACGCATGTATGGGAGGAAGAGCAAAAAGAAGACGGCATAACCAGTGGCCTTATGGATGGAGCCTATTAGTTATTGGGCTTGAAATTAAGCAAACCCGAGCATTTAATAATTAGGGTTTCTTTGTGCTTTCTATTATTAGCTATTTAAACACTTTTTCTGATTATTGTAAGATAGCTTTTGAGAATTATAAACAAAACATGTGTTTTCTTTTACACTGGTGTCGACTCCAGTTTGCTTAGTGCTGACTCTTAGGATTTATCTTATTATTTTCTGTTTATTGTGGTTGTCCTACGTTAGTTTTGGTATCAGAGCCAGGTTTCCGGTCCATACAACACAACCGTAGACAACCAGTAAAACCATCAAAAGAGCGACCCAACCATGACTGTACCTTTCAAGTTTTTGCCCCATGAGATCATGAACAAGCTCAAGCCAGCCCCTACAATTCGTATCTTCCCCCAAGCCCCACATGAGTTTCTCATCCCCAAACCAACAGAGAAGCTAGCGACGCCTCCCAAGCCGATGACCACCATCCGTGCCCGCCTCTGATCACAGAACCCACAGCCCACACACAAAAAAAAAAAGAAAAAAGAAAAAAAAAAGAAAGGGGACAAAGAGACCCACACGAGACCCAGCATTCACCAGCTGCCAAAACCCATAAAACCAACGCCCACAATTGCGAAGCCCAACAACCACCAGCCATCAACCGCTGCAAAACCCAACACTGCACCTTCGACCACTGCTGCTGAGGACATCGACCACCGCCAAGGCCGAGACGAGCGAGCTCCAATCTGCACCATCGAGCACCGCTGATCGTGATGCCGGTGAACCCAGGCCGTATCTCCGCTGTTAACGCCAGCGCCGCTTCGTGCTGGCACCGCCACTCCTTTTCATTTTAGTTCTGTTGTCTTCCTTTTTTTTTTAGTCTGTGGTTTGGTTCTTTTATTTGAGTTTGTCGTATGGTTAGACTATAATGTCTTAAACGCAATGTACTTTTTAATTGCAAAAAAAAAAAAAAAGGGTATCGTTAAGAGAAAAAAGAAAGAAAAAGAAAAAGAAGAAGAAAAAACAGTCTATTGCTTATGTTAGGCTTAAATTTTTATCCACAAGTCCACTCAGCCCAAATTAGATCCACTCACTTGAGGAGCTAGGCCCATGACTACCTAGTGCAATAAGTTGGCCACTGACTAAGGTACAATTCTTACTCTATTTTTTTTTTGTGGATTCAATTTTGTCTCATTAAAAAATATTATCTTTATATTTTTTATGTGCATATCCCACCATACTCCATGGGCCTATCCATTTTGTGTTCAAATTAGCTGTTTTACTATTTGTGTTTTCTTTTAGTACCCACTCTAAAATTCCCAAAAAAAAAAAAAAAAAAAAAAGACATAACCCAATTTCTTTGAAATATCTGATTCTCATTATTAATTGTGGAGCCTAGTGAAATTTGACTGTTATTTGGGCTATCTCTCCATATTGTGAACATTGTCACTATTTGACTGTAATTTATTCCTTTGATTCATTGATCTAGTCTCTACATGCACTCTTGCTTGACCTTCAATTTTACATTAAGAATTGATTACTTGAATATTTTGAAATCTCAACTGCATTCATAAACATAGTATTGCATGCATCTACGTAGTGGTCGTATCATGTCAAATCCTGAAATTCAATCTACTTTCGAGTCTAGTCCCTCTTTAGAGCAAACTATAGAAGACCTAGCAAAAAGTGTCCGTGATTTACTAGTTAGGGCAGATCGAATTGAAGCATCCCAAAGAGAGGCCATTAACCAAGAAGGAGATAACATGCTTAGCCAAAATAACCATGGTTACTTTAATAGGGCTCCAAACCTTGAACATGATCACTATAATCATTATGGCCCTAAGGACTATGATGATAGATGTCTAAGGAAAATATAGAAGCACCCACCTTTGATGGCTGCCTAGACCCATGGGTTTTCACTGATTGGTTATGTCAAATGGAGAAATTCTTTGACTATTACTATTGGGCTGAGAATAGGAAAGTGAGGTATGCTAGGATGAAGTTAATTGGGAGAGCTGACCTTTTTTGGGAGGACCTTGAGGAAACACTTAGGCGTAGACGTGAGCCCCCCATTATTGATTGGATTGAGATGAAGGAGGCACTCTCGAGGAATTACCTTCCTCCAACTAACAAGAGTTCCCTTCTTGAGGAATGGGATCGTCTAAAACAAGGCACTGCTTCTGTAGCCGAATATATAGAGAAGTTCAAGGAATTCAAAAGGCGAATCTGAATAGTTGAGGAAGAGGTTGTCACACTCAATAGGTTCAAGAAAGGTTTAAATGCTAACTTACTAGGTGAAATTATAACCCGAGGAGTCACTACCTTAGGAGAAGCCTATAACCTTGCTAGGAATTGTGAGTTAGCATCCAAATCTATCTTTTGGCGACGTTCTGAGCTTCGAAGTGTTCCTACCAACCCTCAACCTTTTGGTATCAAATCTAGACTTGCCTTACCCCCTAAGGCCGACCCCAATAGTATCCCAATAGGAAAAGAGGACAAGAGAAAAGGTGTAATCAATGAGCCCTCAAGATTAAGCTCTCGCCTCCAATGCTTCAAATATAATGGGGTTGGACATGTTGCAGCTAGATGTCCCTCTAGGACCCTTGTCATTCAAGAGGGTGATGAAAAGGTAGAAAATGTTGAGGAGCTAGTGTATGATCCAAATGTTGACGAAGTCCAAGATGTTGAGGCCAGATGGGAAGATGAAGCTAACTACCTCGCGTACATTAGAACCTTTTCTCCCCAGGTTGATGATTCCAAGGTTGTTTTTGGTGTCCTTAGAGTGAATGCGGTAAGGTGTGCTTTGACAGAACAGAGAGACACTGATGATTAGTGAAGGAGTGTCATCTTCCAGACTTACACTAAGTGTGGAGACAAAACTTGAAAAGTTATTATAGATAGTGGGAGTTGCATTAATGCAGTGTCCTCTAATGTTGTTTCCCGCCTAGGCTTGAAATTGATCCCACACCCTAACCCATATAAAGTTTCTTGGGTGGATACTTCCTCCATATCCATAAAAGAAAAGAAAGATGTGTTGTCCCACTTCAATTCCTCACCTACAAGGCTGAAATATGGTGACGTAATTCCCATGGATGTAGGGCATATTATCTTAGGTAGACCTTGGCTTTATGACTTGGATGTCACCCTTCATGGGTGATCAAATTCTTACTCATTTACGTTTGTAGGTAAGAAAATTATGCTCAATCCTTTGAAACCCAAGCCAATCAACGTGAGCAAGAACCCAGAAGCACCAAAGGTGAAAGGTCTGAACATCATAAGCCCAAAGGCATTTGAGAGGGTAGCAGTTTAGGAATCCATTGTGTTTGTCTTAGTTGCCCGGGAACTTCTTGGAGAGATCCGTGAGGATCAACCTAAAGAAGTGAGGTCCGTGCTCCAGGAATTTAAGGATGTTTTCCTTGAGGAACTCCCCGATCATTTGCCGCCCATGCGTGACATACAGCACGCCATAGATTTTGTGCCCGGAGCGACCCTACCTAACTTGCCTCACTATAGGATGAGTCCTGCAGAGCATGTCGAGTTGCAAAGGCAAGTAGAAGAACTACTTAGGAAGGGTTTTGTTCATGAAAGCATGAGTCCTTGTGCAGTCCCTGTACTCTTAACTCCAAAAAAAGATGGGACTTGGAGGATGTGTGTTGATAGCTGTGCTATTAACAAGATCACTGTGAAGTATCGTTTTCCTATCTCTCGGTTGGATGACATGTTGGATATGATGGCTGGAGCAACGATCTTTTCTAAGATAGACTTGAAAAGTGGCTATCATCAAATTAGGGTTCGTCCCGGTGATGAGTGGAAAACTGCCTTCAAGACGAAAGATGGTTTATATAAGTGGATGGTCACGCCTTTTGGATTGTCCATTGCTCCTAGTACCTTTATGAGAGTGATGACTCAAGTGCTCAAGCCTTTTATGGGGAAATTCCTAGTTGTGTACTTTGATGACATCCTCATCTATAGTAAGTCTAGAGAGCAACACTTAGACCACCTAACTCAAGTTTGTACGACCCTTAGGAATGAGAGTTTATATGGTAACCTCAAGAAGTGCTCTTTCTTTACCAATAGAGTTGTCTTCCTAGGTTTCATAGTATCCTCTGAAGGAGTTTCTGCTGACCCCTAAAAGGTTCAAGCGATTGTGGATTGGCCCGAGCCCAAAAATATCCATGAAATTCGAAACTTTCATGGGCTCGCTCCCTTTTATCACCGATTCATCAAAGGGTTTAGTACCATTATGTCCCCCATCACTGATTGCATGAAACAAGAAGAGTTTATTTGGACAAAAGCTGCTACTAAGGCTTTCAATGAAGTAAAACAAAAGATGACGGAGGCACCTGTCATGCGTCTCCCTGATTTTAACAAGCCTTTTGAAGTGGAATGTGATGCCTCGGGTATTGGTATAGGGGGAGTACTTAGTCAAGAGCACCACCCAATTGCTTATTTTAATGAGAAGTTGAATGATGCTAAGCAAAAGTACTCCACATATGAAAAAGAATTTTACGCCATTGTGCGAGCTCTTTGGCATTGGCGCCATTACCTGTTGTCTTGAGAGTTTATTATCTACTCTGATCATGAAGCTTTGCGCTACCTCCATTCCTAAAAGAAGTTGAATTTTAGGCACGGTAGTTGGGTTGAGTTTCTACAATGCTACTACTTTGTGGTGAAACATAGGGCAGGAGTTAAGAATAAGGCTGCTAATGCACTAAGTCAAAGGGTGTCTTTGCTTTCAGTCATGAGTGTTAAGGTTATTGGGTTTGAACGACTCAAGGATGACTATGAATCATGCCCAGATTTTGGGGAGCTTTACACTAGCCTAAGTAATGCCTCACGGCCAGTCTTGGATGATTATACCCTTCGGGATGGTTACTTGTTCAAAGCCAACAAGTTATGTATCCCTCGGTCATCAGTGAGAGACTTCCTAGTTTAGGAGATACATGCGGGAGGTCTTGCAGGTCATTTTGGTCTAGATAAGACAATTGAGGAAGTGGAACGTCAATTCTATTGGCCCGGTCTTAAGAGGGGCGTTGCCAAGATAGTTGGTCAGTGTCGTACATGTCAACTAGCCAAACATCGCAAGCAAAACACTGGCCTGTACATGCCTCTACCTGTGCTAGATCGCCCGTGGTAGGATGTGAGTATCGACTTCGTGCTAGGTTTGCCCCGCCCCTTTAGGAAGCATGATTCTATCCTAGTAGTTGTTGACCGCTTCTCTAAGATGGCTCATTTCCTACCATGTTCTAAGACTTCTGATACTTCTAAAATTGCAAAGCTCTACTTTGATGAGATTATCAAGCTTTATGGTCTTCCCAAAACCATAGTGTCTAATAAGGATGTTCGTTTCATGAGTTATTTTTGGAAGACCTTGTGGCACTTAGTAGGCACCAAATTGATGGCACTTAGTAGGCACCAAATTGAAATTTTGCACAGCATTTCACCCTCAAACTGATGGTCAAACTGAGGTGGTCAATCGTAGTCTAGGCAACCTTCTTCGGTGTCTAGTGGGTGAAGCCAATCGAAATTGGGATGCAATTCTTCCTATAGCCCAACTTGCATATAATAGCTCTGTCAATAGGTCTATAGGCACTAGTCCTTTTGAGGTTATGCATGGATTTACACCTAGGAAGCCCTTAGATCTGTTGCCCATGTCCCCACATATTAGGATTTCTGAATTTGCTGAGGCATTTGCACAACATGTTCATGATTTGCATAATGAGATTCGCAAAAAAATTCAGGTAAGTAATTCTCAATATAAAATTCATGCTGACACTCATCGGTGTCATGCAGAGTTTCAGGTAGGGGATTATGTCATGATTCGGATCTGACCTGAACGATTTCCCTCTGGGACCGTTAAGAAATTGCAAGCTCATAGTGCCGGTCCATTCAAGGTATTGAAATGAATGTGCCCAAATGCATATGTCATTTACCTTCCTCATGATTATGGTATTAGCTCCTCCTTTAATATTGAGGATCTAATTACTTATAAAAGCCCTACAGCTATTCCTGATACTCCTTTTGATGAGCCTTTACTTGATCCTATTGATGCCCCTATTCTTGCCCCTATTCCTACCCCTTTATATTGATGCTATTTTAGATGAGCAGATTGTTTCTACCAAGGATGGAGGAGTTCACCGTTTCCTAGTTTAATGGTGAGGGCGACCAGATTCTGATTGCACATGGATTACTAGGGATGAGCTACAGCGATTGGATCCTGACTTGCTAGAGTACTATCAGAGCTCTTCAGATTTTCACTCGACAGGGTCGAGTTCTTCTCACCCGGGGGGAGTTGGTGCGAACACAAGATACAAGCCTCCAATTATATGCATGTATGGGAGGAAGAGTAAAAAGAAGACGGCCCAACTAGTGGCCTTATGGATGGAGCCTGTTAGTTATTGGGCTTGAGATTAAGCAAGCCCGAGCATTTAATAATTAGGGTTTTTTTGTGCTTTCTGTTGTTAGCTATTTAAACACTTTTTCTGATTATTGTAAGACAGCTTTTAAGAATTATAAACAAAACGTGTTTTTTCTTTTACACTAGTGCCGACTCCAATTTGCTCGGTGCTGACTCCAAGCAACCCTTAGGTGCTGACTCCTAAGGTTTATCTTATTATTTTCTATTTATTGTGGTTGTCCTACATCACAACTCCATCTATTCTTTGAGTACATTAAGCATAAATATATGTAAGGATTCTTTCTTGTACTAGTTGTATTAAGACTCCTAATTTGAGGAGTCCTAATAAAATGTACTAGTAGTATTAAGAATCCTAGTTTGAATTCTAATAAACAAAAAACCTTCTTGAGCAAAACTAATCAAACGCTAGCTTCAACTCAGAAAATAAAATTGAAGATACATAGGATCTCCAAGAAAATTCTAAACTCAACAACTTAAATACCATTAATTCGTAGGAGTTGCAAAAGTTACAATTTTTCCTAAATACAAAATTAACCACAACTAGTTATATTAAACCCCAAATTAAAATTGTTTTAACCCTAAGACACATATAACTAGACTTTTAAAACCACATTACTTTTGCTTCAACCACGCTATTGTTGCACCATCATTGGTGTTGCCCATGGATTTAGACAGAATTTATGGAACCATTTGTGTATTGTGGTGCTTACTATTTTATTGCTTTGTGTGTTTGGCACAACAGTTATAATGACATCAAACCACAAAAGAGGGGAATGGGGAATAGACATCTCATGAATTATAACATTGAGAAGGGCAAAGAACATAACAGCTTGCCAAAAGCACATTAAGAGAACCTACATTTAGATTAAAACATAGGGGGAAAAAAGGGCTGCCCAGTTATTTAAACATGCTGTCATTTATCCAAGACACTATACCTCAATGGTAACGTCATGATCCAACTGCAAACTTTGTGCTGGAGAGTAATCCATTGGCTGAATTTGCTGAGGTGGAAGGAGTTCAGGATCCCAACAGACGAAGTAGATATCTCCATCCAAATCACTACCCGAACACTCATTTGGATGAGGCCTTATAAAAATCAAATAACTGTCAGCCACGATCATCTTTAGAAAATTCCACTAACTAGCATTCAAAAGAATGAACAACATTCTGCCACATATAAACTAACTGATGATGTTGTAGACAAAGCATATAATATTTGATAATAATGGTTTATCTTGCCACTAAAGCCAAAATCCTAAGTGCAAAATCACATAAGACTCAAAATACACAAATAAGTTCAGGTGTATGTCAAAATGTCAATATCACATAAATCCCAAACTTTAAAACTTCAAGGGAGAAGTCCCCTGTAGCATAGACACTTGATTTCCTTGTAAGAGAAAACATAAGGTAGTTAAACATTTAATTGAACCATAATTATGCTATTATTTCCCTTTTGGAGATTTTGCGGGTATAACTCTAATAGGAGGACCACAACATCCCAAACCCATATCCATGTTTTTATCATGTTTTAACAAATGACAAGCATAGTTGACAAAATCATTTTCTAACAAGAAAGAGAGGTGACTAAGCCTTGTAGTACTCAAATATAAAAATTGAAGGACTTCGTGCAAATTTATCACTGCAGTCACAGTTGCAACATATCCTCTACAGAGAATATATCCTTGCAGTCAACAGGTAGAATCTAGCTAGCTCCATAACAAAATGGTGCTTTCACATAAAAATGAGAGAGAAAAAAATAAAAGTTGTCACCTATAATTCAAATAACATTATTCAAGGATTTGTATAAGTACAAGGAGATTAATTTACCTAAATCCTTTTTGGGGAAAAACAACACAGTCCACCATATGCTGCAAAGTTGACACATTAACGGCCTTCAAAACACGCACGTCACCAGGATGCAAGCAGGGGTTTTTTGCAACTACAATCTTCCCCTGAAGAACAAATCGCTGATCTGATCCACTGCCGCTACACATGTCGAAATCATTGTGTAGCTGCCTAAGCTTATTACTAGAAAACTGCACAAATACCTCACCATATTCCAAAGTTCTAGTTTCATCTAGACATCCCATCATTGCCCTTCCATCTGGAATAAATATCCTTGTTTTAGTCCTCAAGTCCAACAACTTTGATGCCCGGAATGTCTGCAGCATCATAGAAAGAAATGGTTCAGAATCAGGCCTATAACCACACATGAGCATTTCCTTTAGAACATTGGTATTCTCTCCTGGGGACATCAAATCCAAAGCCTCCTGTGCCCTTAACGGATCTATTAATATAGCATCAAGTTGTTCTACAGATTCTTTTTGTTTTTTCTCAAAAACATAATCCTCAACTCCAAGGGTAGACAGAAGGGTGATCAATTGGCGATTCAGAAAACAAGGCTGAAACTTGGTGTATGCCAAAACATCTAGTGTTGTGTTTTCGGATTCATACTTGGACATGCTCTTCCTTAATGATAATTTCACAGATGAGGTTGGATCAACTGCGACAACACCTTTGTACCCACCATATCGAATCTGAAAGGCAGATGGAGTGTGTCCTTTACGACTGCATTTTAAAGCTACTTGCTTAGCAAATTCAGAAGATATTTTCCCAATTCCATCAGAGAAGACATACTTGACCCCATCCTGAACATCCTCTACGTCAGGAATAATTTCAATTTCATGCTTTTCAACACTAAGAGTTTCTGTGGATGAACCGAAGGATTGACCCAATCTGGCAGCATATTTCGCAACATTTCTAATCTGACGAAAAATGCCCATCCACTCTCTGATATCATCAGCAGTAAGTCCATTTCTTGAAGCAAACATCCACATGGAATTTTCTCGTAATTGACTTGATGAGAATGCAAGAAATTCAAACTTTTTGTCACCAATAACAATGCCATTTCTAAGAATAGATAGAATTCTTTTGTAGATTCCAGTTCTCCTATCCTCATTACCAGAAGATGCACGTGGAGATAAATCTGTTGAATACAGTTTATCCAGTTCCTCATCAACAAAGGAGACACGAAGAAAATTATCAATATCTTCATGAAAATTGCGCAGGACACGATTCGACACATTAATTTCTGGACCACAAAAGTAAACTTTAGAAGGTGTTATTTGAACCCTTCGTACATACACCAACCCAGAGTCTAACGATATAACAGGCGACTTTGGACGATGTCGTGATGTGAAGTACTTTCTATACTGCTCACCAAGCCACCTCGAAGGCTCATGACAACATTCTTTTAAATGAAAGAGTTTCTCCAGGGCAAATTCTATACAGGCAATATTCATTTTTCTTGGATCAACCAAGCGATAAAAACTAGCATCAAGTGTTGGTCCTGCAAGACAGCCATTTTGAACCAACGAGTTAATTTTAAACAAGATATCAAATGGTAAAGTAATCCCAGGCGGAGGGCCAACAATAGGCACCAAATCCATATTGGAAGAAAAACTAGACCCAGTTTCCAAAATATATCTCTCTTCACTTTCTTTGTAATAAGCAAAGTTCTCCCGAAAATTTGGCAGCTGGCGATCAGAAGGAAGCTCCAGACACAAAGCAGAAGATTGCCCAATATAGCACGATGGAGTGAAATCAGTTGCACGAATCCATTGGTCATCAGGAATATCCATGAAATAATTGAGATTAGGATCTTCAAATTCATTTCCTGAGCTGAGCACAGACTTCTCATAAATCCGAGGAGCGCCAAATAACTAACAATTAAAACAAAAATAAAAAAATATTATAATACAAATAATTATAAGAATCCTTCTGTGAATGTCAACTAACAGTTAGTGTTAGAGAAAAAGTATAGTCATTTGGTACTTACAGAGAGTACACCATGTTTTGTTAATAGCTATTGAAAGCATCAATATATAGCTAGAGTATTTGCTTCTGAAGTAGTTGGTTTTCATACTAGCTAGACACAAAAATGTATCTTTATATGAACCTTGCACTAGATAACTAACTACCAAAAATATTATTTTACATTAAAAAAAGTTCAAGTTATATATGCATCACAAATGTTGCACTCATGAGTTCTAGTGGGAGTATAGTTGTTTACTACAGAAGATGGAAAATCAAAGTTAGAACTTCTGAGTTTATGCGCAAGGATGTGATGATTAAAGAAGATAGCATCAACCCTTTTTATACTGGTAAACTACACACACCCAGTAGGTATTGAACCCAATTATTATGAAAGAATTGCCAGTTAAGCCATAGTTCATTGGCAGATGAACTTTTTTGAATATATTGTCCGAATATTATTTACATTTGTAATTCTGAACCCTTGTGAGGGTATATTTGTAATTTGAATATGATAAAACCGGTGTTCACATGAGCAATTTCAACAAAGTAAAACACGCATATTGTTCAAACAAGACAATGGAGGAACCAACACTTAAATAACACTATTTGTTTAGCTAAAGAGAAAATAACCCGGTATTTTTTAATATTAAAATGAACAATCAAATCAAAACAGACCAACCTGAATCAAAAGATGCTTAGCATCTTGACCACGTGGACAATGTAACTCAATCTGCCAAATATTGTCAAAGTAAAGATCGAGTCTGTATTCCACATAATTATGGGAAAGAAAAAATTGTAATTTCCGTAATCCAATCCCAAAATTCACTCGAACATTCACCGCATTCCATAAAATTACAAATTTTTCATTTGAGATCTGACAACCAAGATGCAGTTTAATATTTTCCATGCTATACAGAAAAGTTCTTGGCTTTGGTACAATATCACGCTTCACTTCCCAAGCCTTCAGATAAGATGCCTCATACCGTAACCGCTTATTTCTAGGTAAGGATATAATTAATTCAGCACATCTGGTGGTGGTGAATTGAATGATAGCATATGCCCCTGGACGCCCACCTCTGTATTGCCTAACCTTAATAGCATAAACAGTTCGTTCACCTGTACGTTGCTCCACAAACTGCTTAACTGCCGCTACAGTCACATTCGAAGGGAATCCATTCAACTGAATTGTCTTACCCATCCAATCCAATTAATTTTACCAGAACTGTTTTCTGCCAGAAGTCATCAACAGAAATATATTACATGTTACTTTGCATGTGCACAATATATCATAAACCAGAAGAAAAAAAAAAAAAAAAACCTGCTTAGTCTTTCTACCAAGACAGTAAAGAATTTATCCTTTCTTTCATAGAAATTAATAATTAAATAAATACCTTACTGAATGTTGCAAATCTACACTATTTTGAATAAAATTAATTTCTTGGCACTGAACTCCCAGTACTTCTCAAATGTCAGTCCATAAGTACAATAGTAAAACAACACTGCCTCCATTTATGCTGGTGCGGTACCCATCATTGTGATGGGTGTATGTCATAAAAATTTATGGAGATGGTGAAGTCCGTATTGCAATAAATAGTATGAATGACACTTATCAAAAAAAATAAATAGTATGAATGATAAAGGTTTTGAGAGTGATTAAACCCCAATTATTCCAGAAGTAAAATTACATAACTTAGTGAAAGTTCACAATAACTAGAAAATAAATAAATAAATAACCAAAAAAGTCTCTATCAATGCCAGAAAGGCAAGAAAATCAAGTTCAACATATACATGCAAAAGACAACTATTAAACCGAAATCAAGTCCATAGTATGGATACTTCCAGACCAGACATTAAACATTTCTATGAGTATCCAAAAAGTCATATTTTGAAGGAATCTCAATCTATAACTAGATGCAGTTAGAGAAAGCAAGGATTGTCTAAGAATGTAACTAGCATCATAAGATCCATCACTCTTAGTCTTCCTGAAAAATTGATTTCCAATCTTAATCTATCTCTCCATTTTTGTGCATCAGCTACTTGTTACATAAACGCTGCTACCTCACCAATTAGTCCTTTCATTTTTACTACATCGCCACGTGGTCATGTCACACAATCAAATAAAGAAACACAAATTTAAATACGAAGCAACCACTGAGATTTTGGATGTACCTCTACTGCCACTAAACACTCTAAAAAATGTGATTCTTACTTTCAAAAGAAAATCTACTACTTCAAAAATTCTAATCAAACTCTGAATAAGAGTGTGAAATCTCGGACTAGATTGTTAAACTAACTATGGGTAGGGTCATAGATCAAAAGCAAATCTAGTAACTCACAAATTCTAGTAATCCCTAAGCAAGAATGGTTTAATCTTGAACTAGATTGTCGAATTAACAAATGGTAGGATTATAAATCTGAGCTTGACAAAAAGTCCAAACAAATCATTAGCCCCTCTCTGTATAGGTTCGCTCTTCAGTCCTAAACCTCTGTCTATTCCTACATTTGTGACAATTTGTCGAGACTAGGCCATATGAATCTCACTCTTCCCAACAATTATGATAAGGCCACATGCTTGTGAGGGTTTTGATCTACTGTGTAGCAAATTAAAATGCTCCAGGTCCCTACCCTTCAATGTGACTGGTGAATTGTTTAATCACCACGTTATTCTCCAAAGAAAAACAAGTGGAAGTACAGTGGCTTTGGCTCTTTATTGATAATGTGACCCATTATTATAAGAAGAAAGTTTAAATTTTAACTAAGTAGCAGTTTGAAAATAAGCAAAAAAAATTAAAGAACTCATAGATTATCTAGTAGGCCAAGCAAAAGAGCTAGAGAATGAGATGCAACAAAAGAACTAACCCAAAGAATAATAATGCTCATAATTAAATTAATCAAACAAACATAGTAGTATAAAGCAACACAAGCAAACCCTCATAGGAACTAAAGCAAAGATGCATCAACCCCTTTACTACTTGAAAATTCCAACCAATTTCAACCCAGAAAAAAAATAATAATACAAACTCAAAAAATTCGACCCAGTAAAAGAAATGACAAAAAGACAGTCCCTTTGAAGTTTGATCAGTTTCAGTAGACACACCCATCAATGAAACTTGCGTGTGAAGAAAGAATATTACGTATATAGGAGTCTTAAGTGTCAAGAGTCTCACCAGAGAGAATGAAAATAACCAAAACTCATGAAGAAGGCGAGGGAACTCAGAGAGTGTCACTGTGTCAATGTCTCTACCCTCGCTATCTTTTATTGTCAATCCTACGTCAATTCCTCAGACTAAAACAAATACATGACTTAACGAGGAAGAAAAGTAATTATTCCATGCTTCGCGAGACCCTTTCTCGATTTAAACTATTTCTGCTGACTTGTGAAGCTGACGTTTCCATGATGTACAGCCTGTTGGGATGAATGGGTTTTTCATCGTATCACTTAGTTTTCATAACTGATTTCTCAAAACACATGAGTCACACAAAAAATTTTGTGTTTGGCTTGGTTTTCAACACTTGTTTCCATTACCCCAAACTCAAAAATTTGAGTTCAAGTGTTGGAAACAGGAAACAACAAATGGGTGTTTTCAAAGACTGATAATTGAGTTTTGAGTTTTAAAAACTGATTTATAAAAACTGAGCTATGGAAATGAGTTATCTCTTAACCAAACAGGCCCTTGATCATTTTCATTCTTAGAGCATTCGTGTCAAGTGTCAAAAGTTAAATATTTAGCATTTGTCACACTAAACTCTAAAAACTTTCATCAAATATTTTAAATGTTATAATATTTAGCATTGATGAACAGTACAATTTCAAATTTTAAACCGCACTATTCACAAATTATAAAACTTATATTATTTTTTATTCAAGTGGAGCCCGCTTTCTTTTATTTGGAAGAGTGAGAAATAATAAAAAAATGAATAAAAATATTAAAGAAAGAATATATAAATGAAGTTGTAAAAAAAAAAATAGTGTTTGATGTTTGGTATACTATTAAATGAGATGTTAAAATTGTAAAAGTAGTGTTTTGAAATTGTAAATACCAAAATTTTTACAATTATTGATGAGAATGTTCTGCTACTAACACGTTACATTTCGATGTTTGGTTTGTTGAGGATGCAGTCTTGCTGCAGAGAGGTTCTTTGAGATAATAGTTTTAGGCCACGTAGTGAGTTTCTATGTGCACAAAGTGTTTTAGATTCTTCAAGGACTGTTTGGTACTCCATCCCAAACTCACATTTTTATATTTTAAATAACATTACACACTTTTTCACACACTTTTTCACCAACACATATTTCAAAAAATTACAAAAATCTCATCTCAAACTACTCTATTAAACACCCAAAGGGGTTGTTTTATATGACTGTATATATAATTGAATGGCTTGGAAATTTGGTGCTTGTGTGCCAATCAAGAGAAAAAGTTATCGTTGCTGCTCGTGGAAATTTGCTGCTTTTTTTTCTTAATGAAGTTCCTTGTCTTCCCATCAAAAGAGAGAGAGAGAGAGAGAGAGAGAGAGAGAGAGAGAAAAAGTTACTCAGGCTTCAAAAAAGAAAAAGTTGCTCTTCATTAAAAAAAAAAATGAAAAAAGAGAAAAAGAAAAAGTTATTCCTTAGAGTGAAAACTATAAATATTAGAGCATTTAAATCGGTTTGTGTATTCCCTCAAAAAAAAAAAAAAATAGTTTGTGTAAAAATATTTGTTTATTATAATATAAGAACCTACTTTTTTTAATATTTGTAAATGTTTTAATTTTAATGATTGAATATATAATTAAATCGCTTGGAAATTTGCTGCTGGGTGTGACCAATCAAGAGAAAAAGTTACCCTTGTTGCTTGTAGAAATTTGCTGCTTTTTCGTTTTCTTAATGAAGTTCCTTGTCTTCCCATCAAAAAAGAGAAAAAGTTACTCTAGCTTCAAAAAAGAAAAAGTTGTTCTTCATAAAAATAAAAATAAAAATAAGAAAAAAAGAGAAAAAGATAAAGTTATTCCTAAGAGTGAAAATTAAAAATATTAGAGCATTCAAATCAGTTTGTGTATTTTCTCAAAAAAAAAAAAAAAAATCGGTTCTTATAAAAATATTTGTTTATTATAATATAAGAATCTTTTTTTTTTAATTGTATATATAATTAAATCTCTTAGAAATTTGCTGTTGAGTGTGACCAATCAAGAGAAAAAGTAACCCCGGCTTCTTGTGGATATTTGTTGCTTTTTTTTTTTTTTTTTTCCTTAATGAAGTTCCTTGTCTTCCATTAAAAAAAAAAAAAAAAAGGTTACTCTGGCTTCAAAAAAGAAAAAGTTGCTCTTCATTAATAAAGAGAAAAAGAAAAAGTTATAGTGAAAATTAAAAATATTAGAGCATTAAAATCAATTCATGTATTTTCTCAACAAAAAAAAAAATGGTTTGTGTAAAAATATTTGTTTATTATGATATAAGAGCCTACTTCTTTTTATATTTGTAAATGTTTTAAATTTAATGATTGTATATATAATTAAATCTCTTGGAAATTTGTTGCTTGGTGTGACCAATCAAGAGAAAAAGTTACCCCGATTGCTTGTGGAAATTAGCTTCTTTTTCTTCTTAATGAAGTACTTTGTCTTCCCATCAAAAAGAGAGAAGAGAGAGAGAAAGTTACTCCGGTTTCAAAAAAGAGAAAGTTGCTCTTCATTAAAAAAAGAAAAGGAAAAAAGAGAAAAAGAAAAAATTATTCCTAAGAGTGAAAATTAAAAATATTAGAGCACTCAAATCAGTTCATGTATTCTTTCAACAAAAAAAAAATTCGGCTCATGTAAAAATATTTGTTTATTATAATATAAGAACCTACTTATTTTTAATATTTGTAAATATTTTAATTTTAATAATTGCATATATAATTGAATCGCTTGGAAATTTGCTGTTTGATGTGACCAATCAAGAGAAAAAAACGAACGTTGTTTCAGCAACATCCAAAGATGCACTTAACGAAGTTCTATGTCTTTCCATCAAAGAGAGAGAGAGAGAGAGAGTTTTCATTATAAAAAAACGAAAAAAAAAAAAAAAGTTATATTTAGGGAGTGGAATCTACTAGAGCATTCAAATCAATTTGTATATCTTCTCAAGAAAAAAAAAAGAATCAATTCGTGTAAAAGTATTTGTTTAGTATAATATAAGAAGCTACATTTTTATTTTACATAACTACTTTTCAAAAATACTCATATCAAATTATCTATATTTAACTCAATTTTATTAAATATCAATTTTTCTTAATTTTTTTAATTGTTTATCTTTTTTTATAATAAAAAATTAAATGCAAAATAATTAGTGTTAGTATAAATTGTATACAGTTACTACAATAATTTTACAAATTTACACTTCTTTAACTTAACTAATATAGATAATTTTGAGAATTAAATATATAAAATTAAGCTTTCTTTTTGCTTTTTTTTTTTTGTCGTCTGATACAAAGTTCTTATATCACTCAACTTTCCAATAATTGGTAGGGACACACTTAAATGCATATCTAACTTTATATATATAGAAGAATTTAACTTTATAGTTTGTTGAAACTTTTATGAACAAACCATTTTTCGTCAACCAGTAAAACAATAGCACAAACAAATATCAATTAATGAAAATGGGTGTGAGAATATATTTGTCCTTCGTGTTGCTCAACTTTCTTTCCTGTCTATTAATTGATAGCTTTTCCAAAGTGTCCGTACGACCGTATAGTGGGTGGGTCATGGACTCGTGGGTGGTTCGCGAGCAGAGCATGAAAACTAAAAGTAATTGTAAGATTATAACTTTTTTCACAATTTGCTTATGGACATGAATGAAGTTGTGGATTCACTATTTTTAACTAAACACCCCCAGCTTATCACATGGGTAAATTTTGGGAAAAATTATGGTGCTAACGTTTTCTTAGGGTAAATGCTGTACAAAAGCAATTATGGATGACTTGAGTGAAGGACCAATCAGGAGTGACCACGTCAGATGACCTTTAGAGAATGAGCTAAACTTGCGTTGACACGTCACTTGCTCCTGGTCAATTTCTCATTTGGAAAAAAGAGGGTATTGGATAATCAACATGACCTAAAGCATACAGTCAAAAATAAGTCTTTTAGGCAACAGTGTAAAGAGATACATAAGCGAATAGGTGATGATTACAAAAGCAATATTGAGGATTGTTAAAACTGTTAAATACCAGTAATGCAATTGAGATATCAAATAATCCACAACAATATCACAAACATTCTAAAATTAGCATGTAAATTCACACATCAGTCTATCCCAATTTTCAGTTTAATTTTTATTTAGTAATATAGCATACTAATTTGAAAATATTATAAAATTATTGCTACTTTTTGTTGTGTCCGTTATTAATCTTCAAAAGATTATGTAAATATATTGAAGGCAAATGATCATACATACTTTTTTTTAATCTGGTGATCATACATTCTAAAAATATAAAATACAAACAAATTCTTAGGACTGAAACAAATTGGATAAAACAAAATTATGAATAAAAATTGCCAAACATGAATATGAAAAAGTTGCAAAGCAATTAAAAATTTTAAAATGGAAAGAAAATTATAATAAACACAATCTCTTTAACTTGTAGAACATTTTCATTGGCAACCCACTTAAAACATGACTGCCAAAACCCCCAAAAAAAAAAATCCGTCAGAAAAACTGAAAAATATTTGGAAAAAAAAAAAAAACAACAACAAATGAACAGACAAACAAATCAGAAAACAGTCACTAGGAAGGGACTATACAATCAAATGGCATTTTGGCAGCTTTTGGAGGAACAAAGATAGAGAAATTGCAAATACATAGAAAATAAAAATAGTAGGCATTTTAATTCCAATGGAATCATAATTGCGGGTTTGAACTTAAACAGCCAATTGAGCTTTTAAAAAAAAAAAAAATTAGAATACTAAATATTTTTAATACACACACGAGAAGATGACAGAAAATCTTAAAGAAACTTATAGTAATGTATATCAAAAAGAGCCTAAATAGCCAATTGAGCTTGATAGGGAAAGGAAGAGTAAAGGAACATACAAAATTCAAGGATGGCTAAATTAATGATGAATTGGATTTGAGAAATACTTATACACAACATTTTCATAACAATCTTAAATTGCAAGTTATTATTAACTACTAGTATATAATCCATGCAAACGCATGGATGCATTTAAAATTAAACATAATTTTTATTATAAAAATATAAATAATTAGTAAAATTATTTTTAAAAAATAGCATGTAACACATGCATATGGATAAATTTAAAATTAAACCCAATTTTTATATAAAAATATAAATAATTAGTCAAATTATTATTTTTAAATGTAAACGTAATTAGTCACATATTAAAATTCTTATCTAAATTTATTACTACTTATGATCTTTTTTTTCTAATTTTTAATTCGATAAAACGTGTGGTGATTTTTATTTAGTATATGTTATTGGTTTTTTTTTTTAATTTTATAGTTCATTAATATTAAATTCTTAGTATTTTGCACTCATTAACTCACGTGACACAAAAATTAAACAACTTAAATGGACATTTATTTAACTAAAACTTAAGTGGAAGAAATATTATCAAAACTATCATATATATATATAGAGAGAGAGAGAGAGAGAGAGAGAGAGAGAGAGACTTAAAACTATAAATTAACTCCCCCTCAAAAAAAAAAAAAACTATAAATTAACTATATAATGCTTGCATATATAATTATATAATAGACCAAACAATGACAGAATGTAGTGTGAAAGTTTTATTATATTAAAATGTAAATATTAAATTTATTTTTAACTTCTTGAAATTTTTTGCAATAGAATTTTAGTTGGAGTATAATTTTAAATTTCTTGAAACTAAAGTTTTACTTAAATTAAAATATCCAAATGATTAATAAGATATATATAGAATTTTAGTTGGTACTTGGTAGTCTTATTGCTCCAATTTTTTGTTATGCGTACTACTGCTCAACTCTCTTTTTTGAAGAATGGCTTTTCCAAAGTGTCCGTATAGAGGGTGGGTCATAGGAGAAAGTATATGTTGTTTATGGAATACCCAGGTCTGTCAAGCTTTGGAGGGAGAGAGAGAGAGAGAGAGAGAGAGAGTACACGGAGGTGCAAGGAGCTGGCGCGTGCTGTTGTGCTAGAGAGAAATAGAGAAAGAAAGAGAAGATAATCTTTTGGGCCTATTTGACGTATTAGTTCTGATATAATAGCTCACATTTTAAACAATATTATACACATTTTTATACTTTTTTACCCACATGTATATTAAAAACACTCAAATAACATAATTCAAACTTCTCTCACAAACACCCCTTGATTTTGCAAAAGGATAAAGCATGTCAAGGGACGGGAGTTTGAAAATTTTCAAGGGCATTTCTGTACTTTTAATTTAAGTGAGCTTTTTTTTTTTTTTTTTTTTTCTGAGAAGCAATTTAAGTGAGCTAGTATCCTGATTTGTTATTTTTTATACAGGTGTTAAGTTTTAATTAGACCATGAAACACCAATTAAATGCTGACATGGTATTCCAAAAACAACATTACTTTTTTTCTTTTTCTTTTTTGAGTAAACGTATACTTTCTCGGGTCATAGAGATTAGAGACATTATACTCATGGATGGTTCACAAGCAGAGCATAAATCCTGTACAAAAGCAATTATGGATGACAAAAGTGATGGATCAACCAAGTGTGACCATGTCAGATGATCTTGAGACTGTGCTAATTTGCGTTGAAACGTCACATGCTCTCATGGTCAACTTCTCATGTGTAAATAGAGGGCATTGGCTAATCAACAAAGGGCAATGTTAACAGACACCTTGCGATGCCCGTTAAAAACAATTTTATGTCAATAAAGTTAACTTGTTGTCTAAATTTTGACCAATTTTATAAGGTGTAGAGCTAATAAAACCAAGTTTAGTTTCACTTGTCAATTTAATACTTTTTTTAGTTATTTTATCAATTTATACTAATTTATTATTTGGTAGACCTCACAATATATCATCCTTAACGGACACCTTGCAGTGCCCATTGATATTTCCCATCAACATAAGTAAACTGTGAGAGATTTCATGCGAGACGATTACTCTTCCCCAAAATGATAGTCAAGGATAAGTCTTTAGGCATGTGTAAAAAGACAAATATGCCAATGCGTGATGATTTATAAAAGCAATATTTTAGGCTTTTTAGCCCAAAGTGCCAGTCATTGATTTAGAGGACTCAGAAGAGTGTTATAAAAAAATATTAGAATCACAACTTCTGTCATAATTTTTGCTATATTTTATTCGCGTGGCAAGTCGTGAGCGGTGAAGTAAAAGTGGTGAGTCCACAACTCTGCCACTCACGATTTGCCACATGAGCAAGTTAGGGCAAAAGTTATGGTTTTAGCATTACTCGAATTTTAGATACTAGTGATGCTAGTAAAACAATAAAAGATGACAAAAATATCATAAACATTTCAAAATTAGCATGTAAACTTACTGTGGGGATAAAAGGCCTAAGAAGTGTTTTTGGGCCATGAGCTTGGTTCGAGGATGCTTACTTGTCATAATGATATCAAACTTACAAACCCAAGAGCAAATGTGGCAGACGAAGTTAATGGAAATAATCCGAGGAGGAGTATCTTCTCGGTTACATGAAGTGAGGGTCAGGTGGTACGCCATGTTGATTAGAATGATATTTTAGAAGGTATTGTGGATGAAGATATGTTTCATAAGGGCATAGAGAGCAAGAACGGTTGGAAAATATCTTAGAGAAAGCTGCTACCACCGCATTAAATACTCTGTACCTAAGTCTCTGGCCGCATTAATAAGAAAGTGATATCTGAACAATGATTCTCAACCTTACAGCTATTATCTAAAAACTTTAGGAAGGTGCTGATGGGACAAATATCCATGTTAGCGGTCTAGATCTACACATAGAGAGCAAGAATGAAGGGGGGGAGGAAGTGTAAGAAGGAAGAAGGTCCCAGAGAAGAGGGAGATCAAGAAAGAGAAAGAGAAAATACTATAGATTAATTATCTGTACTCAACCTTTAAGAGATAAGAAACATAAGAATTCACCCCTCGGCTTTGATCCGAGGACAATTTTCTTCATACGATCTAACCCATCCTTACCATTTTGTAATCTTGGGCTATTGTTATGACCGTTTTAGCTCATTAGAAACAAAGTTTTAGACCCACTCTCTATAAATTTATTGCATTGGGCTCTTTGGGCTTATACCCTTCCTTTTGTTTGGGTTTAGGTATGAATTGCGACTTTACACTTACATTACATATGCTTCCTCCAAAAAAAAAAAAAACTTACATTATGTATGGGTCTGCCATAATTTTCAATTTAATTTTAATTTAAAAATATAGCATGCTAATAGAATTACTCTTCAGCAAATTATACAAACACATTGAAGACAAATGATCATACAACTAAAACTATAAAATACAAACAAATTCATCGAACTGGAAAGGTTTTGGGAAAAAAAAAGAGAGGAGAAAACACTCACACAAAAGGGACTATATAACTCAAATGGCATTTTGGAAGCTTTTGCAGAAGCAGAGATAGAGCAATTGCAAATATGTATGTATAGAAAATCAAAATTTGTAGGCTTTTTAATATTAGGAATTGTGGAGACTAGTTGTGTTTAATCTAGATCATGACTTGACTTAAAATAAAATTGCTATGATATTTAATGAGAGATTTTCTGAGGCTTAGTTTATGGAGCGAAGGCTTCGTAACCCATTGTGAATCATGTGCGTGGGATAGAAAAACTATTGTTTTGGAGATTAAGGTTTTGGAGTGGTTTTTTTTTTTTAGAGAAAACTGTACTATCGTATCTTGTATTTCTTTCCATATTGTAGACACTCGATTTTGCTCCCATAATTTAGTTTTGGAAGATGACTAAAATGACCATTTCAAATACCCAAAAATCATGGTTTCATTACATACATTAAATCATTCGTTGCATTTCATGCATTAAATAATTCATTGCATATCATAAAAATGAACTTGAGATGCTAACAGTTGTGATGGTGTGCCTGATTCCCAAATCAGACCGTTGAATTGAAAGATATCACAAAATCAAGTTTTCACAGTTTGCATGCATTGTGTAAGGGTGAAGCCGACTACATGTGATTAATTGAAATTAATTCTGATTGATTAAACAATTAAAATTAATTAAATAATTGTGTGATTGGTTATTAGTTTTTATAAAAAATAAGCTTGGTTGCATAGGAATAAAATTGATAATCAAATAACAAGGTAATTGCTAATAATTAAGTCCTTTTAGAATATTTATCTATCAGATAACTATTGTTTTGAAGACCTGATTATCAAAATAAAAGGGATTTATTTTGGAATACAAGTTAAAAATATGCCCAAATGGAATTCCTGACTCAGAAAATCCCTAAAAAAGAGTAAAAATCAAACAAAAGTGGGGAATTAAGCTCAGCACTTGAGAGTGCCAATTGGCACTCTTGGAGTGTTGATTGTCACACCTTCGAGGCCCAGCCTAGAAGCGTTATGATCAAGATAAAATGCATCCAATTCGAATTTTTAGGGATAATAATTTGACCTAATTCGTATCTGATCCAAGTTAGCTTATTTTCTAACCACCAAACCTCTATAAATAGGGAACTAAAATTAGAAATTGGGACCCCTCTTTTTCTGACTTCTCTCTCCCCTTTCATTAAAGAAATTAAGCTTTGCTTTAGGAATTTCTTTTCTGTTAAGAGACTTCACTTAAATCCTTAGAAATTCGTTCTCTTTGCTCTCTAGGATAGTTCTCTACTTGTGGAATATGTTCATGCAGGTATGATTCTAACTTTACTTTCCATAACATGATTTTATTTTAATTTCAAAAACATGTTCTCATTTATGCTTTATTTTCCATAAACATGGTGTTGCGTTTTGTGTTTAAATAACCATGTTTGTCATATGTTATTGCATGCTCTATTTCTTGCTTTTGAAAAAGTCACATGAGTAGTTGATGAACATGCCTACATTTAGGGTTAAATTTCCTCTTAAGATTTTAGATCTACAATTTTTTCTCCATGTTTTTCAAAGCTAAAATTAGATTTGCATTTTTTTTCTCTCCATGATTCTTTTTCAAAACTAAATTCAAATCTGTATTTTTCTCCATGTTCCTTTTTCAAAACTAAAACCAGATCTGTATTTTTTCCATGATTTTCAAAAATAAAATCTAATTTTTATTTTGTTTAATAAAATTTGATCTATATTTTGTTTATAAAATCTGATTTGTTTTTATTTTGCTTATAAAATCTGGTCTGTTTTTTAAGAAAAAAAAAATATGTTCTGCAGTTTCCAAAACAGAAATCTAGAGGGAATTTTGCAGACTAGCAAAGTAAGGGGATAGAAAATCGTTAGTTAGCAAGGTTTTGAAACCATATAGGGAACTAGCATCTCGATTCTTTGAAACTCGAGTTTGGTGACAAAATCGAGCCTTAAAGACTCGAGTTTGAGTGCTGAGATGGACACATTTATCCACATGAAACTTGAGTTTCTTAGACTCGAGAAGTATCGGAAGAATAGAGAAAATAGATCCGAACAAAGAAGAAGACACGATCTAGAAAATAAGATCTAAAAAACGCAGATTCGAAGAAGAGAAACAGAGATTTGGAGTGGAGAACGCAGAACGATCTGAACTGGAAAATGTTCATCCGAAGAACACAACCGATCTAAATAGAGGAGTTGATCCGAAGAACGCAACCTACACAACAACGCAGAACTGGAAAACATGGAGAACTGAAGTTGTGGACTGATTTGGTCTGGGATTGGCTAGCCGTTGCCCGAACCAATCAAAAATCAAACAAAGAAGAAGAAAGAATAGAACGAAGATGAAGAAGAAGAAGAAACCCAAGAAGATGAAGAAACCCAAAAGTCCAGAATGAAGGGGAGTTGAATGGAATTTGTTAATGAAGAAACTTGAGTCTTAAAGACTCGAGTTCCACGTGGATTCCACGTAGATAACTTTTGTTGTGAGCTCTAGAACTCAAGCTTTTAAGACTCGAGTTCTATCATAAAACTCAAGTTTTTAAAACTCGAGATGCTATTTTTTCACAATATTTTGCAAAATCACCACTAATGAAATTGTTAAAATTTTAAGGCCAAATGGAAAAAAAATTCCAGAAATCTAGTTTGTTTTTTTATAAAAATCTTATTTGCATCTTTTTATAATAGCTGTTCCGTATTTTTCAAAATAAAAATCTGACATTTTTTTATTAAAATCATATCTGTATTTTTTGTAAAAATAATTGGTATTTTCAAAATAAAAATCTGTTTTTCTCTCATATTTAAAAAATCCAAAGTAGATCTGAATTTTTATTAAAAATTCATTCTTTTTTCTTTCACAAAAACCCAGATTTAAATTTTCATCAAGTATTCTCTTGAAACTTTTTTTTACACAAAATAAATTGCGGATCTAAGGTTCTTAAATAGCATTTTAACCCTAGTTTAGGATTTCACAGGGCATTTGTTGTACACAATTTGACATTCTGAATATGGGTGTTTAATGGAAATTTAAAATCTAGAAGCCCAAACTCTGTTTGGTCATAGTGGGTGCCTACCACCTTCCATCCTGTAACCTAGCCCCCGAACTCTAGAATTTTATGTTGGTAGATATAGTGTCTTATTTTTTATTTTGGGTAGATTGTAACTAGGGAACAAAGATTTGCATTTTCCCTCTATTTAACTAGATTGTACCTAGGAACCAAAGCAATGTAAAATTCTTTCTACCATAGTGTAATTGTTTCCAATCAATAACGATGCATACTATTCAAGATATATCATAGTTTGTAAAGTTTTCTTATTTTACTTATAAAATAAGTGGCAACTTCATATGATCCTAAAAAGGGAAGGTGGCAATGCCTACAACCTTTTCTAAGAGCCAGTTTTTCAGTCTCTCACACTTGTGTTTAGTGAAATCCTGCAATTTTGTGGACATAGACAAATTGCCAAACCACACAAGTATTGTCGTATGTGATTTTTTTTTTTTTTTTTTTTTGCTCATTTTTTTTCCTATTTTTGCATCTCACAAATCCGGGAATTTCATGTATATTCCCCTCATTTAATTCCAATGGAGCCCTTATTGAAGGGTTTAAAGAGCCAATTGAACTTGACACAGAAAAGGAAGAGTAAAGTAACATATAGAATTTAAGGAGAACTAAATTAATGATCAATTGGATTTAATTAATGGCAAAGTTAAAAAATAGGAAACAATAGTTGATTAGTTGAGAGGCAGGAGGGCTAAAATTATTGGTGAATTGGAAATGATAGCTGATGGGTTTGATGGAGTAAATATAAAATATAAAGGGTTTGAATTAACATTTGATGGAGTAAAAGGGGAGTTAAAAACTGGGAGTAAATAAGAAGTTGAAAAGGGATTTATATTGATGGAGTAAATCAGAATTTTTTTTTTACTTTTATTTTATATATAGATAGGATAAAATAGAATTTCAACTTATGACATCTACTCTATGATAATTGCTTCTATTATCAGACTAAAACATTAATTGGTTTTTGGTATGAGCAGGATTCAATTCCAAGATCTTTTATTTGAAAATAAAAGACTTTACTAATTAAACTAATTAAAACCCTCAAGTAAATGGGAAGTTACAAATGAAAAAAATAGTCCAGGAAAATAAAAATTACTAGTAGGTTGCACCTATTAGGGAAACAAAGGTCTCAGTGCATGAGATAACTTCTCGTCTTATACTTTCTTTCCTCAATCTCCAAAGTTAGGTAGGAAGTTAACTCTAAAAATTGAAAGGAGTGCATGCTCTATATGTTAGGCCTATCCTAGGGAGCTCATGAGTTATAATTTCGAAATCCCATTCCCAATTAATAATTCAAGCCTTAGCCTTGTTCAAACCAAACGTACAATTAAGTATGGTTCCTCATCTATGCCAAGTAATGCCCTAATGGGCAATAAGGGAGTGAGGACTAAAATATGCTTACCCAACTCCAACTCTTAGGCCTAATGGGCAATCAGATTCAGTATCAATCCCTCCATTGGATTTGGAGCTCACAAATTAGTATGGACTATGGATCCCTCTTTTTATTTACTGAAGCTTAATTGAAAATCTTATGGAAATAAAATAAATAAAAATCAATGAAAAAAAAATCAATGTGGTGGATCCTTTCTATGAAAGAGACTGTCACAAATTACCATTCTTTTTTTTTTCCTCAAATCTTATTATGATAATATATATATATATATATATATATATATATATATTAGCATGAGATGAGATAGATAGTGAGATCCTTTACAAGATTAGAAATGTGTTTATTGAGAGTAAACCTAGACATGGCAAAACGGTCGGGTTCGGGTCGGGTCAATCGGGTTGCGGGTCAAACGGGTCACGGATCAAAAACGGGTCATCTTAAGCTGGTTAAAAAAGGGTTCGGATCAATTGGGTTGCGGGTCGGGTCGGGTTGACCCGTATTTTTCACATGAATTTTTTTTTTTAATAAATAAAACAATATGTATTTGTCATTTGAAAAGTTATGCAACAAATTATTTTATGTAAAATGCATTATTTTGACTTCACCACTTATATCAAGAATAAATTCAGTTGAACTTATTAATACTTATTCAATAATTTTAAAATTATACAAATCCTAACATTGCTATCTAAAACAAAATAACACAAACATAAGTAAAACCAATACACATGTTTTATTTCTACACAATATCAACATTCCAAAATATAAAAAAAAAAAAAAAATTACAAATAACTTATTGGATAATTCATTTGATAAAGAATAAAAACATATAAGAAATTTACAATCTTGAAAATTAATTTTATAATCTATTATCAATTGTGGTTGGCACTCTATTTCAATTTGAGATATACATTAAAATTGGATTGCTTATTTATTTATACATGGTCTCATTTATGAATATCATATCATTGTTAAGAAACACACGCTCTAGGAAATATCATAATTTATTTTGAAAAGCCGTTTATTTTGGACATAAATTGTTAAAAAATGAGTCTAAGCATTCATAATTTATGCTAATTTGATACTTTGGCTTCACTATTTTTACACTGTAAATGTTTCTCACACATGTCTACAATTTTAAATCTATATTTTTAACTTTACTGTAATCATATTATCTTGGCATGTACTTTGTTATTTAACATCTAAAAATCTTTACTCATTACAGAATGTTCAACCTTTTATCTTTCAATTAATTTGCATATGTAAATGTATCAATTGTCTCCTTAAAGTTCACAATAAACAATTAAACTACTATTGTCTTAATTTTACTTTTTTTTTTTTAACAAAAAAAAAAGTTTTAAAAAAGTGATTCGGGTTCGGTTCGGGTTGCAGGTCGGGTCACGGGCCAACCCGTTTTTGTTTTGGGTCAAAAAAATCGGGTTCGGGTCGAGTATTTTTCAGGTCGGGTCAGAAAATTTTGACCCGTTTTGCCATGTCTAAGTAAACCATATTATGCTGCTATTCTTGTGGATATCAAATCAAAGGTTTGATCAAGAGAGACATTGCGCCTCAAGTTCTGAGACACCCTTTGTCTCCTTCAACTTATAAGTCTTATTTTTGCTACTTTGTTATATGCTTTGGATTACTACTCAGAGGTAAGTTAACTACTTTGTCAATAAAATCAAAATGTAACTTGGTATACCATACCAATTTTTTGTACTATCTTCTTTAAAATCTTGTTTTTTGGTGAATTGATGAGTTCATTTTTACTAATTCATGATTATTATGTTATCAAGTGGCATACAAGCAATAGTTATTTAGGTCCATGTGGTTTGTACATTGTCCTACTGGTGAAAGTATTTGTAAAGGTTATATTTTTCATTTTAACATTCCTCAACTCAATTTGATATTTGATTGGACTCTAAACTGGTCTTAGGTCTTAGAGTTTGGGCATCAATGGGGAATGAGGGCTTAAGTTGTAAGGGGTACAAAATGTGGTATCTACAATAACCACATGTCACCATGCGACTATGTGAGAGTGTTGCACAACACCTCACATAGCGTCTCCTCTTTTCCCCTCCAAGCGGTCCTATTTTGTCTTTTTCTTGATTCTGCAACATTTTTTTTGAAAAACTCATTTCTTTCAATCTGTGGTAGATATCGTCGAGCCCTTTTTATGGAAGATAGTTATAACATCATACTTCAATCTTGTTCAAGGAGATTGCTCCAATTGTTGCTCAGTTGGTATAGTTTTTTTACACAAAAATAGCCCCAAAAACAACTCTTTTTAACCTAAAAATAGTGAAATTTTAATTAGGGTTTTTTTTTTAAATTGATATCTCATCCATTTTAACTCCAATTTTGGCCCGTAAATTGTCATTTTGAAGGGAAAAATATGATCTACAAGATTGTCCAAAATTTATCCCAATCAGACAATCGAATTAAAAAGTGAAAATTTTGACCTTCCTTAGTTAGGGTTTTTGGTCTAATTCTTGCCAAAAATGGTAAAATTGACTTCGAATTTTTGCTTCATCATCCAATTGGGGTAAATTAAGTTGCTTTAATTTATTCCTCATTTTTTGCTTTGAAAATCATGGTTTTCACCCTTTTTGAGTTTTAAAAACATTATTTTGACACTTTAATCTGGTTCGAAAAAAATACAGTATCAATAATCCCTATGTTCTATGGGCTTCTAGACTTGAAAATTTGGCAACCCACAGTCTAGCTATGTGGTCTCTTAATTGTAAAGTTTCTGACCCTTTTGATTTGGTAGCTATCTTCCCTATTTTGTTTATTTATCATGGATGACGCTGATTGTTTCTTGTAGTTTCTTCTCGTTTGAAGAAAGTATTTATTCATCAAAAATATATATATAGCAGGACAAGATTAGAAAAAATCTGAAAGATGGGTAAGCTGATCAACTTCTCTATTCAAGTGCTCATCCACATAATACTATATCTTTTCAATTAGGGGTGTCCACGGGTTGGTTCGGGTCGGGGTTGTGCTTAACCCGAAACTGACCCACTCACATCAGGTGGAAGGTTGAACGACCTGCCGCCGACCACGTATAACCTCGAGTCAAGTCAAATCAGTCTCCGGTGGACAACGGTTAGGTCGATCGAATTTGGAGTGAGTTTCAACCACCAGATCTTTGCCAAATCTTTGTTGGATCTTCGCTGGATCTGTTGATTTTTCATTGAATCTGTGTGACACCACGGGATCAAAGCAAAAACCACCACCTCAAGCCTAGATTTGAGCGAAAACTTCCATCTCATTGCCGGATCTAACCAAAAACTACCAAATCTTCACCGAATTTGAGTGGATTTAGGTAGATCTGGCCTTCTTTCATGGGTTTCATCGGTCGAATCAAGTTCATTCGGTTTTGAAGAAGAAAAATTGCCATCTGACCCGTTTAAGTCAGTTTTTGGTGGCGACGACCTGCTATCAACTGTCACCGGCGTTGGGTCGGCCGGTTTTCGGGTCGACCTTGATAGTTTGGGCAAGTGGGTTAGTTTTTGGTTTTCGGTGGACAGCCCTATTTTCAATATACATGTAGATGAACAACCTCTCTTACAATTGTGCCTTATATATGTATTTATTGTTGGAAAATTGCCTCAAATTTCAATTGTGGCTTGGAAAGTCAGTTAGGTTTCCTAGTTGAAGAAAGAAAAATTAATATGAGTTTCCTTTGTGTGGAAGGAAAGACTATTTATTGGTGTGGAAATAAATTCTATTCCTTATTAAAGAAGTAATGTATTCTTTGTCCAAGAGAGAATATGAAAAGAGTCTTATAAATAGACAATGTTACAACAAATTTGATGGCTTTGGCCTAAGAGTTCTCCCTATAGGGAGAGGGAAAATAGAGTGTGAAACCAAGAGAGAAAAAAGAGATTTTCGCTTGGAGATAGCCAAGGAGGAGAGAGCAAAGTATTGCCACCTTCAAGAAGATAGCCACTAAGGAGAGAGCAAAGTGTTGCCATCTTCAAAAAGATAACCAAGGAGAAGGGAGGAAAATGTTGCCGCCTTCGAGAAGATAGCCAAGGGGGAGAGAGAAAAATGTTGGCGCCTTCAAAAAGACAGCCAAGGAGGAGAGAGCAAAGGGTTGCCACCTTTGAGAAAAGAGCCAAGGTGAGCTATATGGAAAAGAGAAAGAAGAAGAAAAGAAAACTATAGAGGAAAGAGCAAAGTGTTACTGCCCTCTAGACAAATAATTAGTGTGTGTAAGAGTAAAGAAAAACAATGAGATTTTTCTTTAACCATGAGAAATATACAAGAGATATTGTAATTGATTTAAGAATAGTGAAATTGATTCAAAGTTTGTCCCATGGTTTTTCCTTTCAAGGAGAAAGGGTTTTTCACATAAATATTTGTACTTTTGTGTGTGATTACTATTTGGAATTGGTAATATTGGTGATAATATTATTCATAACTCAACATTTATATCCCTTAAAGTTGGTTAAGGGTTTAGAGTAGGGCCAGGGGTGGAGCCAGGAATTTATGTTTAGGGGGAGGGGGGGGGGGAGTTGTAACACTAATATATTTATCAAGACAACCCCCCCCCCCCCCCCACCACACACACACACACACACACACACACACACAAGCAAACATAAAAATATATACACACACTTTTTTATTAAATAAGTTATATATGTACACACACCAACAAAAAAAAGCTTAGTATTTTCAATCAAGATTATGTTTAATGATGATCTTTCATAAAATAAAATTTATTTTTTATCATTTTCTTAGTGAAATTCTTAAAAAAATTCATATTCAATACAAATTTTTCAAAGTTTATACTAAAATAAGTAAAAAATATTTCAATTGAACTAATGAAATTTTCAAAAGCATGAATAATCCAAAACTTGGAGGAATAAGTTATGCTCTAAACTTATTTGAAGCTATCTTACTCTAACTCATTATTCGGCAACTAAAGAGACATTTTATATGTAGTTTTAGGGTACATTTGGTAAACTGTAACAGTAATTGCATAGGAATATGAATATGTATTATAAGAAATACAAGATGTTGTAATGTAATACTTATTACTATTCAATTATTTGGTGACAACACAATAATAGAACCTTGGAGACAATGGAATGACAGCATTTTAAATCAAATTTAAGATATATTTTAGAAAATATCTTACTCATAATTATACTTCCTAAAAAATAATATTTTTTAAATTTAAAAGAGAGATTAGTTTTTTTATGATTTTTTATTTTCATATTTGTTATGCGCATATGGAAAGTTTGTTTATTTGGAATATAATAATTTTAGAAATTAATACACCTGCTAAGGAATAGCTATTACAACCCTTTTAGAGATGATTAGTTATTCCTCATTTTAAATAATAACAATTCATATGGAATGATTATTTCCTATAATAAAAACATAACCAAACTACTAAATAGCTAAACCATATGAATAACTATTACGTTACAATATCTATTACGGTCTACCAAACATACCCTTAGTAACAAGATTCTTTTAATGAGTTAATGACTTGTTAATCGTTACATAATAGGTTGAAAAAGATAGATTCAAACATATTGGATTTTAAACTTTATCAAATGTTTAAAAAATATAAAAGTACATTTTACAATAAAAAATAAAATTTTTTTAAAAAAAGTTGTCTCCATAACTAGTAGACCAATTATTTTTTTTTAAGAACATTATTGAACTAATTCAAATATTTGGAGGGGCCAACTCTTATTTTTTTAGGCTAAATTCTGAAAACATAAAAAAATAATATATATATATATATATATATGTATATAAGTATATGTATGTATGTATTAAGGAAAATTTCTTTTTTTTGTGGAGGGGGGGGGGGGGGGGAGGGGGAGGGTGGGTGGCATGGCCCCTCACCCATGGACATGGCTTCACCCCTGAGTAGGGCAATAAATGAGTCAAATTTAGTCGAGTAGTGAATGTTCAAGATCAGATCGACAACAAAATTAAAATATTTAAGCTCAGCTTAAGCTCGAATCAAGCCTACAAAACAATGTTCAGGCTCAAGCTAGAATCAAGCTGGCAAATAATGTTCAAACTTGAGCTTGTCTTAACACCCAAAAGCTTCAACTCGACTTGGTCCATTAGGCAAAACGAGCTCAAGCAATATTAAGCTCAAACTCAAACTTAATATCAAACTATAATTAATTTTAAAATAACTAATTTTTATTGAACTATATTAGGATTTATTTAGTTGAGGTTTGATTAATTTTTATAAATTCATATAAGTCTTTGTGAGCTCAACCTCATCTTCTGCCAAACTATACCACAACAGGGTTTTTGTAATTACGAGTATTTTAAAATTTCATAACACTTGACTAATATTTTCTTCTTAAATATTCTCTCAAATATATATATATATATATATATATATATATATAGTTCAAATTTTGGAAATCTCCATTAGACATATCAAGAAGTGTAAATTAACCAAAAAATCATTGGTTGAGAATATTGTTTAATACAAGTAATTACATTTGCAAAATAATATTCCATTTTAAGGCTTTTATTTATTTATTTATGGCAAAAATGCACTTTTGGTCCTTACATTTTGGGTCTATTCTCGTTTTGGTCCCTAAATTGATTTAGTTCCTAGGTCAGTCCCTGATTTTTAAAAATCATTTTTAAAATAGTCCTTGCCGTCAACCCAGTGACAGAAAATGCTGAGGTGGCAAACGGAGGTCCTAGGTGTCAAACCCATTAATTAAAATAATAATTAAAAGTCCAGCATGTCCTATTTCTACCCATGTGACCCTGCCACCTCATCTCCTGCAGACTTAGCCCTCACGCATTCCTCACGTGTCCCTGCCCATCAACTACCTTCAGCCACCCCTTAGACAGACATTCACGAAGAACCCTAAATCACTCACAGACAAAAATTCTGCCTCACCCACTCATCAAAACCACATTGAAGAGATGGAATCAAGCTCATCATCCTCGTCAAGCCTGAAGAGGAGAGCATCAAGTACGCGTTATTGCCCCAGCCCTGGTAAACCAGTTCTAGTGGTTTCCTGGATGGAGAACAATCTAGGAAGAAGGTTCTATGGGTGTCCTAATTACTGGGTAAGGTCTGAGTTATTTCAAAAAAAATTTCTTTAGTTCATTTTTTTAGTGGGTTGATTGATTTGGTTTGAAATTTTGGTTTGAATTTCAAGTTGGACGGAAGTGAAAATATTTTCAATGGGTTGATGATGAGATTTGTCTGGGTGGTAAGGTCTTTATCCTAAAATAGAGGCAAACCATTCTCAGACTCGAGGCTGAAGTTTCAACTTGCAAAAAGAGGGAGAAGTGTTTAACAGTGTCTGATTTTAGCATTGCTGATGTGTGGGATCTGCCTTTGTGAGATTTTAGTTTTGGTGGTTTAGATGGGTGGGTTAGATGGTGCATGCAGGGTTAAGGTATGTAGGGTTAAGGTAGATAAATGAAGTGCCTTGTATGAAGCATTTTGTGGAGCATTTTGTGGAAAATCCTATCCCAATTACCTTTTTAATTTCAGTTTTAATGAAATGAAATTATCTTGGATTGAACATAACGTGTATATGCTATTTTAGATAAATGTTATCTGGTTATCTGGTTCAATGTTACCTTTGTTCAATGTTATCTGGTTTTGTAATGAATGAATGAACTTAAGTTTGTCACTGTGTGTAACTTACTGAACTGAAGTTACCAATTCAGTCATTGTGTGCAAACTGCCCACTTGAAAATACTTGACACTTATCTGGTGCTCTATCCAAGCCTTTTCCTATACTAAACCTTGCTCTTTATTTGACAGAAATAACTTATAAAGAGTCATATGGTGAAGAGCCTTTAGACACAAATGGTAACTAGTAAATAACTAAATACATGACAAGGTCACAATACATAGATTTAAGTTCCTTCTAAAAGTAGGAACACCAAAAGCTTGAAATGCAAAAGCATTTAAATCCTAAGACACCCCAAGTTTCCCCAACTTAAAGAGTTTCATACCAACTAACTTGCCTACTTCCATCAAGGTACAAATTAGAGCTTAAAGACAATGCAATTTCATCAACCATATGCAAAGCCAAGATACTTGTGTTTGATAAATTCCTTCGTTCATCTAGCTAAATCTTACATCTACCAACTTCACATCTTAACAAACATTGATAGAAAAGCCACCACCAAAACTTAAGAAGATCAAGAGAAGCTCAACCTCACAAGTCACAACCTACCTCTCCACAACCTAATGAAAATCTCAGCTGTCTGCACATCAAGACTTAACTAGGCAATAACATAAAGAATTAACACTATACCAATGTCACTATGCACCATAGCCCCACCATAATACATAGATCAAAATACACAATTCATTGACAAGGTCACAATACACAATACACAAACCATATAGGCAATCCCTGCCATAATACATAGATCACAATACATAATACATAGATCACAATACACAATCCAAACACAAATCACAATACACAAAAACCTTAGCTGCCACAATATTATAATATTATAGGCAATCAAGTTACACCTTCATTTGCATCTTCTTTTGCATAATTTAGCCATTGTTCAGGTAACAAAAACAAAAAGGTGATTGCACCTCAAACTACAGTACTTAGCTGCCATAGTGGAACACTACCAAACTGTACATAGTGGAACACTACCAACAAAAAGGACTTTTGCTGCCACTAACAAACTTTCTAGCTGACTACCACAAAAAAGTTCAAAGAAACAAAAAACAAAGAAATGGACTTTGCTCAGTCTCCACCAGCTTATCCCATTGGCCCATGCACAGATGACTGACTCTCAACAAACCTCAATGCTTCTCTATACCTTGATGCATTTCTTGATATATTCAAAGACTCACTTGTGACACTCCCCTTCTTTCTCTTCTTTGGATTTCCATGTGTGTTCCTGCTTGGATTGGATGTTGTACTATTGGGGGTTGCACTGCTTGTAGCTTGTTTGGTGGTTGCTGCACTGCTTCCAGCTTGTTTGGTAGGTGGTACCCTTAGTGGATTTGGCTCATTGATGGCCACTCTTCCACTTGCTCCACCAACTCCACCAACATGAGCCCTATTAGTTGTCTATAAACAACACATACACTCAAGTTAACATTAAAAATTAAAACAAGTACAAACAAAAAATTAATGCACAAACAAGTATTATACTTGTTTTAGCCTAGAACTCCTGTTGTTTGGACCACCACCAGCAACTGTAGGCAATGAAGAATTCCCTCCAACCTCACCTTTGCAACTTCTTTTATTGTGGCTTATCTTCCCACATGACTTGCACCTCTTGGCAATACCCAACCCTTTGCTATGACCCCTTCTTGGTTCATTGGATTCCCTTGCTCTTTTGTTCTTGGGCCTGCTAGGTGGCCTTCTTTTTATTGGAGGCTGCATAGGTGGGAGTCCAGTTGGGGTCCACATATTCTAACCATTAATGGGATCAATGATGGACTCATAGCATGCCTATGTGATGACTTTGTAGCAGTTATTGGTGTATTTATCAGTTGCCTCCCTGTTGAAGAATAAGCATGAAATTGCATGGCAGCATGGAATACTAGTGATGATCCATTTCCTACAACTACATGTCCTCTTATCTAGGTCCACAATGAAACTCTGTAGCCCATTATTAACCTCAAATCTTGTGTGAGAAGACCAACAAGCCAACCATTTACTGCTACTCATCTTCTCCCTATGCAATCTTTTACATACTTTAGGGCACAACTCAAACTCTACCTTCAAAATACTTGGTCTATTTTGTTGGGACCTATTCATCAAATACAACCTAATGTCTTCAAGCTGCATACATAAACAACCCATATATTAGTGCATGCTAAAAATAATATATAACTCAAACCTACATACATAAAGGATAGGAAATTTGCACACCATGCTAATACTAGGTTTCCCTCTGAATTTTATGACCTTACTGTTGAAACTTTCACACATATGGTTGAGGACAGTATCACTTAGCTCATCACCCCTGAACATGTGTCTAGCCCATATTGTTGTGTGTGTCCTTTCAGCCAAAAGTATGCACCCTCATCAATATCTTTCATCTCATTCATTGCCCTCTTAAATTCTTGTGCATAAGTTACTTTTGCTGCTCTCCAAAACAATTCTCTAATTAGGAGACCAGGATGTTGCTTCCTCAAGTTGTTGTACAAATGTCTACAACAAATCCTATGTTCATAATGAGACCAGTTCTCTGGAAATGACTGCACTAATCCCTGCCAAATACAAACAACAAGAAGTAAGTATATATACATCACATATTTACTTTGTTCATATTACTCATGTTATAAACGTAAAATATGGAAATACCTTCTGTTGGTCTGATATGAATGTCCAATTCTTGCTGTCACCAATGTCAGCTAGCAACAGGTTTATAAACCAAGTCTATGAGTCCTTGGTTTTAGCTTCCACTATTGCCATAGCCAAAGGGAAATATTCTTCATTGGGGTCCCTTGCCACTACAACAATCAGCAACCCCCCCCACCTTGGTTTTAAGATGGTAAGCATCCAATCCAATTATTGGCCTGTAGCCTGCCAAGAATCCCTTCTTACATCCAGCCCAGCAAATGTACAATCTTTGAAGTAAGGCACTCCTATCTGTAAATCCATTTCAACTGCCAAGTCTCCCTCATTATAAGTGTGAGTCTTCATCAGAACTGTACTATCAGGACTAGATCTCCTTAGTTCTGGGATTATTATCTCCTCAATTCTACACAATAATCCCAGAGCTGATTGTACTACTCTGTGCAAGACCCATCAACAAACTCTTGAGCCCTTTCCCTAGCCCTACTGGCCTTCCCAGCAATGATATTCACCACATACTTCTCATGCACTGCTTCTTGAATGTCCTTCAGCTTTATATCAGGTTGTCTCCTCACCTTTTTCATCAACTTCCTTGCAAGGAACTTGGCAGTGCACCTTGGATTTTTGTAGCTCTTGGTACATGTGTGCTCCAAGTTCAAGGTCTTAAGTTGGTAACTCATCTCCCTTGGCAGCTTTAATAGGTAAGCTGTAAACTTGCAGGGAGGTTGACACTTGGCTCTAACCCTTAATTTATCATTCTTCACAAACTTCACCCCCCATCCACCATTCACTGCATACTCAATGATAGCATCCTTGAATTGTTTAGGGGAAATAAACAACATATTCTTCTCAAATCTCAAGTGTTCAGGATTAGAAGCTGGTTTAAACACTGGAAACTTCTTCCTCCTAGTGACATTATCCACATGTCCATGAGCAGCATCACCATCACCCTCATTGTCACCATCATCAACCCCTTTATCACCACTAGATGATGACTCAATCAGACTTAAGTTCATTACACCAGCCCCCATCTGCACCATCATTGTCTCAGCTATGACTACTATTTTCACCCACATACCTTTGGTTGGGGTTCATTTCTCTAGTCCCTTCCATTTTAGTATCACTAGAACTCTCATTACTATCAGTGGTGACAGCCCCATCCCCTTATGGTTCCTTAACAACTGGTTCCTTACCAGGTCTCCTGCATCCAAGTATTTCAACATCAGAATCACTCTGGATACCATCTTCATTAGTGGAACTAGGACCTTTACCTCTATCATCCTTATCACCTTTATAGAAATACTGATAACCATCAAAATCATCCCTAACCCTATCATCCTCATCACTTGCATAGAAGTACTGATGACCATCAAAATCATTATCACTATCATAGAAGTTATCTCCATCCTCATCAGCAGGTTCCCCATCACTAAACCTGTACCCCTCAGGCTCAAGCTCGAGCTCAGGCTGTACAACAAGGTCCAATGTCACACCATTACCATTATTAATTAGGATAGGGTCATGTATTGGATGCTGGACATATACATGAATATGTCCATGACCCCCTGCCAAACCAGTCATGAATATTGCATCCTTGTCATCCTTGATCAAGTGGAAATTCCTACCCTCCTGATCATCCTCAGGTCTTGTGTACCACAACCTACTCACACATATGTACCCAAAATCTTTACAGATGGACTCAATTTCCACCTTAAACCACTCATCAGATCAGAACCATCTACTACTCCCACCTCACCCCCCACATACTCTTCATAATTCTCACTAAAATGTCCACCATGATGCACATACAGAGTAAAAGACTCGTCCATCTTGCATGCATGAAAAATTATTTACCAAATATTTTATTTCAATAAAGACAAAACTAAACCAAACAGTCAAACATGCATTGACTCTATATATTCTAAACATAAAACAATGCCACAACATATATCATTTACTGAAAACAAGGAACACACATGGTCCACTATGATCCTTAAAGGCCAAACAGAAAAATACACCAACCAAACAGACAACATTATACAAATAAAAGCATAATAAAGCACTCAAATTGTGGTCCATAATCAATGAGACGGATAGACAGAAAGCGTTAAAAGTAAGAGACAGAGACAGAGACAGTTATACACACATTCACACCTTTTCGAAGAGAGTTAGATATACACACAGATACACACATAAATAGATACACACATAGAGAGATAAAGATATGCACCTCTAAACTTATTAGCTGCACCCAAAGTCTCTGTCGTTCTAACTCACTATGATTTCTCAGATTATCAGCTTTCAAGTTTCAGGGAAATGGTTTTCTCAGGGGAATGTTATGGTTTTCAAGTTGGATGTTGGGGAAGAACATGAGGACGAACATTTGGGAATGTTAGGGTTTAGTTTCTAGGTGAAATTTGGAGATTTTTAGTGAAGGAGGACTAAAGGTAGTTTATGAGTTAAGTCACGAGGGGGTCATATGTGGGCTAAGTCCGCGGAAAATGACGTGGCAGGGACGCATGAGGGCTAAGTCCGCAGGAGATGAGGTGGCAGGGTCACGTGAGGGGTCACGTGGGTAGAAATAGGATATGCTAGATTTTTAATCATTATTTTAATTAATGGGTTTGACACCTAGGACCTCTGTTTTTTAACTATTTTTAACTATTTTGTAAAGATCATTAGCAAATACTGTAAAGAACAAAATTGATGAGGAAATTTATCAGAAGCTTGATATATCAAAATTTTGTTCTACTTCCAACATAATTCGTATTGCAGATTTAGGATGTGCAGCTAGACCTAATACATTTGTTTCTGTGCAAAATCTAATTGAAGCTATAGTTGAGAAGTACCACTTCCTACGCCCTACTTCTCCGTTGCCTGAATTCCAAGTGTCTTCTAATGACCAAGAGACGATTGACTTCAACAGTCTCTTCATTACTCTCCCACCAGATAGGAAATACTTTGCTGCTGGAGTGGCAGGTTCCTTTCATTACCGATTGTTCCCCGAGTCCTCTCTCCATGTTGTGCATACCTGTTATTCACTCCATTGGCTCTCTATGCTGCCTAAAGAGTTGAATGACAAGAACTCTCCCGCATGGAACAAGATGAGAATTCACTACACTGGTGCCCCTAAAGAAGTACATAAGGCTTATTCAACTCAATTGGCCAAGGACTTTGAGAATTTTTTGAATGCTAGAGCAAAAAAGCTTGTGCCCGGAGGGATTATGGTAATATTAATGTCTGGTATTTCTAAAGGGTTTCCTTATTCTGAGATCCCAACTGGTTTGACGTACGATTTGCTTGCATCTAGCCTCATGGATATGGCAAGAGAGGTTAGTTAGTGTCTGGTTCTCTTTTATCTTATTATTATTATTATTATTATTATTATTATTATTATTATTATTATTATTATTATTATTATTATTATTATTATTATTATTATTATTATTTTTATTAAAATTCATTTTTCCTATTTACACCTATATTTTAATTAGTTTTCAATCAATAAGTGTTTGAATATTCATGTGTGAGCAACGTGGTTAGTTAAATAGCAAAATTTCACCTTAAATACTAATGAAAAGGGATCAAATGATGTCTTTATATGTTATATTAAACACTTAATTGGAATCTTCCAAAGTATTCCCCAACAATAAGTAAATAAAATTTCAGCCACAAGTTATATCCGGATATAACTTAGTCATCATATGTTCTTACTCTTATTGGTAGAACATTCATTTTACTCAATGGTAATCAGGCAGGAAGTTATTTCTAAAGAAAATATTTGGTAATATTTTTTGAACTTTTCCAATTCATCTGAGAGAATTATGAATATTTATATTCTCTTACATAAATTAATGATTCTACAATTAGTTCAACCCTCAAAAACATCTTTTTAAAAAGATAATACTAACTATAAAATTAAATAAGACAGCTAACAAAAATCAATAGTTTCTCTGGTGTTAGGACATATGTAGTTCAAGTTGTTGACATATGTCACTATTTTATGTAATTGGCTTATCCTTTGACAAAACGCACTTTACTTGTAATTAGGTAGATTTAGGATGTGTCTAATACTTCAAGAAACAGTGTTTCAAGATTAAGTGTTGAAGTCATCAAGTCTGTCCAAGAAACAAGCTGGAAAGTGCAAATTACTAAAGTTCGACACCTAATCTCGACACATGCATCTATCGAGCTTTAAAAGCTATTTTAGCCCCGAGGCTCGACAGATCCTCAATACCTCTATCTGTCTAGATTTAAAGAAAATAGATTCCAAGTTCTGTTTTAATTCCAATCCGTGAATGTGTCTTGGGGACTTCTTTTCTCCTAACCCTAGACATATAAAAGGATTGTTTTAAGGGCCGTCAAAGTGATGCAAGTTGCACAAGCATTGAGTAATTCTTGTTCATGCAATTTGTGATCAAAGACAAAGTTCATGCCCTAGTTCATCTCTTGTGAAGAAGTTGCTGTGTAATGTGCACCGTAGGGTTTTGTAACCAAACATCTTCTTGATCTTCATCGTGTGGATGATTTGAAGAACTTTGCAGCCAACAACTCTCTCCCTAGTTGGTGAATTGAAGTCACGTACTCGGATCCGCGCAATTGGTTAGTCACGTACTCGGAGCCGTGCATCAAGAGGAGAAACTGTCACTACAAAACAAGTCCAATTGGGTATTGGGGTAAGGGTTTAACTGTAGGTTGGTAAGGTACTCGGATTCCTTGCTTGTTGTGATAATAGTGGAGTTTCGGGAGTGGTGACCTTAAATCACCCGGTGGGGTTTTTGCCGTCAGGTTTTCCCCATTCATAAACAAATCACCGTGTCTTTTATTTTTTCGCTGCATACTTTATTTTTGGTGATTTGTTTGTGCTGCCACATGAATTTTCATGTTAACTTAATTAATTAATAACTTGGCTAATTAATCAATTTAATTTATCACAAGGGGTCGACGCGTTTGTAGCCTATCAAGTGGTATCAGAGCAGGCACACTCTGATTAGGTTTTAATCCTTGTGTGTGATCCATTGACCCCTGTTAGTCATGGATAGAGGTCAGTCTCTTATTATACCTCTATTGTTTGATGGTACTAACTATGCATACTGGAAAGTACGCATGAGAGTTTTCTTGCAGTCATTAGATGAGAAGGTGTGGCAAGCTGTGGAGATAAGCTGGACTAAGCCTACAGAAGCGCCGGCCGATTGGGATGATGCCAAGATCAAGGCAACAAATTTCAACAGCAGAGCATTGAATGCCCTATTCAGTGCAGTCACAAATGAGGAGTTCAAGAAAATCTCCTCCACAAAAACTGATAAGGAAGCATGGACCATTCTTCAGAAAACCTATGAGGGAACCAAGGCTGTCAAGGATTCAAAGCTACAGAGGCTCACCACAAGCTTTGAAGAAATTAAGATGGAGGAGGACGAGTCATTTGATAAGTTCTATGTAAAGCTCAAAGACATAGTGAACTCAGCTTTCAATCTTGGGGAAACCATTCCTGAACCCAAGATAGTAAGGAAAGTGCTCAGATTTTTGCCCGAGAGATTCCATGCTAAGATCACGGCGATAGAGGAATCAAAAGATATTGACAGGATTCCTCTGACTGAGCTAGTTGGAAACTTGCAAACCTACGAGCTAGGGCTCACCAGGATGGGCAAGTCAAGCAAGGGCAAGAGCATAGCATTAAAAGCCAAAAGCAGTGATACAAATGACTCTTCAGATGATGAAGACTCTAAAATGAAGTCCTATATTACCAGGCAATTCAAGAAATTCATGAAGAATGCAAATGGAAAAGGCTTCAACAAAGACCGTAGGCAATCCAGTTTTTCTCAGTTCAAGAACTCAGATAAAAGGAAGAAGGATGCCAAGGATGACGGTTAGTACACTGTTCCCGCTAGACCGAAATGCTTTGGGTGTCAAAGCTTCAGACACATGAAACAAGAGTGTCCAACGTACCTAAGGAGCATTGGGAAGAGCAAGGCACTTGCTGCTACCTTAAGCAACACGAAGCCCGAGGATGATTCCAAAAATGAAGATGACAGAATCTTGAATGCCTTCACTGCTACTGTTAATCCTACTGATGGGGTTACTGAAGAAGTAGATGAAGAAAAGGAATTGGTGGATGCCAAGTTTGAAAGTATGGATGATCAAGATGATATCCATACTGCCTATGAGAAACTGTATAAGCTTTCTGAGAGGCATGAGAAACTCTATAGGCTGGCCACCAAGAAGCTTAGTGAAATGGAACTTGACCGTGAGGAGCTTTCCACTAATGTTGATAAAGCAAATCAAACCATTGGGGCACTGAGATTCGAGAACAATTTCTTGGTTGAGAAGACCAAGAAGTTTGAAGTGGAGCTATTTCAAGTCAGAGCACAATTGGAGAGGACATCGAGTGCAAAGCTGGACGAGATGCTAAGTGTTCAGAAATCTTCTTCGGATCGTACTAGATTAGGGTATGAAGTCTCTCTCTAACACTCCTTCTGCTAGTACTACTGATTTCGTTCCTTCTGCTAACAACATTAAAATTGAGGATAAAAATGTTAAAACTGAATTAGCAAGTGAGAACGTAGATAAGGGCAAGTCTATCCTAGGAGCACCCCCTAAAGTTGAGAAAAGGGAAACTAGAAACCCTAGGACTAAGAAGGCTATCTCTCAAAATCCCAAACAGAAGAAGCAGCTTCTCTGTTATCATTGTGGTGTTACCGGTCATACTTGACCAAATTGCTATAAGTGGCTAGCCACTCAACAAAGCAACGGCATGATAGCATCTGAGAACCAGAATCAGCTTCAAACCTCTCTTGCTCCTCTTGGAGACATTCTCAAAGCCCTCATGTTCCTTTCGAACTTGAACAGTTTAAACCCTTCCCCCTCATGACCTATTCAAGGGTTGGCAAATAGGAAAGGTTCTTACAAGGTGTGGAAGGAAAAGGGCTCTAAGTGATTTTGTTCACTTCTTCTTCTCTCTCTCCGTTTTACTGTTTTGCATTACTTGTGTGTTGTTTTACTATTTTGAGTCAGTCTAGTTTTATACATTGTTTTGCTTTTTTTAACTTGTTCTTGTTTGTGTGTTTTCAGTTTTGTGTTTTATTTTTGCTTTTCTGATAAAAATAAAAAAAAATTGAAAAATACAAAAACAGTGTGTGTTTGTGTACATTGGTTCTTGTGAACCTTAAAATGGCCATTGAAACAGAGTTTTTTAAACTTTGTATCTTTTGTAGCTTAGATGAGCATTCACATACACAACTAAGCAAGTGAGCTTTGTAACTCTTTGTTTGTGATGAGTAAGGTTAAGTGATCTCTTGTACTTAATACTCGTATCACTCTTTTTAACGAGTAGGACTAGAAAATCCCAAGAGAAAGGCATAAATAACCATCTCACCACTGTTACTCGCCAATCATGATATGACATCTGTCTGTTTCGGCATAGCAAAAGTACAATGTCAATGACATCCGTATGCTTCGGCATAGCAAAAATGCAATTTCAAAAGCTTAACAGAATTGGGTTTTTCTTTTCTCTCTCTTGTATGCCCATGCATAATATGCTTAATAAAAGAAAATATGCAAAGAAATAAACGCAAAAAGAATAAAATGCTTTAAAATATGGTTACAAGCGTGTTTTCTAGGAGATGTGGGAGTTATAGGATGTACCTTGAAGGTAATAGTCCCCATCAAACAGTTATGATTGTGTGTGAGTTAAAGTGATTTTCTCATATCTCAAATCGTCATAACATTAAGACACTTATGCAATCTTGCGATGTTTTCACACATAACACGCAATATTCTTTGTTATACTTGATATATGTACAGGTACAATGTGATTTGGCCATCACAAGGTTTACATGCGTTAATGTATGTTCACTAAACTGTTTTACTCATTTTTGAAATATAAAATTGGTTAGACTTGTTTAGTGTGTGTGTGCGTGTTTTGGGATCCATGTGCTTTAAAATATTGTTGAGAGATGATTTTGAGAGCTTAATGTGTTGCTTGGACCTTTGGTTGTGTTGCTTGCGTGATTATATTCATGTCTGTGTTTTTCCACTCTTGAAAAACTATTTTTAAGGCAATCTCGACACCTCCTCGATAGCTTCTTGACACCTAGCTGTCTGTCGAGCTTCTTAGTCTTTTTCTAATCGCAGTCTCGACACATTCTCGACACCTGGTGGATCGATCGAGAAACTTTCTATTTGCTCGATAGATTCTCGACAGCTTCTGGATCGATCGAGATTCTTAAGTGGTTGATCTTTCTTTCTCGATACATGTTCTCAATAGCTGTATCTGTCGAAGTGCATTTCCTCTATACCTACCTCGATAGCTGTCTCGATACCTCTCGATACCTACATCTTTCGAGAATTACTGAATGGCTATATAAGGATTCTGTCGCGATTTTCTCTCATTTCCCTCGATCTCTCTCTCTCTCTCTCTCTCAATACTTTGTGTTTTCTCTCCCAAAACCTCTCTCACTCTCTCCAAACCCCTTCCTAAGGATTCTTCAAGTGTTTTTCTATATCTTCCTCACTTGGTAAGCTTCTATCCTCTCTTTCTTCATGCGTTTCATGTTTAAAAAACCTAGGTTTTGAGGTTTTTGAAAATATTTGGGGTTTTTCAAAATTATTGAGAGTTTCATGAAATTTTTGGGTTGGTTTTATAGATTTGATCTTTAAAACTACATGCATTGCATCACATTAGCATTCTAATTGTATTTTCATGCATTTAGATGTGTGCAAACTTGTTGTGTGCTGTTAGGGTTGGATTGGGCTGAGCCTATGATGTTTTTACATTGCATGTCACATGTTCATGCATTTTCCATGCATACGTTCTATCTTTTCAATATTTCTATTCCTATATTGAACTGTTTGGGACTTTTCTGTGCGTTTCTCTCTTTCTCCCTCTCTCTATGTTTGCGTTAGTAGTGTCTATGGCACCTAAGCGTAAATCCATTCCATCCCAGAACCCTCTGCGTTCTAAGGGATCTTCTTCTTCTGACTCCACTCCTTTGTCTATCCAGTTCCGTGATGAGAAAGCCCAAAAGGACTTCTCGGAGAACTTCTCTAAACGAAGTGTTCATTCGGAACGCCACGTTGTCCTGGCAGACTTTGCCGACACTGGCCTACTCGATGTCATTCACAGTCGGGCTTGGGAGTCACTATGTGACGACCCGGTCACTTGTCCTCTCGTGTTGATACAGGAGTTTTACTCCAACATCCACGGGATTGATTCTTCAGTACCTCTCTTCTACTCTAGCATTCGAGGTACGCGCTTTGCTGTTACTTCGGAGCTGGTCTCCAAGGTTCTTCATGTCCCGAGGGTGGATCATCCTAATTACCTCAGATGTGAGCATCTACGGACTGTGTCCAAAGACAAGATGATCTCTGCGTTCTGTGAACGCCCTTCCGCTTGGGGAGATCATCAGTACACACCATGTCAGCCTTTTGCTAAAGGTCCTCGTTTCCTTAACATGGTGATGACTTTTGTTTTGCACCCACTATCTCACTACAACTCTATCACAGAGCCTCGTGCTCGATTTTTGTTGTCTCTTCTTGAGCATCTCTCTATAGCCTTTCCTTCACACTTTATCTTCTCTATCATAGATGTCTATAGAGATACAGCCACCCGTGATAAGCTCATTTTTTCTTCCACTATCACAAGGTTTCTTCGTTGTTTTTCCATCCCCTTTCCTTCATCCAATCCGTTTCATGTCATGTCTGCCATAGACGCCGCTACCGTAAAACGTAGCGAGGCACAGTTCAGATCGAGACAATCGGATGCTGCTGCTCCTTCCTCCCGTCCGACTACATCCAAATCTGCTAGAGCGACATCTGCTCCTTCTTCTTCTTCGAGCGACGTCACTCTTGGAGACATCATGGCGCAGTTTCAGCGCAGGGATGCTCGCCTCGATACACTCTCCACGGAGTTGTATCAGGTGAACGTTCGTGTTGGTCGCATCGCCAGGCGACAGGCGACCTTGGACGATTTTGCTCCTGAGGCTTCTCCTCCGCCACCTCATGTTACTTCTGAGATTGAGGATGATGATGACGGTGATGACGATGATGCTTCTAATGATGATGATGGAGATGCGAGCTCTTCTAATGAGATGTCTACTTGACACTCTACCCTTTGTCACTCGTGACAAAAAGGGGGAGTAGTTTTGGTGTATGAGAGTAGTCATACTTAGGGGGAGAGCTAGTAGGACATTTTTGATAGGGAGAGTGTTGATATGAGGGATGTAGTGAGGATTATATATATTTCTTTTCTTTTCTATCTTTTTAGAGATACATTGATCATGTACCCCGGTCTTGTGACCATTTAGTGACATACATTATGTTTATCTCTTGATATATATATATTGATGTATGTTTCTTTCATCTATCTCTCCATGTGTTGTTTCTTTTCTGCCTTTATATACATATTTCTTTTACTTGTATGCAATCTATTATTTCTGCTTCGCACAAAGATGCCTTGATGTGTTTTGTTTAAAAATGTTTCAGAAATACAGGTTGTCAAAGTCTTCTTGTCGTAAACTTTCTTCTTGCAAAGTTTTTCAAGAGTTTGTGTTAGGAGAGATTTTATTGTATTCAACAAGTGAATATGAGTTAAAGTGTTTTATGATTTCTCTCGTATCTTCATTTATTTGTTGTAGTTTTGTCATGGATTGCCAAAGGGGGAGATTGTTAGGACATATGTAGTTCAAGTTGTTGACATATGTCACTATTTTATGTAATTGGCTTATCCTTTGACAAAACACACTTTACTTGTAATTGGGTAGATTTAGGATATGTCTAACACTTCAAGAAACAATGTTTCAAGATTAAGTGTTAAAGTCATCAAGTCTGTCCAAGAAACAAGCTGGAAAGTGCAAGTTACTAAAGCTCGACACCTGGTCTCGACACATGCATCTATCGAGCTTTAGAAACTGTTTCAGCCCCGAGGCTCGACAGCTTCTCGACAGATCCTCGACACCTCTATCTGTCGAGATTTAAAGAAAATAGATTCCAAGTTCTGTTTTAATTCCAATCCGTGAATGTGTCTTGGGGACTTCTTTTCTCCTAACCCTAGACATATAAAAAGATTGTTTTAAGGGCTGTCAAAGTGATGCAAGTTGCACAAGTATTGAGTAATTCTTGTTCATGCAATTTGTGATCAAAGACAAAGTTCATGCCCTAGTTCATCTCTTGTGAAGAAGTTGTTGTGTAATGTGCACCGTAGGGTTTTGTAACCAAGCATCTTCTTGATCTTCATCGTGTGGATGATTTGAATAACTTTGCAGCCAACAACTCTCTCTCTAGTTGGTGAATTGAAGTCGCGTACTCGGATCCGCACAATTGGTTAGTCACTTACTCGGAGCCGTGCATCAAGAGGAGAAACTGTCACTACAGAACAAGTCCAATTGGGTATTGGGGTAAGGGTTTAACTGTAGGTTGGTAAGGTACTTGGATTCCTTACTTGTAATCGCTTGTTGTGATAATAGTGGAGTTTCGGAAGTGGTGACCTTAAATCACCTGGTGGGGTTTTTGCCGTCAGGTTTTCCCCATTCGTAAACAAATCACCGTGTCTTTTATTTTTCCGCTGCATACTTTAGTTTTGGTGATTTGTTTGTGCTACCACATGAATTTGCATGTTAACTTGATTAATTAATAACTTGGCTAATTAATCAATTTAATTAATCACAAGGGGTCGACGCGTTTGTGGCCTATCATCTGGCAATAAAATAATATTTGTGAGTGTAAAGAGAAATAGATGAAATCATCATTGGGTTCTTTAAAAACAAATGTTGTTACATCGGCATAATACATTGATTTGGGTATGCTGGGGGATGACCACAATTTGACTCCCTAGCTATAACCATTCTAAAAATAGACTTGTAGAATGTGATGTCCAATGCCGTAAAAAATTTAAGTATATCTTTTTCATCATCAATAATTGATTTTGAAATGGAATAACACAGCTTCACAGTCCATAAAATAATATTAGAGCCAGATCATGGGTTCAAGTCGGGAGAGTGTCATTGTGAGGAAAGGATTGTTGAGGGGATTACAATTCAACTCTCCACAATCACTCTAAAAATAGGCCTGCAGTGGATGATGTTGAATACTATAAAAGATTTGAGTTTATCTTCCTCGTCGTCAATGGGTTTTGAGATAGAGTAGAACAACTCATGGTCCAACAAGGTAGACCAAAGCAAAACTAAATAGGCAGTTTATTTTTACTTCATTAGCGGAGTGTGTTTTCATATCATATGCTATTGCAACAATGAAGTTTAATTAAGCTAGAACCCTTCTAAATCCGTAGTAATATGCATATAGCTTTCGCTAAAACGTAACAGGTATATTTATATGCTTATACTATAAGTTATAGTAAAAAAAACCTTAAATTTCTCAGCTCTTATAATATCTTTTATCTTTTCTTTCTTTTTTCGAAGATTGCTATGAGCCTATGAGGTATTTTTGGAGTTATCTCTTATAATTCTACTTGTGTAGGAAATACCAATCTTTCATCAAATTATTGGGGTGGCACAAACATTTTGCAGGGTCTTATTACTGAAGATCGCGTGGATTCCTTCAACTTACCTTTTTATGCTGCCTCCCTGGATGAGATGGCAGAGCTGGTAGAGCAAAACGGGCATTTTAGCATAGAGAGGATGGAGTTAACGAACCCAGTTCCATCATTTGAAGGTCTGATTGATATCCGAGCATGGATTATGCATTTAAGGGCTGCCACGGAAGGAGTTTTCATTAACATTTCGGAAGGGAGGCTATAGATGAAATATTCGAACGATTGATCAAAAAACTTTCAAACTATTCTGAGCTATTGAATTCGAGAACTAACGTAAAAGTTCAATTATTTGCTATGTTGAAGCGTAAATGATGTAATTTGTATCAATCATGTGAGACTTATTTCATTCTGAAATAATTCAATTTGTATTAATCTTAATTAAGACTCATTTCTTGCTGAAATGATTATGTACTTATCTTTTGTGAGACAAGGTTTGCAAAATTAATAAATTTGAAAATTTCATGGGTTAAAAATAATGGCCTGCAACATATTCTTTTGTAGGGCTAAGTAAAACGTATGCATTGTGAAATGGGCACTACCCTGAATCTAGTGGATATTTTTCAAATGGTATGGAAAGAAAAGTGACCTTTTGTATAAACCCTTTAAGGGTTTAGGTGGTACGGACAGCAACAGAGAATTCTTATATTTATCTCAACATGTATAAAAGGGCAGCAATAAGGACAAACCCTCATGCATGACCCCAAGCAAGAGTTGGGTTTAATTTTCTTCTACCACTTCTACAATTTCTTATATTTATCTCAAGATGAAAGATATTTCCATTTCAAAATTGGATACATCTTCTTAGAATGGAAGAAACTAGCATTGGATTTGGTTTTGTGCTCCATGATCTTATTGCATTAATGCATGCAAAACTATTTCATTTATATTCATCCAAAAAAAAAAAAAACTTTCATTTTATCTTTTGAAGAATTGTCTAATCTTCTGTCAAAGTCAAATTTGATGAATTTATTTTCCCAAAGAAAGAGGATTACCGATGTAAGATTAATTATACAAAACCTTTTCTTGATAATGAAGACAGTGGATTCATAAATTTATCAAAGTTTACAATAATTAGTATAGACTAGAACGCTCCCCTTCTGCTATTGGACAACGACTCACCACTAAACCATAATTTAACACAATTCTTTAAACCAATTTCCCTGTTTAACTATTATTGTTCATGTACGAAACAAGGACCACAACCAAGTATATATAAAACCTGGGGCTCTCTCAACGTCGATCAATATAATAAAGTAATAATGAACCCTCTCATATGGTGTTGCTTTCCTCAAAAGTTCCAGAGTATATAAACCCTAGTTGGACGTTCATTCAGTCCTTGTCTAATAATATGTTATAGCATTATAGCCTTGGGTTGATTCTCTCTCTCTCTCTCTCTCTCTCTCTCTCTCTCTCTCTCTCTCTCTCTCTCTCTCTTCGTTTTTATTATTTTTCACCTTCAATTTTTGTCAAAATAAACCCTCAATGTATAGCCACCACGATTGTTAGGTTCTAAGACCTTAGGGACTAATGTATTAAAATTTCAATGTGTAATGTGTTGGCAAACCATGATCAAAACATAGAGTTTAGGTTTAGGTTCGCTCAAAGTATGTTTTATTATAAAGTTAGAACCAAGTGATAGCAAAAAGTAGTGAACAAATTCTGCAATGCTCAATCAATCGAAAATTAGATTCGATCGATCGAAAATCATGCAGAATAAATTTTCTATAGAATTTCCAACTCAGCCCAAGCTCGTTTGACTTGTAGGGTTTTATGTTTTACTTCACATATAAAAAGAAAAACCCTAGCTACATTTTAGAGGCTTTTTTATGTGCTGTGTGTTGAATCTCTGGTGAGATCTAGAGGTGTTTATCTTCATACACACTTAGGGTTATTAAGATCAAGATTGTTGTCAAGAGCTTGGTGATCGCTTCAGTTGCTGCATAAAAAACTTAACAAAGATCTGAAATCTTTGAATGAAGTCTCAAAGTCATAAGTAGGAGAACTTGTGGTTGCAGTGGATCAAAAGGAAAAGTAGTCCATAAACTCGGAACTATCACGTGATCGTGGTAGTAAGTTTTCTACTCAATGTAGCACTAAAAAAAATAGGGTTCTATAGCCGCATTTTTAAAACGTGGCTATAGGACGATTTAGTCTGCAGCCTCATTTTTTTAGGCCACGTTTTCAACCATGACCTAAAATATGTGACTATAGGCTTAAGGGGTCTATGGCCACATTTTTTCAAATGTGGCTATAGACCAGGACCAATGACCGCGTTTTTACAAACGTGGCTATAGGACGTATTCTAGCCGCGTTTATAAAAAGTGGCTATAGGGGGCATTCTCTAGCCATGTTTAAAACGGGGCTCTAGCCCTGTTTTTTTTTTTTTTTTTTTTTTTTTTTAATTTGGCTATAGCTTGGTCTTGCTCCTTTGTTATTCAGTAGCCTTCTTTCCCTTAGTACACGTCCTGTGTACTTTGGATTTTCCTGTACTTGTTTTTCTATCAATAAAGTTTATAACTTATCAAAAATAATATTTTGACCCTCTCCCTCACTAGTATATAATCAGATCTTAGAAATACAATATAGAGATGCAATGGATTCAAATTCAACAAAAAACAACAATCCCAAATCGGATCCTCCTAATCGTGGGGTTTTTAGCACAATCAATGTTCAAGGAAACATCCAAGGTTTTATTCAATAGAGAAAAGGAATTCACAATTCCTCTGTTCAAAAAGAAACTTACACATCCCTCTCTAAAAAAATAGTATTAACAAGACTAAGATTTTAACAAACAAAAAATTGAAAAAAAAAAAAAAAACTTACGAATTTGGTATAGATCTTTCTGATAGACCAATCCCCAGAAACCATCGAAGGAAGACTCTCCAATTGTACCACAACAATCAAAACCAAAAACATATTGTTTTTAATAAAAAACCAGAAAAACAAAATCCCTAAAAATGCTTAAAAGATCAAACTGTAAAACCCTAGAAAAACATAGATCATCATCAATAACATTGATTTGGATGAGATGTAGCAATAAAAGAAGTTACCTTCTTTTCGACGGTGGTGGTGGCGGAGGTGTGGAGAGAGGAAGAGAAGGATTGCTGGTGAGTGGCTTAAAGACCTTCGGAGTGCTTCTTCTGCAAGCTCTCCTCTCGCTTACTCTTGCGAATCTCCACCATGTTGTCCTCACGTCTCCAGCGACCCTCATCAGCATCCACCGTCACCTTGTATCTATTACGGCGGACCTCAGTTCTCTCATTTGGCCTCAGCGACATGGCTACTAAAGCTTTGCTAGGGCTAAGATCGAAGAGTGAGAGTAGAAAAGGGCTGATGTTCTTTAGGAGCTAGAGCTAATCAAGTTTTAATATGCTATATATACAAAGCCTAAAGCCTAAAGCCGCGTTTTTAACCCCCTAAAAATGCGGCTATAGCTCATAAAAACGCGGCTGTAGACATATTCTATGGCCGCATGTTTAAAAAGCGGCTTCTTTTCTAGATTTAAGCAGCGTTTTTTAAAAACATGGCTTTAGCCCGTCTGTAGCCACATTTTTGCAACGTGGCTTAAAAAAACGCGGCCTAAGACCCGCGTGTTTTGTTGTGTAGCAATAGGATGTTAATGGTTTAAGTTCAATTGTACAAATTTCAATTCTTTCATATTAGATCTATTTTACCTTAAGGATAGTTAGGTTAAATCATCCCCAAGTTTTTTACCGATTAGGTTTTCCTGGGTCATCAAATCTTTATGTTTTTTATATTTCCACGTTATATTTATTTTACACATATTTGTTTAACCTATTTTTAATTAACAAACTTGTTAATCAACTTGGCTTAATATTAGGTTAAACATATTTTGTTAAGAGGTCTAAAACTTTACACAGATTTTTGAGACAATTTATCAAACACACATCATGCATTATTGTTGCAACCATTCCTTGCATATAATATGATCAAAGAACTACCTTGTTGTCAAAAGAACTACCTATAATTTCAAAAATAATAGAATACCATAATACCTCCAAAACATAGTCAAATAAAAATTTCAACAATAAGTGACTCTAATATAGAGTATAGTAAAAACAGACAACACAATAGTTACAATTCCAAAGCCAAAAAAAAAAAAATTGTCATTTCCAATCCTTTCAAAATCATCTATGTTTGTATATGCAATCAAGGAAAAATCTATTCAGCCTTGCAGTAATAAGTGCAACAAAATATCCAACAATGAAAACCCAATATGCACTTTAAGATATTTCATCAACATAAAAGTAACATTCTAGGTAGCAAAAATCCAGACACTACAAAAAAACAACAACGAATGAAACATGACAAACATCAATTACGCTACCATAATTCAAAATAAGGAGCACAAAAACAAATACCCAATTGAAATTAGAAAGAAGAAAAGTTCCATGTACCTAGCATATGTCTTCTTAGTTGAAAGTTCATGTTGTCCATCCCACACTACTTGTTGAGTTTGCACATCCTTGTCATTCTCAAAATTCATTCTAACTTGAAAAACCTAAGTAATTCCAACCAAAACAAAAAATATATGCATGGATTTCAAAAAATATATGCTGTAAACAAAAGCTATCTGCAAAGCAGCAGCTACAACCTAACTGAAAACATAAAATAATTAAGACCTATAAATTATAATTTTACACAAAGCAAGACAAAATATTATATTACCCATTGAAATGTCTTAAAAAGACACAAACAAATTACCCGCTATATGATAAAAAATAAAAAATAAAATCATTAATGTAAGCATATATCATATACACTTAAAAAATAATAATAATAATAAAAAAAACAAAAACAAACAATCTTGAAGACAAAGGAAGCCTAGAGTCATATTTATTTCATTTGTTTTTTGAGTCAGTTTCAGATTGCTAACCTTGATATAAAACTTAGATTAAAAAAAAAAAAAGTTGAAGTCACATATATGAGGCAGATAAGTTTTCATTAAGCAATACCCATCAAGGTTTGCAGCAAATCAGGAAATTTTGTTCAAAATGAAGTATAAACCATCCAAAATTACAATGAAAGAAGTCCACAACTCACAAAAATAAACAGCAGTACACAAACTCCAATGAGTGGGCAGAGATTAAGAAAATAAAAATAAAAAATAGAGGAAAGTAGCAAACCTATTGACATCATAAAGATGGATCATTCAATCACGGCCCCCTAATGCAAGGAACGACTGGCTATCTGCGGCTTCTTCAGAATTAGCCTCCTTTTTACTTGATAAGGTAAAGCCTAGTGAGAGGATCTCTGCATCATGAGCACCTTGCCTAAATTTCCAAAATTTTAATATTCTAGATATGAAGGTTTCCCTTACAATCACCTGCATTGAGGTACTTGCAAAGATTGAGAAAATTTAAAGGCATTCTTATAGGTATGTTGTCATGGAACATTCTCTTATTAGCTAAAATCGTCAAAAATCTAAAATCAAAATTCTAAGGAATGGAAAAATTAAGAACCAATTGGAATCTAAATATCTACCAAAACATTCAAAAACCTAAAATTGAAATTCTAAGTAGGAGTGGAAAAATTAAGAACCAATTGGAATCTAAATATCTACCAAAACATTCAAAAACCTAAAATCAAAATTCTACGTAGGAGTGGAAAAATTAAGAACCAATTGGAATCCAAATATCTACCAAAACTGAAAAACCAAAGAGTGAGAGAGAAAAGCCTGAATGGCCAGTGCTCCAAAGAGAGAAAAAAGAGAAAAGAAGTTACTTGTGAAAGAGGAGATTGGTGGTGAATCAATAGCAAAACCAGTTTCCCAAATCAAAACCCCAGAAAGAAAAGAGAAAAAAAGAAAAAACTGTGAACGCAGATATTAGAAAAAAGGGAAAGGCTTAGTGATTTCTGTAATCCAAGATAGGGAAAAAAATATTGGAACATTGAGAAAACAAACATTTTCATGAAGAACCCAAAGACCCGAAACAAAAAGGAATCAAAAACAAATCAAATTTAAACCTATCCAATAAAAACGAAACTAATGATGCTAGAGATAACATAAATTTTGTTACACATGCTTTGCAAACTAATGTGTTTACAAATCATAATAATTCAAATACTCATTTATTATGTTATTTAAATAGGACCAATTGCATCCATTACCACGTCCGGTTGTAGGCCTTTTCTAGTAAAATCGGTAATAATTTTAGTATTTTCTAACCAAAATGCCTACTCTTACCTTTGCAGGGATTAATTTGTGAATTTCAAGTGGACTCCTTTAACTTGCCTGTTTATGTTGCCTCGCCCAAGGAGATGACGCAACTGGTGGAAAGAAATGGATGTTTTAGCATTGAAAGAATGGAGATAACCTTGGGCAAGAGTTGATGACCTCAGTGGCCAGGCATGCACGATGCACCTAAGAGCTGGCACGGAGGGTATAATAAGCAAACATTTTGGAACTGAGATTGTTGATGAATTATTTGATCGATACTATAAGAAACAAGGAGAGTTTATCGGCCTATTTGAGTCAAAACGCAATGAAGGAAATCAACTATTTATTATTTTGAAACGCATATGATGCGGCTTTGGAAGCAAACATAAGACTTCTTATTGTCACAAATTTGCATATGTATCAACACAAATTTTATTTCCTTGTCACAAATAAAGGTCCATAACAATAGGGACTTAACCACTTTTTATATGTTCCAAACTTTTTTTTTTTTAAAACCTCTTTTATATGAATAATTTTTAGTAAAGTCGTCAATTAAAGAGGAAAAGTAACAACAATTGAATGTAACTAGATGATGTTCCGCACGATGCGCAGAGTACTTTACAATTTAATTTGAAATCATTTTTATGTATATCAAGACCTACATATAATAGTTATTTTGTTGTATAATATTTATGTTTGCCCACAATATTGTTGAATACTTTGAAACTTGATTTCTTAAGTTATATTTTATTTTAAAAAAATTGGATAACCCTATAACACTATAACATATTATAATCATTTACCTTTAAAAATAGATTTAATTTTTTAAACTCATTAAATGATTTTGAAATATATAAATAAGAATTGAAAGCATAAAATATTTCTACATCCTAAAATTACATAAATTTAAGCAATCTTCCAAACATTTTCTCAACGACTCTATTCTCACAACCAAATATGGAGACTTCAATCGCAAACATCCAATTCATTATCTCAATGAAATTAAAGAAATTATTTGTAAGTATTAACATAAAGGGAACGTGATTAAACAAAGAGAAATTAGCTAAAAACACATCCATTTATCAAAATTTAATTGTTTTTATTATGGCTTCCATATCCTTAAAAAATGGAAAATACTTTGAAATCGTTATCGATTTTTATTTTTATTATTATGGCTCATACCGCACAAAATAGCAGTAAAAAAAACTTACAAAGAAACCTACGAATTATGAGTTCTAACACAAAATAAATATAAAAAAGCTAACTTCATAAATAATCAATTAGAATGTTTCCTTTTCTTTCTCTTGAAAGAAATTGACATCGCTTTTTTTTTTTTTTTTTTTTTTTCTGAGTGTATTTGAGATGGAATAGCATAAAGGGTTGTAGGCATGTATATTTAAAAGAGTAAAAGTGAAAATATTGGATGGAAATGCAAAGAGTTTTTTGTGTGTGGGAGAGAGGAGAAGTCTTTAAACATTGAACCAAACTAAACAAATAATAGTCTTAAAACATTGAATAAAAAATTTAACAAAAAGCAGTCTTTAAACATTGAACCAAAGGAAATAAAGAGCCCATATTTTTAAATTTGTTCTTATCTCTAATGTAGTTTAAGAGTATTTTAATTCTCTTCATAGAATGCGTCACATGGCAGAACCTCATGTTCTTCCACATGAGGTCTCTACTGTTACATGTGTGTGTGTGTGTGTGTGTGTGTGTGTGTGTGTGTGTGTGTGTGTGTGTTGATTGATGCTAGTGGCAAGTACAAACAATGCTCTAATATATTCAATTCATTGCATTGTAATGATGAAATGAATTGCACTCGAGTTCACAATTCATTCATCAATTGGTTGTGCAATTCAAAACAACTAGATGATGTCTCGTGGAGTACTGTATAATTTTATTTGAAGTCATTTTTATGTATATTAAAACCTACATATAATAGTTATTTTATTGTATAATATTTATGTTTGTCCACAATATTGTTGAATACTTTGAAACTTGATTTTCTTAATTTATATTTTATTAAAAAAATTGTATAACCCTATAAGACTATAACATATTATAATATTTGCCGTTAGAGATAGATTTAATTTTTTAAACTGATTAAATGATTTTGAAATATATAAATAAGAATTTAAAGCATAAAATACTAGTACATCCTAAAATTACATAAATTTAAGCAATCATCAAACATTTTCTCAACCGCTCTATTCTCACAACCAAACACCCAATTCATTATCTCAATGAAATTGAGGAAATTATTTGTATGTATAACATGATTAAACAAAGAGAAATTGGCTAAAAACACATCAATTTATCAAAATTTAATTGTTTTTATTATGACTTTCATACCTTTAAAAAAATGGAAAATACTTTGAAATCATCATTGATTTTTATTTTTAGGGTAAATTTCACAAACATACCTTGAGGTTTGTAATAATACTAACTAGGTCTAAAACATTTTAAAATCTTCCAATTTGATCCACAAAAAACAACTTTGTCCCTAACATTTATTCTCTCTTTCTTTCTCTTCCTCTCTTCTTTCTTGTTCCTCTTTTTTTTTTCTCAAAAAAAAAAAAAAACTCTCTTCTCTAAGATTCTCTCTCTCTCTCTTCTTTGAGGCCTTCAATACTTTCTTCGTTATTCATTCTAAGCCACACTCCCATCTCAATCGCCGTGCATGTCATCAATGCCACCACATTTTCTGCCACTACTATGTTTGAAATGCTGTTAGGGGAAGAGACCCACTTGGGCACCGCCTTGTTTTGTTCGGCCCTCATTGTTATTGGGGTTTGGCTTTGTATTACTACTCCGCAATGACTTTGTAACCTCCAAAAGGGGATTTTTTATGATCCATGTTATTTGGGGTTTTCAAAATGTAAATTCGTGTTAGGTATTTTTGTTTCAGATTACAATTGGGATTCTTTTTCCTTGTCATGTGTTTGTGTCTGTAATATTAGTTTCTAGCTTATAATTTGAGGATAGGGAAATAGAAATTTGGATCTTATGGTTTTTGTTGAATTGTTTGCGATTAATAGGCCACAAACGCGTTGACCCCTTGTGATTAATTAAGTTGATTAATTAGCCGAGTTATTAATTAATCAAGTTAATATGCAAATTCACGTGGCAGCACAAACAAATCACCAATAACTAAAGTATGCAGCGGAAAATAAAAGACACGGTGATTTGTTTACGAATGGGGAAAACCTGACGGCAAAAACCCCACCGGGTGATTTAATTCACCACTCCCGAAACTCCACTATTATCACAACAAGCGGTTACAAGTAAGGAATCTGAGTACCTTACCAACCTACAGTTGAACCCTTATCCCAATACCCAATTGGACTTCTTCTGTAATGACAGTTTCTCCTCTTGATGCACGACTCCAAGTACGTGACTAACCAATTGCGCAGATCCGAGTACACGACTTCAATTCACCAACCAGAGAGAGTTGTTGGTTGCAAAGTTCTTCAAATCATCCACATGATGAAGCTCAAAAAGATGCTTGGTTACAAAACCCTACGGTGCACATTACACAGCAACTTCTTCACAAGAGATGAACTAGGGCATGAACTTTGTCTTAGGTCACAAATTGCATGAATAAGGATTACTCAATGCTTGTGCAACTTGCTTCTCTTTAACGGCCCTTAAAACAATCCTTTTATATGTCTAGGGTTAGGAGAAAAGAAGTCTCAAAAACACATTCACGGATTGGAATTAAAACAAAATTTGGAATCTATTTTCCTTAAATCTCGACAGATAGAAATGTCAAGGATCTGTCGAGAAGCTGTCAAGCCTTAGGGCTGAAACAGCTTATAAAGCTCGATAGATGCATGTGTCGAGACTAGGTGTCGAGCTTTAGTAACCTATACTTTCCAGCTTGTTTCTTGGACAGACTTGATGACTTCAACACTTGATCTTGAAACACTGTTTCTTGAAGCGTTAAACACATCTTGAACTAAATCTACTTGAACCAATGTACAAAGTTTAAACTACTTGACACATCCACTTTTATGTCAAAGGATAAGCCAATTACACAAAATAGTGACATATGTTTAAAACTACTTGAACTACATATGTCCTAACAATCTCCCCCTTTGGCAATCCGTGACAAAACCATAATAAACAAATGAAGATATGAGAGAAGTCATAAAACACTTAACTCATATTCACTTGTTGAATACAATAAAATCTATCCTAACACAAACTCTTGAAAAACTTTGCAAGAAGAGAGTTTATGGCAAGAAGACTTTGACAACCTGTATTTCTAAAACACTTTTAAACAAAACACATCAAGGCATCTTTGTGTGAAGCAGAAATAATAAATTGCATACAAGTAAAAAAAACATGTGTATAAGGACAGAAAAGAAACAACACATGGAGAAGTAGGTGAAAGAAACATACATCAACATATATATCAAAGAATAAGCACAATGTATATCAATAAATGGTTACAAAACCAAAAGAGACACAACACAAAAATATATCAATATCAATGTGTATCAAACTAACTCTCCCCCTAAGTTAGTTACAACAAAAACTTTCCTCCCTTTAACATGAAGTTCTCCCCCTAAGTCTATTACTCCCCCTGAGGAATGACATACAAAACTCAAATTTCTCCCCCTTTTTGACACAATTGACAAAGGGTATAAAAAGCCAAAAGACTTGACCGGAGAAAGATAGAAAACAGATATAGAGGGAACAAGGAGAACAAGGAACCATAGACCTACAAGAAAAAGAAAAACAAGATGCTATGGACACAAAGGGAAAACATGCAAAACAAAAAAATGATGAAATGCATGCAAGGGTATCTCGATTGATCGAGAGGTGTCGAGAAGCTATTGAAAGGTGTCGAGAAGTTATCGAGACAACCTCGATGGATCGAGAAGGTGTTGAGGATCTATCGAGCAGACAGAAACTTCCTCAATCAATCCACCTAGCTATCGAGAGGTGTCGAGATTGTGATAAGATGCAACTGAAGATCTCGACAGATAAGCCAGGTATTGAGAGGTGTCGAAATGCTTTAAAAACAGTTTTTCAAGAAGAGAAAAACACAGATGTGAATGCAATCAAGCATGCAACTCAACCAAAGATTCAAACAACATATTAACCTCTCAAAAACATTTCTTAACAAAAAAAATGTCATGCATTTTGATCCAAAACACACACACACACACACTAAACAAGTCTAACCAATTTTATATTTCAAAATTGAGTTAAGACAGTTTAGTGAACATACATTAACACATGTAAACCTTGCGATAGCCAAAGCACATTGTACCTGCACATGTATCAAGAATAGCAAAGAATATTGCGTGTTGTGTGTGAAAACATCGCAAGATTGCATAAGTGTCTCAATGTTATGACGATTTGAGATATGAGAAAATCACTTTAACTCACACACAATCATAACTGTTTGATAGGGACTATCACCTTTGAGGTACATCCTATAACTCCCACATCTCCTAGAAAACACGCTTGCAATCATATTTTAAAGCATTTTAATCTTTTTGCTTTTATTTCTTTGCATATTTTCTTTTATTAAGCATATCATACATGGGCATATAAGAGAAAGAAAAGAAATACTCAATTATGTTAAGCTTTTGACATTGCACTTTTGCTATGCCGAAGCATACAGATGTCATATCATGATTGGCGAGTAACAGTGGTGAGATGGTTATTTATGCCTTTCTCTTAGGATTTTCTAGTCCTACCCGTCAAAAAGAGTGATACAAGTATTACGCACAAGAGATTACTTAACCTTACTCATCACAAACAAAGAGTTACAAAGTTCACTTGCTTAGTTGTGCATATGAATGCTCATCTAAGCTACAAAAGATACAAAGTTTAGAAAACTCTGTTTCAATGGCCATTTTAAGGTTCACAAGAACCAATGTACACAAACACACACTGTTTTTTTATTTTTCAATTTTTTTTTATTTTTATCAAAAGGGCAAAAATAAAAACAAAAAACTAAAAACACACAAACAAAAACATATTAAAGAAAGCAAAAACAATGCATAAAACTAGACTGACTCAAAACAGTAAAGTAACACACAAGTAATGCAAAAACACTAAAACGGGGAGAGAGAGAAGAAGTGAACAAAATCACTTAGAACCCTTTTCCTTCCACACTTTGGAAGAAACTTTCCTTTTTGCCAACCTTTGAACCGGTGATGAGGGGGAAGAATGTAAACCGTTCAAGTTCGAAAGGAACATGAGGGCTTTGAGAATATCTCCAAGAGGAACAAGAGAGGTCTGAAGCTAATTCTGGTTCCCAGAAGCTATCATGCCATTGCTATGTTGAGTGGCTAGCCACTTATAGCAATTTGGTCGAGTATGACCGGCAACACCACAATGATAACAGAGATGCTGCTTCTTCTGTTTGGACTTTTGAGTGATAGCCTTCTTAGTCCTATGGTTTCTAGTTTCCCTCTTCTCAAGCTTAGGGGGTGCTCCTAAGATGGACTTGCCCTTGTCTAAGTTCTCACTTGCTAATTCAGTTTTAACATCTTTATTCTCAATTTTAATGTTATTAGAAGGATGAACAAAAATAGTAGTACTAGCAGAAGGAGTATTAGAGAGAGAGAATTCATACCCTAATCCTGTACGGTCCGAAGAAGATTTTTGAACACTTAGCATCTCATCCAGCTTTGCACTTGATGTCCTCTCCAATTGTGCTCTGACTTGAAACAGCTCCACTTCAAGCTTCTTGGTCTTCTCAGCCAAGAAATTGTTCTCGAACCTCAATACCCCAATGGTCTGATTTGCTTCATTAACCTTAGTGGAAAGCTCCTCACGGTCAAGTTCCACATCACTGAGCTTCTTGGTGGCCAGCCTATAGAGTTTCTCATGCTTCTCAGAGAGCTTGTACAGTTTCTCATAGGCAGTATGGATATCATCTTGATCATCCATAGTTTCAAACTTGGCATCCCCCAATTCCTTTTCTTCATCTACTTCTTCAGTAATCCCATCAGTAGGATTAACAATGGCAGTGAAGACATTCAAGATTCCGTCATCTTCATTGTCGAAATCATCCTCGGGCTCCGTGTCACTTAAAGTAGCAGCAAGTGCCTTGCTCTTCCCTATGCTCCTGAGGTACGTTGGACACTCTTGTTTCATGTGTCCGAAGCCTTGACACCCAAAGCATTTCGGTCCAGCGGGAACAGTGTACTGACCGCCATCCTTGGCATCCTTCTTCCCTTTATCTGAGTTCTTAAACTGAGAAGAACTGGATTGCCTACGGTCCTTGTTGAAGTCTTTTCCATTGGCATTCTTCATGAATTTCTTGAATTGCCTGGTAATATAGGACTTCATCTTAGAATCTTCATCGTCTGAAGAATCATCTATATCACTGCGCTTGGCCTTTAGTGCCATGCTCTTGCCCTTGCTTGACTTGCTCATCCTAGTCAGCCCTAGCTCGTAGGTTTGCAGATTTCCAACCAGCTTAGTCAGAGGAATCCTGTCAATATCCTTCGAATCCTCTATCGTCGTGATCTTAGCATGGAATCTATCGGGTAAAGATCTGAGTACTTTTCTCACTATCTTGGGTTCAGGAATGGTTTCCCCAAGATTGAAAGCTGAGTTCACTATGTCTTTGAGCTTTGCATAGAACTCATTGAATGACTCATCCTCCTCCATCTTAATTTCTTCAAAGCTTGTAATGAGCCTTTGTAGCTTCAAATCCTTTACAGCCTTGGTTCCCTCATAGGTTGTCTGGAGAATGGTCCATGCTTCCTTAGCAGTTTCTGTAGAGGAAATTTTCTTGAACTCCTCGTTGGTGACCACACTGAATAGGGCATTCAATGCTCTGCTGTTGAAATTTGCCGCCTTGATCTTAGCATCATCCCAATCGGCCGGCGCTTCTGTAGGCTTGGTCCAGCCTATCTCCACAGCTTGCCACACTTTCTCATCTAATGACTGCAAGAAAACTCTCATGCGTACTTTCCAGTATGCATAGTTAATACCATCAAACAATGGAGGTATAATAAGAGACTGACCTCTATCCATGACAACAGGGGTCAATGGATCACACACAAAGATTAAATCATAATTAGAGTGTGCCCGCTCTGATACCACTTGATAGGCCACAAATGCGTTGACCCCTTGTGATTAATTAAGTTGATTAATTAGCCGAGTTATTAATTAATCAAGTTAATATGCAAACTCACGTGGTAGCACAAACAAATCACCAATAACTAAAGTATGCAGCGGAAAATAAAAGATACGGTGATTTGTTTACGAATGGGGAAAACCTGACAGTAAAATCCCCACCGGGTAATTTAAGGTTACCACTCCCGAAACTCCACTATTATCACAACAAGCAATTACAAACAAGGAATCCGAGTACCTTACCAACCTACAGTTGAACCCTTACCCCAATACCTAATTAGACTTCTTCTGTAGTGACAGTTTCTCCTCTTGATGCACGGCTCCAAGTACGTGACTAACCAATTGCGCGGATCCGAGTACACGACTTCAATTCACCAACTAGAGAAGAGTTATTGGTTGCAAAGTTCTTCAAATCATCCACATGATGAAGCTCAAAAAGATGCTTGGTTACAAAACCCTACGGTGCACATTACACAGCAACTTCTTCACAAGAGATGAATTAGGGCATGAACTTTGTCTTAGGTCACAAATTGCATGAAGAAGGATTACTCAATGCTTGTGCAACTTGCTTCTCTTTAACGGCCCTTAAAACAATCCTTTTATATGTCTAGGGTTAGGAGAAAAGAAGTCCCAAAGACACATTCATGGATTGGAATTAAAACAGAACTTGAAATCTGTTTTCCTTAAATCTTGACAGATAGAGGTGTCGAGGATCTATTGAGAAGTTGTCGAGCCTCGAGGCTGAAACAGCTTCTAAAACTCGATAGATGCATGTGTCGAGACTAGGTGTCGAGCTTTAGTAACCTGCACTTTCCAGCTTGTTTCTTGGACAGACTTGATGACTTCAACACTTGATCTTGAAAAACTGTTTCTTGAAGGGTTAAACACATCCTAAATCTACCCAATTACAAGTAAAGTGCGTTTTGTCAAAGGATAAGCCAATTACACAAAATAGTGACATATGTTTAAAACTACTTGAACTACATATGTCCTAACAGCGATAGTAAGTAGACATGGCAAAACGAGCCGATCCTCCCCGAAAAATACCTGACCCCGAACCTGATTTTTTTTACTCGAAGCAAAAACGGGTTGACCAGTGACTTGACCCGATTTTTTTACAAGTCAAATCAACTTGACCCAGATAACCCATGACCCGACCCATTAAAAAAATCGCTAAAAAAATATTTAGACTGCATCTTGATACTATGTGCATAAAGCACAAAGCACTAGAACCAAACTAATAGTCAATAAATTCTAGATATAAACTAAGACAACAAACAAGACAAGACAATAACTTCACATTCAATTTGGCTATTTGAGCTTCACAACCAATAAAGTTTCAGACATGAGAGAATGAGACAAAACAACACAAGACAACCATTAAAAAAAGAAAAAAAAATCTCATTCAATTGACTAGCTGACTAGCTTAGCTGTAGTCCAAAGCCAAAGGCACAAACATGAAAGTGTGAAATGTGACAACCATAAGGGCCAAAACGGCAAAGCTTCCTCAATGAGTCAATTCCTCTACTCTAGAGACTAAGCACACGAATTGTGCTTTTGATGGGTCCACATTAGCACCGTAGTGTCCTTCGGTGAGGAGCAAGGGAAATCCCAATTCTTTAATATTAGTGTACAATGCATGTGCATGTTATACGTGTTGGTAAATTACATTATTAGATGTATGCATCAGCTGGTTGTACTCCATTATATTTGATCATTCTTTGCTTGCCACCTTCATTTTCTCTTCCTTCTTTGGACAGATCCAAGATTATACCAAAATTAGCTTCTAGAAAACTGGAACAAGAATTGCACCAAATTCGAGTATCAAGTGTTTAGTAATAATTGGTAACAGTATCGTCAGTGAAAATCTAATCACAGTTGAGGAACTCATAAACAATTGACAAATTGCATCTATTTCAAAAAAAAAAAAATTGTTTGAAAAATATAGGTCAACCCAACCTGACCCGACCCGCGACCCGATTGACCCGACCCATCCATTTTGCCACGTCTTTAATAAAGGTAGTATATGTTTTGTGGTGGGCCATGTGGTGTGGGTTTGGTTTTTATTGGTAGAGTTTGGTTTTTACTTTTCATCCAGTTTTTTTATTGATTTGGTTGATGAAACAATATAATGGTTAAGTGAAGGGGAAAGGAACAAGATGATAGAGAAGAGAGAGTAGAGTTAGGGGCAAAGTTGTCTTTTAGGGACCAAATCAGTAGGTTTTAAAATGTTTTGGACCTAGTTGGTATCAGGGTTGGTTTGTGAAATTTACTCTCATTTTTATTATTATGGCTCATACCGCATAAAAAAATAAAAATAAAAATAAAAATAAAAATAAAAAACTTACAAAGAAGCCTATAAATTGAGTTTTAACACAAAATAAATATAAAAAAGCTAACTTCATAAATAATCAATTGGAACGTTTCTTTTCTTATTTTCTTTTTTTAATTCTAAAGCAAAATACATTTATGACCTTCCCAAACCAAAATCCTAAACACCTAAAGACTCAAAGTGAATTAAAACCTTCACAAAATCAAATACGTCTGACTTCAACATCAAAACCATAAACTACTGTCATTGAATAAAAAACGCAAGTTTCTTCCTTGGTCATAGCCCACTCATACGGGTTAGGATCAAATGGTACCACAATGTTGAGTTATGTAGGTGTCATTGAAAGGTTGAAGGTAATTGACATCGTTTTTTTTTTTTTTTTTTTTTTTCTAAGTGTATTTGAGCTGGAATAGCATGAAAGGCTGTAGGCATGTATGGTAATGCAAAGAGGTTTTTGTGTGTAGGAGAGAGGAGAAGTCTTGAAACATTGAACCAAATTAAACATATAGTAGTCTTAAAACATTGAATAATTTTTTTTTAAAAAAGCAGTCTTGAAACATTGAACCAAAGGAAGTAAAGAGCTCATACTTTTAAATTTGTTCTTATCTCTAATATAGCTTAAGAGTATTTCAATTCAATGGCAGCTTTAGGATTATTGTTTAGGGTGGTCCATAATAAACATAAATTATACAAAATTTAAAATAAAAGAGAACTTAAGTATATCGATATCACAACAAAAAAACAAAAACTTAAATCGAAATACATAAATTTTTACAATTGCTTTCTATGATGTTTCATATTTTGCATTATCAATCCTACAAGCTCTATCTCTTTCAATGTACATGGCCAAACAATTATTCATCCATTGATCTCCCATTTGATTGATTTATTTTAAATTTGTTAAGATCTACATGAGCCTTTTCTAAAGTTTAAAATTAAAAAATTTCTACTTTTGTTGTTGGATATATTAATTTGTTTTTCCAGATTTTAGATCAAATTGGTTTGTTGTTGAGCTTTTTTTTTTTTTTTTTTTTTGTACGATTAAAATGTCTAAGATATTGTTATGATCATATTCAAACTTATTTCAGCCGACCTCAATAAAAATTTTTAATTTATATGTATATATTTTTTTGGGGTGGGGGGGGGGGGGGCAATTGAGGGAGTTCAACTGGCTCCAACTGGAGCCGCCCCTGTTTCAATTCTCTTCATAGAATGCGCCACATAGCAAAATCTCATACTCTCTCACATTAGGTCTCTGCTTTTATATATATATATACATTGATTGTTTGAAATAAACATGAATTGAAATGGCATTCATTTTGTGTGAATAAATTACAAATACTTTTGGAAGGTGGTACAATGTAAAAGTAAATTAAGATGGATTAACATCGAAGCAAATTAGAGAAAATGGGTGCGACTGGAACATGGTACAATATTTTTCACAACTAGCAAAAACATTAAGCAAGTTGTGGTAGGCAGGGACAGAGCTACGTTTTTCTATGGAAGGGCCATGCCCCCCCCCCCCCAAACAAATAAAAGCTCAAAAGATTATTATAACAGCTAAAAAATAGGTTCTAAAAAATTGTTTTAAGAGCTGCCCCCCTCCAAATGAAACTAACTGGGCCCCATGTGTCCTTGACTACTTGTTTCATTGAAATTTACATAATTACTTTGACTTTTTTTCAGTCTTTCCTCCATCTCTCCTCCCCCAACACATCAACAAGCCCACAACTTTTATAAGTTTTACAAGTTTACTCACTTTTACTATTAGCTTCTCTTTTCAATATGTATTTTCCAATGTTCTACTTTCCAATCCCTTCCAAAAGAACTCGTCATTCAGTGCAAATGTTCTCATACTCTTACACTAACTCTCCTCAATCTCTTTACAAAAATTCATTAGAGCATTAATGAGTGGGTCATACATACATAAATAGAGACACAATTTTTGTGAATCAGCATGACTATTTTATCTTGACCAGCGTCCCTCCCCCCCCAAAACATAAATTTCTAGCTCCGCCACTGGTGATAGGTGTTGACAATTTTCCATACACGTAGACATCATGCCTCTTATCATATTCTCCTAAAGTTGGAATGAAGTAGCTGGTGTGTCATGCCATCAACCATAACTGATAATCCTGTACTTCGATCACCAACTCTTTTCAAGTAAAGGTTCAGCCTGCAGAGTTGACTGTTGCCAAATATAATGAGGGCTTCAAAACCACTACTGTGGGTTAATAGCCTCTATAAAAGGAAGAAACCATAGATCTATATAATAAAATGATCAACTAATACACCACTAAAAGAAGAAAACATCAGGTACCAAAGTTAAATTCTGCACTTCCTATTTACATTATTACATACACGTGAGAAGAAGGAAAAGTTAAGCTATAGAGATCATCAAAAGTTCAAGAGGGGACAACAAATGCAAATTTCTCAACTCATACGCAATCCACGACTGAACTGGAGTTCCAGAGAAGACACAGCCATCCTTTTTCTCGCTTTTTCCTTCTTAATGTGGACCAGCTTGTCATAAACGCACCATGGAAAGCTAAGGAAATGATCTCGATCCATACCCTCATTGTAGGTACCCCAATAACTAAAATGATATGTGACATGGTACCAAGCTGAAGCTTTTGCATATACATCTTCAGCTTCAGAATCTAAATTACTTCCCTTCTCATTGAACCAGGCCCTAGCTTCCTTTCTCAAGGACTTTACAGCCATAGTAATTGCTTCTGCGTCTCTTCTCTTAGTGAAAGACTTGCCCATTCTCATGATATTCCCACTCAGTATTTCAGCCTCAGTTTTGATGCCATAATAGTCCATCATGTTTCCCAACTTGTAATCATAATTTCCCTTGTAATAAACAGCATCATCAATGAAATCCTCAAAGCCATCAACTTCCATATCAGAGTCATATGACTGCATTGCAACTTCAGCAGTGAAGGACTTAAAATAACTAGTATTTGGTGTAATGTCTTTCACCTCGCGGAAAAGCTTTCCAATCACATTGTCTGATATATAGGTGGGTTTGTCAGGCTTCTCCATGAAATCTGGATATTCTTTGACATGAAGTTCATGCGGTATTTCAGCTGGTACACCAGTTTTCGGAAAGTCAACAGCAATTGAAAATAGCTTTGCAAGCTCTATGCAGGGATTACTCATTGCTTTTGTAGGCTCTTTATCTGCAAATGCTGTGTGGGCATTGGCAATAATTCCTAAGCTGTCATTGACAATGTAATTCGTAAAATACTCCTGGACTTCCTGTAACAGAAAAAACAAACACCTCTTATATTGGAATTTGTGGGAAATAGAACCTTTTTAAGTTGTAGGGCATGAGGTTAGAAATAAAATTGAGCAGAAAATTAAAATTCATTGAATTGACAATACATTATGACATTTACAGAAATGCAACTCATCAATTCAATACTTTAAAGGATTTTCATGGAATTCCAATCATGTAATGCTGAACAAACTAAGCTACTACACAGCCAATGTTTGAGTTTCCATGCTGTTTGTATATAAAATTCTGCCTCTCTAGTACAATTTTTACTATGCTTAAATAATACATAGAAAGGCTTGTATAAAATCAAAAACCAAATAAAGTGTTAAATAGTTCCTATTTTAGATGACCAAACAGACAAATACCTCAACAGATAAATATAAGACAAATCTCTTGACCAAACCCACAACTCCACAACACAGCTTTGAAAGCCCCACCATGCCAGTGCATCATTGGCAAGAATAAGGTCACTTATTAAACAAACAATTATGTATTGGCTATTAAACAAACAATTCTTTTCCTTCTTTTCTAACTCAAACATGAACCTGTGATTCTCAAGTCCTTCCTCTGCAGTAAATCGTGCCTATTAAGTGGGGGGCTTTGATTGTCCCTATAAATAAAATGGTGGCGAAACTTTCAGAGAATTTTGTGTGAGAATTGGAAAACAAATCTTTGTCTATTATGTTAGTGTGATATTGGGGTTTTGGGTTAGTAAATGTTTATTTTGTGTTTGGGAGGTTCATAAGCGTAGTTGTAATTTGTAATTCGTATCGTTATAGTAGATTTTGGTTGGGGCAAGAAAAAATCATTAGTTCCAGGAAGCTAATAAATAAGAAGAAATGCAAAATCGAATTCACCAACAATCTATGACAAGTAGTGTGCATAGCAGCAGAATATCAAAGTGAGGGAGGGGGGGGGGGGGGGGGGGGGGGGGCAATGTTCCTCAATACTCAAAACATTCAATATTTTATTGATCAACTCCTCATTTGATTACAATAACACACTTTGTAAAAACCATAAATCTTAACTTCTCCTAATAGAACTAGGACTCCTACTTTGACTAGTAAACCAAACCCTAATTGACTCAAACCAGAGCACACACATAAAGGCCAACATGCCTCAATACTCAAAACTGATGCTGTTCATTTTTAAAGCTGTACTTACTAGTGTTTATGTTGTATGATAAGTGGTTCCTTTTACTTGCAATAGCCTTTCTCACTTGCAACAGAAAGTTAGCTGATAGGTTGTTAGTGATAAGTGCAATAGCCTATTAGATAGTTAAAGAAGTTTATTAGGCTTTGGCCAATCACATGACAGGCACAAGGTGGGTTCTTGTAATTAACTCAGCAGCTTGCTTATGTAACTATAAGGCTGCCCTCATTGTAACTAGTAGAATTTGAATCCAAGAAATCTCTACCTGTGAGATATTATTCGAAGAGTGTCTCTTGAAGAGCTAATTCATTCATTCTTTTCTCAAAGAAACTTAAATTTCTGAAAAAGCTTTCCATTTTCACCAATTTCCTCCATCATAATTTGGTATCAGAGTTTGAGATCCATTAGGGAATTCAAGTTCTTTCTTGTCCTTTCAATTCTACAGCATATAGCCTATTCAAGATTTAATCCTTGCATTCATTTTCTTGTCCTCTACCAGTAAGCCTAAAGATTTGTGTGGATGGCACTAGTAGGATACAATTGCATGAACAAGAGAGCTTCTGCAACACATGAACCTGAGGTACAAGTTCATCCTAGGCAATGGCCGCAACCAAACCAAGAAGAGGAACCCTAGGTGACATTGGAGGAGACTGTAGAGTTGCTAAGGCGGCAATTTGCTGCCTTGAATGAGGAAGTGAGAAGAAATCAGCATCATCATCCTAGAAATGATGGTGAACCTAATAAATATGCTGAAGCTGACAGCCACAACCACTTCAATAGCCCAATTGGTCAGCTTTGAGGAGGTGTTCCACGGCAAGTGCTTGGTCCTTTGAAGGGAGAACCAAAATAGGAATCCAACTTCAGGATTAAATTACCTGAGTTCCATGGTAGCTTGAATCATAAAGCATTCGTGCACAGGCTTAACCAAGTGGAAAGAATCTTCGATTTCCATGAGGTACCAAACTCCAAGAAAGTGAAGTTGATCTCTATCAAGCTGAAAGGGTGAGCTTCAGCTTGGTGGGAACAACTCCAAGTTCAAAGATTTAGAAGAGGCAAAAGAAAGATTCAAGATTGGTCCAAGATGAAGCAGAAAATAAGAAACCAATTTCAGCCTTTCAATTATATGTAGTCCTTGTACAAACAACTACGTAGTTTGAAGCAACATGGCAGTGTGGGAGAGTATACAGAGGCATTTTATCAATTGGTAGCTTAAGTATACCTATATGAGAGTGAAGAACAGATGGTTGCAAGGTTCTTGAGTGGTCTTAAACCACTAATTCAAGATCCCTTATCTTTGCACCAACTTTGGTATGTTTCTAAAGGTTACAATAGAGCCTTGATGTTTGAGAAACAACTTTCAAGAACAACTTTTGTGTAGTTCCAAGCTTATGATGGTAGCAGAAGTACCCAAGTCAGCACTCAAGGAAGGTCAACTACTAACAATGCACAACCTTTCAAGATTGGCAGTGCAGGTCTACATTAAACTCCTAATGCAGTCAAACCAGCCCCTAAAGCAATATAAAGCTTTACATTTAAGTGTTACAAGTGTGGAAAAGCTGGGCACAAGGCCACAAATTACAAGAAAGGGGGAGTTAATGCTCAAAGCAAGGGTAAAGCTTGATGATTGAAGATTGTGAAGACCAGGAAGATGAAGAATTTCCAATGTATAATCCCAGCACAAAAGAAATTGTTATGGGGACTCAAATGAGGAAGCAGGTTTGGCTTTGGTCATGAAAAAGTCCCTGTTAGCACCAAAACAGGAGTATGAGGATTGGTTAAGGAGAAAATTTTTTCACATCACCCGCAATATGGGTGGCAAGATTTGCAGCTTGGTTATTGATGGGGGAAGTTGTGAAAATATGGTTTCTGAAGAAGTTGATAAACTTGGTTTAAAGACTAAAGCTCGTCCTTACCCCTACAAACTGACATGGCTTACGAAAGGCAATGATATAAGAGTCTCCAAGAGATGCATGGTCTTCTTCTCAATTAGGAAGAAATTCCAAGATTAAGTTTGTTGTGATGTAGTGAATATGGATACATGCCATTTACTGTTGGGAAGACCTTGGCAGTATGATAGGCCCACCAACCATGATTGAAGGAAGAACACCTACAGCCTATACAAGGATGGATAGTAGTACACCCTACTGCCCATGAAAGAAAAGGTGATTCTTAAAACTCCTACTACTATGCAGCCTAGTTCTTTAATTGTTGTCAAGAAATTTGCTCAAGAAACTCTAGCAACTAGTGTGATGTAAATGTTATTGACTATATTAGAGTTAGATGCTATGGTAGTTCCTCAATCTATTAGAAAATTTGATCAAATCATTTGAGGATGTCTTCCCTAATGAATTACCCGCTGAATTGCCTTCTATGAGAGACATACTACCTGCCATTGATTTTATTTCAGGTTCTGCATTTCCTAATAGGGTTGCCTATAGAATGACACCAATGGAAAAGGATGGACTTAATAGGCAAGTGTAAAACTATTGGACAAGGGATACATTAGTCCAAGTATTAGTCCATGTGTTGTACCAACCCTTTTAACCCCTAAGAAGGATGGAAGCTGGAGGATGTGTGTTGACAGTTGAGCCATTAACAAGATCACAATCAAATATAGGTTTCCTATAATTAGACTAGATGATATGCTTGACTGTTTAGTTGGTTCTAAAATCTTTTCCAAGATAGGTCTTAGAAATGGCTATCATCAAATTAAAATTAGCCAGGGGATGAGTAGAAGACTGCCTTTAAGACTCATATTGGGCTATATGAGTGGTTTGTCATGCCCTTTGGTCTTACTAATGCACCTGCTACTTTCATGAGGGTAATGACTCAAATGTTGCAACCTTTGCTTGGTGTATGTGCAATAGTTTACTTTGAAGATAGATTGGTATATAGCAAGACTTTGAATGATCATGTGAAACATTTGCAATCTGTGTTTAAGTTACTAAGAAGGGATAAGTTCTATGCAAATACCAAGAAATGTACCTTTGCAGTAAGGTACATTTTCTTGGGTACGTGGTGACTGATAAGGGAATTGCAACAGATGAAGGGAAGGTTAAGGCCATTCTAGATTGGCCTATTCCAAGATTAGTGGCTGAGGTAAGAAACTTCAATGGTTTAGCAACAATTTACAAGACATTCATTAAAGGGTTCAACACAATTACAGCACCACTCACTGTCTGTTTCAAGCTGTCTACTATTGCGTGGTATGAGGCCAAGCAGCACATTTTTGAGACCTTGAAAGCTACCCTTACTGCAGCACTAGAATTGCAGGCTCCTGACTTTGAAAATATCTTTGACTTAAATTGTGATGTTTCTAGCATTGGCATAGGGGGTGTTCTCAATCAAGAGCGAAAACCTATGGCCTATTTCAGTGAAAAACTCAACTCAACCAAGCTGAACTACTGCACCTATGATCAGCGTTGTTAAAAGCGCGCTTAAGCGCAAAGCACACTATGCATGTGCCTTGGGGCTTTTTCCTTGTAAAGCAAGGTGCCCTCACAAAAATGCGCCTTAGGTGCACTTTTTAGAGCTTTTTTATTAAGTGCAAAACACGCTTTTTTGAGCTTTTTGTAAATTTTTTAATTTAAAAAAATCCTGATTTGATTAGCTATTAGATCTAAATATGTTTGATATAAGCCATTGATTTAATATATAAAAACTAATAGTGTGGTGTGCTATGAAGCACCAACGCGGCATTTCAGCAACTGTCCGACACGGGGTACGGTGGGCAATGCCGCTGCGTGTGCGTTGGTGTCGTGTCCCTTTTTTTTGTTCTCAGCACAATACGAGCCAATTCACTCCGACTCGGCACCGAGTCAGGCCAACAAGCCCAGAATCAGGTCAATTCGGGCCGAATCGGTCCGTATCGGCCATAACCACCAATACTGGCGCCGAACCGGCCGATTCAGGCCGAAATTCAAAAAAAAAAAAAAAAAAGGTGCAAAACGCACCTTTTGGGCAAAACCCTATATCTCAGTTCTCATCTTCAGACTTTAGCTCTCTCTCACTCTTTGCCTCTCTGGTCCTTGTGCTCCAAGCCACGACGTCTCCCCTCCCTCACACAATCTCACTCTTAAGTCTCAACTCACTCTCACTCTTCATCTCCCTTGCTCTCCGTCTCCCCTCAAGTATCAATCTCAAGCTTTCAATCTTAGTTTTTCATAGCTCTCACATGCTCTGACTTTTTCCATAGCTCTCACACTCTTAGTTTTTCAATCTTAGGTCTCTGTGATCTGATTTTTTATTTTTTTTTTTTAAAAAATTTATATAAGCTGTAATGTAATAATGTAGTGACTTGGATTTGATTTTTTATTTAGTTAATAGTTATTACTCATTGTGATTTGTGATTGTGAATCTGTGACCTATGGGTTGTATTTAATTTATGAACATCATGTTTTAGTTATTATCTACTACTGCTCTTAAATTTAGTATATGTTTATATAATGTGAAAAAGTATGCTTAGCAATATATTAAAAATATAAATAAAAATATTTTTAATAATTTTTTATTCACCGCACCCGCACCCTACTTTTTCAAAAATTGTCAAGTTCCGCACCTGCACATGCACCCGCATCCGAAAACGCACCCATGCTTCATAGGTGGTGTGCTACTATACAACTAATAGATGATAATAATGAGTGGTTCGCTGGAAGTGTAGAAGAAGATGAACTAGATGAATTTGCTAAAGATGATCTTGTGTTTGATGATATTTTGACATGGGGTAATGTTGCTAGAGCTTCTGGAGTTGAAGAAGAAAGATTCGACTTGAGATGAGATCAAGAATAGGGTCACTAGGGCAAGCAACAGGTTCAAGTTCTAGTTCACAACATGCTCCTCAAGTTCTAGTTCACAACATGCTCCTCATGATGGAGGTGAAGATGAAGATGATGAGGAAAATGATGAGGGCTACAAATCTTATGATGACAATGATGATGGTCCCTTGCTTAATGAGGATGATGATTATGTAGATTAGGATTCCATTGCATATTTTCATTGTTTTAGTTAGGCAAATATATTTTATTAGGCAAAGATAACATTATTTAACATTCTAGTACTTTTTAGCCTTTGTCGTTTTGGTTCTATACTTCTATTTTGATTCAACCATGTTCTGTAATCATGACCATCAAATATCATGGTTGCATATATTTTGTAAAGCACAAGAGAATTATATAAATGTATATAAATTATATAAAAAAAAAAAATTATTTTAATTTATATGATTAATTGATCACTTGATTGTTGTATTGACCATTAATAGTTTTTTTTTTAATTTATTAAATTTTTTTAAATGTGCGCTTCACATCGATCCGGCACGCGCTTGCGCTTAGGCTCCAGGAGATCTTTGCGCTTAAGTTCACTTAGCGCTTTTAACAACACTACCTAAGATGCGGAATTCAATGCCATAGTACAAGAAATAATACATCGGGAGTATTTTTTGGGTTACAAGGAATTTACACTCCATACTAACCATGAGGCTCTTAAACACCTCAACAGCAAAGCAACCTTTAACAAACAGCGTGCCAAATGGGCTACTTACCTACAACAGTTCAACAACTTAATGCAAATATTAAGAAGAAAAAAAATTTTTGATAGGTATATTAAGAAGAAAATGAAGGCCAACAATCATAAGTACAAATTACAAGCTGATAAGAAGAAAAGGCAAGTGACTTTCAAGGAGGGTGACCTGGAATAGGTGATACTGACCTAGGAGAGGAACCCTGCTAGACCTTATACTAAGCTACAACAAAAGAAGATTGTTCCTTGTCCTATACTACATAAGATCAATGACAATGCCTATCAAGTCAAGCTACCTGATCATCTACGCATTTCTAACAGTTTCAATGTACGTTACCTGCTGCACTATCATGCACTAGATCAGCTTACAACTAGCCACACTTGAGGACAAGTGTGTTCCAAAGAGGGACAGTCCTTATGCAATTCATTTTTAAAGCTAGCTGATACTATTTCTTATGATCTATGATAAGCAATTCCTTTTACTTGTAATAGCCATTATCACTTGTAACACATAATTAGTTAGTTAGCTGATAGGTTGTTAGTGATAAGTGCAATAGCCTATCAATTAATTGGAAAATTTTTTTAGGCTTTGGCCATACACATGGTAGCCACATGGTGGGTTCTTGTAACTAACTCAGCAGCTTGCTTATGTAACTATAAATAAGCAAGGCTTCCTTCATTGTAACTGGTGGAATTTGAATCCAAGAAATCTCTACCTGTGAGGTATTATTCCAAGTGTGTGTCTCCTAAAGAGCTAGTTATTTCATTCTTTTCTCTAAGCAACTTAGCTTTCTAAAACAACTTTCCATTTTCACAAATTTCCTCCATAAAAAACACTCAATATTTTATTAATCAACTCCGTCTATTTATTGAGTACATTAAGCATAAATATATGTAAGGATTCTTTCTTGTACTAGTTGTATTAAGACTCCTAATTTGAGGAGTCCTAATAAACTGTACTAGTAGTATTAAGAATCCTAGTTTGAATTCTAATAAACAAAAAACCTTCTTGAGCAAAAACTAATCAAACACTAGCTTCAACTCAGAAAATAAAACTGAAGATACATAGGATCTCCAAGAAAATTCTAAACTCAACAACTTAAATACCATTAATTCATAGGAATTGCAAAAGTTACAATTTTGCCAAAATACAAAATTAACCACAACTAGTTATATTAAACCCCAAATTAAAATTGTTTTAACCCTAAGACACATATAACTAGACTTTTAAAAACCACATCATTTTTGCTTCAACCACGCTATTGTTGCACCATCATTGGTGTTGCCCATGGATTTAGACATAGAATTTATGGAACCATTTGTGTATTGTGGTGCTTACTATTTTATTGTTTTGTGTGTTTGGCACAACAGTTATAATGACATCAAGCCACACAAGAGGGGAATGGGGAATAGAGATCTCATGAATTATAACATTGAGAAGGGCAAAGAACCTAACAGCTTGCCAAAAGCACATTAAGAGAACCTACATTTAGATTAAAACATAGGGGAAAAAAAGGGCTGCCCAGTTATTTAAACATGCTGTCATTTATCCAAGACACTATACCTCAATGGTAACGTCATGATCCAACTGCAAACTTTGTGCTGGAGAGTAATCCATTGGCTGAATTTGCCGAGGTGGAAGGAGTTCAGGATCCCAACAGACGAAGTAGATATCTCCATCCAAGTCACTACCCGAACACTCATTTGGATGAGGCCTTATAAAAATCAAATAACTGTCAGTCACAATCATCTTTAGAAAATTCCACTAAATAGCATTCAAAAGAATGAACAACATTCTGCCACATATAAACTAACTGATGATGTTGTAGAAAAAGCATATAATATTTGATAATAATGGTTTATCTTGCCACTAAAGCCAAAATCCTAGGTGCAAAATCACATAAGACTCAAAATACACAAATAAGTTCAGGTGTATGTCAAAATGTCAATATCACATAAATCCCAAACTTTAAAACTTCAAGGGAGAAGTCCCATGTAGCATAGACACTTGATTCCCTTGTAAGAGAAAACATAAGGTAGTCAAACATTTAATTGAACCATAATAATGTTATTATTTCCCTTTTGGGGATTTTGCGGGTATAACTCTAATAGAAGGACCACAACATCCGAAACCCATATCCATGTTTTTATCATGTTTTAACAAATGACAAGCATAGTTGACAAAATCATTTTCTAACAAGAAAGAGAGGTGACTAAGCCTTGTAGTACTCAAATATAAAAATTGAAGGACTTCGTGCAAATTTATCACTGCAGTCACAGTTGCAACATATCCTCTACAGAGAATATATTCTTGCAGTCAACAGGTAGAATCTAGCTAGCTCAATAACAAAATGGTGCTTTCACATAAAAATGAGAGAGACAAACATAAAAGTTGTCACCTATAATTCAAATAACATTATTCAAGGATTTGTATAAGTACAAGGAGATTAATTTACCTAAATCCTTTTTGGGGAAAAACAACACAGTCCACCATATGGTGCAAAGTTGACACATTAACGGCCTTCAAAACACGCACATCACCAGGATGCAAGCAGGGGTTTTTTGCAACTACAATCTTCCCCTGAAGAACAAATCGCTGATCTGATCCACTACCGCTACACATGTCAAAATCATTGTGTAGTTGCCTAAGCTTATTACTAGAAAACTGCACAAATACCTGACCATATTCCAAAGTTCTAGTTTCATCTAGACATCCCATCATTGCCCTTCCATCTGGAATAAATATCCTTGTTTTAGTCCGCAATTCCAACAACTTTGATGCCCGGAATGTCTGCAGCATCATGGAAAGAAATGGTTCAGAATGAGGCCCATAACCACACATGAGCATTTCCTTTAGAACATTGGTATTCTCTCCTGGGGACATCAAATCCAAAGCCTCCCGTGCCCTTAACGGATCTATTAACATAGCATCAAGTTGTTCTACAGATTCTTTTTGTTTTTTCTCAAAAACATAATCCTCAACTCCAAGGGTAGACAAAAGGGTGATCAATTGGCGATTCAGAAAACAAGGCTGAAACTTGGTATATGCCAAAACATCTAGTGTTGCGTTTTCTGATTCATACTTGGACATGCTCTTCCTTAATGATAATTTCACAGATGAGGTTGGATCAACTGCGACAACACCTTTGTACCCACCATATCGAATCTGAAAGGCAGATGGAGTGTGTCCTTTACAACTGCATTTTAAAGCTACTTTCTTAGCAAATTCAGAAGATATTTTCCCAATTCCATCAGAGAAGACATACTTGACCCCATCCTGAACAACCTCTACGTCAGGAATAATTTCAATTTCATGCTTATCAACTCTAAGAGTTTCTGTGGATGAACTGAAGGATTGACCCAATCTGGCAGCATATTTCGCCACATTTCTAATCTGACGAAAAATGCCCATTGACTCTCTGATATCATCAGCAGTACGTCCATTTCTTGAAGCAAACATCCACATGGAATTTTCTCGTAATTGACTTGATGAGAATGCAAGAAATTCAAACTTTTTGTCACCAATAACTATGCCATTTCTAAGAATAGATAGAATTCTTTTGTAGATTCCAGTTCTCCTATCCTCATTACCAGAAGATGCACGTGGAGATAAATCTGTTGAATACAGTTTATCCAGTTCCTCATCAACAAAGGAGACACGAAGAAAATTATCAATATCTTCATGAAAATTGCGCAGGACACGATTTGACACATTAATTTCTGGACCACAAAAGTAAACTTTAGAAGGTGTTATTTGAACCCTACGTACATACACCAACCCAGAGTCTAACGATATAACAGGCGACTTTGGACGATGTCGTGATGTGATGTACTTTCTATACTGCTCACTAAGCCACCTCGAAGGCTCATGACAACATTCTTTTAAATTATAGAGTTTCTCCAGGGCATATTCTATAAAGGCAATATTCATTTTTCTTGGATCAACCAAGCGATAAAAACTAGCATCAAGTGTTGGTCCTGCAAGACAGCCATTTTGAACCAACAAGTTAATTTTAAACAAGATATCATATGGTAAAGTAATCCCAGGCGGAGGGCCAACAATAGGCACCAAATCCATATTGGAAGAAAAACTAGACCCAGTTTCCAAAATATATCTCTCTTCACTTTCTTTGTAATAAGCAAAGTTCTCCCGAAAATTTGGAAGCTGGTGATCAGAAGGAAGCTCCAAACACAAAGCAGAAGATTGCCCAATATAGCATGATGGAGTGAAATCAGTTGCACGAATCCATTGGTCATCAGGAATATCCATGAAAAAATTGAGATTAGGATCTTCAAATTCATTTCCTGAGCTGAGCACAGCCTTCTCATAAATCCGAGGAGCGCCAAATAACTAACAATTAAAACAAAAATAAAAAATATTATAATAAAAATAATTATAAGAATCCTTCTGTGAATGTCAACTAACAGTTAGTGTTAGAGAAAAAGTATAGTCATTTGGTACTTACAGAGGGTACACCATGTTTTATAATAGCTATTGAAAGCATCAATATATAGCTAGCGTATATGCTTCTGAAGTAGTTGGTTTTCATACTAGACACAAAAATGTATCTTTATATGAACCTTGCACTAGATAACTAACTACCAAAAATATTATTTTACATTAAAAAAAATTCAATTTATATATGCATCACAAATGTTGCACTCATGAGTTCTAGTGGAAGTATAGTTGTTTACTACAGAAGATGGAAAATCAAAGTTAGAACTTCTGAGTTTATGCGCAAGGATGTGATGATTAAAGAAGATAGCATCAACCCTTTTTATATTGGTAAACTACACACACCCAATAGGTATTGAACCCAATTATTATGAAAGAATTGCCAGTTAAGCCATAGTTCATTGGCAGATGAACTTTTTTGAATATATTGTCCAAATTTTATTTACATTTGTAATTCTGAATCCTTGTGAGGGTATATTTGTAATTTGAATATGGTAAAACCGGTGTTCACCTGAGTAATTTCAACAAAGTAAAACATGCATATTGTTCAAACAAGACAATGGAGGAATCAACACTTAAATAACACTATTTGTTTAGCTAAAGAGAAAATAACCAGGTTTTTTTTTATATTAAAATGAACAATCAAATCAAAAGAGACCAACCTGAATCAAAAGATGCTTAGTATCTTGACTACGTGGACGATGTAACTCAATCTGCCAAATATTCTGGAAGTAAAGATCGAGTCTGTATTCCACATAATTATGGGAAAGAAAAAATTGTAATTTCCGTAATCCAATCCCAAAATTCACTGAAACATTCACCGCATTCCATAAAATTACAAATTTTTCATTTGAGATTTGACAACCAAGATGCAGTTTAATATTTTCCATGCTATGCAGAAAAGTTCTTGGCTTTGGTACAATATCACGCTCCACGTCCCGAGCCTTCAGATAAGATGCCCCATACCATAACCGCTTATTACTAGCTAAGGAGATAATTAATTCAGCACATCTGGTGGTGGTGAATTGAATGATAGCATATGCCCCTGGACGCCCACCTCTACATTGCCTAATCTTAATAGCATAAACAGTTCCTTCACCTGTACGTTGCTCCACAAACTGCTTAACTGCCGCTACAGTCACATTCGAAGGGAATCCATTCAACTGAATTGTCTTACCCATCCAATCCAATTAATTTTACCAGAACTGTTTTCTGCCACAAGTCATCAACAGAAATATATTACATGTTACTTTGCATGTGCACAATATATCATAAACCAAAAAAAAAAAAAAAAAAAAAAAAAAAAAAAAAAAAACCTGCTTAGTCTTTCTACCAAGACAGTAAAGAATTTATCCTTTCTTTCATAGAAATTAATAATTAAATAAATACCTTACTGATTGTTGAAAATCTACACTATTTTGAATAAAATTAATTTCTTGGCACTGAACTCCCACTTCTCAAATGTCAGTCCATAAGTACAATAGTAAAACAACACTGCCTCCATTTATGCTGGAGCGGTACCCATCATTGTGGTGGGTGTATGTCATAAAAATTTATGGAGATGGTGAAGTCCGTATTGCAATAAATAGTATGAATGATAAAGGTTTTGAGAGTGATTAAACCCCAATTATTCTAGAAGTAAAATTACATAACTTAGTGAAAGTTCACAATAACTAGAAAATAAATAACCAAAAAAGTCTCTATCGATGCCAGAAAGGCAAGAAAATCAAGTTCAACATATACATGCAAAAGACAATTATTATACCGAAATCAAGTCCATAGTATGGATACTTCCAGACCAGACATTAAACATTTCTATGAGTATCCAAAAAGTCATATTTTGAAGGAATCTCAATCTATAACTAGATGCAGTTATAGAAAGCAAGGATTGTCTAAGAATGTAACTATCATCATAAGATCCAGCACTCTTAGTCTTCCTGAAAAATTGATTTCCAATCTTAATCTATCTCTCCATTTTTGTGCATCACCTACTTGTTACATAAACGCTGCTTCCTCACCAATTAGTCCTTTCATTTTTACTACATCGCCATGTGGTCATGTCACACAATCAAATAAAGAAACACAAATTTAAATACGAAGCAACCACTGAGATTTTGGATGTACTTCTACTGCCACTAAACACTTAAAAAAATGTGATTCTCACTTTCAAAAGAAAATCCACTACTTCAAAAATTCTAATCAAACTCTGAATAAGAGTGTAAAATCTCGGACTAGATTGTTAAACCAACTATGGGTAGGATCATAGATCAAAAGCAAATCTAGTAACTCAAAAATTTTAGTAATCCCTAAGCAAGAATGATTAAATCTTGGACTAGATTGTCGAATTAGCAAATGGTAGGATTATAAATCTGAGCTTGACAATAAGTCCAAACAAATCATTAGCCCCTCTCTGTATAGGTTCGCTCTTCAGTCCTAAACCTCTGTCTATTCCTACATTTGTGACAATTTGTCGAGACTAGGCCATATGAATCTCACTCTTCCCAACAATTATGATAAGGCCACATGCTTGTGAGGGTTTTGATCTACAGTGTAGCAAATTAAAATGCTCCAGGTCCCTACCCTTCAATGTGACTGGTGAATTGTTTAATCACCACGTTATTCTCCAAAGAAAAACAAGTGGAAGTACAGTGGCTTTGGCTCTTTATTGATAAGATGACCCATTATTATAAGAAGAAAGTTCAATTTTTAACTAAGTAGCCGTTTGAAAATAAGCAGAAAAAATTAAAGAACTCATAGATTATCTAGTAGGCCAAGCAAAAGAGCTAGAGAATGAGATGCAGCAAAAGAACTAACCCAAAGAATAATAATGCTCATAATCAAATTAATCAAACAAACATAGTAGTATAAAGCAACACAAGCAAACCCTCATAGGAACTAAAGCAAAGATGCATCAACCCCTTTACTACTTGAAAATTCCAACCAATTTCAACCCAGAAAAAAAAAATAATACAAACACAAAAAATTCGACCCAGTTAAAGAAATGACAAAAAGACAGTCCCTTTGAAGTTTGATCAGTTTCAGCAGAACCCACATCAATGAAACTTGCAGATGAAGAAAGAATATTACGTATATAGGAGTCTTAAGTGTCAAGAGTCTCACCAGAGAGAATGAAAATAACCAAAGCTCATGAAGAAGGCGAAAGAACTCAAAGAGTGTCACTGTGTCAGTGTCTCTTACTCTGTCGTTGTCTTTGTTGTCAATCCTAAGTCAATTCCTCAGACTAAACAAATACATGACTTAATGAGGAAGAAAAGTAATTATTCCATGCTTCGTGAGACCCTTTTTCGAGTAACGCTCCGTTTGTTTCAATGGAAAACTTTGTGTAAAGATAGTTTTCCTTATTTTTCAGTGTTTGATAGCATAAAAAAAGATGAGTCAAAGGAAAACTATCTTTGGTCAACATAAAAAGTATGTCTTATTTTTGGAGATTGTTTTCCATTAAATTTTTTTGAAAAACAACTCTATCTCACAGCAAACTAAATAAGGGAAGTTAGAAAGTTGTTTTTCAACTCATTTAAAGTTACTACCAAACATTGGAAAACGAGATAGTTTTATAGAAAATGTTTTTTAGAAAATAACTCATTTTCTAGAAAATATCATTATTAAAACAAACAGAGCGTTAAACTATTTCTGCTGACTTATGAAGCTAACGTTTCCATGACTTAATCATTTTCATTCTTAGAGCATTCGTGTCAAGACTCAAGTGTCAAAGGTGAAATATTTGGCATTTGACAAATAAAATTTTAAAAAGTTACTTTCATCATGTATTTTAAATTTCATAATATTTAATATTGATAAAAAGTGTAATCTCAAATTTGAGATCGCACTATTTACAAATTATAAAACTTATATTTTTTTTTTTATTCATGTGGAGCCTGCTTTCTTTTCTTAGGAAGAGTAAGAAATAATTAAAAAATGAATAAAAATATTAAAAAAATAATATATAAATGAAGTTGTAAAAAAAATAGAGTATTTGATGTTTGGTATATTATAAAATGAGATGTTAAAATTATAAAAGTAGTGTTTTGAAATTGTAAATACTAAAATTTTTACAATTATTGATGAGAATGTTTTGCTACTAACACGTTACCTTTCGATGTTTGGTTTGTTGAGGATGCAGTCTTGCTGCAGAGAGGTTCTTTGAAATAATAGTTTCAGGCCACCTAGTGAGTTTCTATGTGCACAAAGTGTTTTAGAGTCGCTCTCATTCATTTATATTTGTAAATGTTTCTTTTCTTCTTCTTTTTTTTTTTTTATATGACTGTATATATAATTGAATGGCTTGGAAATTTGGTGCTTGTGTGCTAATCAAGAGAAAAAGTTATCCTTGCTGCTTGTGGAAATTTGCTGCTTTTTTTTCTTAATAAAGTTCCTTGTCTTCCCAGAGAGAGAGAGAGAGAGAGAGAGAGAGAGAGAGAGAGAGAGAGAGAGAGAGTTACTATGGCTTCAGAAAAGAAAAAGTTGCTCTTCATTAAAAAACAAGGAAAAAAAGAGAAAAAGAAAAAGTTATTCCTAAGAGTGAAAACTATAAATATTAGGGCATTTAAATCGGTTTGTGTATTTTCTCAAAAAAAAAAATTTGGTTTGTGTAAAAATATTTGTTTATTATAATATAAGAACCTACTTTTTTTTAATATTTGTAAATGTTTTAATTTTAATGATTGTATATATAATTAAATCGCTTGGAAATTTGCTGCTGGGTGTGACCAATCAAGAGAAAAAGTTACCCTGGCTGCTTGTAGAAACTTGCTGTTTTTTTTTTTTTCTTAATGAAGTTCCTTGTCTTCCCATCAAAAAAAGAGAAAAAGTTACTCTCGCTTCAAAAAAGAAAAAGGTGTTCTTCATTAAAGAAGAAAAAAAGAAAAAGGTGCTCTTCATTAAAAAAGAAAAAGTTATTCCTAAGAGTGAAAATTAAAAATATTAGAGCATTTAAATCAGTTTGTGTATTTTCTCCACAAAAAAAAAAAAAATAGGTTCGTATAAAAATATTTGTTTATTATAATATAAGAATCTACTTTTTTTTAATATTTGTAAATGTTTTAATTTTAATGATTGCATATATAATTAAATCTCTTGGAAATTTGTTGCTGTGTGACCAATCAAGAGAAAAAGTTACCCTGGCTTCTTGTGGATATCTGTTGCTTTTTTTTTTCCTTAATGAAGTTCCTTGTCTTCCATAAAAATAAAAATATATAAAAAAAAAGTTACTTTGGCTTCAAAAAAGAAAAAGTTGCTCTTCATTAAAAAAGAGAAAAAGAAAAAGTTATTCCTAAGAGTGAAAATTAAAAATATTAGAGCATTAAAATCAATTCGTGTATTTTCTCAACAAAAAAAAAAAAAAATTGGTTCATGTAAAAATATTTGTTTATTATAAAATAAGAATCTGCTTCTTTTTATATTTGTAAATGTTTTAATTTTAATGATTGTATATATAATTAAATCGCTTGGAAATTTGTTGCTTGGTGTGACCAATCAAGAGAAAAAGTTACCCCGATTGCTTGCGGAAATTAGCTGCTTTTTTTTCTTAATGAAGTACTTTGTCTTCCCATAAAAAAAAATAAAAATAAAATAAAAAGAGAGAGAGAGAGTTACTCTGGTTTCAAAAAAGAGAAAGTTGCTCTTCATTAAAAAAAGAAAAGGAAAAAGAGAAAAAGAAAAATTACTCCTAAGAGTAGAAACTAAAAATATTAGAGCACTCAAATCAGTTCATGTATTCTTTAAACAAAAAATAAATAAATAAATATATCGACTCATGTAAAAATATTTGTTTATTATAATATAAGAACCTACTTATTTTTAATATTTGTAAATATTTTAATTTTAATAATTGTATATATAATTGAATTGCTTGGAAATTTGTTGCTTGATGTGACCAATCAAGAGAAAAAGCTGCCCGACCATTTAGGATTTGTTTGGAAACCGCTTATTACTGAAAACAGTGTAGCAAAATAATTTTTAAATGTGTGAATAGTGTCGTAAGACCCAGTTTTAAAGTTGTTTTTGCAAAAAAAAAAGTACTTGCAAGTCTTGTGAACAGTACACGAGACCCACTAAAAACGTTGAACGTTGTTTCAGCAACATCGAAACATGCACTTAACGAAGTTCTATGTCTTTCCATCAAAGAGAGAGAGAGAGAGAGAAAAAAAAATTAATTCGTGTAAAAGTATTTGTTTAGTATAATATAAGAAGCTACATTTTTATTTTACATAACAACTTTTCAAAAATACTCATATCATATTATCAATTTTTAACTCAATTTTATTAAATATCAGTTTTTCTTAATTTTTTTTTAATTGTTTTTGTATGGCCAATGGGCCAAGGATATATGTTGGGCCAGCCCAAGAATGCTTGTAAGATTGAAAACTCAACCTAACAGTGTAATTGGTCCGAGGACGTAGGAAAGCCCGCATATGAAACAATGTAAAAGGAGGAAGAGGTCATATTTAGCTAAAATATTATAAGACATGACGTTTGAGGATGGGAATGTCCTCGGCTACCAATGGCTGAGGAGGAGGATGATGATCTGGAAATTCAAATGCATCATTACTGAAGATCTTGAACGTGAAGACAAAGGAAGGGAAGGTAAAAGATAAGGAGAGGGAACGTGAAATATTTAGGGTAAAGCTGCTACTACCGCATTGAAAGCTCTGTAACTACTTCTCTGGCTGCATTAATGAGGAAATGACGCCTGAGTGTTAGAATTCAGTCTTATAGCTACTGCCAAGAACTTTGGGAAAAAGGTATGATGAGACAAGTATTTAAATGGAGCATCTGATCCACACGTGGAAGAAATAGGAGAAGGAAGAAGGCAATATAAAAGGCGAATGGTAGAGAAAGAAAAAAGGGAGGAACACACAACACACACAAGAGAGAATTGTAGAAAATACTCAATTGTTGTCCTCGGCATTTATATACAAAGGGCTTTCAGTCACGTAAATGAGTTATGCATGCATCTTGTGATCTGGCTTAAAGTTCATGTTGCTTAATATCTATAGACTTAAATTCGAAGCTCACTCTCTATAAATTCATTATTTTAGGCTCTTTGGGCTGGTTCCCTTAGTGCTACAGGGTCCAGTGCAACTTGTGTCCTTACAGTTTTTATTTTTTTTATACAACAACTAATATCTATTATCTTTTTTATAATAAAAAATTAAATGTAAAATAAATAGTGTCAGTATAAATTGTATATAAATTGTATACAATTCAGTGGAGTCAATCTCGTATTGTACCGGCCGGTATGGCCGAAATATTTCACACCAGCGCCTAAAATGGTACAAAAATGTGTTTGTTTCGTACTGGTTTGAATACCGGACTGTACCGGATCATTCCGGCCATACTGGGCAAAAAATCGGATTCCGGCCGAAAACTTCATACCGGACCGAAACAGCAAAAAAAAAAAAAAAATAGATCTAATACAATTAATCTCTCTCCTTTCTAAACAACTTACTAACTTGCTCTTGCTTGGGTCGCTTCCATCATTAACACTGCTGTTGTCGCCACCATGTTGCCTGTAGCAATCCATTTGGCTGGTCTTCTCTTCAGCTTCTGCCGCTACTTCTTCTTCTTCTTCTTCTTCTTCTTTATCTGCACAGGCCTTACGTTTCTTCCTTTTCATGCCTTTTATGTTTCTTTTTATTTTAATCTTAACTTTTTGTTGTTTTGTGTGCTTGACAAGCAGTGACAAGTCACTGACAACCCACCCACGTGAACATCATTCAAAATTCAAACTCTACTTCATTTTTTTTTTAATATAATATTATAACTTTTTAATATCTATTCATTTTGAGTGCACTGCCCGTACATTAGAACACTAACAATGAGTAAGACCATTTACTTCTACCTTATTTTAGTATTTTTATTTAATAGATCAATATCAAATCTATTTTTTTATTAGCATCAATATCAATTCTATTATAAATATTAGATATTACATATATATATATATATATATATCTTTTCCTGAGAATACTATATATTTTTATATTATTAGTATAATGAATTAGCATTTTAGCTAGAGTTTAAATTATTAAATAAAATATGAGTTGATAATTTTAAATATTGTAAACAAAATATGAGTTAATATATATATATATATATATTAAATATATAAAATAGCGGTAAACCTGAAACGGTACATTAGTATTGACCGGTACCCGAAATATATCGTACCGGTAGCCAAATTGGTACAGCTTCCGGTACGGTATTAACTTCTTTGATACAATTACTACAATAATTTTACAAATTTACACTTCTTTAACTTAACTAATATAGATAATTTTGGGAATTAAATATATAAAATTAAGCTTTTTTTTTAATCATCTGATACAAAGTTCTTATATCACTCAACTTTTCAACAATTGGTAGGGACACACTTAATTGCATATCTAACTATATATATATATATATAGGAGAATTCAACTTTATAGTTTGTTGAAACTTTTATGAACAAACCATTTTTCCTCAACCAGTAAAACAATAGCACAAACAAATATCAATTAATGAAAATGGGTGTGAGAATATATTTGTCCTTCGTGTTGCTCAACTTTCTTTCCTGTCGATTGATTGATAGCTTTTCTGAAGTGTCCGTACAGTGGGTGGGTCATGGACTCGTGGGTGGTTCACGAGCAGAGCATAAAAACTAAAAGTAATTGTAAGATTATAACTTTTTTCACAATTTGCTTATGGACATGAATGAAGTTGTGGATTCACTATTTTTAACTAAACACCCCCAGCTTATCACATGAGTAAATTTTGGGAAAAATTATGGTGCTAACGTTTTCTTAGGGTAAATGCTGTACAAAAGCAATTATGGATGACTTGAGTGAAGGACCAATCAGGAGTGACCACGTCAGATGACCTTTAGAGAATGAGCTAAACTTGCGTTGACACGTCACTTGCTCCTGGTCAATTTCTCATTTGGAAAAAAGAGGGTATTGGATAATCAACATGACCTAAAGCATACAGTCAAAAATAAGTCTTTTAGGCAACAGTGTAAAGAGATACATAAGCGAATAGGTGATGATTACAAAAGCAATATTGAGGATTGTTAAAACTGTTAAATACCAGTAATGCAATTGAGATATCAAATAATCCACAACAATATCACAAACATTCTAAAATTAGCATGTCAATTCACACATCAGTCTATCCCAATTTTCAGTTTAATTTTTATTTAGTAATATAGCATACTAATTTGAAAATATTATAAAATTATTGCTACTTTTTGTTGTGTCCTTTATTAATCTTCAAAAGATTATGTAAATATATTGAAGGCAAATGATCATACATACTTTTTTTTTTTAATCTGGTGATCATACATACTAAAAATATAAAATACAAACAAATTCTTAGGACTGAAACAAATTGGATAAAACAAAATTATGAATAAAAATTGCCAAACATGAATATGAAAAAGTTGCAAAGCAATTAAAAATTTTAAAATGAAAGAAAATTATAATAAACACAATCTCTTTAACTTGTAGAACATTTTCATTGGCAACCCACTTAAAACATGACTGCCAAAACCCAAAAAAAAAAAAAATCCGTTAGAAAAACTGAAAAGTATTTGAAAAAAAAAAAAAAAACAACAACAACAAATGAACAGACAAACAAATGAGAAAACAGTCACTAGGAAGGGACTATACAATCAAATGGCATTTTGGCAGCTTTTGGAGGAACAAAGATAGAGAAATTGCAAATACATAGAAAATAAAAATAGTAGGCATTTTAATTCCAATGGAATCATAATTGCGGGTTTAAACTTAAACAGCCAATTGAGCTTTAAAAAAAAAAAATTAGAATACTAAATATTTTTAACACACACACGAGAAGATGACAGAAAATCTTAAAGAAACTTATAGTAGTGTATATCAAAAAGAGCCTAAATAGCCAATTGGGCTTGATAGGGAAAGGAAGAGTAAAGGAACATACAAAATTCAAGGATGGCTAAATTAATGATGAATTGGATTTGAGAAATACTATATACACAACATTTTCACAACAATCTTAAATTGCAAGTTATTATTAACTACTAGTATATAATCCATGCAAACGCATGAATGCATTTAAAATTAAACAAAATTTTTATTATAAAAATATAAATAATTAGTAAAATTATTTTTAAAAAATAGCATGTAACACATGCATATGAATACATTTAAAATTAAACACAATTTTGATATAAAAATATAAATAATTAGTCAAATTATTATTTTTAAATGTAAACGTAATTAGTCACATATTAAAATTCTTATCTAAATTTAATACTACTTATGATCTTTTATTTCTAATTTTTAATTCAATAAAACGTGTGGTGATTTTTATTGAGTATATGTTATTGGTTTTTTTTTTTTTAATTCTATAGTTCATTAATATTAAATTCTTAGTATTTTGCACTCATTAACTCACTTGACACAAAAATTAAACAACTTAAATGGACATTTATTTAACTAAAACTTAAGTGGAAGAAATATTATCAAAACTATCATATATATATATATATATATAGAGAGAGAGAGAGAGAGAGAGAGAGAGAGAGAGAGAGAGAGAGAGAGCGAGAGAGAGAGCCACTTAAAAATATAAATTAACTCCCCCTCAAAAAAAACTATAAATTAACTATATAATGCTTGCATATATAATTATATAATGGACCAAACAATGACAGAATGTAGTGTGAAAGTTTTATTATATTAAAATGTAAATATTAAATTTATTTTTAACTTCTTGAAATTTTTTGCAATAGAATTTTAGTTGGAGTATAATTTTAAATTTCTTGAAACTAAAGTTTTACTTAAATTAAAATATCCAAATGATTAATAAGATATATATATATATATATATATATATAGAATTTTAGTTCGTACTTGGTAGTCTTATTGCTCAAATTTTTTGTTATGGGTACTACTGCTCAACTCTCTTTTTTGAAGAATGGCTTTTCCAAAGTGTCCGTATAGAGGGTGGGTCATAGGAGAAAGTATATGTTGTTTATGGAATACCCAGGTCTGTCAAGCTTTGGAGGGAGAGAGAGAGAGAGAGAGAGAGAGTACACGAAGGTGCAAGGAGCTGGCGTGTGCTGTTGTGCTAGAGAGAAACAGAGAAAGAAAGAGAAGATAATCTTTTGGGCCCTGTTTGACATGTTAGTTCTAACATAATAGCTTACATTTTAAATAATATTATACATATTTTTACACTTTTTTATCCACATGTATATTAAAAATACCCAAATAACATAATTCAAACTTCACTCCCAAACACCCCTTGATTTTGCAAAAGGATAAAGCATGTCAAGGGACGGGAGTTTGAAAATTTTCAAGGGTATCTCTGTACTTTTAATTTAAGTGAGCTTCATTTTGTTTTTTTGAGAAGCAATTTAAGTGAGCTAGCATCCTGATTTGTTATTTTTTATACAGGTGTCAAGTTTTAATTAGACCATGAAACATCAATTAAATGCTGACATGGTATTCCAAAAACAACATTACTTTCTTTCTTTTGTTCTTTTTTTTCTTTTTTTGTTGAGTAAACGTATACTTTCTCGGGTCATAGAGATTAGAGACATTATACTCATGGATGGTTCACAAGCAGAGCATAAATCCTGTACAAAAGCAATTATGGATGACAAAAGTGAAGGATCAACCAAGTGTGACCATGTCAGATGATCTTGAGACTGCCATGTGTGCGTTGAAACGTCACATGCTCTCATGGTCAATTTCTCATGTGTAAAGGCATTGGCTAATCAACAAAGGGCAATGTTAACAGAAACCTTGCGATGCCCGTTAAAAAACAATTTTATGTCAATAAAGTTAACTTGTTGTCTGAATTTTGATCAATTTTATACTGTATAGAGCCAATAAAAACAAGTTTAGTTTCACTTGTCAATTTAATACTTTTTTTAGTTATTTTATCAATTTATATTAATTTATTATTTGGCTGACCTCACAATATATCATTCTTAACGGACACCTTGTAGTGCCCATTGATATTTCCCATCAACATAAGTAAATTGTGAGAGATTTCATGCGAGACGATTACTCTTCCCCAAAATGATAGTCAAGGATAAGTCTTTAGGCATGTGTAAAAGGACAAATAAGCCAATACGTGATGATTTATAAAAGCAATATTTTAGGCTTTTTAACCCAAAGTACCAGTCATTGATTTAGGGGACTCAGAAGAGTGTTATAAAAAAATATTAGAATCACAGCTTTTGTCATAATTTTTGCTATACTTTATTCACGTGGCAAGTCGCGAGCGGTGAAGTAAAAGTGGTGGATCCACAACTCTGCCATTCACAATTTGCCACATGAGCAAGTTAGGGCAAAAGTTATGGTTTTAGCATTACTTGAATTTTAAATACTAGTGATGCTAGTAAAACAATAAAAGATGACAAAAATATCATAAACATTTCAAAATTAGCATTACTCACGATTTGCCATATGAGCAAGTTAGGGCAAAAGTTATGGTTTTAGCATTACTCGAATTTTAAATACTAGTGATGCTAGTAAAACAATAAAAGATGACAAAAATATCATAAACATTTCAAAATTAGCATGTAAACTTAATGTGGGAATAAAAGGCCTAACAAGCATTTTTGGGCCATGGGCTTGGTCCGAAGATGCTTACTTGTCATAATGATATCAAACTTACAAACCCAAGAACAAATGTGGCGGAAAGTTAATGGAAATAATCCAGGGAGGAGTATCTTCTTGGCTACGTGAAGTGAGGGTCATGTGGTACACCATGTTGATTAGAATGATATTTTAGAAGGTTTTGTGGATGAAGATATGTTTCATAAGGGCACAGAGTGCAAGAATGGTTGGAAAATATCTTAGAGAAAGCTGCTACCACCACATTGAATGCTCTATACCAAAGTTTCTGGCCGCATTAATAAGGAAGTGATATCTGAATAGTGATTCTCAACCTTACAGCTATTATCTAAAAACTTGAGGAATGTGCTGATGGGACAAGTATCCATGTTAGCAGTCTAGATCTACACATGGAGAGCAAGAATGAAGGGGGCGAGGAAGTGTAAGAAGGAAGAAGGTTCCAGAGAAGAGGGAGATCGAGAAAAAGGAAGAGAAAATACTGTAGATTAATTATCTGTACTCAGTCTTTAAGAGATAAGAAACATAAGAATCCACCCCTTGGCTTTGATCCGAGGACAATTTTCTTCATACGATCTAACTCATCCTTACCATTTTGTAATCTTGGGCCATTGTTATGACCATTTTAGCTCATTAGAAACAAAGTTTTAGACCCACTCTATAAATTTATTGCATTGGGATCTTTGGGCTTATACCCTTCCTTTTGTTTGGGTTTAGGTATGAATTGCGACCTTACACATACATTACATATGCTTCCTCCAAAAAAATATATATATATTTACATTACGTATGGGTCTGCCATAATTTTCAATTTAATTTTAATTTAAAAATAGAGCATGCTAATAGAATTACTCTTCAGCAAATTATACAAACACATTGAAGACAAATGACCATACAACTAAAAATATAAAATACAAACAAATTCATTGAACTGGAAAGGTTTTGGGAAAAAAAAAAAAAAAAGAGGAGAAAACACTCACTCAAGAGGGACTATATAACTCAAATGGCATTTTGGAAGCTTTTGCAGAAGCAGAGATAGAGCAATTACAAATATGTATGTATAGAAAATCAAAATTTGTAGGCTTTTTAATATTGGGAATTGTGGAGACTAGTTGTGTTTAATCTGGATCATGACTTGACTCGAAATAAAATTGCTATGGTTTTTAATGAGAGATTTTCTGAGGCTTAGTTTATGGAGCGGAGGCTCCGTAACCCATTGTGAATCATGTGTGTGGGATAGAAAAACTATTTTTTTGGAGATTAAGGTTTTGGAGTGGTTGTTTTTTTTCAGAGAAAACTGTACTCCCGTATCTTGTATTTCTTTCCATATTGTAGACACTCGATTTTGCTCCTATAATTTAGTTTTGGAAGATGACTAAAATGACCATTTCAAATACCCAAAAATCATGGTTTCATTACATACATTGAATCATTCGTTGCATTTCATGCATTAAATAATTCATTGCATATCATAAAAATGATCTTGAGATGCTAACGGTTGTGATGGTGTGCCTGATTCCCAAATCAGACCGTTGCATTGAAAGATATCACAAAATCAAGTTTTCACGGTCTGCATGCATTGTGTAAGGGTGAACCCGAGTACATGTGATTAATTAAAATTAATTAAATAATTGTGTGATTGGTTATTAGTTTTTATAAAAAATAAGCTTAGTTGCATAGGAATAAAATGGATAATCAGATAACAAGGTAATTGCTAATAATTAAGTCCTTTTAGAATATTTATCTATCAGATAACTATTGTTTTGAAGACCTGATTATCAAAATAAAAGGGATTTATTTTGGAATACAAGTTAAAAATATGTCCAGATGCAATTCCTGACTCAGAAAATCCCTAAAAAAAGAGTAAAAATCATACAAAAGTGGGGAATTGAGCTTAACACTTGAGAGTGCCAATTGGCACTCTTAGAGTGTCGATTGGCACACCTTTGAGGCCCGACCTAGAAGCGTTATGATCAAGATAAAACGCATCCAATTCAAATTTTTAGGGATAATAATTTGACCTAATTCGTATCTGATCCAAGTTAGCTTATTTTCTAACCACCAAACCTCTATAAATAGGGAACTAAAATTAGAAATTGGGACCCTTTTTTTTCTGACTTCTCTCTCCCCTTTCATTAAAGAAATTAAGCTTTGCTTTAGGAATTTCTTTTCTGTTAAGAGACTTCACTTAAATCCTTAGAAATTCGTTCTCTTTGCTCTCTAGGATAGTTCTCTACTTGTGGAATACGTTCATGCAGGTATGATTCTAACTTTACTTTCCATAACATGATTTTATTTTAATTTCAAAAACATGTTCTCATTTATGCTTTATTCTCGATAAACATGGTGTTGCTTTTTGTGTTTAAATAACCATGTTTGTCATATGTTATTGCATGCTCTATTTCTTGCTTTTGAAAAAGTCACATGAGTAGTTGATGAACATGCTTAGATTTAGGGTTAAATTTCCTCTTAAGATTTTAGATCTGCAATTTTTTCTCTATGTTTTTCAAAACTAAAATTAGATCTGCATCTTTTTTCTCTCCATGATTCTTTTTCAAAACTAAAATCAAATCTGTCTTTTTCTCCATGTTCCTTTTTCAAAACTAAAACCAGATCTATATTTTTTCCATGATTTTCAAAAATAAAATCTAATTTTTATTTTTTTAATAAAATCTGATCTATATTTTGTTTATAAAATCTGATTTTGTTTTTATTTTGCTTATAAAATCTGGTCTGTTTTTTAAGAAAAAAAAAATATGTTCTGCAGTTTCCAAAATTGAAATCTAGAGGGAATTTTACAAACTAACAAAGTGAGGGGATAGAAAATCGTTAGTTAGCAAGGTTTTGGAACCATATAGGGAGCTAGCATCTCGATTCTTTGAAACTCGAGTTCGATGACAAAATCGAGCCTTAAAGACTCGAGTTTGAGTGTTGAGATGGACACATTTATCCACGTGAAACTCAAGTTTCTTAGACTTGAGAAGAATCTGAAGAATAGAGAAAACAGATCTGAAGGAAGAAGAAGACACGATCTGGAAAATAAGATCTAAAAAACGCATATTCGAAGAAGAGAAACAGAGATTTGGAGTGGAGAACGCAGAACGATCTGAACTGGAAAACATTGATCCGAAGAACGCAACCGATCTGAACAAAGGAGTTGATCCGAAGAATGCAACCGACACAACAAGGCAGAACTGGAAAACATGGAGAACTGAAGTTGTGGACTGATTTGGTCTGGGATTGGCTAGCCGTTGCCTGAACCAATCAAAAATCAAACAAAGAAGAAGAAAGAATAGAACGAAGATGAAGAAGAAGAAGAAGAAACCCAGGAAGATGAAGAAACCCAAAAGTCCAGAATGAAGGGGAGTTGAATGGAATTTGTTAATGAAGGAACTCGAGTCTTAGAGACTGGGAGTTCCACGTGGATTCCACGTAGATAACTTTTGTTTGCGAGCTCTAGAACTCGAGCTTTTAAGACTCGAGTTCTATCATAAAACTTGAGATGCTATTTTTTCACAATATTTGACAAAATCACCACTAATGAAATTGTTAAAATTTTAAAAATCTAGTTTGTTTTTTTATAAAAATCTTATTTGCATCTTTTTATAATAGCTGCAGAATAAAAATCTGACATTTTTTTATTAAAATCATGTTTGCATTTTTTGTAAAAAAAAATTGGTATTTTCAAAATAAAAATCTATTTTTCTCTCATATTTAAAAAATCCAAAGTAGATCTGAATTTTTATTAAAAATTCATTCTTTTTTCTTTCACAAAAACTCAGATTTAAATTTTCGTCAAGTATTCTCTTCAAACTTTTTTTTACACAAAATAAATTGCGGATCTAAGGTTCTTAAATAGCATTTTAACCCTAGTCTAGGATTTCACGGGGCATTTGTTGTACACAATTTGACATTCTGAATATGGGTGTTTAATGGAAATTTAAAATCTAGAAGACCAAACTCTGTCTAGTCATAGTGGGTGCCTAATACCTTCCATCCTGTAACCTAGCCCTCGAACTCTAGAATTTTATGTTGGTAGATATAGTGTCTTATTTTTTATTTTGGGTAGATTGTAACTAGGGAACAAAGATTTGCATTTTCCCTCTATTTTACTAGATTGTACCTAGGAACGAAAGCAATGTAAAATTCTTTCTACCATAGTGTAATTGTTTCCAATCAATAACGATGCATACTATTCAAGAAATATCATAGTTTGTAAAGTTTTCTTATTTACTTATAAAATAAGTGGCAACTTCATATGATCCTAAAAAGGGAAGGCGTCGATGCCTACAACCTTTTCTAAGAGCTAGTTTTTCGGTCTCTCACACCTATGTTTAGTGAAATCCTGCAATTTTGTGGACATAGACAAATTGCCAAACCACACAAATATTGTCTTATGTGGTTTTTTTTTCCCTATTTTTGCATCTCACAAATCAGGGAATTTCATGTATATTCCCCTCATTTAATTCCAATGGAGCCCTTATTGAAGGGTTTAAAGAGCCAATTGAACTTGACACAGAAAAGGAAGAGTAAAGTAACATACAGAATTTAAGGAGAACTAAATTAATGATCAATTGGATTTAATTAATGGCAAAGTTAAAAAAATAGGAAACAATAGTTGATTAGTTGAGAGACAGGAGGGCTAAAATTATTGGTAAATTGGAAATGATAGCTGATGGGTTTGATGGAGTAAATATAAAATATAAAGGGTTTGAATTAACATTTGATGGAGTAAAAGGGGATTTAAAAACTGGGAGTAAATAAGAAGTTGAAAAGGGATTTATATTGATGGAGTAAATCAGAATTTTTTTTATTTTTTATTTTATTTTATATATAGATAGGATAGAATAGAATTTCAACTTATGGCATCTACTCTATGATAATTGCTTCTATTATCAGACTAAAACATTAATTGGTTTTTGGTATGAGCAGGATTCAATTCCAAGATCTTTTATTTGAAAATAAAAGACTTTACTAATTAAACTAATTAAAACCCTCAAGTAAATGGGAAGTTACAAATGAAAAAATAGTCCAGGAAAATAAAAATTACCTGTAAGTTGCACTTGTTAGGGAAACAAAGGTCTCAGCGCATGAGATAACTTCTCATCTTATACTTTCTTTCCTCAATCTCCAAAGTTAGGCAGAAAGTTAACTCTAAAAATTGAAAGGAGTGCATGCTCTATATGTTAGGCCTATCCTAGGGAGCTCATGAGTTATAATTTCGAAATCCCATTCCCATTTAATAATTCAAACCTTAGCCTTGTTCAAACCAGACGTACAATTAAGTATGGTTCCTCATCTATGCCAAGTAATGCCCTAATGGGCAATAAGGGAGTGAGGACTAAAATATGCTTACCCAACTCCAACTCTTAGGCCTAATGTGCAATCAGATTCAGTATCAATCCCTCCATTGGATTTGGAGCTCACAAATTAGTATGGACTATGGATCCCTCTTTTTATTTACTGAAGCTTAATTGAAAATCTTATGAAAATAAAATAAAATAAAAATCAATGTGGCGGATCCTTTCTATGAAAGAGACTGTCACAAATTACCATTCTTTTTTTTTTTCCTCAAATCTTATTATGATTATATATATATATATATATATATATATATTAGCATGAGATGAGATAGATAGTGAGATCCTTTACAAGAACTTTGAAATGTGTTTATTGAGAGTAAACCATATTATGCTGCTATTCTTGTGGATATCAAATCAAAGGTTTGATCAAGAGAGACATTGCGCCTCAAGTTCTGAGTCACCCTTTGTCTCCTTCAACTTACAAGTCTTATTTTTGCTACTTTGTTATATGCTTTGGATTACCACTCAGAGGTAAGTTAACTACTTTGTCAACAAAATCAAAATGTAACTTGGTATACCATACCAATCTTTTGTACTATCTTCTTTAAAATCTTGTTTTTGGTGAATTGTTGAGTTCATTTTTACTAATTCATGATTATTATGTTATCAAGTGGCATACAAGCAATAGTTATTTAGGTCCATATGGTTTGTACATTGTCCTACTGGTGAAAGTATTTGTAAAGGTTATATTTTTCATTTTAACATTCCTCAACTCAATTTGATATTTGATTGGACTCTAAACTGGTCTTAGGTCTTAAAGTTTGGGTATCATTGGGGAATGAGGACTTAAGTTGTAAGGGGTACAAAATGTGGTATCTACAATAACCACATGTCACCATGCGACTATGTGAGAGTGTTGCAAAACACCTCACATAGCGTCTCCTCTTTTCCCCTCCAAGCTGTCCTATTTTGTCTTTTTCCTAATTCTACGACACTTTTCTTGAAAAACTCATTTTTTTCAATCTGTGGTAGATATTGTCGAGCCCTTTTTATTGAAGATAGTTATAACATCATACTTCAATCTTGTTCAAGCAGATTGCTCCAATTGTTGCTTAGTTGGTATAGTTTTTTAACATAAAAATAGCCCCAAAAACTACTCTTTTTAACCTGAAAATAGTGAATTTTTAATTAGGGTTTTTTTTATAATTGATATCTCATCCTTTTTAACTCCAATTTTGACCCGTAAATTGTCATTTCGAAGGGAGAAATATGATCTACAAGATTGTCCAAAATGTATCCCAATCAGACAATCGAATTAAAAAGTGAAAATTTTGACCTTCCTTGGTTAGGGTTTTTGGTCTAATTCTTGCCAAAAATGGCAAAAATTGACTTCGAATTTTTGCTTCATCATCCAATTGGGGTAAATTAAGTTGCTTTAATTTATTCCTCATTTTTTGCTTTGAAAATCATGGTTTTCACCCTTTTTGAGTTTTAAAAACATTATTTTGACACTTTAATCTAGTTCGAAAAAATAAGTATCAATAATCCCTATGTTCTATGGGCTTCTAGACTTGAAAATTTGGCAACCCACACTCTAGCTATGTGGTCTCTTAATTATAAAGTTTCTGGCCCTTTTGATTTCGTAGCTATCTTCCCTGTTTTGTTTATTTATCATGATTGACGCTGATTGTTTCCTGTAGTTTCTTCTCGTTTGAAGAAAGTCTTTATTCATCAAAAATATATATATAGCAAGACAAGATTAGAAAAAATCTGAAAGATGGGTAAGCTGATCAACTTCTCTATTCAAGTGCTCATCCACATAATACTATATCTTTTCAATTAGGGGTGTCCACGGGTCGGTTCGGGTCGGGTTTGTGCTTAACCCGCTCACATCAGGTGGAAGGTTGAACGACCTGCCGCCGACTGCGGATAACCTCGGGTCGAGTCAAATCGGTCTCCGGTGGACAACGGTCAGGTCGATCGAAGTTGGAGTGAGTTTTAACCACTAAATCTTTGCCAAATCTTTGTTGGATCTTCGCCGAATCTCTTGATTTTTCATCGAATCTGTGTGACACCACAGGATCGAAGCAAAAACCACCACCTCAAGCCTAGATTTGAGCGAAAACTTCCATCTCATTACTGGATCTAACCAAAAACTACCAAATCTTCATCGAATATGAGTGGATTTAGGTAGATCTGGCCTTCTTTCATGGGTTTCATTGATTGGATCAAGTTCATTGGGTTTTGAAGAAGAAAAACTGCCATCCGACCAGTTTAAGTCGATTTTTGGTGGCGACGACCTGCCGTCAACTGTCACCAGCGTTGGGTCGGCCGGTTTTTGGGTCGACCCTGATAGTTTAGGCAAGTGGGTTAGTTTTTGGTTTTCGGTAGACAGCCCTATTTTCAATATACATGTACATGAACAACCTCTCTTACAATCGAGCCTTATATATGTATTTATTGTTGGAAAATTGCCTCAAATTCCAATTATGGCTTGGAAAGTCAATTAGGTTTCCTAGTTGAAGAAAGAAAAATTAATATGAGTTTCCTTTGTGTGGAAGGAAAGACTATTTATTGGTGTGGAAGTAAATTCTATTCCTTATTAAAGAAGTAATGTATTCTTTGTCCAAGAGAGAATATGAAAAGAGTCTTATAAATAGACAATGTTACAATAAATTTGATGGTTTTGGCCCAAGATTTCTTCCTATAGGGAGAGGGAAAATAGAACGTGAAACCAAGAGAGAAAAAAGAGATTTTCGCTTGGAGATAGCCAAAGAGGAGAGAGCAAAGTATTGCCACCTTCAAGAAGACAGCCACGGAGGAGAGAGCAAGGTGTTGCCATCTTAGAAAAGATAACCAAGGAGAAGAGAGGAAAATGTTGCCGCCTTCGAGGAGATAGCCAAGGGGGAGAGAGAAAAATGTTGGCGCCTTCAAAAAGACAGCCAAGGAGGAGAGAGCAAAGGGTTGCCACCTTTGAGAAGAGAGCCAAGGTGAGCTATATGGAAAAGAGAAAGAAGAAGAAAAGAAAACTATAGAGGAAAGAGCAAAGTGTTGCTGCCCTCTAGACAAATAATTAGTGTGTGTGAGAGTAAAGAAAAACAATGAGATTTTTCTTTAACCATGAGAATATACAAGAGATATTGTAATTGATTTAAGAATAGTGAAATTGATTCAAATTTTGTCCCATGGTTTTTCCCTTCAAGGAGAAAGGGTTTTTCACGTAAATATTTATGCTTTTGTGTGTGATTACTATTTGGAATTGGTAATATTGGTGATAATATTATTCATAACCTAACATTTATATCCCTTAAAGTTGGTTAAGGGTTTAGAGTAGGGCCAGGGGTGGAGCCAGGAATTTATGTTTGGGGGGGGGGGGGGGGGGGGAGTTGTAGCACTAATATATTTATCAAGACAACTGCCCCCCCCCCCCCCCCCCCCCCCCCCTAACACACACACACACACACACACACACACACCCAACCAAACATAAAAATATATACACACTTTTTTATTAAATAAGTTATATATATACACACACCAACCAAAAAAAAAAGCTTAGTATTTTCAATCAAGATTATGTTTAATGATGATCTTTCATAAAATAAAATTTATTTTTTATCATTTTCTTAGTGAAATTCTTAAAAAAATTCATTTTCAATACAAATTTTTCAAAGTTTATACTAAAATAAGTAAAAAATATTTCAATTCAACTAATGAAATTTTCAGAAACATGAATAATCCAAAACTTGGAGGAATAAATTATGCTCCAAACTTATTTGAAGCTATCTTACTCTAACTCATTATTTAGCAACTAAAGAGACATTTTATATGTAGTTTTAGGGTACATTTGGTAAACTGTAATAGTAATTGCATAGGAATATGAATATGTATTATAAGGAATACAAGATATTGTAATGTAATACTTATTACTATTCAATTATTTGGTAACAACACAATAATAGAAACTTGGAGACAATGGAATGACAGCATTTTAAATCAAATTTAAGATATATTTTAGAAAATATCTTACTCATAATTATATTTCCTAAAAAATAATATTTTTTAAATTTAAAGGAGAGATTAGTTTTTTTATGTTTTTTTATTTACATATTTGTTATGCGAATATGGAAAGTTTGTTTATTTGGAATATAATAATTTTAGAAATTAATACACCTACTAAGGAATAGCTGTTACAACCCTTTTAGAGATGACTTGTTATTCCTCATTTTAAATAATAACAATTCATATGGAATGATTATTTCCCATAATAAAAACATAACCAAAATACTGAATAGCTAAATCATATGAATAACTATTACATTACAATATCTATTACAGTCTACCAAACATACCCTTAGTAATAAGATTCTTTTAATGAATTAATGACTTGTTAATCGTTACATAACAGATTGAAAAAGATAGATTCAAACATATTGGATTTCAAACTTTATCAAATGTTTAACAAATATAAAAGTACATTTTACAATAAAAAATAAAATTTTAAAAAAAAAGTTGTCCCCATAACTAGTAGACCAATTATTTTTTTTAAGAACATGATTGAACTAATTCAAATATTTGGAGGGGCCAACTCTTTTTTTTTTAGGCTAAATTCTAAAACATAAAAATAATTATATATATATATATATATGTATATGTATATGTATATAAGTATATGTATGTACATATTAAGGAATTTTTTTTTTTTTTTTTGGGGGGGAGGGGGAGGGGGAGGGTGGGTGGCATGGCCCCCCACCCATGTATATGGCTTCACCCCTGAGTAGGGCAATAAATGAGTCAAATTTAGTCGAGTAGTGAATGTTCAAGATCAGATCGACAACAAAAGTAAAATATTTAAGCTCAACTTAAGCTCGAATCAAGCCTACAAAACAATGTTCTCAAGCTAGAATCAAGCTGGCAAATAATGTTCAAACTTGAGCTTGTCTTAACACCCAAAAGCTTCAACTCAACTTGGTCCATTAGTCAAAACGAGCTCAAGCAATATTAAGCTCAAACTCAAACTTAATATCAAACTTTAATTAATTTTAAAATAACTAATTTTTATTGAACTATCTTAGGATTTATTTAGTTGATGTTTGATTAATTTTTATAAATTCATATAAGTATTTGTGGGCTCAACCTCATCTTTTGCCAAACTATACCTCAATAGGGTTCTTGTAATTACGAGTATTTTGAAATTTCATAACAATTGACTAATATTTTCTTCTTAAATATTCTCTCAAATATATATATATATATATATATATATCTATATATATAAAGTTCAAATTTTGGAAATCTCCATTAGACATATCAAGAAGTGTAAATTAACCAAAAAATCATTGGTTGAGAATATTGTCTAATACAGGTAATTACATTTGCAAAATAATATTCAATTTTAAGGCTTTTATTTATTTATTTATGGCGAAAATGCACTTTTGGTCCCTACATTTTGGGCCTATTCTCATTTTGGTCCCTAAATTGATTTAGTTCCTAGGTCAGTCCTTGATTTTTAAAAACCATTTTTAAAATAGTCCTTGCCATCAACCCAATGACAGAAAATGCTGAGGTGGCAAACGGAGATCCTAGGTGTCAAACCCATTAATTAAAATAATAATTAAAAGTCCATCATGTCCTATTTCTACCCAAGTGACCCTGCCACCTCATCTTCCGCAAACTTAGCCCTCACGCGTTCCTCACATGTCCCTGCCCATCAACTACCTTCAGCCGCCCCTTAGACAGACATTCATGAAGAACCCTAAATCACTCACAGACAAAAAGTCTGCCTCATGCACTCATCAAAACCACATTGAAGAGATGGAATCAAGCTCATCATCCTCGTCAAGCTTGAAGAGGAGAGCATCAAGTATGCATTATTGCCCCAGCCCTAGTAAACCAGTTCTAGTGGTTTCCTGGATGGAGAACAATCTAGGAAAAAGGCTCTATAAGTGTCCTAATTACTGGGTAAGGTCTGAGTTATTTCAAAAAAAATTTCTTTAGTTCGTTTTTTTAGTGGGTTGATTGATTTGGTTTGAAATTTTGGTTTGAATTTCAAGTTGGACGAAAGTGCAAATATTTTCAATGGGTTGATGATGAGATTTGTCCGCGTGGTAAGGTCCTTATCCTAAAACAGAGGCAGACCATTTTCAGAGTCGAGGCTGAAGTTTCAACTTGCAAAAAGAGGGAGAAGTGTTTGACAGTGTCTCTAATTTTAGCATTGCTGATGTGTGGGATCTGCCTTTGTGTGATTTTAGTTGTGGTGGTTTAGATGGGTGGGTTAGATGGTGTATGTAGGGTTAAGGTAGATAAATGAAGTGCCTTGTATGAAGCATTTTGTGGAGCATTTTGTGGAAAATCCTATCCCAATTACCTTTTTAATTTCAATTTTAATGAAATGAAATTATCTTGGATTGAACATAATGTGTATATGCTATTTTAGATTAATGTTATCTGGTTATCTGGTTCAATGTTACACTTGTTCAATGTTATTTGGTTTTGTAATGAATGAATGAACTTAAGTTGGTCACTGTGTGTAATTTACTGAACTGAAGTTACCAATTCAGTCATTGTGTGCAAACTGCCCAATGGAAAATACTTGACACTTATCTGGTGCTCTATCCAAACCTTGTCCTATACTAAATCTTGCTCTTCATTTGATAGAAATAACTTATAAAGGGTCATATGGTGAAGAACCTTTGGACACAAATGGTAACCAGTATATAACTAAATACATGACAAGGTCACAATACATAGATTTAAGTTCCTTCTAAAAGTAGGAACACCAAAAGCTTGAAATGCAAAAGCATTTAAATTCTAAGACACCACAAGTTTCCCCAACTCAAAGAGTCAGCATCATACCAACTAACTTGCCTACTTCCATCAGGGTACAAATTAGAGCTTAAAGACAGTGCAATTTCATCAACCATATGCAAAGCCAAGATACTTGTGTTTAATAAACCCCTTCATTCATCTAGCTAAATCTTACATCTGCCAACTTCACATCTTAACAAACATTGATAGAAAAGCTACCACCAAAACTTAAGAAGATCAAGAGAAGCTCAACCTCACAAGTCACAACCTACCTCTCCACAACCTAATGAAAATCTTTGCTGTCTGCACATCAAGACTTAACTAGGCAATAGCATAAAGACTTAAAACTATACCAATGTCACTATGCACCATAGCCCCACCATAATACATAGATCACAATACACAATTCATTGACAAGGTCACAATACACAATACACAAACCATATAGGCAATCCTTGCCATAATACATAGATCACAATACACAATACATAGATCACAATACACAATCCATACACAAATCACAATACACAAAAACCTTAGCTACCACAATATTACAATATTATAGGCAATCAAGTTACACCTTCATTTGCATCTTCTTTTGCATAATTTAGCCACTTTTCAAGTAACAAAAAAAAAAAAAAAAAAGGTGATTGCACCTCAAACTACAGTACTTAGCTGCCATAGTAGAACACTACCAAACTGTACATAGTGGAACACTACCAACAAAAAGGACTTTTGTTGCCACTAACAAACTTTCTAGCTGACTACCACAAAAAAGTTCAAAGAAACAAAAAACAAAGAAATGGACTTTGCTCAGTCTCCACCAGCTTATCCCATTGGCCCATGCATAGATAACTGACTCTCAACAAACCTTAATGCTTCTCTGTACCTAGATGCATTTCTTGATATATTCAAAAACTCACTTGTGACACTCCCCTTCTTTCTCTTCTTTGGATTTCCATGTGTGTTCCTGCTTGGATTGGATGTTGTACTATTGGGGGTTGTACTGCTTGTAGCTTGTTTGGTGGTTGCTGCATTGCTTCCAACTTGTTTGGTAGGTGGTACCCTTGGTAGATTTGGCTCATTGATGACCACTCTTCCACTTGCTCCACCAACTCCACCAGCATGAGTCCTATTAATTGTCTATAAACAACACATACACTCAAGTTAACATTATAAAATTGAAACAAGTACAAACAAAAAATTAATGCACAAACAAGTATTATACCTGTTTTAGCCTAGAACTCCTGTTGTTTCGACCACCACCAGCAACTGTAGGCAGTGAAGAATTCCCTCCAACCTCACCTTTGCAACTTCTTTTATTGTGGCCTATCTTCCCACATGACTTGCACCTCTTGGCAATACCCAACCCTTTGCTATGACCCCTTCTTGGTTCATTGGATTCCCTTGCTATCTTCTTCTTAGGCTTGCTAGGTGGCCTTCTCTTTATTGGAGGCTGCACAGGTGGGAGTCCAGTTGGGGTCCACATATTCTGACCATTAATGGGATCAATGATGGACTCATAGCATGACTATGTGTTGACTTTGCAGCAGTCATTGGTGTATTTCTCAGTTGCCTCGGTGTTGAAGAATATGCATGAAATTGTATGGCAGCATGGAAAGCATGGAATATGTTATGGATATTTTGGATTGTGTATAGGGCAGTACAAAATATTGGTAATACAATTGTATTGGTAGCTGTATTAATATTGTATAGTGTATTGAATGGATATGTACTTGTTAGTTAGGGAAATAAGGGCTGGGCTAAATCAATTGTTAGAAGTTAGTTAGGAAGTTGGGCTTAGTTGGTTGGGCTTAGCTGGGAAATAACAGACACGGGTCTGGAAGGTGTGGCCTAGTTCAATGTATAAAAGATCAGAAGGATGTACAGGGAAGAAGATAATAAAATTGCCATTGTTTCTATGTTCTTTGTTCTCTGTTTCTTTTCTCTATTCTTACCTAAATTCTTGGAGGCCTAGCTGACCTCGAATTCAGCTACCAAACTTTATTCTTGATTTCCATTCTTAACGTTTGGTATCAGAGTGTCGTTCTTGTATCTACCATGATCGAGACTCGAGCCGCCGCCATGAACACCGTGAATGAAGCTATTGCTTCCCTGCGTACCACTTCAGACCACCACGATAAAGACATCCAAGAAATTCAGAAGATCCAAGGAATCCATAATAGGACCTTGAACGAGATGAATCAAAATATCAATGCCATGAATCAAAATATCAATACCATTCTACAGAAATTAAATCTTCAAGAGAGTCATCCACACTCACCTCACCGATCGGTACCAGTGAATCAAGGTTCCTCAACTTTCTCACTTGCAAGACCCGTGAAATTGGAGTTCCCACGTTTCTCAGGGGATGATCCTGCGAGCTGGGTCTATAAAGCCAACCAATACTTTGGCTATTACCAAACTCCAGTTGCAGAGAAGTTGCTCATTGCTTAGTTTCATATGGAGATGGAAGCTCTAATTTGGTTCCAAGAAGCTGAGGAGGTTGGTGTGTTCACGGATTGGGATTCTTTTGTGCAAGCACTATATGTGAGGTTTGGATCAATGGCTTACGATGATCATATGGAGGTGCTAACCAGATTAAGGCAGTCTTCAACAGTTGCAATGTACAAGGCTGAGTTTGAAGCTGTATCTAATAGGGTGAAAGGTCTAGCTCCATTGCACAAGCTTAGCTACTTCTTAAGTGGCTTAAAAGATGAAATCAGACTTCCAGTGAGGATGCTTAACCCACGTACCTTGAATGAAGCTTTTGGATTGGCCAAGATTCAAGAGGAATATGTGTTCAGTTGCAAGAAGAGTACCAGATTCCAACAAGAAACAGGTAAGAGTTCTATTCTGGGTTTACCTAAGAATAATGTAGTACTAGAATCTAAATCTAAGATACCTGTAAAAAGATTAACACCTGCTCAAATGGATGAAAGAAGGAAGAGGGGCCTTTGCTATAATTGTGATGAGAAGTGAGTGGTTGGGCATAAGTGTAAGAATGCTAAATTGTTTTTACTAGAGGGGATTGAATTAGCTCTCATTTTTGGCAAGAGTTGATGCAGTTGCAAGGGGTGCAGCTTGCTATGTCTTCAGCTTATCACCCCCAATCTGATGGCCAAACTGAGGTAGTAAACAAGAGTCTAGAACATTATTTGAGGGCATTTGCAGTGGATAGACCGCACCAGTGGGTGGATTGGTTACCATTGGCTGAATTTTGGTTCAACACCAATTTTCATACATCCACCAAGATGACTCCCTTTGAAGCTTTGTTTGGTTATCCTCCTCCAAAGCTATTGGATTACGTTCCAGGCACCACTAGAGTTGAGAGTGTGGATGTGCAATTGAGGACTAGGCAGCAGTTGATGGCCTTATTGAAGCAGAATTTGATAGCAGCTCAAGAAAGGATGAAAGTGAATGCTGATAAACACAGGACTGAAAGGGAATTTGCTGAAGGAGATTGGGTATACCTCAGATTGATGCCTTATAAGCAGAAATCAATGAAGCAGAAGCATTTGGGCAAGCTGTCACCTAGATATAATGGTCCATTTCAAATTTTGCATAAGGTAGGCAAGGTGTCATATAGGTTGGATCTTCCACCAAATTCAAAAATCCATCCTACATTTCATGTCTCTTGCCTTAAGGAGAAGCTGGGAAGGCATGTGGCAGCAGTTCCATGTTTACCATCTGTGGATGCAGTGGGCAGTCTCAATCCGGAACCAGTGGCTATTTTGCAGTCCAAAACTTTGAATTTGAGGAACAGAGCTCTCGCTCAAGTCTTGGTGCAGTGGCAAGGGGAAAGTGCTGATGATGCTACCTAGGAAGATTTATATCGACTTCACCAACAATTCCCTCACCTTGTGGGCAAGGTGCTTTAAGAGGAGGGTATTGTTAGGGATATTTTGGATTGTGTATAGGGCAGTACAAAATATTGGTAATACAATTGTATTGGTAGCTATATTAATATTGTATAGTGTATTGAATGGATATGTACGTGTTAGTTAGGGAAATAAGGGCTGGGCTAAATCAGTTGTTAGAAGTTAGTTAGGAAGTTAGGCTTAGTTGGTTGGGCTTAGCTGGGAAATAACAGACACGGGTCTGGAAGGTGTGGCTTGGTTCAATGTATAAAAGATCAGAAGGATGTACAGGGAAGAAGATAATAAAATTGCCATTGTTTCTATGTTCTTTGTTCTCTTTTTTTTTTCTCTATTCTTACCTAAATTCTTGAAGGCCTAGCTGACCTCGAATTCAGCTACCAAACTTCATTCTTGATTTCCATTCTTAACAGAATACTAGTGATGTCCCATTTCCTACAACTACATGTCCTCTTATCTAGGTCCACAATGAAATTTTGTAGCCCATTATTAACATTAAATCTTATGTGAGAAGACCAACAAGCCAACCATTTGCTGCTACTCATCTTCTCCCTATGCAATCTTTTACATACTTGAGGGCACAACTCAGACTCTACCTTCAAAATACTTAGTCTATTTTGTTAGGACCTATTCATCAAATACAACTTAATGTCTTCAAGCTACATACATAAACAACCCATATATTAGTGCATGCTAAAAATAATATATAACTCAAACTTACATACATAAAGGATAGGAAATTTGCATACCATGCTAATAATAGGTTTCCCTCTGAATTTTATGATCTTACTGTTGAAACTTTTGCACATATTGTTGAGGACAATATCATTTAGCCCATCACCCCTGAACATGTGTCTAGCCCATATTGTTGTGGTGTATCCTTTCAGCCAAAAGTATGCACCCTCATCAATATCTTTCATCTCATTCATTGCCCTCTTAAATTCAAGTGCATAAGTTGCTTTTGCTGCTCTCCAAAACAATTCTCTAATTAGGAGACCAGGATGTTGCTTCCTGAAGTTGTTGTACAAATGTCTACAACAAATCCTGTGTTCATAATTAGGCCAGTTCTCTGGAAATGACTGCACTAATCCCTGCCAAATACAAACAACAAGAAGTAAGTATATATACATCACATACTTACTTTGTTCATATTACTCATGTTATAAACGTAAAATATGGAAATACCTTCTGTTGGTCTGATATGAATGTCCACTTCTTGCTGTCACTAATGTCAGCTAGCAACAGGTTTATAAACCAAGTCCATGAGTCCTTGGTTTTAGCTTCCACTATTGCCATAGCCAAAGGGAAATATTCTTCATTAGGGTCCCTTGCCACTGCAACAATCAGCTGCCCCCCCACCTTGTTTTTAAGATGGCAAGCATCCAATCCAATTATTGGCCTGCAGCTTGCCAAGAATCCCTTCTTACACCCTGCCCAGCAAATGTACTATCTCTCAAAGTAGGGTACTCCTATCTGTAAATCCATTTCAACTGTCAAATCTCCCTCATTATAAGTGTGAGTCTTCATCAGAACTGTACTATCAGGACTAGATCTCCTCAGCTCTGGGATTATTATCTCCTCAGTTTTACACAATAATCCCAGAGCTGATTGTACTGCTTTGTGTAAGAACCATCAACAAACTCTTGAGCCCTTTCCCTAGCCCTATTGGCCTTCCCAGCACTAATATTCACCATATACTTCTCATGCACTGCTTCTTGAATATCCTTCAGCTTTATATCAGGTTGTCTCCTCACCTTTTTCATCAACTTCCTTGCAAGGAACTTGGTAGTGCACCTTGGATTTTTGTAGCTCTTGGTACATGTGTGCTCCAAGTTTAAGGTCTTAAGTTGGTAACTTATCTCCCTTGGGCTTTAATAGGTAAGCTGTAAACTTGCAGGGAGGTTGACACTTGGCTCTAACCCTTAATTTATCATTCTTCACAAACTTCACCCCCTATCCCACCATTCACTGCAAACTCAGTGATAGCATCCTTGAATTGTTTAGGGGAAATAAACAACATATTCTTCTCAAATCTCAAGTGTTCAGGATTAGAAGCTGGTTTAAATACTGGAAACTTTTTCCTCCTAGTGACATTATCCACATGTCCATGAGCAGCATCACCATCACCCTCACCCTCACTGTCACCATCATCAACCCCTTCATCACCACTAGATGATGACTCAGTCAGACTTAAGTTCATTACACCAGCCCTTATTTGCTTTGGCAATGTTACCACAACATCATTGTCTCAGCTATCACTACTATTTTCACCCACATACCTTTGGTTGGGGTTCATTTCTCTAGTCCCTTCCATTTTAGTATCACTAGAACTCTCATTACTATCAGTGGTGACAGCCCCATCCCCTTGTGGTTCCTCAACAATTGGTTCCTTACCAGGTCTCCTGCATCCAAGTATTTCAACATATACATGAGAATCACTCTGGATATCATCTTCATTAGTGGAACTAGGACCTTCACCTCTATCATCCTTATCACCCTTATAGAAATACTAATAACCATCAAAATCATCCCTACCCCTATCATCCTCATCACCTACATAGAAGTACTGATGACCATCAAAATCATCATCACCATCATAGAAGTTATCTCCATCCTCATCAGCAGGTTCCCCATCACTAGACCTGTACCCTTCAGGCTCAGGCTCAGGCTGTACAACAAGGTCCAATGTCACACCATTACCATTATTAATTAGGATAGGGTCATGTATTGGATGCTGGACATATACATGAATATGTCCATGACCCCCCACCAAACCAGTCATGAATATTGCATCCTTGTCATCCTTGATCAAGTGGAAATTCCTACCCTCCTGATCATCCTCAGGTCTTGTGTACCACAACCTACTCACACATGTGTACCCAAAATCTTTACAGATGGACTCAATTTCCACCTTAGACCTCTCATTAAATCACAACCATCTACTACCCCCACCTCACCCCCCACATACTCTTCATAATTTTCACTAAAATATCCACCATGATGCACATACAGAGTAAAAGACTCGTCCATCTTGCATGATTGAAAAATTATTTACCAAATATTTTATTTCAATAAAGACAAAACTAAACCAAACAGTCAAACATGCATTGACTTTCTATATTCTAAACATAAAACAATGTCAAAACATATATCATTTACTGAAAACAGCGAACACACATGATCCGCTATGATCCTTAAAGGCCAAACAGAAAAATACACCAACCAAACAGACAACATTATACAAATAAAAGCATAATAAAGCACTCAAATTGTGGTTCATAATCGATGAGAGGGATAGACAGAAAGCGTTAAAAGGAAGAGACAGAGACAGAGATAGATCTACACACATTCATACCTTTTCGAAGAGAGTCAGATATACACACAGATACACACATAAAGAGATATAGATATGCACCTCTCAACTTATCAACTGCACCCAAAGTCTCTGTCGTTCTAACTCACTATGATTTCTCAGATTATCAGCTTTCAAGTTTTAGGGAAATGGTTTTCTTAGGGGAATGTTATGGTTTTCAAGTTGGATGTTGGGGAAGAACATGAGGACGAACATTTGGGAATGTTAGGGTTTAGTTTCCAGGTGAAATTTGGGGATTTTTAGTGAAGGAGGACTGAAGGTAGTTTATGAGTTAAGTCACGAGGGGGTCATGTGTGGGCTAAGTTTGCGGGAAAATGACATGGCAGGGACGCGTGAGGGCTAAGTCCGCAGGAGATGAGGTGGCAGGGTCACGTGAGGGGTCACGTGGGTAGAAATAGGATATGCTGGATTTTTAGTCATTATCTTAATTAATGGGTTTGACACCTAGGACCTCTGTTTGTCACGTCAGTATTTTCTATCACTGGGTTGACGGCAGAGACTATTTTAAAAACAATTTTTAAAAATCAAGGACTGACTTAGGAGCTAAATCAATTTAGAGACCAAAACGAGAATAAGCTCAAAATATAGGGACCAAAAGTGCATATTCGCATTTATTTATTTATTTATTTATTTTATGTATAATACAAGTACATTTTAAGGCCTTAATAAGCAAAGTATACAAAAACATTGGGGAGGGGGCTAAGTAAACTATTATTACTTTGGATGAGTAATTGTCGGCTTGGATACCACTACCAGTTAGAGATACAAAGAGAAGGCTGAATCACAAAGTTGAAATTGCCAACAAAAATATCCCTAGGCAATTGGGAAGGGATTAAAGCCGGCTTGCACCATTTTCTCTAATGGCCAAAAGAGCGGCTTAGGAAGGTTATCCCACCCATACCAATCCCACCCATCACACCTGTGCGGCTCAATATTTTGGGGGACTTGCTCTGGATTTGCCAAGACTGCACGCATGAAGATGGTGACGTAATGGGCTGGCTCTGGTTCCTTAAGGAAAAGGTGGTTTTTGACCGTTAATAGCTCCATTTACTTGATGTCCAATCCAGTTTCCTCCTTTAATTCTCTGCTAGCACATTCCTCAAAGCTTTCCCCTGAAAGTGAAACAAATTTATTAAATAAGGAATATATTGATGTAATGGATGTTCAATTACACTACCTTGGATGGTACTAATCAGTGTGGCCGATACCGTACCGGTACCGGCCGGTACGGCCGGTACATACCGTATCGGCCAGTGCACCGGTACCGGTACACTCTTATTTTGTACCGGGAAAAATACCGGCCGTACCGGCCGTGTACCGACCATACCGGCGAATTCCGGCCATACCGGCTACGTACCGGCCGTACCGGACCGAAACACAAAATGTTGTGGTTTTTTTTTTTTGGGTAATTGTGACAGTTTTTGTCTCTAAAATAATCAATAATGAAATTATTTTGTAAATAATTTCATTTTTTCACCTAACCTTTGATCTCTCCAATTTTTTTTACTTAATTTGGATTTGGTATGTGTGTATACATATTAAATATATAAAATAGTGGTAAACCCGAAACGGTATACGGGTATTGACCAGTATCCGAAATATATCGTACCGGTAGCAGAACCGGTACAGCCTCCGGTACGGTATTGACTTCCTTGGTACTAATGAGGCAAATAAACAAATGCTGCTTTAATCGATAATAATAATAATAAAAAAAAAGCGGATGCATTTTGACACTTACTAATATATCTTGTTTAATATTTTTAAAAGTATAATAACTTTTACAAATTGGTGTGTTACAAAATATTATATGTTTTTTTAAGTAGATTTATCATATTTATTGTCAAATCAGTTTGCAACAAAGAAAAACATTTTTTTTTTTTAAAACAATGAACTTTAAAAAAATAAAAATAAATAAAAGTATCCCAGTGCAATATGAAAACATACTTTTCTCCCAATTTTAATAACACAATTTTCTTTAAAAGGCAAAGCCAAACACCTTTTTCTTTTTCTTTTTATGTCTTCATTTAAAATTGCTCTTTTTCTCTACAATATCTAAGTTTGGGTTAGAAACATGTCTGACTAAAACGGATTGTAAAACTTATGACCCTTATCTAAACTTTAACATGATATATTAACTTAGTATGACCAAAATGCTTTCACGTATAAACAATAAAAATAAGTAATAAATAAATTTGAACATATTATTTTTCTTCTTTTAATACAAATAAGTGAACAAAAAAATTAAGATATACTAAAAAATAAATTTTAAATAATACATAAAGACTTAAGTTTTTAATCCAAAGTTTATTACTCTAATAATTTGATTAAAAAAAAATCGGATACCCTTACCAAATTTGAACTTTAGGTGCACTTGTTGTGGTATACAAAATGTGAAATAAAGTTAATAGAATAATAGCGAAAATTTTATATTTTATCCAAAAATGCAAAATTATGGTTGTTACAGTCTTTTTTTAACCCAATTAATTTAAAGAATTAATATAAAAAAAGTTTGAAAAGAGAATAATATCTCATGTCTCATATCTCATTGAAAATAATTAAGAGGAAAAATATATTACACAATTTTTTTATAAAAATAACTTTGTTAGATTTAATTTATTTAATACTTTTCTAACCATTTTTATGTATTATAGATGACTAAAAAAATTTAATATAAAATTGAAAACAAATAAAATAAATGAGTAATTGAATATTCTTGCTATTTTCTTTTTAAATAAATTGTTGTTTCTTTTGCAAGCAAAGTTAGATTTTTTTTTTTTTTTTTTTAAGGATAAATGGACATATTTTGTTCATCCTAAAAAAATCCGCTATCTTGACCCAACCTACCATTTTAGCAAGTCTGGTGAGTTTGACCCATTTTTAATAGGTCCCAAAATCCTCATCATCATCCATATTCATTTTTATTCTTCAAATTTGCGAGAGTAAGGAGTCCAAATTTTCTTCTGCTTCTTCTCTTTTTCTTTATTTTTTGGTTGAAGAAAAATGGTTTTTAAGACTCTTCAAGTATGGAACTATTCTCTCAAGTGTGTGTAGTTTCCTTTCTCACACACATTAAATTATTACATAAAGGAATCTCTTAAAGGTGAAGCCAAGATACATCAACCATATAGCTTGTTGGCAATAATTGTTAAAACAAAGGTTATATATATATATATATATATTTATATATATAAAATATAGAAATTTTTCTCTAACCTAATTTAAATGTATATGTGTATGAAGTTTCCTTTTAGAAATTTGAAACCCGACCTTTGCCCCTCACACTCTACAAACACTTATACTTGTAGAGTGATCATCACAATAAGGATGTATGGTGATAATAAAAATGTTATTACAATGGATATATATATATATATATATATTTTTTTTTTTTTTTCTTTCTTGTAATAGATATGATTTATGATGGTGTTATGATAATTATTATCATTCTTATTTTTTGAGAAGTCAATAATTGAACTATAAAATTTTTGTCATTACATTACATGAATACTCTTTATCATTAAATTATTAGTCATAAAATTTTAATATATGCAAAATTTAAATGCAACTACTTTATTCCATCATAAATTGGGTTAAGTCATAAGTGGAACCCCGGCAGGAGAGAGATGTTTAATGGGTTCCATGACAAGGATGGTTAATCTTCCAAAATGCATCGTGGGCATTATAACAAAAAGGTTAATCTTCCAAGATGCATTGTGGGCATTATAACAAAAAAGTATCCCATCAACCCTTTTTTTTTTTTTTTTTTTTTTGAGAAGAAGATCCCCCAGCAACTTGAATAAAAATGATAGTAGGAAAATTTATATAGGTTAATACAGAATTTCTAATAAACAAAAAAATTAATAAATAAAAAAGAAGAGAGAGAGAGACCAAACTCAAGATGACCGCCTGGAAGAGAAAAGGTGGAGTGACCAACAGAGGAGCGGCGGCGCCCAAGGAGGACCTTTTTGCCCCTCAACAAGAAAACCACCACTGCTACTTCCACTGCACCATTGTTATTCTCCATTTTTTTTTTTTTAAATGTTTTGAACACAACACTCTGCACTCCATTTACATTTGGAATGAGTATTATATATACATTACGAACCACTACATGACAAAAAAAGAAAAAAGAGCTTGGTCAATGATAGGCTACACTACTGCTTTGTATTTTCGTGTTATTCCAACTATTATGGGTCCCATGATGATGCCAATTACAATCCTATTCATAATAAAACATTTCGGTATTTCTCTCAACTAAAAAAAAAAAAAAAAAAACTATAATACATGATGTTTGAAACATCAAACCATCAGTGTAATAGGCTATAAAAATGAAAAAAATATAATTCCTAAAAACCCAAGCAAAACAGCCGCCCAGCCCTTGTGTGACTAAAAAACTCAATTTTCTTCCTCATCTCATGACCATTTTTCTTCTCAAAATAAAAAAATAAATAAAAAAATAAAAAAATCTCAAAACCATTTTAGTATCCGTCTGGAATTCACTTATTTTGTTGAAATTAAAATTTTTTTACTGAAAGTATTGTAGATAAAAGTAAAAGTTAACTGAAATAGTATAATAAAACTCATGAATGGTATCAAAAGTACAGTGAAACCCATAAATAATAGCAAAAATAAGCTAAATAGTTATATGAGTTGGCAAAAATAAGTGTTGCTAAACAAGCACTAAGTTCTTTGATTTTATCTCCACCATTATTCTCACTCTTGATTCTATAATTGGATTTTAATTGGGGCCGGGTCATATTAATGAATATCTTTATGGTAATGGTTAACAATCTATTTTAGAAAAGTTTTGACACTGTTTTTTTGAGAAATAAAAAAAACTATCATAATATTAAATTAATTTTTTTTTTTTATAAAAACTTTCTTAAAATAAATTGTTAACTATTATCCTAAAAGCATTCCTTAACATTTCATTTTTATTCTCACTTCTAAACTCTCGGTTTTGTATTCCATTCAATGGGGCCACATCATAATGATATGAAAAGACATTCTAGAAAAGTATACAATTTAGTTTTATTTTTTATTTAATTTTTAAGAATCTAATATTATTTTAGTGTTTGTTTATACAATTTAGTTTTATTTTTTATTTAATTTTTAAGAATCTAATATTGTTTTAGTGTTTTTTTTATATGTATATTCCTGTGAGTTTTTTTTTTTTTTTTTTTTTTTTGAGTTGAAACTATTATATTATTGTAAAATGTGATCCCTTTGTTTTAATGTTTATTAAGATATTAATTTAAAAAAATAATAATAATGATATAATTGTTCAAACTTTTGGACAAGTTTACTACAAACCAATAAGTAGACCATCCATTAAAAAAATTAATACAACTATATATTTTGAAAATTTAAATTAATAAATTGAAAAAGTATATATAATATAAAAATTATAATATTTTAATATAAGATTTCAAATCATTTCATTGACATAGCATGTTTGCTTGTGATAATTGTAGCCAATTAAGACTTCTCATATGTACTAGTACTAGCTAGTGCATTTGAGAAATTTTAATTAGCTAGTTGTAACCATGAATGAGTCACACATACCTAGTCCATGTTCCTCAAGCATACCTATTATATCAAATTATATTATATCAAAATATTTAACAAGTGGATTACATGTTTTTTATATTCTTAGTATGTATGTAAAATTTTATGCCAATTAAATATTATTTACTATATAATACATAAATTTAATTTTTATACATAATTACATTACAAAAACTAGTATGTAACCCATGCTACCGCACGGGAATAGATATAATTTAATAAACCAATAAATATATTGCATTTTATTATTTAAGTGATACTGTTGGTTTTGTATTTTATTTATTTATTTATTAATCATGAGTTTAGTCATGTTTAAAAGACTTAGTTTATTCATGTTTAATAAAATTTAGTATTATGTAATTTGTTTACAAATATTTTTATCATACAAAATTCTAATGAAAGAATGCTACATAGACATATATATTCAAGGTTGATTCATTCACGGTACATATAAATATGATTAAGTTGCTTTATCACAAACCATTTTTAACAAAATATTTTAATCAATTAAATGTGAATGTCATAACGTGCATTTTATAACAATATATAACAATAGAATAACATGAATCTCATAAAAAAAAATTATCAATTAAAAATCACTAAAATTATAAGTATAAAATGTAAAGATAAACAAATAAGATAAATACTAATTCCTTAAAAGAAAACTTACAGTGAGTTAAGAAAACTACATAAATAATCTTTGATATGTGAAGAATAATAGGATTACAACTTCTTTTCGAAATAATGTAGAGACTCGTGCTAATAACGTGTTATGAAAAAAAAAAAAATGCAACGTCAATGATAGGAAAACAAAACAATTTTATAATTAAACAATAAAAATTATTGACAAAAAGGAAATAAAGTATAGGCAATGAAAGACAATAAACATACAATATCAATCATAGGAAAATCACAAAATTATATAATTAAACAATAAAAAATTTACACAAAACAATTTTTTTTCTCTCTGCTTCACCTATTATATATATATATATATATTTGAAATTTAAACATTTAATTAATTACATATTTATTGATCTTTAATCTTTCAAAAATTTTACAAATATTAAGAATGTAAGAAGAAAATATAATCCAATAGTAAATTTGTTAAAATTTACATCCAATAAAAAGATATTAGGTGAATTTATAACCAGGGTTTTTCCTATTTTTTTTTTTCAGTTTATATGTAATAAAATACTAAGTGTATTTTTGCCTCTAGTTTATTCAACAAGTTTTTAAGTTTTAACTTTTATGTACAGTTTTTTGAAACTTTTTTTTCTTACCTTTTCAAAATATAAATATTTTAGTAAAAGAACAATTTACAAAAAGTTAAATAAGTTGATATCAAAAACTCTTAAAGTCTGACTCAAAAAGTATAAATCTATGTGTGTATATATATATATATATATATATATATTCAAAATAGTAGTTAAGGAAGTTTGATTAAAATATAATGTCATCCCTGTGTTTTCCTCGTTTAAAATAAATAACTCCAAACCATGCAATAACCTGGAAAAGTTTTTTTTTTTTTTCTCCAATTTTTTTCCTCTTTTTTTCATCCCCTTAGAGTCTCCTCAACCAACAAACAAGACCTTGGAAGTTGGAAGCTACCAACTGGTGTTGTGTTGTTTGGGCATTCACTCATTGCAACTTGCTAGTACTTAATTCATTTTTTTTTTTTTTTTAAATGTCCTGCTTGGGCTGCTCTTACAGAAGTTGTACCGGCCCTCCAGTGTTGACTGAGAGAAGTCCACTAGTTTAAAAAAAAAAAAAAAAAAAAAAAAAAGTCCACTCGTTACCAAAGAAATTATGAAGTCCAGTCTGGTGGCACCTCCGCTACCTAATTCAACTTTTCCCATTAATTAATATATATTATATATTTAATTCAAATGAATACGGTGGCAGGATTGATTTAGATCCGTCTGACTCTGTAATTATTTGTTTCAACTTTCAAACAGTGCAACGCCGCTCACGCCGTTCCTATGGACCCATCACACACATTCTCATAAATATATAGTAGTTTCTCAAAAAATATGTATATATATATATATATAATAAAAAATGCTAACAAATGTCTTTAAAATATTAGTTAATAATTTAAATAACTAAAGTTTTTATAAAAATAAAAAAATAATTAATATTTTAATTATTTTTTTTCCTTTCTCATAAAAGTGGTGTCAAAACTTTCTTAAAAAGAATCGTTAACCAATTCTCTCTCTCTCTCTCTCTCTCTCTCTATATATATATATATATATAAAGAGAGAGAGAGAGAGAGAGAGAAGAAAAAAATGACTATAGGAAAGGGTGTGAATCGTGTGATTGTATCAAACAAAAAAAAGGAAAGGGTGTGATCATGGGTGTTATATACCATATTCATGACAATAATAGTTTATAGTTATTTGTTATTAATAACTCATAAAAGCCCAAGAATTATATTATCCATTATTACCAAATGGTTATTTTTCTTATAGTTGCTCAACTGCTATTTTACTCAAATTCCCAATGACTAGAAAATAAATAATAGTAAAAGTGTTTGAAATACACACTTACACCAGCAATCTACCACATATTACAAACACAAAATAGGAAAGGCAAACAATTAAAGAAAGCATGCATTAATATGTTTTGTTGTTTATGTTGATGTTTTATGTTTTTGTTTTAGGTCAGTTTAGTTTTTCAGAGTTTCTAACATGCTTGTTTGATCTCACATTTTATATGTTTGTTTGATTAAATCATTAAAAATGTAATGTTTTCTAATCTATATTAAAAGCTGTGTATGCATACTTGAGTACACGTATGCATATTTCATATTTTTGTACACATACTGGAGTATGAGCATGCATCCCGAATTCAAATTAGGGTAAAGTCTTGTTTTTCTTATATTTGATCATTTTCCATAAGTTATTTGATTCTATTTGACTTTGTTTTAGGTTAATTATATAGGTTTAATTGCTTTCCATGTTTGTTTGAATCTTTTGCCATGTTTAGGGTTTGTTTTATTAAAACTGAAAACTTTTTGTTAAAAGTACCATAGATAAAAGTACATATTAGTTGAAATAGTACAGTGAGACTCATAAATAGTATCACAAAGTGCAGTGAGACCCACGAATAGTAGCAAAAATAAGCTAAATAGTAAAATAAGTTGGCAAAAATTAAGTTAGCCAAACAAACACTTAGTTTATTTTATAACATTTCCTTATGTGTATGTTTTAATTGTTATCTTCTTCCTTTTTAGTATTATATGTTTGACTTGAGTTTTATTTGTTTCCTTTTATATTGTGGTGTGATATTTAATTATTGGTGTCTTATTATTTTCCATGTTGTTTGAGTATTTTTTCCCATGTTTAGTTTATTTGATTTTCTTTCCTTGTGTGTTTTATTTAATTGTTAACTTGCCATGTTTATTTGTGTTTGATTTGTTTCCTTTTATATTGTGATATGTTTCTAGCATGTTATGTGTGTTATTTCCTTAAGTGCATGATATATGTTTAGGATAAGGATAAGGATTAGAGCTTTCTCAATAAACTCTTTAATTAAATACGGCCTAGCAACACATAATGGAGGCCGACCTATAAGCTGGGCAGTCTTATATGCCTAACACCTTACTAAGCTGTACCCAAACTCAGGACCCATAATTTGGTATGTGGACCCATGTGTGTAAGTGATTTGCCTAAAAGGCCCAATACGGTTCTTAAACCTAATCTAGGTGACAACTCCATCATGTCCATAGATTCCTTGAGGATTTTAGGATTTGCAATGCTACAATCTAATCTGGGTTAATCTCAATCCCTTGGTAAGTAACTAAATAACCAAGAAACTTTCCCGAGCTAACTCCAAAGGCACATTTAGAGGCATTCAACTTCAATCGGTGCTTTCGCAGAGTCTTGAAGGTTTCAACGAGGTCGGAAAGGTGAACCTCTTCACCATCATATCATCTATATAAGCCTCCATATTCCTTCCCAATTGCTTCTTAAACACTTTGGTAATCATCCTTTGATATGTGGACCCTACATTTTTTAACCCAAATGGCATGACTTTGTAATGGAAATTACCTGTAGGGGTAATAAAGGAGGTTTTCTCTTAGTCCTTAGGAGCTAAGACTATCTGATGGTATCCTTGAAAAGTATCAAGAAAACTAATTCTAAGGTGTCCAAAAGTTGCATCAACAAGTTGATCTATCTTAGGTACTGGGAAAGGGTCTTTTGGGCAAGATTTGTTTAGATTCATGAAATCCACATACTCACCACTTCCCATTCTTCTTTTTCACTACTACGTTGGCTAGCAATTCGGGATAGTAGAACTTTTTGATTGCCCCAGCTTCTTTAAGCCTATCCACTTCTTCTTTCATTGCTCCAACATGAACATTAGAGGACCTATGGGGTCTCTGTTTCTTTGGGGGGCATCAGGGGTCAACATTAAGTCGATGACAGATGAACTCCGGATCTACTCCCAGCACCTCATACGAGCTCCATGCGAACACGACTAGATTGTTTATTAAAAGCAATATTAGTTCCACTTTCTCTAAGATCGAGAGCCTCTCTTCTACTTGGAAGTACTTGTCTCTAAGGTTGATGAGTATCTTTTTCAATCGTTTACTTATGTCCTTAGGTGGAGACTGTAACTACTATAACGAATTCGCTAATTCGACCTCGTCCTTTTGTTTCTTCCCCACGACGACTATCTGGCATATCCATGTCATACTTTGATTTCCGCAGATCTTGGCAATGCCTCGCTCAATTGGGAATTTTACATTTTGATGCAAAAATGAGGGTAATGCACACATGGAATGAATTCAAGGGCATCCGAGAATTGCTGTATAAGGGGAATAAGAATGTACCACTATAAAGTCAATTAGCTCTTTCCTTCCCCTAACCTCTACGGGCATTGTCACTTGTCCCGCTGGTGTGACTACGATTCCATTAAAGGTTACCAAGGGACTAGCATACTTGGTTAAGTCATCAGAGGTAAAGGCCTAATCCTTCATATAGATCAGAATACATTATTCCCACCCCGCTTCCCTAATCTATCATAACTCTTCTAACATCAAAGCTAGTGTCACCATTAGTGCATCTTCAAAGGGCTGAACACTACTTTTTAGGTCCTTCCTCGTAAAACCAATGCTTTCATCTTCCAACTGTCCATTTTTAAGGGTGGGCAAACCCACTTCTAGATCTGAAACTAAAGCTACGACCATGATCTGGGATGAAGTTTGTGCGGTCTTAATTAACTTGTTCATTAACTTGTTCATATCTGTGATTGGCTTCAGGGTTAATGATGCTTTTAGGTCGAAGTTAATAGGGAGCCCCACTTTGAATGTGCTAGCTACAATCCCTCTGTTATCTCCACCAATCTCATTATATAACTCCCAAAAACAATTTGAATAGGCCCTGAGGGTTTCCCCCTCCCTCATAGACATAGTAAGGAGTGAGTCAAATGGCTTCGAGGTTTTACTACATGTTACAAATCACAGCCCGAATGCTCTAATTAACTCATCATACCCTCGGATGGATCATTTTTCCAATCTATCATACCATCTCATTGCAGTTGGTCCCAAGCTAGAAGAGAATATCTTACACATTAGAGCTTCGTTCCTAAAGTATATGACCATGCTTTGATTGTAATGGCTGACATACTATCGGTCTTACCATCATATATTGTGAAGGTCGGCCTTGTGAATCTCCGCAGTAGATATATCCTTTCAATTTCTTCTGAAAACGAGGATTGAGATATCTGCTACAAGGCTTTGCCAGTACCAAAGGCTTGAGGTGTAATGGGATCTTGAGGATTAGGAAACATTAAGGGCTGAGAGATTGGCTCTTTAGACTTCTCTTTATCTCGCTCTTCCCTTCTGTTCCTCCTGTATGTGGGGTGTGGGGGACTATGGGGGAGGGAGAGACCGTCCTTTTCTTGTGAGGAGATTGCTTCCTATCCCCATGGGGAGGGAGTTGCCTTTTATCTCGTTTCTTGTGCCACTCCCACACTGTGTTTGTCTCCTCGAGAGTGACTTTGCACGGGACTCAATCCCCTTTTATGAAGAAGCTCTTCATCCTTTCTTCGAAGAAGCTCCTTGTTTCTTTCAACTTCCTGCTGCAACATCACTACTTGCTCCCTTAATCTTTCCACCTCCTTATCCCTACTAGAGTAAGAGGGGCCTACTATATTGGTGGTTGGCCTTTCTTCTTGCAAGTGTGGGTTACGTTATCTTTAAGTCTTTTTATGAACTTTGGATCGCAAGCGTCGATCTACATGGACAGATTCTTCGGAAATGCTTGGACGAGATAGATGGGCAAGCCCACTTCGAGATCGATTCGCCATGATTAAAAAGAAAATCAACTCTTGAGCCTATTGCTTGGTAAAGTATTTCCACAGACGGCGCCAATTATGGGTGTCAAAAACAAACTAGCCCAAGGACACCGAATGGATCCACGAGGTGGAGTTTAATTGATTGACACAATTTATTTATATAAAAGAAAAACAAGGAAAAAACACTCTATAGTGTGAAACTCAAGCAATTGATTTTATAAATACCATATATTTTAAATGAACTTATGTATTATAAGAGAAAAAATTCTATTTCCCACAGTGTTACACTATATCAGTTGGGTATCTCTCTCTCTCTCTCTCTCTCTCTCTCTCTCTTTGTTACTTGTTACTAAGCTTTGTTTTTCAACCCTCTTCTATTTGCCTGCCTCCTCCCTTATATAGGCACATCTTTTGTTTTTATTCCTACAATTGTCTTGTCGACAGTCGAGTTTTCAATTATATTTTCCTCTCTTTTATTGATTTCCTCCCTTCCCTTATTCTGGAATTTTGACTTTTGAAGGTGTTTGTACTGTTTAAGTTGTCTCATATGTATTCAATACGGCAAAGGTTAGGTAGAAGTCCCCTCATTAATGCGGAGGTGAAGATCTTTACCCTTCTTACATATTCTGAAAGATTCCCCGAGGTTCTAGATACTAGCTTGAAGTAAGACGTAGATCATTCGTGCACATCTCCTCGAATAAAACTTGACTCCACTTAGCTTACTACCTGCCTCCCGAGAACGATATGCAAGGATTCCTATCTCCTCCTGGATGCTCGAGACAGCTTTATTTCCTTCCACTAGATCTTATAAGCTTTTGGGCCCTTCCATGAGCATATGTGTCTGGCCCATTCCACTCCACGGGGCCCAATAGGTATTTGGGCTTTAAGCCTAGATGAGAACTCTTCCACTCCCCCCACAATAATAATAATAGAATTAGCAATTATTCCTAATAAATGAAGTGTCCCTGTACCACAAGCTTTTTCTTTTAGCTTTTAATTTATTTTGTTTTAATTTTTCCACTTTTTTGAAGTGCAAGTATTCTTTAACCTACTCTTAGAAAAAAGCCATCAAGAAAAACCAAATAAGTCATTGCCAAATGAAATTGCCAACAAAGTAATAAAGAAAAATCACAATCACTGGCCTAAGGGGAAAAAGAAGGGCATGATTTATGAAAAGGAGAAAAGGAAAAACATTTTAAACCAAATTGATGATAAGATTGAAAGCCTTAACTTTCTGATTGGTCCAACAGCTAAAAATATTACATAAGTGATTAGTCTTTCTCATCAATAGAGAGAGAGAGAGAGAGAGAGAGGGAGAGAGTAGGATTAGCAAACATAATACTATCCGAATGAATTCTAATCTAACCAATTGGGAAGGGATCAAAGCCATCTTGCACCATTTTCTCTAATGGCCAAAAGAGCGGTTTAGGAAGGTTATCCCAGTCATACCAATCCCATCCATCACACTTGTGTGGCTCAAGATTTTGGGGAACTTGCTGAGGATCTTTCAAGACAGCGCGCATGAAGACAGTGACATAATGGGATGGTTTTGGCTCCTCTAGAAAGAGGTTGTTTGTGACAGTTAATAACTCTACTTGAGCTATGTCCAATCCCGTTTCCTCCTTCAACTCTCTACTACCACATTCCTCAAAACTCTCCCCTGCAACAAAACATCTTTTAAATAATGTCACCTTTCCATTTTCCATATTTTGTTGTTGTAAAGTGTCTTGAAATTCTTCAAAACACATACAAAGTATAATAAATCTTATATATGTCACTAATTGTAGATTTAAACATTACGCATGCTCTTATTTTGTTCACTATCAATTCATCATCTCATCCAATCCATGTAAGATGCCGTGTGAAGCTATTTTTTTCCTTCGGCTCTCTTTAAGGTCATCTTTCTTAAAATTGCTATTATAAACGCTCAATTTAGATTTACTTTTTTTTTAATATAAAACTTATAATAGATATAATAGATTTTTTTTTTAACTACTCAAAATAATAATTTCTGACTAATTTAGTTTTATAAGGAAAAAAAAAAAAAGTATCTAAACAGATCATATGATAATTTTGAATTAAGAAATTTTATGTAATTTTAGTTTACTATTTCTCGTGTATATACAACGGCTTGTGTGTATATATATACATTCTTTTTTATTTTATTTTTATGGAATATAAACATTCATTTTTGGTCCCAGAAATTAGCCCCTATAAAAATATTTCTGATTCCGTGTCCCTGTGCTCTACTCTACATGAAAGGGAAGTCTAGTACATAAATTAACGATCAAACTGCCCCATTTATTTTATATCAGCAAGTAGTTGATAAATGCATAATATTATTGAACAAAACATAAATCTAAAATTGGAATGAACGAAAAAGTAAGACAGTAAATCCAAGAAATAAAACAAACTCAGAAAGTGCGTACGAATTATATAAATGAGATCAAAGAAAAATCAAACTACCCAAATTTAAAAAGGAGAGAAAAGCTCCTAAAAATTGCAAAAGATAATAGGGAAAATAATACCAAACTCAAGATGGCCGCCAGGGAGAGCAAAAGTGGAGTGACCAATGGAGGATCGACGACGCCCCAACAGCACTGTCTTCCCCTTTACCAAAAATACGCATACTCCCACTCTGGGCACTGCCCCTGCCCCTGCCCCTTTCTCCATTTCAATCCAACCTGTTTCTTTTTTTTCCACTCACCGTCCGCCGTTCACAACTTATATTCTCTTTTTACTAGGCTCCCATTCCCATTCATCATTTTTTTTTTTTGGGGCAAGATTGAGCTCCAGTGTTACTTGTGTTACTAATGTTTCCGTCTTTTCCCAATCAAACGTTGACACGTCAGGATTTTTTTTAATTGGTCAAACAGCAAAATGACAATTTTGCTCTTACAGATTAAACACGGTTGGCCATTTGCATTGCATTTGCCTGATTGTCTCGTTGGCTAATGATGCTGATTACAAGCCTCTTCGATGTTAATTCTATTTCTTACAACTGCCCTCCTTTTTTTATAATAGTCACTTTATAAATGTTTGTGAAGTATAGAAGACAATTTTAAGATTTAAGACTCTAGGAGGAACTTTTATACCCATATACACTTGTGAGAGACCGAGACCAGACGAACTTGGGTGTGGGTGCTCTCAAAATAGAGGTAGTTGTGTAGAGTCGCAATTTATTTTTTATGCAAAAAAATAAGAAAAAATAAATATAATTACATGTTCAAAATACATCAAATTTCATTAATTGAATAAAAAAAGTACAAATTGGTGGAATAATCTTACAAGGCTTTGGTTCTAGTTACAATCAATGCAAAAAACAAAAAAAAAAAAAAAATACAAAACTTTGATCCTAGTTACATTCTACCAAAATTAAAGACAAAACACTAATCTACTAACTAAAAAACCTAAGTTTGGGGGCTAAGTTATGAATTAGGAAAGTGTTAGATACCCATTCCGCCTAAATAGAGTCTGGTCTTCTAGATTCTAATGACCATGATATACCCTTTTGTATGATGCTGAATGATATGTTGTAACACATGTACTTGACAAAATTTTTTTTTTTTTTTAAATTTGTTTTATGAATATGCCCTCTTCTCAAAGAAAAATCAGATTTGTTTTGTAAATTTTTTTTGAGAAAATGAGATTCGATTTGAAAAAGTTAGATCTATTTTTGTAAAGGATAAAAAGAGAGATTTTGTTAACAAAATCAAATCTATTTTGAAAAGGGTAAAAATAAAGATTTTGTTAAGGAAAAATCATATCTATTTTGAAAAGGGAAAAAAGAAAGGTATTGTTAAAGAAAATTAGATTTGATTTGAAAAGTTAAAAAAAAAAAAAAAAAAGAAGAAGAAGAGACTTTTAAAAGAGGATTCATATTCATAATTCAAATATATTATGCATACATCACATTAAAAAAAAAAAAAAAAAAAGACTTTAGCCTAACTCTTAATTCATTCTTCGAAATTTCAAAATTTACAATTTTATTTGAAAAAAGAAAACTATTTCAAAAAATTTTCAGATTTGTATTTAATGAAAATACAAATCTATTTTTTGGTTAAAAAAATTTTAGATCTGTATTTAATGAAAACACAGACCAGTTTTGACTCAAAAAAATTTCAGATCTGTATTTAATGAAAATACATATTAGTTTTGTAACTAGAAAAAATCCAAATCTAAATTTAATGAAAATACATATCAATTTTGACTTGAAAAAAAATTTCAGATCTGTATTTAATGAAAATACAAATCAGTTTTTTTTTTTTTTTTTTTTTTTTTAAGGTTTTGATAGTTATTAGCATATTTTGAAACCAAAAAAAAAATTAAAAAATTAAAATAGACAATCAACTAAAGAACATGTCAAAGAAAATTCCAACTAAGTATATAAGCATGGCAAATATGAATTAAAAACAAAGCATAATAAAATCAAACATATTAACCAAATTCATGCAATGAACAATCACAACATATTAATTAATGGAAAGGAAAAATAGACAAAAGAATGAAACTAAATATCTTTTGCATGAGCTTGCTCTTCAAATAGAAGAATATTTTAGAAATCAAAGAAATTTTCACTTCTTTGAGGGCTAAAATACTTTACTTACAAAAAAGAAATTCTTAAAGCAAAAGCCTTTAGAACATCTTTAACGTAAGGGGAATAGAGAAGTCAGAAAAGAAAAGCCCTGAATTTTAAACTTTTTCCTCTATTTATAGAAATTGGGATGCTTAAAAAATAAGCTGAATGAGATCTAATTCTAAAAAGTCAAAAAAGATAGGTTTTATCTCAATTAAGAGGTTCTTGGGCAAACCCACATATTTGGGCCAATCGACACTTTGGAAGTGCCGATCGGCGCTTGCCATGTGCTGATCGACACTCCAAGAGTGCCAATAGTCCCTCTTGGGTGCCAGGCCTACTTTTGAGTTTTGGTTGGATTTAGACTCCCTTTTTAAGGGTTTTTGAGCCGAAAATTGCACTTAGATGCGTTTTTTATTCGTATTCTAAGAATTAATCCATTTTTCTTAACATTCAGATCTTTAAAGTGATAATTATCTGACAGATAAATATCCCAAAAAGACTTAATTGTCCATAATTTCTTTGTTATTTGATTATCCACTTTATTCTGTTGCAAGCAGGCTTATTTTTGACACTAACCAACAACCAATCACAAAATTAGTTAATTAATTTTAATTGTTGAACCAATCAAAATTAATTTAAATTAATCATGCGTGATTGGTTCTATCCAAATATGGTATCTTTCAATCCTACTGTCTAATTTAGGAATCAGACATACCGTTGTAATCGTTGGAATCTCAAGATCATTTTTATGATATGCAATGAATGAATTAATGCATGTAATGCAATTCTAAATTTCAGGTATAGGAAGGAATAGTCACTCTAGCCATGTTCCAGGATTAAATCATAGATGCAAGATCGAGTGTCTACAACACTTAGATTAGGTTAGGGTAGAATTTCTATCTTATATAAAAATAAATAAATATAAAATTTCATTTCCTTTTTTGTTATTTTTTTTCCCTACTTAGGCTAGCATATAAAGAAATTGGACCAGCACTCCCCAATGTAGATTGTCAAGTCCACTCTACTAGCACTTCCACTACCTAATGCATTCGGTTGATGAGATAATGTGTGCACAACAACTCATATAAGCCATATGATGGGCATATATGAAAGTAATATATAACCACTTACAATACATTATATCAAATTTGTTTAAAAATTTGTGACCCAACCATTGTGATCTCAAAAGAACTCAGTTGATTAATACATATGTATTTCGGTAGTATTAATTAAGACAAAAAAATAATAATAAATAAAACCATGTGTATTCCTTTGTATATAAAGTTGACTTTCCTTCCACCAAAAGCAATAGGTTGCGTGCTTGAGTAGGAGAATCTAATTTTTCGAAAACAATTAGGGGTAAGGTTGTCTATTAATCACCTCTGTTATTCCCTTTTAAAGTTAAGTTCAAATTATACCTAATGTAAATTTAAGAAATGTTATACTTGTCAATTTCTTTTTATTGAATGCGAATTTTGAAACACCCACCATTAGATTATATTTTCTTTTCATAATCTCCATGTTTACAAAATTTCAAGATGATTAAAAAATTAATAGCTACGTCATCAATCAACTACACAAATTTCAAGTTACTATATATAATGAATGAGTTTATGGATTGAATGGTAAACAACATTCACTTAGTATAAATTGGATGTGTATTAAGAATGTAGAGAATATATAATCAAACATAGAAATTTTGAAAGTGTTAATCCAATAAAAAATTATTTGCAATGTTATACCACTAAATAAATTTTTATCAAATTAATATTTTACATTTTCTTCTTAATATGCACACTAAACTTTGTGTTAATAAAATATTACTTACTATCCAATTTATAAATTCATATTTTATGTATAATTTTAGGGGTAAACTGCAAATTGTACCCTTAAAGTATGGAGTTGACTGGATTTTACACTCCAAAACTTCAAAAACTTGATTTTGCACCCCTAATGTTTGGTTTCGTTAGCAATTCACCCCACAATTAATTTTTGTTGTTAAGTGACACATTATTATGTTCATGTGTTTTATTTTTGTCAAATCAACCCAAAAATTACGTTGTTTTAGTGATGACCAAGTGAAGAGCTGGCATGCATTAAAACTACGTCATTTTAGGCCTTAAAAAAAAAAAAAAAAAAAAAAAAAAAAAAAAAACCCTCTAGCCTAAACAACATAGTTTCAAGCCAAATCCTAAATTCTAAAAACAAATTAAGACCACAAAGAAATCTCCCTAACCCAAACCACAGGAACCTAAACCCCTTGGCTCAAATTGAACCCAGTTAGACCATTGGCTCACCTCGTGAACCCTAGTGGCAGTGGAGGAATGAAAACCATTGGAGGAATGAAATTGAAAAATATTTGCTTTATTTTGTGGTCATTGCTGTTAATGCCAGCAATGCTTCATTCCTGGCTGTCATTTGAAATATACCGAGGCTGCCATACTGTTTGGGAAGAGTGATAGTATTTCAGTTGACAAGATTTTTTTCTTCTCTTGGGTAGAGCCCCCAAAAAAATCTCTATTAAGCTCATCAATAGCAAAACAAGTCTTAACAGGGAGAGCATGGCATTGCATATAATAATCTGGTATGGGGGTGGATGCAGATTTAATGAGAACAAGTCTACCCGCAGAGGATAAGATAGCCTTCCACCCGGCAAACTTAGACTGGACATTGTCAATAACAAAGTTGAAAGCAATACAAGCAATTTTAGTTTGGGCAACGATATAATAATCTCATTCTATACTTTCTTTCCTCAGTCTCCAATCCAAAGTTAGGTAGGAAGTTAACTCTAAAACTTGAAAGGAGTGCATGCATGTTAGGCCGTTCCTAGGGAGCTCATGAGTTAAAATTTCAAAATCCTATTCCCATACTTTAATAATTCAAGCCTTAGCCTTAGCCTTGTTCAAACCAAACATACCATTAATAGTTTGTTTGAGAACAATTTGTTTGAGAACAACTTATTTAGTTGAAACTGATTTTTTTTATTTAGTTGAAACTGAATTTTTATTTAGTTATTAAAAGTACTGTAGATAAAACTAAAAATTAGCTGAAACTGTACAGTGAAACTCATGAATAATACCAAAAAGTACAATGGAATCTATGAATAGTAACAAAAATAAGCTAAATAATAAAAAAATTGACTTTTTTAGCCAATGCCAAACACAACGTAAGTATGGTTGCTCATCTGTGCTAAGTAATGGCCTAATGGGTAATCTAGAAGTGAGGACTAAAATATGCTTACCAACTCCAACTCTTAGGCCTAATGGGCAATCAGATTTAGAATCAATCCAACCATTGGATTTGGAGCTCACATATTAGTATGGACTATGGATCCCTTTTTTTATGTACTAAATCTAAATTTAAAATCTTATGGAAATAAAATAAAATAAAAATAAATGAAAAAAATCAAATGCATTATGTGGGTAATTAATCAATGTGATGGATCCATTCAATCACTCACATTCAATCTAGTTTACACATTGACACTTCGGGAGTTCAGGGAGCACTATGTACAAATCATCAACAACCTAAAGAACAATTGTCATTATAAATATGGAGATGATGTTTTTGGACTTAAAACTCTTTAGTCCAAAAGAGAGTGTGAATTCTCTTTTACATCAAAATATTAGAAACTACACTTTTCTACAACTATTTTTGGTATGAGAACTTCCATATTCCTTCTGAAGTGTTTATTGGAGACCACAATCATCAATTGGATTATGGTCGAGCCAACTGGATTTGGACGTTACATGAGGATGGATTCAACTTTTATCAAATAAAATATCAAGAGAATGTGAAGCAGCATGATTGGAAAAATAAATATGAAGGTGATGAAAAGTTTGCATATAATAATAAATAAAACAGATGATTTGTGAAGGAAACTTAACTTGTAATTTGTAACCTAGCTAAAATGTTAGTCTCAATGACTTCAATGTTGGCATATTTTTTCTATCATTAAAAAAAAACAAAGTCTTTTCCTCTCATTTGATGTGAAACATACTATTGATCAAAATTCATATTTGTTGAAATTCAACCAACATCTAAGTCATAATCAACCAAAGTAAGAATAATCACGGGTTGGTACATGAACAATGATATGTTTTAGGGCTCGTCATTGTTGATAATCGATATTAGTATTAAACACTTCAAAAGTTGCATGGAAGTTCACCTACCAAAAATAGTAGTAGAAAAGTGTCGTGTTTCACAACTTGATGAAAAAGGAGAATTCCCCGTCTCCTTTGGGTTGATGAGTTTTAAGGCCAAAATCATCATCTCCATCTGCTAGTTAATTAAAGCCCTTACTTTTAGGCCCGGTCAAAATTTGAATTTCATTCGAATTTCATTATTTCTACATTCTTTTTCTCTTGATTATTCACAACTTGATTTTGTTATCACAAATTTGTCTTTGAACAACACAATTTTGTGGAGGTTGATGGTGGTAATGTGTCACAGTCTAGGGGGAGAAAGCGAGCAAGCTTCATGGTTGGAGAATTAAGGAGGGTAAATCGGCAGAGCTTTTGTATTCTACATACTAAAAACCCATAGATGGACAATCTTAGTCTCTTAGTCTCTACTTTAAGAACCAAAAAACGTTTCCAATTTCAAACTTCTTAATTCTAAGAAAGACCATTGAAGGTATTTGCTGATTTCATTTGTTTATAATTTGATAGTTGCAATAGAGAAGAGAGAATTTAAACCCTAAATATTTTGTTTATAAATCTTCAAAAGGTGGGAAAACTACAATATTTTTGGCATTGTGATTATAATAAATGTTCGTTGGTTATCATAATTATCAAATTTCTTATTTAGACAAAAAGGATTATGTCTAACTTTCTCGAGCATTGCACTGGTTACTGGCTAGTATATAATAATTGACAAAGATCTGTACACCAATTATAGTAATAATGATAAATATAATAATTGAAAAGGTGAGTTCAACTTCTCCTATATAGTATTTTCTTTATTTTCTATTTTACACTACATATGGGCATGTTGCCTATACTAACTTTGGACAGTTTTCAGAGGTGATTATTTTTCTAGACTTTTCCCCCCTCTCTAACGGGTAGTATTCAATTTGCTTAAACGAGAAAATTAAACGATTTTAGGTGGCTAAGAGCTTGCCATTTAAGGCTAAGAAGTTAGGGTTATATATAGTGGTAATAGTCTTATCTTATAGAATAATGGACCAAAAAAAAAGACACGTTATAATCCTTTAGAGTTATTAGCATAATTCAATCATAAAGTTGTTAAAAATTTATCCTTCCATGGTCAATGAAATTGATTTAATCTTAACTGGTCACCAACGTTTTGATTATAATGATAAACTATTAATTAATTAGTGAAGGAAGAAGCACGAAAGCTAATAATAGTATAGAAGTTGAGGTGTAAACAGGAGAGTTCTTATCAACCATGCATAAAATTAGTTAATATCAGTTGGATAGCTTTAATGGTGATGAGCTCAGGTACTGTAGTATAAATAGCTTCAAACCAAATAGGGAAACCATCATACCATACAACAAATTGGCAATAGCAGGGAAATAAAGAACAATAAAATGGGGAAGAATTTGAGCATTGTAACAATTTCCTTACTACTACTGTTGGCATCCACCAGTGCCGGGTGGTTAAGAGGGACGTGGAGTTGTGAATGTGCGGTTGTGGAAAGGTGTTTGATGTGGCGGAGATGGCAGTGGCCACGGCGGTGGAGAGATAACAGAAAGTACATTGTGAGGATAGATTGGCAGTGGTTGTCTGCTTAGCCAGTTAGCGGGTGAATGCCACTGGATTAGCTGACAATTGGTTCTAGTCGACACGACCAGTTACTCATAGGTTTTATTGGCTAAAGACGAGTCTAAAGAACTCTCTTCTTTAAAAATGTTGCTGTGTTATGTTAGCGGTGTTGGAGATATGAAGGGAAGTGGAGAAAACTAGGTGCACTAGATATGAGAGAATTTGAGGAGTGATAATAATGTAAGAGGAAGTGGGTAGAGTTGGAATAGGATTGGTATGGGTTGGTTTTGGCTAGGGTACAGGGGGTTTAAGAGGGAAACGAAGTTGTTGAAAATTAGGTGGCCAGCACGAGGAGAATTGATATCAAGTCTTTGACGTTAAATCTTATGGAGGACGACCTAATGCCGATATCACCCAGGTATAAATATGTGTAGCACAATCAAATACACCTAATTAACATGAAAAGTGGGTTCTAGTTAACTTAACTAGTAAACTCTTTTAATGTCAAACAAAAGTACTCGGGTTCAAACTCTGCTTACACTAAAAACTCTTCGGTGTCTTGACCAGACCATAAAACATTAACGTGAAAAATGGTTGTAATATACTGATTTTGATTTTTCATAATGTGTTTATCAGGCTTTGACAAAAGGTTGGAAAGCTGCGTGCGTAGCAGCAGGAAGTAAAGTTGTGATTTCAGCAAGGACATACAAACTAGGTGTAGTGACTTTGTTAGGTCCATGCAAAGGTGCTATTGAGTTTAACATTCAAGGCACCTTACAGGCCCCATCAGACCTTGCCTCCTTCAATGGTAAAGACTTTTGGGTTTCTTTTGAGCGTATAGACAGTCTCACTGTGTCAGGTGGTGGAGTTTTTGATGGCAAAGGACAAACGACATGGCAAAAAAATAACTGTCGCGAAAAGTACATCTGCAAACTACTTCCTATCATAAGATTTCAATCTTAATAATTAGCATTTAAATTTCCTTTATATTTATGTAGATATATACAGAAGCTACAACTTTAAGAAATTCAACCATCACGGAATAATAATTCAAGCACTTATTCGTTTAATGGTGTTAAGGATATTGTCATATTATTAATAATTTGATGTAAGCTTTATATAGTGAGGTGTCACAACTCACCAAAAAAGATAATTCAAAATTTATATATGCGAAAGTCCAAATACGGAATATGGACACAACTTCTGTGCCATGACCCTAACTTGTGCAACTGTGTGTAATGGAGAAGAAGTGGTGGTTAAAGGTGAAAGTGATGGTTCACCAATCATACTCACATATAACATCAAGTTGTGACAAATTGTTTGGTCCAAAAAGACTTTTCTAAACAATATTGTTGAAGTAGTACCAACCGCTTTCATTGATATATATATATATATATTTGTAAATTTTTTTAATATAGTAATTCAAAGAAGCGTTAGCATTTTACTATAATATATTTAAAGGAAAATATTTTTAGGAGAATATTTAAATGAAACTATGGCGTTCATATTTGGTGTTTTGATTTGTCTAACTTGTAAACATGAACAGAATGTAAGGTTCGATTTCGTCACAAATTCAATAGTTTGTGACATTCAATCGAAGGACAGCAAATTTTTCCACATAAACGTTACGGGACGCAAGAACTTACAATCCAACATGTTACCATAACTGCACCTGGAGATAGCCCCAACACCGATGGAATCCACATCGGACGTTCATCTAAGATCACCATCAGCAATGCCAAAATTGGAATAGGTGACGATTTCATCTCCATTGGTGATGGAGCCCAAGATGTTACTACTAACTAAGTAACTTGTGGACCTGGTCATGGTATCAACGTTGGAAGTCTTGGAAAGTACCAGAATGAACAACCTGTTTCAGGAATTAGAGTAATTGGTGGCACCTTAAGTAGTACACAGAATGGTGTTAGAATCAAAACATGGCCTTCTTCCCTTTCTAGGAGTGCTTCAGATATGCATTTCGAGAATATTATCATGAACAATGTTGCCAATCCTGTCCTCATTGATCAAGGCTACTGTCCAAACAATCAATGCTCAAACAAGGTTATTATAAACATCACAAATACATACACTCATTTTGAGGGTAGAAGTTAAAAAAAGAAAAACAAATTACATATACTAATATCAAATTCTTTTGTGGGTTTTTGTTTGTTTGTTTTGCTTTCAGTCTCCCTCGAAAGTTAAGATCAGCAATGTTAGCTTCGAGAACATTAGAGGCACTTCTTCAACAAAGGAAGCTATGAAGCTTATTTGCAGTAAAAGTGTTTCATGCCAACAAGTGGCGATTGCTGACATTGATCTTGTATACAAGGGAGTTGGAGGATCTGCTACTTCCACATGTGTTAATGTCAAGCCCACTGTTTTGGGCAAGCAGAATCCTCCTGCTTGTACCAGCAAACAATAACTAAATGCCTCCCAAGCTATTATAACTAATGCAGAATGAGAAAATACTATTTGCAAATAGGTTTTAGGAGTTCTACTCTAAGTAGAATTTCATTTACTTTAGTCTATCACGTTCCCTTTTTCTTTATTTAAATGAAACTATGGAATGTTGGATAGTAATTTTTAGAGTTGTTTGAGTTCAGCCTTTTACTAAAAGCTGCTGTGATCTGGGGTGTTGTTGTAGATAGTATTTGTTCAGTTACTGTAGCTGGGATATTTAAAAATAAAACAAAAATAGTTATTAAACTCTTTGTAATTTTTATTGTTATTCACCAAATACATGCTTGTGTCCATGATATGGTAACAGTCAATTCATCTGCATGCATGTTTTTAATTATTGACTATTGATTCAATTTTTAAGTGAATGTAACAGTTGATTTTATTGCACTGTAAAGTTTTTAATGTTCGCTATATTGGTCTTATTTATTTTTTTATTTTTATTTCTTCTTACAACCTCTTTGATTTCCAATTAATAGTTATTTATTGACATTTGATTTTTTTTTTCTTTACCATCTCTCTCTCTCTCTCTCTCTCTCTCTCTCTCTCTCTCTCTCTCTCTCTCTCTCTCTCTCTCTCTCTCTCCATAGGCAACCACTATTTTCCAAAATTTGATAATGATTTTATTGCATTAAATATGCGTTTTAGTTTTTTTTTTTTCCATTTAATTTTGCTACCCTTAAGTTAGTATATCCACAACTATTAGTTTCTTTATATTTATTTGGTTTGATATCCTCATTATTTTTATTTTTTTTAAAATTTAGTGTTTCCCAATTGGCATTTGTTTCACATTATATTTTTTCTTTGATGTATTGGGTTTGAGAATGAGTGTGTCTCTAGTATTACTCCACTTTATGAGGACACTTTTATTTATTGAATTTAAGTAAAATTTTAAAATTATAATTTTTTAAATAAAAAGGAGAGAAAAATATAAATAATTTAATGATACAGAAAATGTGAGGAGATGAAAAGATAAAGGCAAGGAAAAAGCTTGGACAAAGTGTAGATGTAAAAAAATAAATTAAAAAAAAAAAAAAGAGCACAAGTTTTTAAGGATAATTTTATTGATTTGATGTGAATGAATTTAAATGTTGAATAACATAAGATGAGAAGAAAAAAAGAAAAAAAAATATAACAATAAATACCAATAAGGAGAACAATTGCACATGAAAGACTTTTGTTTTTTCTTATAACTCTAATTAAGATTGATGGTTTTTTTTAATATGTGTTTTAGTATTGTGTTTTTTCAATTTTCCATCAGAAAGTCATTTCTTTCCCTTTTATAATTTTGATTGAATTTTGGTTTGGATTAATACTTAGTAGTTTTTGGAAATAGGAATTTGAATATGCCTACCAATTTTTTGACTAATAATTGTTATAAAATCTATTTTTTTTCATTTCTTTAGTTTTATTTTAATTTTGGTTTAGTTAACATTGTTATTTTGTGATGATTTTTTATTATTATGATAATTTCCTTATTCCTTAAGAGATGAGTTGTATATTAGGCAAATGTAAGACACTACAACAAAGTTAGAAGAATATGATCCACCTTAAAAAATATTAATGAAATACACAAAAAGTTATTAAAATGATATAATTGTGGAGATAAAAAGATTTAAAAAAATAAGTGTAAAAATCTTTTTTTTTGGGAAAAAAAAAAAGAGAGGCAATGCTTGAAGTAATTATTACTTTTTATATATTTACACATCATTGCATAATATTTATATTTCCAAGCATCGCACGAGACTGTGGCTAGTTTCCTATAAAAATTGAATGATTTTACAAGTCTTCTATTGGGAATAAATTCTAATCTTAGGTTGCTAAATGCAAATGTAGGTGAAACATGGTGAGGGAGAATAACGAATTGTGCTCATGTAGGTTAGTGTAATAAGCGTGTGATATGATTGTGGGCTTCCTTTATAATAGGATATTTTGTTACTCTTAGAGCAAACAAAATGATGCCCTTATCTCCACCCAAAATGTTTTCCTATAATGACAAGCTTTATCTTTTAACCTCTAAGAAATGCAATGCAATGGCCAAAGGATATGCCCCTTTAATATATTGCCTCTAATAAAATAAACAAAGGCTCCTGTCCCCTTTAGGTTCAGGTTTATATGGAATTCAATTGCTTTCAATTTTTTCTTTTCTCTGTAAGAAAGAATCATCAACCTTAACTAACCAAAAAAAAAAAAAAAAAGAACCATCAACATTAATTAGAGTTATCAGAAAGAACAAAAATAGGATAACATTTAACAATTAGAAAGGAAAAAAAAAAACAATTAAAAAAAATCTAAATGGCATTAACCAAGGTGGAGTTTTAAAGAACTCTTGGTTTACATAGAATATAATAGAGAAAATAAAAAATAGACTAATACTAATTCTAGGAAACATATATAGAGAAATAGAAATAAGGATGCTAATTAAAGAACATTGGCAATACCATCAATCTTGGTTGAAGCTTAATCATAGCTCCACCAATTTGCTGACTCTCCAATGCCGTAAAATTCCTTATTGTTTGGTTTTACTTGAATTCCGGCAAACTACCCGACTAAATTAAGTGAGAAAATGAGTAAAATGATTCTAGTGTAGAAAAAAAGAAGAAGAATAAGAAGAAAGAATTCCCAAAGATTACTAATTTGGCATAAATAGAAGAACATATAAAAAAAATCATAGAAAAATTGAGAGAGAAAGAGAGAGAGAGAACCTTTTTTTGAATTCCAGCAAACTACCCGAATAAATTAAGTGAGAAAATGAGCATAATGATTCTAGTGCAAAAAAAATAAATAAAAAAATAAAAAGAAAAATAAAGGATTCCCAAAGATTAGTAATTTGGCATAAATAAAAGAATGTATAAAAAAGTCATCGAAAAATTGAGAGAGAGAGAGAGAGAGAGAGAGAGAGAGAGAGAGAACTTTTTTTTGTGAGAGAAAACCATGCATAGGATGGAATAGATAGTTACAAATTTATAGTAAGAGGGTGTGAATCAGAAGAGACAAAATAAAGGAAGACGAAGAGAAAGAAGAAGAATATTATTTATTTAGAGGGTAGTGAGGAGATGAAAAGGTGAGAATGGAGAAATGTTGGAAAAGGTAAAAATATTAAAATAAAATAAAAAGTAAATGTTAAAAACAATTATAGAAATATTGAAAAGAAAATGAAAATGATGTGGACGCTGATGTGGCTTAACTGGGGCGTAGTAACAATAAATGTTACGCTTCATTTTTTAAATATATATTGATATAGATTTTGTAGCTCAATGATCTAGACACCGTATTTTGTCTGCCTTCGATTTGTGTGTTGGTCCCCCGAAAATTCCAAAAGTATTATCTTTTATCCGTGGGGCTGCGAAAGCATCTAGATTAATGTAGCACAACCCGTTCGGACGACAAAGCACTCAAAAGTGCATTTTCCAGTCAAATTGACCAAGTTGCCCCTGGTCAACTCTTGGTTGATCGAAAGTCGAAGTCAGTAAAAATCATCCCAAAAACAACATTTTTAACACTTCTATCAAATCCAAGCTACTCGGAGATTTTTGTCAACTTTGACCATGTTTGGCCCGAGGTTGACTCCCAATGGCACCGAAAATTGTAATTTTGTTTCGACTGTCAGAATGGGCTGGGACCAAAGCTATTGCAAAGATTATCAAATTCCCTTTCCAACAACTATTCATGGGTTGAAATTGGATTTAAAACGATTGAGACATCTAGAAAACCGTGAAAAGCGCTTTAGCACACTTCTTGAGACCATAACTTTTGATCCGACTATTGGATTTTCAATTGTTTCTGTGTTTTAGACACTAGACAACCAGAAATTTCCATATACACCTAGATCAGCTCAATTCGAGTCTGGGAAGGGCTTCAAATATGCATTAGAAGCTGGACAAAGCAAAAGACCGAGACTGCCCATGTCAGTCAAGTGGCAGGCTACCCTACGAGGTGCGTCGGAAGCCGAAGAGTCACTTTTCAACTATAAAAGCTTCCAGAGTCCTCATTTTTGCAGAAAAGAAGAAGAAGAAGAAGAAGAGTTTTGAGCAGTTTTTCTAGGTAGATTCTCTCTCTTCTCTCCCTAATTTCTCTCCCAAATACCTTTAAACACCTTAGATTCTTTTTTTTTTTCTCTAAAATCATCAATGTAGTGTTCTTGCACTCAATCTTCCTCTCCTAAGTTCCACACCTTGGATTTTGAGGTTTAGGGGTATAGATGTAGCTTTTTAGTTAAAATCCACACCCTCTTCTTTGTATAGTTTTTTCTTGCTTAATAAAATGCTTTATTGCTTTTCTTTAACTTTATTATTGAAAGGCCACAAACGCGTTGACTCCTTGTGATGAAATAAGTTGATTAATTAGCCAAATTATTAATTGATCAAATTAACATGCAAATTGCGCGGTAGCACAAATAAATCACCAATAAACTAAAGTATGCAGCAGAAATAAAATGACATAGTGATTTGTTTACGAATGGGAAAAACCTACACGGCAAAAACTCCACCGGGTGATTTTAAGGTCACCACTCCCGAAATTCCACTATTATCACAACAAGCGGTTACAAGTAAAGGAATCCCAAGTACCTTACCAACCTACAGTTGAACCCTTATCCTAATATCAAATTGGATTTGTTTTATAGTGACAATTTCTCCTTTTGATGCACGGCTCCCAAGTACGTGACTAACCAATTTTGCGGATCCCACTACGCGACTTCAATCGCCAACTAGAGAAAGTTGTTGGCTGTAAAGTTTTTCAATTCATCCACACGATGAAGATCAAGAAGATGCTTGGTTACAAAACCCTACGGTGCACATTACACAGCAACTTTTTCACAAGAGAGATGAACTAAGGTAAGAACTTTGTCTCAGGTCACAAATTAATTGAACAAGGGTTTTTTAATGCTTGTGTAACTTGTGTACACTTTGACGGCCCTTAAAATAATTTTTTTATATGTCTAGGGTTAGAAGAAAAGAAGTCCCAAAGACACATGTAGGATTAGAATAAAAACAGAACTCAAAATCTATTTTTCTTAAAGCTCGACAACTAGAGGTGTCGAGGTGCTATCGAGTAGCTGCCGAGCCTCGGGGCTGAACAACTTCTTAAAGCTCAATAGATGCAGCTGCGAGCCAGGTGTCGAGCTTTAAAATCTAGCGCTTCTCAACTTGAACTTGGACAACTTGCATGGCTTTAACACTTGATGTTGAAACCTTATTTCTTGAAATATTAAAATCATCCTAGAGCTACCCAAATACAAGCTGAGTGCATTTTGTCAAAGGATAAGCCAATTACATAAAAGAATGACATATGTTCAAAACAAAATGAAACACATATGTCCTAACAATCTCCCCCTTTGGCAATTCGTAACAAAACCACAACAAAAAAAATGAACATATGAGAGAAGTCATAAATCACTAAACTCATATTCACTTGTTGAATACAATAAAATCTATCCTAGTACAAACTCTTGAAAAATTTTGCAAGAAGAGAGTTTATGGCAAGTAGACTTTGACAACCTGTATTTCTAAAACACTTTAAACAAGACACATCAAGGCATCTTTGTGTGAAACAGAAATAATAGATTGCATACAAGTATAAGAAGCATGTGTATAAAGAAAGAAAAGAAACAACACATGTAAAGATAGATGAAAGAAACATACATCAACATGTATAGATACTATCATGTATGTAAAAAAATGGTTACAAGACCTAGGTACAGAAACAATGTATCTCCAACAAGAAAGAAAAGAAAAGATACATGTAGTCCTCACTACATTCCTCAAAACAACAGCACTCCTCCTATCAAAAATGTCATGTACATGCTCTCCCCCTAAGTATGACTACTCTCATAACCAAAAACTACTCCCCCTTTTTGTCATGAGTGACAAAGGGTAGAGTGTCAAGTAGACATCTCATCGGTAGAGCTAGCATCTCCATCAACAGCATCTGAAGCATCATCGTCATCACCATCATCATCCTCATACTCAGAAGCCACATGAGATGGTGGAGGAGAAGCCTTAGGAGCAAAACAGCCCATGGTCACTTGTCGTCGACCAATATGACCAACACGACTAACACAAACATTCACTTGATACAACTATGTAGAGAGCGTATCGAGGTGAGCATCCATGCGTTGAAGCTACGCCATGATATCTCTTAGTGACACATCGCTCGAGGAAGAAGAGGAAGCAGATGTGGCTTAAGCATATCTAGATGGAGTTGGACGGGAGGAAAGAGCTACTGAGATCGTCTATTACGACCTAAACTATGCCTTACTACGTTTTACGGTAGCGGCGTTTATGGCAACCATGACATGGAAGGGGTTGGACATGGGAAAAGGGATGGAGAAATGGTGTAAAATCCTCGTGATAACAGAAGGAAAGATGAGCTGATCACAGGTAGCCGTATCCCTATAGACATCTATGATAGAGAAAATGAAGTGTGAGGGAAAGTCTATAGTGAGATGTTCAAGAATAGATAGCAAAAACCAAGTACGAGGCTCTGTGATGGAGTTGTAGTGAGAGAGTGGGTGCAGAACAAATGTCATCACCATGTTCATGAAACGAGGACCTTTAGCAAAAGGCCGACATGGTGTAAACTGACGCTCACCCAAGTCAGAAGGGTGCTCACAGAAAGCAGAAATCATCTCGTCTTTGAACACAGTCCGTAGATGCTCACAGCCGAGGTAGTTTGGATGCGCAACCTTTAGAACATGAAGCACATCAGAAACCAACTTCGGTGTGACTACTATGCATGTACCTCGAACGCGAGTATGAAAGAAAGGTACTGAAGAATCAATTCCATGCATGTTAAAGTAAAACTCCTGTATCAGCACGGAAGGACAAGTGACCGAGACATCACACAGTGACTCCTAACCCTGATTGTGAATGACATTGGGTAGGTCAGTGTCAACAAAGTCTACCAGAATAACTTGGCATTCCGAATGAACACCTCGTTTAGAAAAGTTCTCCAAGAAGTCCTTTTGGGCATTCTCATCACGGAACCAAACAGAGGAAGGAGAAGGACCAGAAGACAAAGAGGCCCTAGAATGAACGGGGTTCTGGGACGGAGTGGACTTACGTTTTGGTGCCATAGACACTACTAACATAAACAGAAAGAGAGGGGGAAAGAAAGAAACACTCAGAAAAGTCCCAAAAACAATTCAAATATAATAAGTATATTGAAAGAAAAGAACGTATGCATGGGAAATACATGAACATGTGACATAATACATGAAAAGCATCATGAGCTTAGCCTAATCCAAATCTATTAGCACACAACCAATTTGCACACATCTAAATGCATGAGATTATTATTAGAATGCTAATGTGATGCAATGCATGGAGTTTTTAAGATAAATCTACAAAACCCATCTCAAAAATTGCAACAATAACTCATCAATTTTGAAAAACTCCAAAATTTTTCAAAAACCCCAAAACTAGGTTTCAAAACATGAAATGCATGAAGTATGAGAGATTAGAAGCTTACAAGTGAAGAAATACTTGAAAGAAACTTGAAGAAACCTTGGGTAGAGGTTTGGAGTGAGCGAGAGAGGTTTGGGAGGTGAAAAATTTGAGCTATCGAAAGAGAGATCGAGAGAAATGAAAAACCGGATCTTATTGAACCTTTAAATACAGGTTCAGTAATTCTCGACAGATACAGGTGTCGAGAGGTGTCGATCCATCTGTCGAGGTAGGTGTTGAAAGATACAACGTCGACAGATACAGCTATCGAGAAGGTGTCAAGGAACAAAACAAAGACACAAGAATAGAAGCTCGATCGATTCATCAGCTGTCGAGAAGCTATCGAGAGGACAGAAACTTCTTCAATCGATCCATCAGGTATCGAGAAGCTGTCAAGATTGCGATAAAGAAAAGCTAAGAAGCTCGACAAACAGCCAGGTATCAAGGAGGTGTCGAGGAGGTGTCGAGCCAGCTTTTAAAAGCAGTATTTTGAGAAGAGAAAAACACAGATATAAATGCAATCACGCATACAACTCAACCAATGATCCAATCAACAGATTAAGCTCTCAAAATCATCTCTCAACAACAATTTTAAGCACATGGATCCCAAAACATATACACACACACACACTAAACAAGTCTAACCAATTTTATATTTTAAAAACTAGTCAAGATAGTTTAGTGAGCATACATCAACACATGTAAACCTTGTGATGGCCAAATCACATTGTACTTGCACATATATCAAAAGTAGCAAAGAATATTGCGTGTTGTGTGTGAAAAACATCGGAAGATTACACAAGTGTCTCAAAGTTATGACGATTTGAGATATGGGAAATCTCTTTAACTCACACACAATCATAACTGTTTGATGGGGACTATCACCTTCAATGTACATCCTATAACTCCCACATCTCCTAAAAAACACGCGTGCAATCATATTTTAAAGCATTTTGTTCTTTTTGCTTTTTATTTTCCTTTGCATATTTTTCTTTTATTAAGCATATCATGCATGAGCATATAAGAGAGAAAAGAAATACCCAATTATGTTAAGCTTGTTGACATTGCACCTTTGCTATACAAAAACATACAGATGTCATTGACATTGCACTTTTGCTATGTCGAATCATACAGATGTCATATCATGATTAGCGGGTAACAGTGGAAAGATAGTTATTTATGCCTTTCTCTTAGGATTTTTTAGTTCAACTCGTCAAAAATAGTGATACGAGTGTTAAGTACAAGATATTACTTAACCTTACTCATCAAAAACAAAGATTCACAAAACTCACTTGCTTAGTTATGCATAAAGATACTCATCTAAGGTACAAGAGATACAAAATTTAGAAAACTCTGTTTCAATGACCATTTTAAGGTTCACAAGAATCAAAGTACACAAACACACACTGTTTTTGTATTTTTCAATTTTTTTTTATTTTTATCTGAAAAAAAAAACTAAAAACAAACAAACAAAAACATGTTAAACAAAACAAAAACAAGACATAAAACTAGACTAACTCAAAATAGTAAAGCAACAAACACAAGTAATGCAAAAACAAAAACAAGAAAGAGAGAGAGAGAGAGAAAAAAAGTAATTAAATCACTTGGAACCCTTTTCCATCCACACCTTGGAAGAACCTTTCATCTTTGCAGACCTTTGAACTAGTGATGAGGGGGAAGGATTGAAACCGTTTAAGTTCGAAAGGAATATAAGAGCTTTGAGAAGATCTCTAAGAGGAGCAAGAGAGGTTTGAAGCTAATTCTTGTTCCTAGATGCTATTATGTCATTACTCTGTTAAATGGCTAACCGCTTATAGCAATTTGGTCAAGTATGCCCGACAATACCACAATGATGATAGAGATGCTACTCTTCTGTTTAGACTTTTGAGAGTTAACCTTCTTAGTCCTAGGGTTTTTAGTTTCCTTCTTCTCAAGTTTAAGGGGTGCTCCTAAGATGGATTTCCCTTTTCTAGGTTCTCACTTGCTAATTCAGTTTAAACATCTTTATTCTCAAAATTAAGGTTATTAGCAGGAGGAGCAAAAATAGTAGAACTAGCAGAAGGAGTATTAAAGAAAGAGAATTCATACCTCAATCCTGTTCGATTAGAAGCAAATTTCTTATTGTTGAGCATCTCATCTAGCTTCGCACTTGATGTTCTTTCCAATTGAGCTCTGACTTGAAACAGTTCTACTGCAAGCTTCTTGGTCTTCTTAGTCAGGAAATTGTTCTCGAATCTCAGTGCCCCAATAGTCTGATTTGCTTCATCAAACTTAGTGGAAAGCTTTTCACGGTCAAGTTCCACATCACTGAGCTTCTTGGTGGCTAGCCTATAGAGTTTTTCATGCTTCTTAGAAAGCTTGTACAGTTTTTCATAAGTAGTATGGATATCATCTTGATCATCCATCGTTTCAAACTTAGCATCCACCAAATTTTTTTCTTCATCTACATCTTCAGTAATTCCTTCAGTAGGATTGACAGTAGAAGTAAAGGCATTCAAAATTCTATCATCATCATTGTCAGAATCATCCTCGGGCTCAGTGTCGCTCAAGGTAGCAGCAAGTGCCTTACTCTTCCCAATGCTCTTGAGATATGTGGGACACTTTTGTTTCATGTGACTGAAGCCTTGACACTCGAAGCACTTAGGTCCAGTGGGAACAGTGTACTGATTGCCATCTCTAGTATCATTCTTCCCTTTATCTGGACTATTGAACTGAGAAGAATTGGATTGCCTACGATCCTTGTCGAAGCCTTTTCCATTGGCATTTTTCATGAATTTTTTAAATTTCCTGGTGATGTAGGACTTCATCTTAGAATCTTCATCATCTAAGGCTCATCTGTCTTACTACTCTTGGCCTTCAGTGCCATGCTCTTGCCTTTACTTGATTTGCCAAATCTTGTCAACCCTAGCTCGTAGGTTTGCAGATTACCAACCAGCTCAGTTAAAGGAATCTTGTCAATATCCTTTGATTCCTCTATCGTCGTGATCTTGGCATGGAATCTCTCGGACAGAGATCTGAGCACTTTTCTTACGATCTTGGGTTCAGGAATGGTTTCCCCTAGATTGAAAGCTGAGTTTACTATTTCTTTAAGCTTGGTATAGAACTCATCGAATGACTCATCCTTCTCCATCTTAATTTCTTCGAAGCTTGTAGTGAGCCTTTGTAGCTTCGAATCATTCTTTGTTCCCTCATAAGTTGTCTGGAGAATGGTCCATGCTTCCTTAGCAGTTTTAGTGGAGGAAAATTTCTTGAACTCTTCATTAGTGACCGCACTGAATAGGGCATTCAATGCTCTGCTGTTGAAATTAGTTGCCTTGATCTTGGCATCATCCTAATCGGTTGACGCTTTTGTAGGCTAGGTCCAACCTATCTCCGCAGCTTGCCACACCTTCTCATCTAGTGACTACAAGAAAGCTCTCATGAGTACTTTCCAGTATGCATAGTTAGTACCATCAAACAGTGGAGGTATAATAAGAGAATGACCTCTATCCATGACAAATAGGGGTCAATGGATCACACACTAGGATTAAACCCTAATTAGAGTGTGTCTTCTTTGATACTACTTGAAATGCCACAAACGCATTGACCTCTTGTGATGAAATAAGTTGATTAATTAGCCAAGTTATTAATTAATCAAATTAACATGCAAATTGCGTGGTAGCACAAACAAATCACCAATAAACTAAAGTATGCAGCAGAAATAAAATGACACAGTAATTTTTTTACGAATGGGGAGAACCTACACGGCAAAAACCCCACCGGGTGATTTAAAGGTTACCACTCCCGAAATTTTACTATTACCACAACAAGCAGTTACAAGTAAAGGGATCCTAAGTACCTTACCAACCTACAATTGAACCCTTATCCCAATACCCAATTGGAATTGTTCTGTAGTGACAATTTCTCCTTTTGATGCACGACTCCCAAGTATGTGACTAACCAATTGCGCAGATCCTAATACTCGACTTCAATCACCAACTAGAGAAAGTTGTTGGCTGCAAAGTTCTTCAATTCATCCACACGATGAAGATTAAGAAGATGCTTGGTTACAAAACCCTACGGTGCACATTACACAACAACTTCTTCGCAAGAGAGATGAACTAGGGCAAGAACTTTGTCTCAAGTCATAAATTACTTGAACAAGGGTTTCTTAATGCTTGTGCAACTTGTGTACACTTTGATGGCCCTTAAAATAATCCTTTTATATGTCTAGGGTTAGAAGAAAAGAAGTCCCAAAGACACATGTACGGATTAGAATAAAACAGAATTCAGAATCTATTTTTCTTAAATCTTGACAGCTAAAGGTGTCGAGGTGCTATCGAGCAGCTGTCGAGCCTCGGGGCTGAACAACTTCTTAAAGCTCAATAGATGCAGCTGTCGAGCCAGGTGTCGAGTTTTAAAATCTAGCACTTCTTAACTTGAATCTTGGACAACTTGCATGGCTTTAACACTTGATCTTGAAACCTTGTTTTTTGAAGTATTAAAATCATCCTAGAGCTACCCAAATACAAGCTGAGTGCATTTTGTCAAAGGATAAGCCAATTACATAAAAGAATGACATATGTTCAAAACAAAATGAAACACATATGTCCTAACAATTCTTGCTTTCTAGCATGTCTTTAAAGTTTCCCTAGCATGTTTCCTTGCTTATGCCATGATTTATCGTTTTGATGTTGTTGGTCTAGCTTTCTTGGACTAGGATACATCTAAATTTAATGTGTGTGCTTAGATCCACATACTCTTAGGCTCCTTGCTTTGTTTACGCTTAGATCTACATGCTTTTAGGCTCCTTGCCATGTTTACGCTTAGATTTACATGCCTATGTGTTCTTTACGGCTTAGATCCACATGCTTGTAGGCTCCTCAACATGCTTACGCTTAGATTTACATGCCTCCAATGATGCATCTAAGGTGAAACGCCACTGGATTTCCGCCATGAAAATAAGGTGAAATGCTGCTGGATTTTCGCCGTGGAAATTTGGCTCAACCTCAAGACACTTAGAAAGTATCAATCAAGACCATACCTATTCCAAAATCAAACCTCAGAGCCAAACACATTCAAAGCCCTGTAAGCTAATGCCAATAGCTCGTTTTCAATTGCCAATGTCTTAAAATTACGATTTTACCAAAATAAATTACTCCCTTTGGACAAGCATTGTGGGGTGCCTAAAACATTCGCTACACGTAACCAGACTTCTGAACTCAAGACTCAAGATTTTTTTCCCATTCACATCAGATTAGGAAAACTGCCCTTTTTCTTAACCTAGGATCAGTAATAAAATTAAATAGAGTCAGTTGACCAATCACGCCTTAGAAAAACCCAATGATTGGTGGCGACTTCACTTACCCTTGTAATTTTCTTAAAATCAACTCATATTTCAGTCACAAGCCCGAGGTATGACACACCTCCATATATAATCTCTCGCACCAAGGACAAGATGAGATGAAAGGCATGCAAGAATCTCTGTGACGGGTGGTCGAGCAACTGCGCGGCATCGACAAATGGCATAACACGATGTCATTTAGTAAGAGAATCACGGTTCAAATCCTCCCAATATTATTTATCAAATTATAAAAATAAAACTAGTACTTTTTTAAAACCTAAATTAAAATTTTTTCATTCAAAATGACAAATATTCACATTTTTGGTTTGGTTTTGTTTTGTTTTTTTGTTTTGTGTTGGTCAAAGATAACTCAGTATGAATTAATCATAACCATTCAATCTAGGCTTGTGCATATGATTAGAGTTTACTTAAATGAAATTAGAAAATAAGAAATATATTTTAAATATGATGTTATCCCCATTGATATAATCTCTTGTACACCCTTTACGTTTTAAATAATATTATTTTGATATCCAAAAAAAAAAAAAAAAGTACTGCTTACATACTATTTATGTATTATTGAAGTCAATTATTATTATATCATGTATTGTAAATATGAATGTTACGTATTCCAAGGCAAACATAACTATTTTTTCAGCTACTACTAATGATTGTGACTGAAAATAACAAAGTTTTAATTTGCAAAATGCAATAGCAACCAATGGGTGACTTCTAACACAGTATTAAGAAATGGGGTGAGATCCTTTGAATAGCTTAATAATAATTTTAATCAATTTAATCAAATATTAACTAGATAGTTAAGCAATTGAGATTTAAGTTTGACATTGTTCATGGACAAACATTTTCAATGTAGTGAAGAATATACACACCCACACAGAGACTTTATAGGGGAAAAAAAAAAACCGAAACTGTAAAAAACACTACGGAACTAAGCCCAACTCAGTACGTCTACTATCAAAGGATGGTACAATACATTATATACTCACACGACGTTCCCATATTCACAGTCGGTTTAGGAACTTTAGCTCCTTGCTTTGGCTAGCTATTGTAGATGCTGCTGTAAATGTCTGATCAAGAGAGACATTGTGCCTCAAGTTCACTTCTGAGACACCCTCTATCTCCTTCAACTTATAAGTCTTATATTTGCTACTTTGCTATATGCTTTGGACTACTACACGAAGGTAAGTTAACTACTTTGTCTACAAAATCAAAATGTAACCTGACATACCATAACAATTTGGGCAAAAATGGGCAAATGTCCATTTCCCCAACTAATTAGAGAAATGTTCCTCTTTTGAAACTCAATTTTCTCAAAATCGAGTTTAAAAAAAAAAAAAAAAAATTTGGAGCCCTATAGCAACATTTTAAGGAGCCTATAGTAACATTTTAAAGAGCTTATAGTAATGTTTTAAAAACCTATAGCGGCGTTTTGTAACTCGACCTCTCTGAAATCAAGTTAAATGCAAGTTTTCTCCTTTTTTTTTTTTTTTTTTTTTTTTTTTTTTTTTTTTTTACCTATAACTCAATTTCATAGAGGTCGAGTTACAAAATGTCACTATAGGATCCTTAAAACGCCACTATAGGCTTTTTAAAACGTCGCTATAGGACTTAACTTGATTTTGAGAAAATTAAGTTCCAAAAGAGGGGCATTTCCCTAATTATTTTGAGAAAGATGGCAACATGCTCATTTTTTTTTTCATGAAAAGGGCAAAGACCCATTTTGGCCTAACAATTTGTGTACTATCTTCTTTAAAATCTTGTTTTTTGGTGAATTGTTTAGTTCATTTTACTAATTCACGATTATTTTGTTATTGAATGGCATACAAGCAATAGTTACTTAGGTCCATATGGTTTGTACTTTGTCCTACTGGTGAAAGTATTTGTAAAAGCGGAAGGTGTCAAAATTAATATACTCTAAACTGGCACCAAAGCATGGCTAGGAGCTGAGATTACTCACCTTAGACATTAAATACCTCTTTTAGCACAAAAAATAATTAGAGTTAGGTCAGGTTGGGTTTTGTTAAATTTGGTTTAGGTATCTATAACTCAGATAGTTTGGAATCATCTGATAAAATTTAATGATCCTTTTTTTACTCATTTTAATTTCAAAAAATATTGATTCTAACAAAAAAATTCAAAGAATATTATTAAACTTGTATATACATTAGAAATATAGAAAATATTGCTAGATTTTTGAAAAATTATTACTGTAATGCAAATCAATGAGATAGAGGAACTGAATTCTAAATACATTGTGGGTGCGAATCATTTGAACTCTATGATTCGCGTGTGCATTACCTTCATTAGAACAATTTTGGTTGCCAACATAAATTTGTATTTTTCAACCTATCCAAACCAATGAGGTAACAAATGATTTTTGTTAATGACTTAACACTCTCACAATCAATATCCTTATTTTTATGGTTATATGGTTTTGTTGTTTTAGCAGTTTTGACTCGATAGGTACTTTAATTATTCAAGTAAAATGACGTTTACAAATTGAGTTAATTGGAATCCATATAATAATCTAAATTTAAGATGTATAAATAAGATTATAATTTTTTTCTCTCTTTTGGTCCACTAAAGGTTGATTTTTTTTTTTTTTTTTTAGTTTTTAATTTTTTATAATTCAATAGTTGGATTGTGGGAGGGAGGATCTGAACCTGAATGTCTCGGTTGAAAATATTAAAAAGTGTCAACTAATTAAATCATCAGTTTATTGACATGCTTCACAACGTCTTAAAAAAAACAAAACATATTTTGAGCTTGTAACATTAATTCAGGCTAAGAGAGAATAAACACTAAAAATTATACCAAATGTATCTCAAGTTATTGAGAAAGAATCTATAAAAACTTGTTAATGTATTTATATATATTGCATGATGATCTACATCTTAGAAATAGAGTGAAAAACACCGTGACTAATATTGAACTCAACCAAAAAACCAATACTAGCTAGTGTTGGACAACATTATTTTCTACTATTATGTAATCTAAATATAAGACATAATAAGTAATAGAGCAAGAACCATGATGAGCATGACGCAAAAGCATTGATCACATTATCACCTGTTGTGCCTCATAATATAGTACTGTGACAAAAGGTTTGCATATTGGTCAAATATGGTCGTTTCAGCCCTTAAATACGTCTTCTTCAAGTTGCATGCCTTTTGATTTTCAATAATCGCAGGGCACTGTTCATGAATTATCTTGATATCTTTCTCCAAAGAAGATTTTTCATTCAACATGTCTTTCATATGCTGGTCTTTTTTTTATTTTCTGCTTTCTTTACAGCTTCTTGATTCCTCCTTTTTCTCTCTTCAATTTTTGCGGATGTTGCAGTCACGCTCTCCATAACAATGCGGTAACTGAGATTAAAACATAAATCTTATACTGGCAAACATACAATATTAACAACAGTGAAGCATATAGAAAGAATCAATTACACATAAATACAATAAAATTAATAACTCAAGTTAATAAAAACCATAAAGAAAATAGAAATATAACTTACCTTGAAATAAGAATAAGCTTACAATTGTATTAGTATTTATAGAGGACCCGTTAGGTTTGTGTGCGTGTGTGTGTGTGCAGTGCTGTTTTCGGAATCCATTTCTGTAACGGAAAGCTTCACCCTTTGATGTTGTGATCGACACAGTGTTTTGCTGTGTTGGTGTCTTAACTCTTACGTCATTAGGATAAAAATTATTTATGTCCAAAAAATAAAATAAATTAGATTTTGGGTTTGGAAGTTGCACGGTTCAGTTGTACAAATTAACTTCTTGAAATTTAAGAGTATAGGCCGTAGGTTTTGTATAATATATAGTCGTGTATTCTTCATTGGAGTTCAAAATCAAAAAGCGCAAATCAATTGGCATTGGTGAACTCTGTCTACACTTGTTCCACAACACTTAATCATGTGCCGCTGTAGATGCAAACTAGTGAGACATTCTTTCTGTTTGAATCATTCCTACTTGTTCCTTCCCTACTCATCGTGTAGGTGTTATTGCAATTATAGACGTCATCAAAGCTGTTACATCCTTTTTCCTCGTTGGGACTATGCCAAGAGAGGTAAACAGCTCCCTTATTGTTCTCATTCCTAAAATCACTAACCCCACTGCTGCACATCATTTCAGACCTATTAGTCTCTGTAACGTGGTGTACAAGATAATTTCCAAGTTGCTGGTTGCAAAGCTCAGACCGCACCTCGACAGGATCATATCCCCAGCTCAATCAGCTTTCATTCCTAATAGGTGGATAGCGGAGAACCAAGTCATTGTCCAGGAAATTCTCCATAGTTTCAAAACCCGGAAAACTAAGCCTGGTCTGATGGTTGTCAAGCTAGATCTTCAAAAAGCCTATGACAGAGTTAGCTGGAAGTTCATCCACACAGTTCTCCTTCACCTAGGCTTCGATGAGGTTTTTGCCAACTGGATTATCTCTTGCATATCCTCGGTTTCCTTTGAGATCCTGGTCAATGGGGGCAAAACCGAGACCTTTAAGCCACACAGAGGTCTTAGGCAGGGTGATCCGCTCTCGGCTTATTTGTTCATCTTAGGCCAAGAAATCCTCTCCAGAATGCTCGACCTTGAGCTCAGAAATAAGAACATCTGTGGCATCAAAACAAGTATTAGCGGACCCACAATCACTCATTTGATGTATGCCGATGACATCATGCTTTTCTCAAAAGCTACCAAAAAGGATGCTTCAACCATCTCAGCCATTCTTGAAAAGTATAGCTGCTGGTCTGGGCAATCAGTGAACAGAAGCAAGTCAGGCATCTTTTTCTCGAAGCATACCACTACCTCCACCCGCAGATCCATCTGTAACATTCTCCAAGTAAAACCCCTCAAGAAAGATGCAGTATACCTAGGAGCTCCTCTCTTCTTATCCAGGTCTCCATCAAAAGACTTTGCATACCTCCAATCCAAGCTAGAAGCAAAGCTGTCTGGATGGAGAAGTAAATGTCTCTCCTGGGCCGGGAGAAGAACCCTCATCACATCAGTCGCCCAAACCTTGCCCAATTACTCCATGTCCACCTTCAGTGTCCCCACCAATATTTGTGACTCTCTTGACTCCCTCTCTAGAAGATTTTGGTGGAATCCCAATAAACAGAATGGCAATTTCATTGCATGGAGAGCTTGGGATAAGCTTTGTCATCCTAGGAATCGTGGTGGTCTCGGATTCAAGAAAGCCAAAGACATCAACAACGCCCTCCTTGCTAAGCTGGCCTGGATGATTGCAAGCAAAAGGGACAGCCTATGCATGGAAATCCTAAGGGCAAAGTACAAAATCACCAAGGAATGGCTTCATGCTGAGCCCCCAAAGTCCGCATCTCCTGTTTGGAGAGCGATTGAGCAAGCAAAAAAAGTAATTATCAAGGGTGCCTGCTATGCCATCGGGGATGGTTCGAGCATAGATGTCTGGAAGGACCCTTGGGTTCCTTGGATCGAAAGTTTCAGTCCAACCCCTAGAGTGGCTGCCTACAACCAATTACCCATCCAGGTCTCTCAGTTGATCAACTCAGATATGCACTGCTGGAAATCAAGCCTCATCCGTGAGCTCTTTGATACATATTCAGCTCAGGCTATCCTTAGCATGCCTATCCCAGGTTCACCCACCCCAGATAAACTGATTTGGATTCCTGAATCCAAAGGATGTTTCTCGGTCAAATCCGCCTATCACACAATACAGTCTCATTCAAATGCACCCCTCTCCACTGACATAGACTGGAAAATGCTATGGAAGCTCAAGATGCCTGAAAAAACAAAAATGTTCCTCTGGAGACTAGGAGTTAATGTCCTTCCCACTAGGGACAATCTCTCAAGGCGCATCCAAGTAGCTAACACAAGCTGCCTCCTTTGCCGAGAAAGCACCGAGACTCCAATCCATTTATTCATCAAATGCAATGCCTCCAGAGCTTTCTGGTTCTCTGCTTGCTGGGGCTTTAGACTTGATCAGATCACAATTTCGAACACTGAAGACATCATCAAGCTTGTCCTTCGACCACCGCAGCTCCTTAACAGCTCATCAGATCAAGAGAGAGTCTCTCTCAACATGGCCTTAATCCTTGAGGAGATTTGGCATGCAAGAAATAGGATTCTGCATCACAATACCAGATGGGACATCCTTGATTCTACCCGGCTAACCCTTAGCAGGTTCCAGGTATATTCTTCATCTCTCTTCTCTCCCTCCAACCCCCAAACCCGCTCTGCACAGCATCTCTGGATTCCACCTCCTCTAGGATGGACCAAAATCAATGTGGATGCCGCTGTCTCATCCAATCTTGCCTCCATTGCTGTTGTCGCAAGAAACCATTTGGGCACCCCAATCAAAGCTTGGGCAAGAACCATCAGGAAGTCAACCCCCCTCCAAGCTGAAACCGAAGCACTTCTATGGGCTGTTCAACTTGCCAGGATAGAGAAGTGGAGCCATGTTTTATTCGAAGGAGATGCCAAGCTGTGCTTCGAAGCCATCAATGCCCCGAATTCCTGTGTTCCTTGGTCTATTCTCGCCCCAATCTCGGATATTCGTTGTTTAGTTGGTTATTTTGTTTCCTTTTCTTTCCTCTGGGTTCCTAGGCTTTGCAATGGTGTTGCACACCATGCAGCCAGGGCTGCTTTAAGCTCTAGGATGTCTTTTTGTTTCAATAAGGATAATCTTCCTCCTGACTTGCTGGCTGTGTGTAAGGAAGATTTCCCCTGTTGTTCCTTTTCTTCTTAGTAATGAATTGCAGTTTATCAAAAAAAAAATAAAATAGATACCCATAACATGATTGGTGTGTCCTCTTATTCCAAAGAGTAGTGCTATAACCACAAACTATTTTACAACATTTTTATAAACCGTTGATATAACCAACATTTTATTAGTTTTCATCTAAGCCTATTATTAACATCACTTTTTCATTTACCAAAAACCATTCACCACATTAACAGTTTGTACAATTTTTTATGAAAGCTTGAAGTTTTCATTAAGCTCAACTTTTTAGAATGTTCATTATGTTATAATTGGAAAAACAGAAGAACAATTGCTACTATAAATTGCATAACATGAATTTAAATAACACAAGATTTGTCTTGCTCCAACAAAAACACTAGTGGTATCCCCCGTAATAACTTCAACCCAACAAATTAATAGAGCTCAACCATAATCTAAGGGCAGTAGTTAAAATAAATAATTCTCTATGATTGCCTTTGTGGACGGTGAAGCATAGCTTTATTCCATTAAAAATAAAGTAACCCTAGAGAAACAAACATTTTTACAAAAAAATTTATAAACCGTTGACGTTATGAATGGTTATTAGTAATTGAAAAAATGATGTTAATAGTGAACCTAGGTGAAAACCAATAAGATGTTAGCCACATCAACAGTTTGTAAAAATATTGTAAAATAGTTTGTAACTGTAGCATTATTCTAGGACATTTACCATACTAAATGCGATAAGAGGATATAAATTGGTTGATTTCAAACTTTTGAAATTGTTTTCTACTGAGCAAATATAAATTTGGTTGTTTGGCATCAGCTTATAAGCTTAGTTTTTAGCTTTTATATACAGCTTTTTAAAACCTCATTTTTTTCTGCATTTTCTCACTTTTTCAAATTTTCCAAGGTACAAGCATATTTTAGCACATTTTCAAGAAAAAGATATTTAAGCTGTTTCCAAACTTAGCTCGACAACACATAAAAAAGTGGTGCGCATTTTTCCTTGTGCTTAACTAGTGTTGCTTATATTCTGCGATTTCTTCTGTTTCATCCACATACTCTAAATGCCTGAGATTTTCTTCTTTTGCTGTAAGGGCCGGTGCTGGTGGCAATGAGGCTGGACTATGGGCCGGTGACCTTGTAGGTACATGCTTCTTTTAATCTTCCAATCTATTCCATGACCTAATGTACATTAGTCAATAGTCGCTCTTAAAGTCAGAAATATGATAATTGGCATACTTCAACATACTTTCAATGAGCTCTAGTATGAGAGTCACTGACATTTTTAAGTGGTTGTTTTCTGCCTCTTATGTAAAATCCTGTCTAGAATACCTCCAAATGCATCAAAAACTACATAGTGTTGCGGATTGACCTGGAGAAGATGAGTCATGATGAATTATATATATATAATAAAAGAGAAGATGAGTCTTGATATGAACGCATCTAGCTGTTCCAGATGAATGACAATAGGAATTTTATTGCTTTGTGTTATCGGGTTTAATTGGATTTTTAACAGTTCAGTTCAGTTCATCCTGCAGAGTTGAGCCGTTAGCAAATATAATGAGGGCTTCAAAACCACTACTGTGGGTCAAGAGCCTCTAGAAAAGGAAGAAACCATAGATCTATATAATAAAATGAACGACTTTGAGTAAAATCATCAGCTTAGGCATTTACATCTTATTAAAGTGACAGAATATATTATACACCACTAAAAGAAGCAAATATTACGTACAAACCTTAAATGCTGCACTTTCTATTTACATACACATGATAAGGTTAAAGGAAGAGTTAAGCTATAGAGATCATCAAATGTTCAAGAGAGGACAACAAATGCAAATTTCTCAACTCAAACGCAATCCACGGGTGAACTGGTGTTCCAGAGAAGACAGGTTTAGAGCCCTTCTTTTTTTCGCCTTTTCCTTCTTAATGTGGATCAGCTTGTCATAAACACACCATGGAAAGCTAAGGAAATGATCTCGATTCATACCCTCATTGTAGGTACCCCAATAACTATAATGATATGTGACATGGTACCAAGCTGAAGCTTTTGCGTATACATCATCAGCTCCAGAATCTAACTCACTTCCCCTCTCATTGAACCAGGCCTTAGCTTCCTTTCTCAATGACCTTACAGCCATAGTAATTGCTTCTGCGTCTCTTCTCTTAGTGAAAGACTTGCCCATCTTCATAATATTCCCACTGAGTATCTCAGCCTCAGTTTTGATGCCATAATAGTCCATCAAGTTTCCCAACTTGTCATCGTAATTTGCCTTGTAATAAACAGCATCATCAATGAAATCCTCAAAGCCATCAACTTCCATATCAGAGTCATATGACCTCCTTGCAGCTTCGGCAGTAAAGGACTTAAAATAATTAGTATTTGGTGCAATGTCTTTCACCTCCCGGAAAAGCTTTCCAATCACATTGCGTGATTCATAGGTGAGTTTGTCAGGCTTCTCCATGAAATCTGGATATTCTTTGACATAAAGTTTAGGTGGTATTACAGCCGGCACACCAGTTTTATTAAAGTCAACCGCAATTGAAAATAGCTTTGCAAGCTCTATGCATGGGTCACTCATTGCTTTTAAAAGCCCTTTATCTGCAAACGCAGTGTGGGCATTGGCAATAATTCCTAAGCTGTCATTCACTATGTAATTGGTAAAATACTCCTCGACTTCCTGTAGTTGAAAAAATAAGACACCTCACATTGGAATTTGCAGGAAATAGAATTTTATATAAGTAGTAAGGTATGAGACTTGAAATAAAATTGAGCAGAAACTTAAAATTCATTGAATTTACTGTACATTATGACATATACAGGAATGCAAGTCATCCATTGAATGCTTTGAAGGATTTTCATGGAATCCAATTAATGTAATGCTGAAAAGACTAAGCTACTATACAGCTAATGTTTTAGTTTCCATGCTGATTGTATATCAAATGCTGCCCCTCCAGTACAATTTTTACCAAGTATTAAAGAATACATAGAAATTAGGCTTGTATGAAATCACAACCCAAATAAAATGTTAAATAGTTCCTATTTTAGATGACCATCAAATGCAAAACAAATCTCTCAACAGATATATAGAAGACAACTCTCTTAACCAAACCCAAGAACCCACAACACAACTTCGAATGCCATTTAATCATTTATTACCATGCCAGGGCATTAATAAACAAAAATTAACAAATATTGGCTACTTGATATCACCAGTATCTCCTTCCCCCCCCCCCCCTCCCCCCATCTGAGATATTTTTGGGACGCATTCATCAAGCATTTCAAAAAAGACTAATACTTTCTTTTCCTTATTTTCTAACTCAAATATGAACCTGTGATTGTCAGAAGTCCTTCCACTCCACTGAAAGTTACCTATTAAGAGTGTTACTCCCACATTGACAAGAAGAGAAGTGGGGAACTGTGATTATCCCCATAATTAGAATAGTGGTGTAACTTCTGGAGAATGTGTGTGAGAATTGGAAGACAAATCTTTTATGTTAGTGTGAGAGCACCTTCAGCTATATTGGGGCTTTGGGTTTGTAAATGTTTATTGTGTTGGTGAGATTCATGAGAGTAGTTGTAATTCATATTTCTATGGTAAATTTTGGTTGGGTCAAGAGAAAATAATTAGTTTTGGTTTGCAAAGAGGTAAGAAGAAATGACAATCGCATTTACCAACACAATCTATGACAAGTAGCGTGCGTAGCGACAAAATATTAAAGAGGGAAAAAAAAGCCAACATGCCTTAATACCCAAAACATTCAATATTTTATCAACTCCTCGTCTGATTATGAGAACCCACTTTGCAAAAACCACAATCTTAAACAAGGGCTCCTACTTTGACTAGTAAATCATACCTTAATTGAATCAAACCAAAGCGCACACATAAAGACTAACATGCCTCAATACTCAAAACACTCAATATTTTATTAATCAACTCCATCTATACTTTGAGTACATTAAACATAAATATATGCAAGGACTCTTTCCCATACTAGTAGTATTAACACTGCTAGTTTGAGGAGTCCTAATAAACTAAAAACTTGATAAGGCAATAACTAATAAAAGACAAACTTGGACTCGAAGAAAAATTATAAACTCAACTAAACTACCACAATAACATTGATTCACAAGGGAGCAGAAGTTACAATTTTGTCTCTAAATACAAAATTGACCACAGCTAGTTAAATCAAATACATTAACCCTAAGACACATATAACTAAACTTTTAAAATCACATCACTTACTTTAACCACGCAATGGTTGTGCCATAATTGGTAATGCCCTTGGATTTAGACAGAATATGTGGAACCATTTTTGTATCATGGTGCTTACTATTTTACTGCTTTGTGCGTTTGTCACAACAATTATAATGATATCAAGGCACACAAGGGGGGAAGTGGGGGATAGAGATATCATGAATCATAACATTGAGATGCCTTGATAGAAGGACAAAATAAGAATCGAAGATGTCAAGAAAACAACAAGAGAACCTACAATTTAGACCAAAAAAAACTTCCCCAATTACTTGTACATATTATCATTTTATCCAAGAAAGCCATACCTCAATGGTAATGTCATGATCCAACTGCAAACTTTGTGCTGGAGTGTAATCCATTGGCTGAATTTGCTGAGGTGGCAGGAGTTCACGATCCCAACAGACAAAGTAGATATCTCCATCCAAGTCACTACCGGAACACTCATTTGGATGAGGCCTTATATTTTAAATTTTTTTTAGATCAGAAGTCCATGATTACATGGAAGTTTTACGCAGGAAATCAAAGCACTGTCAGTCACAATCATCTTTAGAAAAAATTCCACTAAATAGCTTTCAAAAGAATGAACTACATTCTTCCACTTATAAACTAATCGATGATGTTGCAGACAAAGCATATAGAAAATAATGGTTTATCTTGCACTGAAGCCGAAGTCCTAGGTTCCAAATTACACAGACTTAGAATACCCAAATTGTTTCAGATGCCAAAATGCCAATATCATCTACATCTCAAACTTTAAAACCACAAGGGAAAGTGAAGTTTCCGTTTCGCATAGACATTTAATTCCCTTGTGAAAGAATAACATCAAGTATCTAAAACATTTATTTAAACCTTGATTACATTATTCTTTCCCTTTTCGGGAATTTTTTTGGTATAACTCTAACAGGAAGAATGCCACATCACAAACCTGTATCCATGTTTTTATCATGTTTTAACAAATGACAAGCATAGTTGACAAAATTATTGCTAACTAGAAAAAGACATGACTAAGCCTCATATATAAAAATTGAAGGACTTCATGCAAATTTATCCTCAAAGTTTGCAGTTGCAGCATATCATCTGCAGAGAATAGATTCTAGCAGTCAACATGTAGAATCTTGCTAGCTCATAAACAAAGTGGATATTTCACATAAAGACATGAGAGACAAAGCTATAAGTTGACATCCTATAATTCAACTAAATCAAGGAAAAAGTTGCAGAAGTACTAGAAGATAATTTACCTAGATCCTTTTTGGGGAAATACAACACAGTCCACCATATGGTGCAAAGCTGGCACATTAACAGCCTTCAAAACACGCACATCTCCTGGGTGCAAGCAAGGGTTTTTTGCAACAACTATTCTTCCCACAACAACTTTCTGATCTGATCCACTGCCACGGCACATGCTGAAATCATTGTATAGCTGCCTATGTCTATTGCAAGAATACTGCACAAATACCTCACCATATTCCAAGGTTCTGGTTTCATCCAGACACCCCATCATTGCTCTTCCATTTGGAATAAAAATTCTTGTTTTAGTCCTTAATTCCAACAACTTTGATGCCCGGAAAGTCTGCAGCATCATAGAAAGAAATGGTTCAGAATCAGGCCTGTAACCACACATGAGCATTTCCTTTAGAACATTGGTATTCTCTCCTGGGGACATCAAATCTAGAGCCTCCTGTGCCCTTAACGGATCTGTTAATATAGCATCAAGTTGTTCTACAGCTTCTCTTTGTTTTTTCTCAAAAACATAATCCTCAACTCCAAGGGTAGACAAAAGGGTGATCAATTGGCGATTTAGAAAACAAGGTTGAAACTTGCTAAATGCCAAAACATCTAGCTTTGTGTTATTAGATTCATACTTAGACATGCTCTTCCTTAATGATAATTTCACAAATGATGTCGGATCAACTGCCACAACACCTTTGTACCCAGCATATCGGATCTGAAAGGCAGATGGAGTTTGTCCCTTACAATTGCATTTTGAAGCCACTTTCCTAGCAAATTCAGCAGATATTTTTCCAATTCCATCAGAGAAGACATAATTGACCCCACCATGTTTAATCTCTATGTCAGGAATAATATCAATTTCATGCCTACCAACACTAAGAGTTTCTGTGGATGAACTGAAGGATTGACCCAGTCTGGCAGCATATTTCGCCACATTTTTAATTTGACGAAAATTGCCCATCCACTCTCTGATATCAGCAGCACTAAGTTCCTTTCTTGAAGCAAACATCCACAATGAATTCTCCCGTAATTGACTTGATGAGAATGCGAGAAATTCAAACCTCTTATCACCAATCACTATGCCATTTCTAAGAATAGATAGAATCCTTTTGTAGATTCCAGTTCTTCTATCCTCATTCCCAGAAGATGCACGTGGAGATAAATCTGTTGAATACATTTTATCTAATTCCTCATCAACAAATGAGACACGAAGAAAATTATCAATATCTCCAGGATAATTGCGTAGGACACGATTTGATACATTAATTTCTGGACCACAGAAGTAAACTTTACAAGGTGTTATCTGAACCCTACGTACGTACACCAACCCAGAGTCTAATGATATAGCAGGAGACTTTGGAGGATACCTTGATTCGATGTACTTTCTATACTGCTCACTGAGCCACTTCGAAGGCTCATAGCAACATTCTTTTAGGTGAAAGAGTTTCTCCAGGGCATATTCTATATAGGAAATCTTAATTTTTCTTGGATCAATCAAGCGGTAAAAACTAGCATCAAGTGTTGGTCCTGCAAGACAACCATTCTGAACCAACGAGTTAATTTTAAACAAGATCTCATATGGTAAAGCAAAACCAGGCGGAGGACTAACAACAGGCACTAGATCCAGATTGGATGAAAAACTAGACCCAAATTCCAGGATATAATTTTCTTTACTTTCTTTGTAAAAGGCAAAGTTCTCCCGAAAATTTGGTAGTTGGTGACCAGAAGGAAGCTCCAAACACAAAAAAGAAGACTGCCCAACACAGCATGATGGAGTGAAATCAGTTGCACGGATCCATTGATCATCAGGAATATGCATGAAATAATTAAAAATAGGATTGTCAAATTCATTTCCTGACGTGCGTACCGCCTTCTCATAAATCCGAGGAGCGCCAAATAACTAAAAAAAGAAAGACAAAAAGAAAAATATTATAATATAGATATTTATAAGAATCCTACCATCAATGTGCACTAACAGTAAGTGTAAGGAGAAAAAGTAGAGTCATTTAGCAATTATAGAGAATATACCATGCTTTGTCAATAGCTATAGCAAGCATCAACATATACCAAGAGTATATGCTAATTACGCAGTTGTTCATACAAGACACAAAAATTTCTCTTTATGTGAACCTTGCACAAGATAAGTAACTACTGAAAATATTGTTTTGCATAAAAAATTCAATTTATATATGCATCACATGTGTTGCACTGATAAGTTCTCCTAAGAATGAGTATAGTTGTTTACAGCAGAAGACAGGAAATAGAATTTCAGAGTAAATGCACAACTATAAGATGGTAAAAGAAGATTGGATGAACTTTTTAATTGGTAAACTACACATGCAACCAATAGGTCTTTGAAGCCAAAACCTGACCCTGCAGCCCATTATTGTGAGAGAAGGAAGTGCTAGTTGAACCATAGTCCACCGGCAGATGAACTTCTTTGAATATATAGTCCAGATATTATTTAAATTATGTAATTCTTAACCCTTGTGGGGGTATATTTGTAATTTGAATATTATTATTTGAGGATTTTTAAAAAAAATAACTATAAAAGCCAAACTATTTTGTTAGTTAGCATAGTTTTGAAAGTATTTGGGTATGTAACAACTCGAGACCAAAAGACTCGATTTTGGAGTTATAAATCAGTATAACTTACTCGATTTTCAGCTGAGGTGGACACCTGGTCCACGTAAGCACCAAACTCGAGTACAACAGACTCGAGTTCTATCATATAGAAATCGAGACTGTAGGACTCGATTTAGTTTTGCTTCGTTTTCCTCCAAGAACCACACGAACTTTCTTGTTCTTCCAAGCCCCAAAAACCCATGAACAAAACCAAATACAAAACCCAAAACAAATCAAACTCAGTCTCCACTCCATTAATAGATACTGGTATTTTAATTTTGGTACCCAACAATTCTGAAATACCACCTACCGAAATTAAAACAAAGCATACCAGCAAAACCCAAAGATCAAAACGCAGAGATCAACAATCAGAGATCAAAACACAGAGATCAACAACGAAGAAGAAAGAAGCAACAATGCAAAACCCAGCAAACCAAAGAAGCAATAACAAAGCAACCCAGGCGCCGATTCTAACCAAACCTAGGCGGCGAAAGCTTCATGTGACGGAAATCGGATTGGACTTAATGTGGGTGTGGTTTCTCACCGCTGCTCCAGTGGAGGAGAAGAACACGTTGGAGTGGAGAGTGGGTTTGATTTGTTTTGAGTTTTGTATTTGGTTTTGTTCATGGGTTTTTTGGGCTTGGAAGTGGAGAGTGGGACTAAATCTGGAGAAAGTAAAAAAAGGAAAGGAAGAACAAGAAAGCCGATCAGTTCTTGAAGCAAAACTAAATCGAGTCCGTAGGACTCGATTTCTAGATGACAGAACTCAAGTCCATTTGACTCAAGTTCAATGTCTACGTGGACAAATTTCCACGTCAGCCGCAGAATGATGTTGAAATTGAGTTTATTGTACTCGATTTAGCAATCCAAAATCGAGTTTGTTACACTTGAGTTGTTAGATACCTAAATAGTTTCAAAACTGTGCTAACTAACAAAATAGTTTGGCTTTTATAGTTATTTAAAAAAAAATCCATTATTTGGATACGATAAAACCAGTGTTCACGTGACTTGAATACATAAAATAAAATATGCAAATTGGTCAACCATTACAATGAAAAAAATAATACTTTAATAAAAATATTTGTTTAGCTGAAGAGAATATATACATATATATATCTATATTAAAATGAACAATTAAAACAAAATAGACCAACCTGAATCAGAAGATACTTTGCAGATTGACCAGGAGGACGATGTAACTCAATTTGCCAAATATTCTCATAGGAAAGATCAAGTTTGTAGTCCACATAATTATGGGACAAAAAAAATTGTAATTTCTGCAATCCAGCCCCAAATTTCACAGAAACATTCACTGCTTTCCATAGAGTTACAAATTTTCCATTTGAAATCTGACAGCCAAGATGCAGCTTTATATTTTCCATGCTATGCAGAAAGTTTCTTGGCTTTGGTACAATATCACGCTCCATTTCTCGGGCCGTCAAATAAGAGGTCCCATACCATAGGCGTTTACTAGCCAAGGAGATAATCAACTCAGCATATCTAGTGGTGGTGAATTGAATGATAGCATATGCCAGTGGACGCTTACCTTTGCATTGCCTAATCTTAATAGCATAAATAGTTTCTTCACCTGTATATCGCTCCACAAATTCCTTAACTGCCTCTGCAGTCACAGCAGAATGGAATCCATTCAACTGAACTGTCTTACCCATCCAATCCAATTAATTTGACCAGGACCCTTTTCTGCCATAACATGTCAGTTATCAAAAATATATTAATGTTTTGCATGAGCACAATATATCATAAAACAGGAAAGAAGTGTTTAGCATTTCTGTCAAGACAATAAAAAATTTATTCCCTCTTTCATAGAAATTAATGATAAAATATATACCTTACCAAATTAAAGCTTATCAAAATAATTAGTATAAATGTTAAAAGTTTTGAGAGTGTTTAAACCCAATTATTTAAGAAGTAAAATTGCATAACTTAGTGAAAGATCATAATAACTAGAAAATAAAAAAACCAACAAATCTTTATCAATGCAAGAAAGGCAAGGAAAAAATCAAGCTTCTATACAAAAGACAATTATCATCCAGAAATCAAGTCCATAGTATGGATACTTCCAGACCAGACAATAAACGTTTCTATGAGCATCCATAAAGTAATATTTCGAGGGGAGCTCAATCTTTAACCAGTCGCAGTCACAGAAAACAAGGGTTGTCTAAGTATGTAACTATCATTGTGAGATCCATCACTCTTGGTCTTCCTGAAAATTTGATTTTGAATTTTAATGTATCTCTTCATTTTGTGCATTACCTACTTGTTACACATAGCTACCTCACCAACTAGTCTCTCATTTTTACTGCATCACCACACAGCCATGTCACACAATCAAATAAATAAACACAAAGTTAAATACTAAGTAACCACTAAAATTTTGGATGTACTTCCACTGCCACTAAATATTTGAAAGAATGTGATTCTCACTCTCAAAATAAAATCCAATACTTCAAAAGTTCTAATCAAATGCTGCATAAGAGTGCTAAATCTTGTAATAGATCATTGAACTAATAATGGGTAGGATCATAGATCAAAAGCAAATCTAGCACTTCACAACTTCTAATAATCCCCAAGCAAGAATGGTAAAAAATTGGACTAGGTTGTTGAATTAACTAAGAGTAGGATTATAAAGTTGTGCTTGACAATAAGTCCAACCAAATCATTAGGCCCTTTCTTTGTAAGTTCACTCTTCAGTTGTAAACCTCTGTCTATTCCTAAATTTGACTAGGCCATACAAATCTCACTCTTTCTTAAGATTATGATAATGTTGACTAACAATATTGTGTATCTCACTCATATTCTACTCTACAAAAAACTCTAACATTCACCGTCATGTTGGCTTTTAGCAAAGGGGGAAGCTATCCCTCATAGTATAGCCTAATGTTCAAAACAAGTCTCTATGCTAGATCATAAGAAGTGGATACCAGGGAAAAAAAATCATAAACAACTAATATTCTAATATTACAATAAATAAGCATTTCCATGAACTAAAATGATAGGCACAATGGCACATGCTTGTGAGGGTTTTGATCTACTGTGTAGCAAATTAGAAAGGTTCAGGTCTCTACTATTCAATTTGACTGGTGACAACATCAAGAAGTGGAAGTAGTGGCTTTGGCTTTTTATTGATCATACGATCCATTATTAAAAGAAGACAGATCACTTCACTAAGTAGCAGTTTGAAAAATAGGCAGCAAAATTAAAGACATCTTGATACATACCAATAACTAATCAGAAAACACAGTATCTATGCGAACTTATAGATTTATATAAAACAAACATAACTAAAAGACCCCCATATGTCTTAGATAGTGTATCAGATTATCCACTAAACAAAAGTACTATGAGAATGACAAAAATAATGCTCATACTCAAAATGCATCAAAATTAATCAAACATACTAGTATGGACTGTGGAGTAACAGAAAGAAACCTTTACAAGAAATAAAGCAACCCCTTTATTAATTGAAGATAACTAAAAGACCCCCATATGTTTTAGATAATGTAGCCAGATTATCTACTACTAGGCCAAGCAAATAGTACTATGAGAATTATAAAATAACGCTTATAATCAAAATGCCCTTTGATCACTTTCAACCCAGTAAAACAAATTAATTGAAAATTCCAAACAATTTCAACCCAGTACAACAAATTACACAAACAAGCAAAAAAAAAAAAAAAAAAAAAAAAGGCCCTTTGATCACTTTCACTGGCTAACAGCACACAGTCACAGAAACCCATATAACTGATGAAGAAAAAAGTATATATTAAAGGAGTCTCAGTGTCAGTTTCTCACCAGAAACAAAGGAAAAAACCCCAAAGCTATGAAGAATGTGAAAGAACACAAACAGAGAGAGTGTCTCTCTACTCTTCACTCTTCACTCTCTTTTGTTGTCAATGCTGTGTCAATTCCTCAGACTAAAACAAATATACATAGAATTAAAGAGAAAGGATGGTAATTATTCCCTACTTCGCGTGACCCTTTTGGTTAAACTATTTCTGCTGACTTGTTAAGCTGAGGTTGCCACGACCCATTATTGGATTTTTACTCTTCAACACGCTCAGACTTACGTGCTACTGACACGTTTCGATGTTTGGTTGGTTTGTGAAAGCAAGGAGTCTCTTATAGCTACTAGTTTTAGGCCACGTAGTGTGTTACTCTGTGCTTGAGTGTTCTAGATTCTCTCTCATTCATTTCTTTTTTTTTTTTTTTTTGAGAAGGGTATTCTATTTTTTGCTGAATTTTTGAGAAGATTCAGCCTAAACATAAAGAGTCATGCTAACGAATGCACTTAAGATATTAGTTAACAGTTTATTTTAAAAAAAGTTTAACAACATATTTATGGGAAATAAAAAAAATTATCAAAATATTAATTTTTTTTTTCTTTTCCTATAAAAATTTTCTTTAAATAAATTACTAACAAATACCTTAGGGACATTTGTTCTAAGAGCATTTGTTAGTATTTTCTAAAAATAAAATATTTACCTCCAAATAGAAATGAACTTAAACTTACCACTTTTTTCGATCGTTTATGGTCAAATCGTTAGAAATTTGGTGCTCGTGACCAATGAAGAGAAGTCCAGTGGTGGAAACTGAAAATCAATCGTTCACACTACTTTTCCGGAGCGTCCGTACAGTGGTGGGGACATGGACCCTAGTCTAGGACGACTCACGAGCATGGCCAATTTCTCACATGGAAAAAAGGTCCTCGATGAGAAAAAAATATATAAAACCACAACTTTTTATTATAACTGTAACGTGTGACAAATTATAAATAGTGGTGAATAAATAATGAATTCACAAGTAAATAATTGAGGATTATTTATAATCTGTCATGTCAAATGACTCAAATTATGGCAAAAAAAAAAAAATTCTTTTTATTGAGAATACTGAATATTTTAACTCACATACAAAGAAAAATGAAATTTTTTTTTAAAGAAACTAGTAATAGTATATATTTAAAAAAACCTAAGTTCTGAATACTTTGTAGTAAATGATTACTCTCCCTTAAAAGACGATAGTCAAAGATAGGTCTTTTACGCTTTTTGACATGTGGAAAAAGAATAAAAGAGAGACAAGCGACCACATATTGATTAGAATGCCAATTTTCCAGCCCAAAATACCGGGCACTGATTTAGGGTATTGTAAGAGGAGTGAATTTCCAGATCTATACTACTATTTAAGGGATTTTCCCTATTTGGATTTTGGACCAAATATTTTTTCTTTCAAAATACCCCTACATCCCTATATTTAAGTAGAGACAAAACTAAAGAACAATCTGGTAAAAATATAACCCTAACTTCCACTAAAACATTGCCTAAAAAATAGGATGACTCTCTTCTTAATTTTTAAATTTATTTATCCACTTATAAATTATATTCTCAAAATAAAAATTATATATATAAAATAAAAAACATAGAGTTTTTTTTACTACAATTACTATATAAAAAAAAAAAAAAAAAGCCTCATCTCACGCACGAAGTGCATGTGATGATGCTAGTTTTTTATTATGGGTCTAGTTAATAGTGTCATTAGGTATCCAACAAGTGTGCCACATATTTTTTCACAGACAAGAATTTTTTTTTTTTTTTTTTCAATAAGAACAATGTACTTGTTTCATTTCTCTTCTACTCGTATTTTTTTTTGGACAAAGTTTAACTACAAAATCTGTTGTATCTTAACACTGCAAACTGATAACGCCTTAAAATGTATGTAGAGAGGGAAAATTCCCGGCCTATCACAAGTTGACACGTCATGCCACCAAGTCCGCCAAGTATGGCTGATTACAAAGTATCATATACTGCTACTAAAAATTTGCTAAATTTCTGGAACAGAAAAAAACATGCAAAATGCTAATCACATGGAGGCGCGTGTAAGCGATGATGCAAGCGAATCCGACTGTGTAAGCGATGACTCAAACAATCCGGCTGTGTAAGCAATGACTCAAGCAATCCGGCTGTGTAAGCAATGACACAAGCAGACCAATCAAGTTGTGACATGTGTCACCAATCAAACTCCGCCACGTGTCACTCACCTACCTCCAAACTCTTATAAATAGAAGCCTTCCTAAGGCATTTGGGGACACCAGGCTATCTAGAGCACAAGCTGCATCAAAGAAGCACTCAGAAGTATTGAAGCTCTGCTGGAATCAAGCCTTGAAGCCTCCAGGAACTTCAAGAACTTCAACTTCGAATACAAAGAACATTCGAAGAAAGATCATCCAAATCATCCTCCTAGATCTTGAAGGTCACTAGAATCAAGCTCAAAAGCCTCTAGAAACCTCATAAATCACAAATCAGTGAAGCTCTACGGATTCAAGCCTCTAAAACCCCGAAGAACTTCCACCACAAACCTTCGAATACGAAGAACATTCGAAGAGAAATCATCCAAATCATCTTCCTAGATCTCAAAAGTCACTGGAATCAAGCTCAAAAGCCTCCAGAAACCTCATAAACCACAAATCAACGAAGCTCTACGGATTCAAGCCTCTAAAGCCCCGAAGAACTTCCACCACAAACCCTCGAAGACAAAGAACGCACGAAGAACACGAAGAACGTGAAGAACGAAGGATTTCTAACAAGCTTATAGCCAGAGATTCATTGTAATTCCGTTTCAACAATCTTCGATCCATTCTTCAGCCAAATTGAATGATATTTTGTGTCCAAATCAAAATCACATCACAAGTCTTTCAAGGAGATCGAATCAGAGGATCACTCTTTTGTAATTACAGAGAATTGTACCACACACTTTCATCAATACAAATTCGCATTTGCGGAACTATTTTACTCGTTTGATTTATTTCGAACTGAGAAATTTAGTCCTCCACAATGTATACTTGTTATATGTTTACGTGGGCGTTATCTCCTTATTACTATGCTTAATTTGTATAATTAAACCATTATTTGCATTAGTCCCTATTATATAGCTTTACATAATTTCTTGAATAAGATGCTATTCATTGTGTGTAATTTTCTACTTTCAGGAAATTATGTGAGAAAGATGAGTTTACAGGAATTTGTGAGAAAATGGAGGCCAAACTATAATTAAAGTGGAGCTAAAGAACCATGCTCAAATGTCTAAGGAGCAGCTGGAGTGCTTGGATCATCTACCATGATTGGAAGCTTCAAATAAGGAAAGAAATCAAAAAGGCAGAATCTGAAAAGGAAAAATCTGATTTGAGCACTGATTAGTATTTTGGGCGTATCTCACTCATCAAAAATCCAATTGATACAAGGCCAGATGGGTTGGAACCGTGATTTCATTATCTACAACTTTCCAGTTTTGAGTTTTTCCAAATTCGCAAGTTTTGAAGGCCGAAATTAACTCACAAGTTACCGCTGTAAACCTGGACGGAAATTAAAATAGAAAAAGTTTTATTTTCTTTAGACTTTTTGACATTAGGTTTTTGGAGAGGAGGCTGTGAGAACGAATTTTGGGTAGAGAAAACTTGTATTTTTCCTTCTCTAATGGCAGCCTAAACCTTTTGCTAGGGCTAGGGGTTATGTTTCTTCTATACGGTATGAATATTCAATGTGATTTTTTCTAAGATTTTATCAACGACATATTTGATTGTTCAATTAGATTTCTATTGATGTATTAGTTCTTCCATGCTTTCAATAAGTTCAATCATGTTTTTCTTATTGTTTAGATGAATTTCTAATAGTTTCAAATAGAAATCAGATTTTAAAGTGAATGGATTTTTCTGAAAAACTTTTCTAACCGCATTATTAATTGAGGTTATAATGCGTTCTTGAATTGTCTCAGTTCAACCGAATCATAAGTTTTTAATTGTATAAGAACAATCAATTATGAAATAGATATTTTCTTAGATAACAAAGAATCTCATATCGATATAGGGAAACTCCCCGATGCTCTAGTATATACATTATTGATTTGAATAAGTTTTTATTATTATTCTTGTTAACAATCACCAAGCAAAAGTATTTTTTTTCTCCACGTAAATTGTCATTTAATTATATTGTCTTTGAATTTACCCTGCTCCTTGTGGTTCGACCTCGGTACTCCGAGAATTATATTGCTACGATCTCCTGCACTTGGGAGTGAGCAAGCACAAACTCACTTAATAAAATAAATATTACAATATACTTTGAAAATCTAACCATTGAATTGTATGCTTTTTACGCTCTTAATACACATGTTAAATTTTGTGTTAATCGGATATTGTTTACTATATGATCTATAAATTCATATTTTGTGTATAATTTTAAATTATAAAAACTCACAATTTAAAAATTTTATTGATGACATAGCTATTGATCTTTAATTTTCTTGAAATTTTGCAAGCATAGAATATATAAGAAGAAGATGTAATCCAAAAGTGAATATATCAAAATTCTCTTTCAATAAAAAGATATTAAGTAAGTTTCTAGGCTAATGCTACAACTAATTTTGTAGCCAAACTTTGTCTTTTTTTTTTCACAGACAAGAAAAATGTTCACAGGTAAATTTTTTAATAAGAGCAATATACCTTTTCCATTTCTCTCCCACTTAAAACAAATTCTTTGCTCCATAAAAAAAAAAAATAATAATAAAAAAATAAAAAATCTTTGTCTTCTTCTATAAGCCACACGTCCAACACTAAAAAGAATACTTTTCTCTTCTTCCTTTTTTTTTTTTTTGGGTGGGATATTAAAATCAATTCGGATTTTTATTTTATATTTGATATTAAATTAAAAAAAAAAAAAAGCAAGAATATCATTTTGATCCCTAAATTTTGGTATTAGTCAATTTAATCCTTATTATTTTAAAGTTTTAGTCAATTTGATTTTTACCATCAACTTACCAATGGGAAATGACAATGTAGCACACTTGAATACTACTTAGCCAATAAATAATAATAATAAATTTAAATAGGCAATTTTGTCCTTGTTATTTTAACCTTAATGTTTGTAGAATTGTAATGGTGGATTTGGTTTAGTGGTAATTTGGGATCAGTGTTAGTGATGGTGATGGTGAATATACCAGGAAAATACAAGAAAGTAAAAAAGAAAATTGAGAAAATAATTAATAAAAATATGTAAATAAAATAATTACTTATTACTAAAATATATGGTATTTTTTCCTAAAAAGGATTATTTATTACTAAAAAAAAATATTAAATTTTCAGTAAAGTAGAAGATAGTTTTAATTATCAAACTTTGTTCAACAAAATAAACACAAATAATGCTAGAAATACATCCAAATTCACTAGTCATTATTTAAGAAATGTTTGAGTACAATGGCCTATTATTGTCAAATGAAATATTGAACATTTAGTAGTAAAAATTAATGTTATATTCCCATCTAGTAATCAAAAAAATTCCTTAGAACAAATTATGAGTCTCACTTGCAACTAAATTCTCATCCATTAATGTCATAAGATTGCAACAGTTATTAAAAACAAAAATTAACAACATATTTTAATATATTTAAAAAAAATATGAATTAAATAAATAATTTGGACCTTGATTAATAATTCCTTAATCCTTCATTGAACTTTTCTTCATCTTTGCTTCTCTTTGATAATGGTAAAATGAAAAGGAGAAGAAAAAATTAGTGAGTTTTATATTGGTAAAGTGAAAGAAAGTCAAGAGTAAAATATTGGTAAAGTGAGATTTGGTGGGAAATATAAAATTTGAAAGAGAGGAAAATAAACCTTTCAGCAAAATATTGGTTAGAACATTTTCTCTCAAGGAGAGCAAAATCAACTTTTCTACCCCTATCAATATCATTACTGCAATTGAATTAATTGAACTTAGTTACATATATAACTAGTCAACAACTTGTTCAATTCACGAGAAAGTTTAACATAACATGATTTTTTTTTTCCTAAATATGACATTTGATAATTTAATTTAAAAATTGAACTATATATTCTAGCATTAAACATTTATTATGATCGCGTTTATATTTTGAACTGTATATTCTACTATTTAAATAAAATATGAGTGGATGATTTATATATATAGAATATAGTTTAAAATTAATTTATATATATATATATATATATATATTGTTCAATGTATAGCCTTAGATTTTCTTTGTTTTGTCCAAAAAAAAAAAAAATACAAGTATGTATATATATATGGCCTAAATAGAAGGTCATGTATTCAATTTATTGAGTGATGTGGTGAAAAAGAAAAGTTACGTGAATTAACTATATTATTTATTGGAAAAAAATGTTAAAGAAACTTTAATACAAAATTTTAATAAGTAATTTTGCATCTAAAAAAGCAAGTAGAATAAACTTGAAGTAACAAAAATATTTAAATATATAAAATAAAAAGCATCGCTTTAATCTTCGCCTTAAGCCCCAAAATCCATATAGCTGCCTCAATTCAATTATAGAAAATTTGTATCCCTCATAAATAAATAAATAAGAGCAAGACTTAGGTACAGTACTTAGGTACAGTACTTAGGTGTTGTTTCCTAGGTTTCCCTTTTAAGATTTTGCCATGTGGATTTTTTCCTCATAGGATAGAAGTATATTTTTTAGTTAAATAGCCAATGATTAAATCTTAAGATGAGAACCTAAGGAATAACACCTAAGGTACTGTGAGTGTTGTAGTCACCAATTCGTATACTCACAACTAGCGCGTTGTCTTGTGGATGACGAAGGCGTCGAGCGTCTTCCTCCAAGAATCTGATTACAGGGTTGTCAATGCGCACCATCTTCGGGACCAAACCTGTTAGCTTAACGTTCTGAACCATTCGGAGGTAGGTCTTGCGCGCCTTCTTAGTTGAACAGGAAGTTACGGTGCCTCCTTCTACAATCATTCTTATGTCCCCTATGAGTGGTTTAGGGAGCTTATTTTCCCTCTAGGAGCCTTGCTCTTGTGGCTGGTTTGTCTTCTTTTTGCTTACGAACATTTGCAATTTCTCTTGTCTAATCAAGGCTTTTATTTGCTACTTCAAATCGTAGCATTTGGACGAGTTGTGACCATGGTCTTGATGGAAGTGGCAATACCTATCCCTGAACCTCTTGTTGGGGTCACCTTTCAGCTTGCTAGGAAACGTCAGGGACCCTTCATCTTTGATTTGCATGAGCATCTGATCAATGGGGACATTTAGTGGGGTGAAATTTGTGAATCTCCTCGGGGGGAGCTTGGAGTGTCTGTCCTCTCGTCTATCTCTTGTCCTCATGACATTTTGACCTCTTGTCTTTCTCTCTTTCTAGGCTTCTCCTCTCGCTCGAGCAGCTTGTCCTCCGCATTCATGTATTTGGTGGCCCTATAAAGTACATTTAACATGGTTTTCGGGTCATTCTTGTATAGAGAAAACAAAAACTTCCCCTTCTGCAACCCATTGGTAAACGCGGCTACAAGTATTTTGTCATCAGCCTCATCAATCTAGAGAGCTTCCTTGTTGAAGCAGGTGATGTAAAATCTTAATGTCTCATCCTCCCGTTGCTTGATGTTCATTAGGCATGTGGTTGACTTCTTATACTTGTGCTCCTCAATAAAGTGTGAGACAAACTGGGCGCTTAACTTCTTGAAGGTACTGATGGAATTTAGCGTCAGTCTGCTAAACCACACTCGTGTGGGACCCCTCAATGTAGTGGAAAAAGCTCTGCACATGATCTCGGCTGCTATGCCTTGTAGGTGCATGAGGGTCTTGAACGTCTCTAGGTGGTCTAAAGGATCCTTTGACCTGTCGTAGGATTCTACTTGCGGCATACAAAACTTCGGTAGGAGAGGGAACGAAGTAACAAGTTCAGTGAAGGGTGAATCCGTCTGGTGCACTAATTCGTTGAGATCACTTAATACCTGTCCCCTGAGGGTGTTCATCATTAAGTCCATCTATGCCCTCATCATCTGCATATCTACGACTAGGTTTAGGGTGGTGATATTTGTCGCCTTTTTGTTCACAACGTTACTTCCTTCTGGCCCTTCCCTATTTTGCCTATCGTTAGTGTGTGGAAAGCTGTTGCCTTTTTTCTTCTCTTCTTGATTCTGGGGCTCGGCCTTCCTTTGGCGCAGTTGCTCTTCAAATTCATGGTTCTGCTTAGTGAGGCGTTCCACGGTTGCAGCGAGATTTTGGACCGGTCTCTCAAGGGTTCGTCTCTTTGGTCGTTGGTGTTGGTTGCCATCAAGTGAGTAAGCACCATGCAACTTTTTGTTCGGGAAGTAGTAGTACGGCTCACCTATTGACCTTCCCACAGACGACACCAACTGATGATGCTGAAAATCGTCAGTAAGCCACATAGTCCTCACGCGCTTAAAACAACACCTGCACAACACCTCAAGAGAAGACCTCAAGAGGGTACCGATGTGATACTGGCTAAATACCATCCGAAAGTTAAGTTAGAAAATTGTCACAACTCTAGAGTGTCAAAACTGAGTAAATTATGCGTACTTTGGTTTCTGAGAGTTTTGGGTTTTTATAGTAGTGGGGGAACCAACTTCGGTTCCTTGGTGAAGGGGAATATTTCCTTGTAGAGAGAATCCTCATAAACGCGCATATTTGGTAGGATCCTTTCCATATAGAGATTTTGTTGACTAAGGTTAATTATAGAGTACAAGTTAGTTCCATTTGAGGTTCCTTGAGGACCAAGTAAACCATGTAAGTGCCACATGGCTTTGACCACCGTCCACGTTCTTGTTCGTCCAACAAGGTTAATTTGTTCACTCACTATGTTGTCGCGTTACCTACTCTCTTCGTCCATTACCCTAATGTAACACCCCATAATTTTATTACTCATTTTAACTATTATACATAAATTAAAAGGGTGGCCTACAATTAAATGGGTTAAATTGATTGGGCCTAAGATATTAAAAGTGAGATATATATACTATGGAATAAGAAGCCCAAGTGAGGTGGCATAAGTAAATATATGGGCCTTGACAAGTTAAAAAAAAAAAAGAAAAAACCCTAGTCTGCTACTTCTTAAGCTACACGTGCATTTGCTGATAGGTCTTCCTTTTTGCTTCAGCCGCATCACACTACTAAACCTTGCTTTGCTTCTCTGTAGCTGTGTGTGGAAGTATCAGGTTAGTCCTCATCATTACTTGGATTCTTTTTATGTGATATCTAGCAAGGGTCTGTATAGCTTAAGGGCTATTGACAATTCCCACACCTAGGATAGAGATGGTTATGTACGTTGGTCTATGTGCTGCACAGATTATAGGTTGTAAGGCATGGACTTAGGAAACTATTTTGTCACCATGCTAATGAGAAAAAGCTGCTTGGGGTTTACTATAGGATTGCACTCACCTGCCAATGTTCAAGAGTTTGTCTAAATCCTAGTCTAGCGGCATCAAGGAATACTAGGAAATTGGTTTGATAAATTAAGGTGTATATATATATATATATATATATATATATATATTATTTTGATCATGCCCATCTTCCTGCCATATTAAGTTTCATGCATAGCTGGGATTATATTAATGGGAAAAGGCTGCACTATATTATTAGATACCTACCTCTACACCTAGTGACACTAAATATCATCTCTAAGCCACTGCTATATAGCAACTTTGTAAGCCTAAAAATCTGATTGCAACAATATTTTTTTTAAGCCAAATCTGATTAGGTAGAGCCAAAAAGATATGATTATGAAGCGGTAATTGTAAACCCAAAATCTGACATGGCTGAAGAGTATTCCAAGGAAACTAAACACCTTCGTAGGCTTTAATGTTGATAGATTAAACTATTTAAATATGAAAACAGATTGTTAAGTGGGAAAATTTTGTATTGATGGACCTATTTTTGGTGTTGCTAGGTCCTAATTCTACTGGTTTATTGTGACTCAAGGGTGATTGATTCCTTTTATTTTTGCAACTAAGAGGTAAGTGGTGTTTGCTAATTTTGGGGGTTTTCCCAAACAGTGTTGATTTATTTAAACTAATTTATATCAAAGGAATATGTTGTTATTCTATGTATATGGATATTTTATAATTGCTTGACGTGCACATTAATTATTCATTTTATGAAAAACTTGTGGGACAACTTAAATTTATTTAAATTTGTATGCGTGAATATATCCTTATGTATTTTTAGAATTATGAATGTGATTTTTTTATGTGAGCATCTTGAATAGATTATTTATGCGAGCATCTTGAATATGTTTTGAAAACCTATGGCAAGTCGTGATTAAAAAGCTCAGTATTGTATGGGTCCTTAGCAAGGGACAATCATACTGTAGCTAGTCCTTAGCAAGGGACTGTCCCAGAAAAGGGGACAGTGCACATTTGGTAGCTCCTTAGCAAGGGAGTATACTATTGAGGATCCAAAAAGGAAGCTTCTTAGCAAGGGAGTGCACCTTTAGGTTCCAAAGGAACCATCCTTAAGAAAGGGGATGAAAATGAGGTTCCAGTCCCAGGAAAGGGGATAGCACAACCCTGTCAACGGGGTGTAAACGTTGACCACGAGTAAAGCCTAGGAAATTGTGTTTGTGATGGTATTGATATATATACACTATGATGGCTCACTATATAAAGATTATTATTTCTTTTATATGAAATATTTGATGATAAGGTATTGATGAGGTATGAGTAATGAATTGTTTGTAAGGACTATTTTTTTTTGGGTTGTTCACACACCCCAATGTTAGTGAATACCACTTATTGAGTTATCTCACCCCCCCCCCCCTTTTTTCTTTTTCCCTTACAGATACATTAGAGGGATTATTGGAGTAGAGATTATTGGGAGTCGACAGTTACCAAGAATTTGTAGGACTGAAGACTTTATTATCATTTTTATGGTATTAAATATTGTAATGGAGAATTAATTTGAGGATGTTTTAAATTTTTGGTGGATTAGAGCTCTGACCTTTGTGATGAGATTTTTAGGTTGCTAGAATCTTTTATTTAAAATTTTTATGGATTTTTCAAATTAAATAGAATTTTATTACTGATGATTTTGGGGCGTTACAATTGTGGTATCAGAGCTTAGGATATGATTCTGTAGACAATGGAAAACTAGGTCATGATTCTATAAACTTAAAAGTTAGGATATGATTCTATAGACACTTGAAAACTAGGTTATGATCTTGATTTTTTTTGTCAGAGCATTTGGTATCTAGGTTATGTTGATGAGATATTTTAGATAATTTTGGCAATATTGCTTCTTATGTTTAGTAGTAATAATTGTTACACCATCTATATCTCTTGATTTCTTTGTTAACTAGGTATCATGCCACCCAAAAAGAAGAGAGTAGCTAATTCCAATAGTGAGGAACCTATTGCTAATTTGCGAAGGTCAACCAAGGCAAGGGTTGGTACTGAGGCTGAAGTCACTCAAAACGTGGGAGATAATGAACGTCCTAGGGTGACACGCATTGATCCTTTAGACTTTAGATGAAGCTGCTGCACGATTGTTGGACAGGTTGACCTATGTTGCTAGTAGAGGTGCAGGTAGAGTAGAGGCAAGGGCTAGTTGCTCTTTTGAGACTTTTATGAAGCAGAATCCCCCTTCCTTTGATGGGAAGCCAAATCCTACAGAAGCTGAGAACTGGTTCTTGCAAATGGAGAAATTGTTAGAAGCTTTAGATTGCACTGACTCTCAGAAGGTGCGGTTTGCAACTTTCAAATTGATTGGAGAAGCTGAGCGTTGGTGGAGATCCACTAAAGCCATTTTGGAGGGAATGGACACTGAGAGAAACCCCATCACTTGGGAGAAATTTAAAGGGGTTTTCTATGATAACTACTTCCCTGAGGTGGTTCGAGAACAAAAAGAGAGGGAATTTGCTGATTTGGTGCAAGGAAGTATGACTGTTGAGCAATATGCAGCAAAATTCATCGAGTTATCTCGCTTCGGACCCCACTTAATCCTTACTGAGGCGAAGAAAGCAAACAGATTTCAAAAAGGGTTGAATGAGAGACTTCGACACCATTTGATTGCATCAAGGGTTGATAATTATGGAGAGTTAGTTAAGAGAGCTATGAGATTGGAGGAAGATTTCAAGAACAATGTTAAGAATGAGAACCCACCTCGAAACACTGGACAGACAGGCTTTAGACAAGGCAATGCTCAAGGTCATTGGAGCAAGAAAGGATCTGTTGGGAGGTTTGGGAGCAATTCATCATCAAATAAGCCAGAAAATAAGAATCCACCCCAGAATGCTCAAGGTAGAAGTTCGAATGTTTGCCCTACTTGTGGAAGGTTTCATGGAGATAAGCCATGTTTCTTTGAAGGAAAGGCTTGTTATAATTGTGGGAAGACAGGACACTTAACTAGAAGCTGTACATCTCCTCAACAAAACTCAATGGCACAACCTAGAAAGGATGATCAAAGGAGGAAGGCACAAGGGAGAGTGTTTGCACTTACACCACAGAATGTTCAAGCCTCAAATACTGTGGTTACAGGTATCCTCCCATTATTCTCAAACTTTGCTAAAACTCTATTTGATTCTGGATCTACACACTCTTTTATCTCTACTCGATATGCTAAGTTTTGTGATAAGAAACCTGGACTTATGGATTATGACTTGTCTGTGGCCACACCTATGGGTGATTCCTTAGTGTGTAACTCTATACTTAAGTCTTGTGTCATTCAAATTGAGGATAGGGAAATGTTAGCAGACTTGATTTTGATGGACATGTATGACTATGATGTAATTTTGGGGATGGACTGGTTGGCAGCTTATCATGCTAGTGTAGATTGTTTTAGAAAAAAGGTGGTGTTTCAACCTATAGGAGAACTTGAATTTCGGTTTAAAGGCTCTAGGATGGATGCTTTACCTAGGGTGATATCAGCTCTTCGAGCTCAACGTTTATTATGGAAAGGATGCCAAGGCTACCTAGCTTATGTGGTGGACACTAGGGAAGAGGTTTTGAAGTTGGATGAAATCCCGGTTGTAAGGGAGTTTCCTGATGTCTTTCCTGAAGACTTACCAGGGATACCTATAGATAAAGAGATTGAATTCTCCATTGATTTGCTCCCTGGAACTTCTCCTATATCAAAAGCACCATATCGGATGGCACCCACTAAACTTAAGGAACTCAAGGAGCAATTACATGAACTCCTTGACAAGGGGTTTATCAGACCAAGTGCATCTCCTTGGGGTGCACTAGTTTTATTTGTGAAAAAGAAGGATGGGACTATGAGGTTGTGTATTGACTACCATGAGTTAAACCAGGTTACTGTGAGAAACAAATACCCTCTTCCTTATATTGATGACCTATTTGATCAATTGCAAGGGGCACAAGTCTTCTCTAAGATTGACCTTCGTTCTGGGTATCACCAGTTGAAAATCAAGGGTGAAGACATACCCAAGACAGCTTCCCGGACCAGGTATGGGCACTATGAATTCTTGGTAATGCCTTTTGGTTTGACTAATGCTCCTGCTGCATTTATGGACTTGATGAATAGGGTGTTTCATGAGTACTTAGATCGCTTCGTTATTGTCTTTATTGATGACATACTAATCTTCTCCAAAAGTATGGAAGAACATGAAGAGCACTTGAGAATTGTTTTTCAAATTTTGAGGGAGAAGAAGTTATATGCAAAGTTTAAGAAGTGTGAATTTTGGCTTGACCAAGTGGTGTTCCTAGGGCATGTGATATCTAAGGCAGGAATTTCTGTAGACCCTAGTAAGGTTGAAGCTGTGGTTGATTGGGCAAGACCGCCGAATGTGAGTGAGATTAGAAGCTTTTTGGGCCTTGCTGGCTATTATAGGAGGTTTGTGGAGGGATTTTCCCGTATTGCAGCCCCATTGACTCAACTAACTTGTAAGAATGTCAAGTTTGTGCGGACAGAAGAATGTGAAAAGAGTTTTCAAGAACTTAAGCAAAGGTTGGTCACTGCACTAGTACTAACCATCCCTAGCAACTCGGGAGGCTTTGTCATTTATAGTGATGCTTCAAGAAAAGGTCTTGGTTATGTGTTGATGCAGCATGGTAAAGTAATAGCTTATGCTTCCCGCCAATTAAAGAGTTATGAACAAAATTATCCCACTCATGATTTGGAGTTGGCCGCAGTGGTGTTTGCATTGAAGATTTGGAGACACTATTTGTATGGTGAAAGGTGTGAAATTTATACAGATCATAAGAGCTTGAAGTACTTCTTTACTCAGAAAGAATTGAATATGAGACAACGAAGGTGGCTTGAGTTGATTAAAGATTATGATTGCTCAATTAATTACCATCCAGGCAAGGCTAATGTGGTAGCTGATGCACTTAGTCGGAAGTCTTCTGGTTTCTCAGCTGCCTTGTTAACTACTCAAAAGGAGATTATTAATGACTTGGAGAGGATGGGAATTGAAATTGTCATGGGTGACTCCCAAGTCTTTATGGCCAGTTTAACAATACAACCTACTTTGATTGAGAAGATTAAGAGGTCACAGGTCGATGATGCATAAATTGTAAAGATTATAGGAGAAGTACAAGAAAGGAAGAGACCAGAATTTAATGTGTCTAATGATGGTGTTTTGAGGTTTGGAAATAGACTTTGTGTGCCAAATGATTTTGCATTAAAGAAGGAGATTATGGAAGAAGCCCATCGTACCCCATACTCAATGCACCCTAGTAGCACTAAAATGTATCGTGACATTTGAGAAACTTATTGGTGGAATAACATGAAGAGAGAGATAGCTCAATTTGTGGAGCAATGCTTGACTTGTCAACAAATTAAGGCACTAAACCAGAAACCTTCAGGATTGCTGCAACCACTTCCCATTCCCGAATGGAAGTGGGAGCATATATGTATGGATTTTGTGACTGGTTTGCCAAGATCTCGTAAGGGACACGAGGCCATTTGGGTCATTGTGGATTGGATGACAAAAACAGCACATTTTATTCCGGTTAAGATGACTTACTCACTTGATTAGCTAGCACTGATATATATTGATGAGATTGTGAGTCTTCATGGAGTTCCAGCATCAATTGTGTCTGATCGAGACCCAAGATTCACCTCAAAGTTTTGGGAGAGCCTACATAAAGCTTTGGGTACTAATCTTAGCTTTAGTACAGCTTTCCACCCGCAAACAGATGGACTATCAGTAAGGACTATTCGTACTTTGGAGGATATGTTAAGGGCTTGTGTACTGGATTTCAAAGGAAATTGGGAAAAGTACTTGTCTTTAGTGGAGTTTTCCTATAATAATAGCTACCACTCTAGCATTGAGATGGCTCCTTATGAGGCCTTATATGGTAGAAAATGCAGGTCCCCATTGTGTTGGGAAGAGGTTGGTGAGAGAAAATTGTTGGGACCAGAAATCATTCAGATGACATCTGAAAAGATTAATCTGATTCGTAAAAGATTGCAAACAGCACAAAGTCGACAGAAAAGTTATTATGACAACTCAAGAAGGGGAGTGGAATTTGAGGTTGGAGATATGGTATTTTTGAAAGTTGCGCCAATGAAGGGTGTGATGAGATTTGGGAAGAAGGGGAAGGGGAAGTTGAGTCCTGGATTTGTTGGTCCATTTGGGATCCTAAAATGCATTGGTAAAGTTGCCTATGAGTTGGCCTTACCGCCTACACTTGCAGGAGTGCATAATGTGTTTCATGTTTCCATGTTGAGGAAGTACATTCCAGATCCTTCACATGTTTTGAACTATGAGCCACTCAAGATCAAAGACAACTTGACTTATGAGGAAGTTCCAATCCAAATTCTTGACCGTAAGGAGCAAGTACTACGCACCAAGACCATACCATTAGTTAAGGTCCTTTGGAAGAATCACACAGTGGAAGAGGCATCTTGGGAGCGAGAAGATGAGATGAAATCAAATTATCCAGAGTTGTTTGTTAACGAAGGTATGTACAATTTCGAGGACGAAATTTTTTAAGGGGGGAAAGATGTAACACCCCATAATTTTATTACTTATTTTAACTATTATACATAAATTAAAAGGGTGGCCTACAATTAAATGGGTTAAATTGATTGGGTCTAAGATATTAAAAGTGAGATATATATACTATGGAATAAGAAGCCCAAGTGAGGTGGCATAAGTAAATATATGGGCCTTGATAAGTTAAAAAAAAAAAAAAAAAACCCTAGTCTGCTACTTCTTAAGCTACACGTGCATTTGCTGATAGGTCTTCCTTTTTGCTTCAGCCGCATCACACTACTAAACCTTGCTTTGCTTCTCTGCAGTTGTGTGTGGAAGTATCAGGTTAGTCCTCATCATTACTTGGATTCTTTTTATGTGATATCTAGCAAGGGTCTGTATAGCTTAAGGGCTATTGACAATTCCCACACCTAGGATAGAGATGGTTATGTACGTTGGTCTATGTGCTGCACAGATTATAGGTTGTAAGGCGTGGACTTAGGAAACTATTTTGTCACCATGCTAATGAGAAAAAGCTGCTTGGGGTTTACTATAGGATTGCACTCATCTGCCAATGTTCAAAAGTTTGTCTAAATCCTAGTCTAGCGGCATCAAGGAATACTAGGAAATTGGTTTGATAAATTAAGGTATATATATATATATATTAGGTTGATCATGCCCATCTTCCTGCCATATTAAGTTTCATGCATAGCTGGGATTATATTAATGGGAAAAGGCTGCACTATGTTATTAGATACCTCCCTCTACACATAGTGACACTAAATATCATCTCTAAGCCACTGCTGTATGCAGCAACTTTGTAAGCCCAAAAATCTGATTGCAACAATATTTTTTTTAAGCCAAATCTGATTAGGTAGAGCCAAAAAGATATGATTATGAAGCGGTAATTGTAAACCCAAAATCTGACATGGCTGAAGAGTATTCCAAGGAAACTAAACACCTTCGTAGGCTTTAATGTTAATAGATTAAACTATTTAAATGTGAAAACAGATTGTTAAGTGGGAAAATTTTGTATTGATGGACCTATTTTTGGTGTTGCTAGGTCCTAATTCTACTGGTTTATTGTGACTCAAGGGTGATTGATTCCTTTTATTTTTGCAACTAAGAGGTAAGTGGTGTTTGCTAATTTTGGGGGTTTTCCCAAACAGTGTTGATTTATTTAAACTAATTTATATCAAAGGAATATGTTGTTATTCTATGTATATGGATATTTTATAATTGCTTGACGTGCACATTAATTATTCATTTTATGAAAAACTTGTGGGACAACTTAAATTTATTTAAATTTGTATGTGTGAATATATCCTTTTGTATTTTTAGAATTATGAATGTGATTTTTTTATGTGAGCATCTTGAATAGATTATTTATGTGAGCATCTTGAATATGTTTTGAAAACCTATGGCAAGTCGTGATTAAAAAGCTCAGTATTGTGTGGGTCCTTAGTAAGGGACAATCATACTATAGCTAGTCCTTAGCAAGGGACGGTCCCAAAAAAGGGGACAGTGCACATTTGGTAGCTCCTTAGCAAGGGAGTATACTATTGAGGATCCAAAAAGGAAGCTCCTTAGCAAGGGAGTGCACCTTTAGGTTCCAAATGAACCATCCTTAAGAAAGGGGATAAAAAGGAGGTTCTAGTCCCAAGAAAGGGGATAGCACAACCCTGTCAACGGGGTGTAAACGTTGACCACGAGTAAAGCCTAGGAAATTGTGTTTGTGATGGTATTGATATATATACACTATGATGGCTCACTATATAAAGATTATTATTTCTTTTATATGAAATATTTGATGATAAGGTATTGATGAGGTATGAGTAATGAATTGTTTGTAAGGACTATTTTTTTTGGGTTGTTCACACACCCCAATGTTAGTGAATACCATTTATTGAGTTATCTCATCCCCCTCCCATTTCTTTTTCCCTTACAGATACATTAGAGGGATTATTGGAGTAGAGATTATTGAGAATTGACAGTTACGAAGAATTTGTAGGACTGAAGACTTTATTATCATTTTTATGGTATTAAATATTGTAATGGAGAATTAATTTGAGGGTGTTTTAAATTTTTGGTGGATTAGAGCTCTGACCTTTGTGATGAGATTTTTAGGTTGCTAGAATCTTTTATTTAAAATTTTTATGGATTTTTCAAATTAAATAGAATTTTATTACTGATGATTTTGGGGCGTTACACCTAATGCAGCCATCCAAAGTTATTTTTGTAAAATCTAACCGTCCATCTTAGTTTTATCCTCTCCAATAATTATGGCTTCACATTCAACTCAATCCGATCTGAACAAATGCACAGGAGAGTTGAGGTAACAAAGGGTTTGAGGTATCTACCGTGAAGCTAACACAGTAGCAGATGGGCTAGCAAAAACGGGAGAGAGCAAAGTAACCGTTTAGAGTTGTATTCCTATTGTCCACCTTTTCTTTTGTATCGGTATTCCTATAGAGTGTCCTATGAATCCTGGATCTAGACACCAGCTGTTGGTGTCAAATGGACAAACTTGATGTATTTGCTCTACGCTTTTGTAATACGATGTTTTGAGTTTAAAATAAGTGTTCTAAAAACTTTATAAAGAGTTGTTCTTGCGAAATGGAATTTTGAGTTTCAAAAATGCTCTGTTTTTAGGCTCTCAAAACTCACGACCCTAAATAAATTCTCCTTTCTATCAAAGGAAAAAAAGGTTGATAACACTAGGAAATTATCACATTCCGTACAAACCAAAAATAATGAGCTATATCGCATAGGTGAACCAATAATGAAAAGGAAGAAATCTCCCATTGGCTTAGGAAAAGTCACCGACAACAAGCTTTTTTGTATTATAGTGCTAATTCCCTAATACTACTTTGGAAACTTTCGTTTGTGGGGGCGGTGGGGTGGTCATCCTGCTCCCCAATAAAGGGGAATTCTCTCCTTCTTGTGGAAGTTTAATGTGGGGGAGACCTGTCCTGAACGTCCTGTCCACAAAGCACTGATTGAGACTTTGAAAATTGCAAACTTCTTCCCTAAGGATTTGAAAGGAACTATCCACTACACCACTTCTTACTTGAACCATTGCAATATGACTTTGCATAGATATTTTTTTTCTTCCCAATTATTCGTAATTATATATTTGAATCTCCACCAAGATGCGTAATTTCTAGGCTTAACAAAGCTTATAGACAAAGTTTGGCTTCAAACTTAGGCTACAATTCCTACGGAAGAAAATTAACATTACTACATATTTTAATAATTTAATTATTGAATTGCATATTTTTTATATTGTTAACACACATATCAAAATTCGAGTTAATTAGATGTTATTTACTATTTGATTTATAAATTTATTTTTTATGCATAATTTTAGCCTACACAAATTTGAAATTTAAATTGATAACATAACTATTGATTTTTTTTTTAATCTTTTGAAAATTTTGCAAGCATGAGGGATATAAGAAAAAAAATATAATCCTATGGTGGATTTGTTAAAATTCACAACTAATAAAAAGTTATTGAGTAGAATTGTAGTTTTGGACATATAAAGAACACTCACCAAAAATATATTGATTAGGATAATCCCAACCTAACAGTCATTGTAAACCTTTTACTACGAACGAGGTGTAAGGATTTTAGAAAGTTCAGAGTTTCTACATGATAATGAGAAATAGATAGCAGCCCTATGTTCCTACAGCATTGAGTAAGTAATTCTTGATTACCTGATTTCATGTGCCAAACTATTCTCAAGCATATGCTCAAATAGCATCAAGCTTATTGACAAGGAGAAATGGATCTGAATTTACAGCATGATGTTGAAGAATAAGAAAATATGATAAGAAATGATAGATATATTGTACAACAGGAATTGAAACATAATTTATAGCCCCAAACATCCTCTTGGAGAATTTACATGTAGTTTATCAAGAAGCAAATACTAGTAACAATAAGTAGAGATAAATAGTAGTCACACAAGCAATTTTTTTAATTACATATTTAGAATCTTTATACTAAACTTCTTAATCCAAGCGCAATTCATGACTCAACTAATGCTCCCATGCAGATAAGTCTCGAGCTATGATGTTACTTAATTTATCCTTCTTGATCTGGATAAGCTTGTCAAAGACACACCATGGAAAACTGAGGAAATGAGCTCTATCCATTCCCTCGTTGCAGCGACCCCAATAGCTATGGTGATATGTAACATAGTAACATGCCGAGGCTTTTTCTTTTGCTTTTGCATTGACTATATCAGTGTCAGAATCTGACTCACTTCCCTCGTTGAACCAGCTCCGAGCTTCCTTTCTTAGTGCCATTACAGAATAATTAATTTGTTCCAGATCCCTCCTCTTATTAAAAGATTTTGACATTGTCAATATGTGCCCACTGAGTATTTCAGCTTCAGTTTCAATCCCATAATAATCCAGCAAACCCCCTAGCTTGTAATCATACTCCTGTTTGTAATTGAAAGCATCATTGATGTAGTCCTGGAAGCCATCTACTTCCATGTCAGGATCATAACGCTGCTTTGCTACATCCAAGGTGAAGGGTGTTACGGGGCTTGTGGGCGATGCATGGTCTTTCACCTCTCGATAAAGCTTTCCAAGCACACGTTTTGATTTGTAGGTGCTTTTATCAGGCTTTTCCATGAAATCTGGAAATTTTTTAACACGCAGATAATCGGGTATTTTGGCTACAACACCACTTTTTGTGAAGTCAACCGCAATTGAGTGTAGTTCTGCAAGCTGAAGACATTGAGAACTCATTGCCCTACTGTGATTCCTATCAGCAAAGGCAGTGTGGGCATTATCGATGATTCCTAAACGGTCGTTGAGTATGTAGTCGGCAAAAAACTCTTGTACTTCCTGTAGCACAATGGTGACATGCTTTGTTATGTAAGCTATAGAAGGATGTTGCAAATGAGACAGAATATGAGGAACTAATGTAATCTTTAACAGGATATTAAAATTTAATGAGTGCAGTACATCGCATGAATCGAAAATATTAGAAAGTTTCTTTTGAATGTCTTACTCATTATGCATTAGTGTGATGCATTAATGCCTAGTAGAGAGAAGCAGTATCATTAAGGCATATGGAATGACCGCAAGTCATGGGATTTCTAGATTTGATAATAAGGCAATTCATGCTTAGAATTTCCTGATTCCTAACTAATGCCCCTATAACAAGCCAGAGCCTTTTAACAAAATCAAGCATATTTGTTAAAAAATCCTTTTCGATGATCCTAAATATCCAAATAAGAGAATTTCAATCAAGAACATGTACTAGGCTTATTATTCTGTGCACATATTAATATTTGTTTGATTTTCTTAAACAACACAGTGCATTAGTGAACTATATAACAAGAACAGAAAAGATAAAAGTTTGTGAGTATGGAAACAATACTTTTCCCTCACGCCATAAAAAAATTTCTGAAACAGTTTCATAAAGACTGCTCATTAGATGCACAAGAATATACGCAGCCACATATAAACTGAATGCATAATTTTTTTTAACATATAGAGAACCCAAGGTCACAAAGGCTAGATGTTGGAAACATGGTGTATTCTCATCAAGCGGTACAAGAAAATGTGTTGATATTTGTTCAATAAGAACTAATTTACCCTACTTTTATGTTGCAGTTTTATGCATAGATTAATTGCAGAGGCATATTAAAATGTGGTGTGCTCAAAATATGTATGACTTGTTACCACTTATAAATTGATATTACCTCTATTGTAACATCATGATCGAGTGGCTTAGTCGGTGCTCCGATATACTCCATTGGTTGAATTTGCCGAGGAGGAATAAGATCAGGGTCCCAACAAACGAAGTACAGATCTCCATCCAAGTCACTCCCAGAACATTCATTTGGATGAGGTCTGATACAAATTGTTAAACTAATGTTAGTGAGTAGAGTATTCCCAAAGAAATTATTTTAATTTAATTAGGTGGTGTCTTGCCAAGACAACAGCCCAGTGTGAAAGTACAATATGAAATTATTTGATGATCAAGCCAAAAACGTTATAATTTTTCCATCAAGTGGTGAACAAAGACATTGCTTAGTCTGCAATCTTAAAATCAAATAAGTTCAGATAATAGCATATGGCCATATAAATAGACAAGCCACCTTCATGGAAATTAACCTACTGGAGAAGAATATGTTTCATATCATTTATATAGGGTACATATTATATCAATGCATGCATTATAGAAGTACAATTGGGTTATTATGTCATATATATGCATGCATATATGTAAGCATGTAACGGGTATGCATAAATGTGTATAAACTGATGCAGAAATGTGGATATACTAATGCTGGTATAGGATTATGCATAAACTCTGTGTGTATGTTCATGTATATGTGTAAATGTTATAGGATTTCATGCTTTAGAATAATCAACAGTGAGACATCACAGTGTTACCTCCTTCCCTTCTGCGGAAAAACAACACAATCTGCCAGGTGGTGCAAAGCCGGAACGTCAACAGCCTTTAGAACACGCACATCTCCGGGATGTAGACAGGGGTTTTTAGCAACAACTACATCACCCTCAAAAATTAAATTGTTTTGGTTTGAGCTGCTGGTGCGAAACATATGGGAGAACTCATTAGAGAGCTGCCTACTAGAGCGAGAAATTTGCACAAATACTTGACCATACTCCAGTGTCCTGGTTTCATCAAGACATCCCATCATACATCTTCCATTTGGAATGAATATCCTACTTTTGAGACGTAATTCTAGCAACTTAGATGCACGAAATGTTTGTAGCATCATTGAAAGAAATGGTTCTGCATCGGGTTGATAACCACACAAAAGCATTTCCTTTAGAACCTTTGTGCTCTCTCCTGGGAATATCAATTCCAATGCCTCCTGTGAGCTCAACGGATCTGTTAACATAGCATCTAGTTGATTTATAGCCTCCTTTTGCTTCTTTTCAAAAACTTGATCCATAACTCCAAGGTTAGACAAAAGAGTGATTATCTGACGATTAAGAAAACAAGGCTGATACCTACTCCAAGCCAAGACATCTAGTGTTATATTTTCTGATTTGTACTTACACATGCTCTCTCTCAATGACAACTTCTTTGAAGAGGTTGGATCAACAGCCACGACACCTTTGTACCCGCCATATCGAATCTGAAATGCAGATGGAACAGAGTTTTTGAGGCCACATTTTGTAGCCACCTCTCTAGCCAATTCTGCAGATATCTTACCTATACCATCAGAGAAACAGTATCGGATTCCGCCCCTTACAACTTCTATATCAGGAATCTTTTCAACTTCCTGCCTACTAATGCTCAATGTTTCTCTTGAAGAGCCGAATGATTGACCCAGTCTGGCAGCATATTTTGCTACATTCCTAATCTCATGAAAATCACCCATCCACTTTCTGATATCTGTTGCAGTGAGGCCAGTTCTAGAAGCAAACATCCAAACAGAATTATCTCGTAATTGACTGGTTGAAAATGCAAGAAACTCAAACTTCTTATCACCAATAGTTATACCATTTCGTAAAGCGGACAGTATCCTGTCATAGATGCCAGTTCGCCTCTCCCCATTTTCCGAAGATGCACATGGAGATAAAACTGTTGCATGCAGTTTATCCATGTCCTCGTCAACAAAAGAAACACGAAGGAAGTTATCAATATCACCAGGATAATTGCGTAACACACGATTCGAGAGATTCACCTCTGGACCACAGAAATATACTTTACAGGGAGTTATTTGAACCCTGTGTACGTATACCAACCCATCATCTAGAGACATAGTAGTACTTTTAGGAAGTCGCCTCGATGTGGCATATTTTGTGTACTGCTCCTTAAGCCAGCTTACAGGTTTATAGCAGTGTTCTTTCACATGAGACAGTTTGTCTAGGGCACTTTCTATATACTCAATTTTTATTCTTTTAGGATCAACTAACCGATAAAAACTGGCATCAATTGCTTGCCCAGGAAGACAGCCATGTTGAATTAAGGAGTTGATCTTAAACAAGATTTTATAAGGCAAGTCAAAGCCTTCGGGTGGATTCACAATTGGGACGAGACTTGAACCGCAAGAGAGAGCAGAACCATGCTTCAGACCAAAAGGGCCTTCATTTTTTTTATAAGATACAAAATCTCCATAAAATTTTGGAATCCAGACCTTTCGTGGAAGCTCCAAACATAGAGCGGAAGATTGGCCAATGTAGCACGACGGAGTCAAATCAACTTCTCGAACCCAATGACCAGTATGATCTTTCAAAAAAATCCGAGGAGCTCCAAGTAACTAACGTTTGAAAGAAAAATTTGTTAAGAAAAAAGATCAATTTTCAATGTCACATAAATCAAAGCAGCTTCAACTTATACAAAAGAAAACAAGAGGGTTTACCCATGACATAGAGAGACATTTTTTCAAAGTGATGAAGTTAAGCATAGTTAACATAAAAAAATAAACAGGTATAAAAAAATAAACATGACATAGATTGATTGGATACTAACTTGAATTAGTTAAGTGTGTGTTGAGACCCATGTCAGGGATATATTGAGTTGATCTAGGCTTTATAAATAATTACGAGGTCTCAATTATTATTATTATTAGATTATTCCTTTTGAGGTATAATACAATTTATTTCATCTTTGAGGACTAAAAAAAGCTGAAGGTTATTTCTTCCACCTAAAGACAAAGTGATACTAGGATCTATTTAATGGGGGAAAGAAGAGGGGTGAGTTATATCTTCATATCTTGAGTGGGTAGAGAAAGGATCAGTCCATGGTAGTCAGATTAGTGTTGTGGATGCCCTTCCATGTTGTGATGCGATGACCTCCACTTTATGAAGTCAGCTAACACAGGAACCATGGGGTAGGGTTTCCAACCAACCAATATTAAGCTGTGGAATGTGAGAGATATATAGCTGGGAATGGGATCTTTGAATATTGGTTAAAAGGAAGAAAAATGTTAAACAAAGAAAATGAATATCCTTTTGGTTTTATCTCAAAATTCACAAAAGAGTTCTCAAGAAGTCCACCTTCAAGATATGGAGACACAGCAAGTGTTGGCTTTTCCTTTAATTTTCTTAGTCATTGTTGTAATGTGAAAATAATAATAATGATTGTTAAATTACCGATTCTCCCAAAAGCTTAGGCTATTGAGATATGATAAATTTAATCATTTAATCACGTACTTCTAAAAATAATAATAACAATAAAACCAAGGCGAGGATAAGAGTCCACCTTCCTTGTAGAAAACATTTTCTTAAAGCACATCTGCTAGAATATAGGACCATAAAACGAGCTGGGGGTTGATGTCAGAAGAAAAAATTTATAGCAGATCAAAGAGGAATGACAAGAAACCTTTGGACAGGTGGTGTAATACGCAAATCACAGACACACCATGCTCTAGAGCAGAATTGAACTATCCAACTTGAAGGCAATCTAAAATGGAATCATCTATGAGTCTCTTAAGTAAAACTGTAAAAGGTATCAACATTGGAACCTTTATCTTAGCTTCCCTAACTCTACTTCTCATGAAATATTTAAATAACTAAAAATTAAAATATGGAGTTTTAGAATCTAAAAAGGGAGAGCTAATAATACTTTCATTACAAAAATTTTGTTGAAAATGAAAATTTTATCATTCTTCTGCAAGCCCATCAACAGGATTATAAGCATGACTAATTGGGAAAAACCTTAAAGTAAGGAATGAATAGCGTAGCCTGAATGCTTACACATGCTAAGAAGCCTACATTAGGTCATTTTAAGTCTCATCTTAAGGGTATACAACACCTGTGTCCAAGGAAGACTAAATTCCAATTTTCACTAGTGGCTCTACACCATATACCTTCCACATACTAGAGATAGTTTGTATGATATAAGGATTTCTTCACCCTTTTTAAATAGTTAGTAGTTTGCATGATTTCTTAAATCTTCATGGAACACTTTAGATCGTAATTACAAACTGTAGTTACAAGTTACAAGTTAAAGTTATAGGCTAAAATATATGATTAGTAGACACAGTACAAGTTAACACACACACACACTCATTGTTACAAGCAACAACCATAATTAAGAGAGAAATATGATTACTCAGCCTATGCCTGTTTGCATGACTATGAGCATGCCCACACATTGCAATGTATTTGACTATTTCCTACTTTATTAAAAATTTTCATGTTATAACTGTTTCTCATGACAATATATTCCTCATAGCATCGCAAAGAAAACAACCAGGACAAGAATTATATGTTTGAATGTTAACTACAATAAACATGGGCAGCAAATTGTGAAAATTTATAATTAAAGTTTTAACCAGCTAACCTGCATTAGAAGAAACTTTTTAGCTTGACCATGTGGACGATATTGCTCAATCTGCCAAATGTTCTCATAAGAGATTTCAAGCTTGTACTCTTCAGAAAGGTATGAGAAAAAGAAGTACAATTTTCTCTTTTCCAAGTTATATCTGACAGAAACATTCTCCTGTTTCCATAGCACAGAAAATTTTTCCCTTGAAGTTTGATACCCGAAGTACATCACTATATTATCCATGCTATATTGTCCAGAACACAGAAACAGGTGATGATTAGCCAAGGAGACCGATTTCAGAAATCTGCAATTTGGTTGCCATTAGAACCACATTTCCAATTAAAGTCTTCAATTGAAAAAGTTCAAAAACCATGTAGATAACTTCAATGAAAGCAGATAACAAGCAAACTGGAAGGGTTTCAATTAGCTACATCCCCCCCCCCCCCCCTTCTCTTTTCCCAAATCTTTCTAAGATGTCCACGGGTTATATCACTTTGAAGGAATAGTTCCAAATACTTCGGTGAAGCTAGTCTTTCCATTGATTGGTTGCAACCAGTAAAACCATTAGCCAAGGAGGGGAAGAACTAAAACAAAATTTTAAAACCATATCTGTAAAGCCTATCAGCATACAATCAACTACATAAATATTAACAGCCTAGCCAAGTCATTGCGGTTCGAGTTTTACATGTCACTGCACCTTACATATGACTTATTATCATATAAATAATAAGAGGGAACCCACAAAACTAAATCAAAGTGACAGCAGAGATATCTTTCAAGAAAAAAAATGGAGCCCAAAAAATATAAACAGAAAAACATAAGAAAGCTACTTAAAAAAACTCTGCTTTCATTTGCATTTGAAAGTGAAAATCAAATCGCAGAAGTGTAGACAAGCATGTTGATTTGAATTTACCATCAAATTTTGCTCACTGTCATGCTCAGAGCTCAATGGTTGCAATATCATTGTTGCAATCAAATAATCAAAACCATTTTCAAATTTTCAACCATCATGTTCAAAATAAGTCAGTACACAGTCAACAGTGTCAATTAAGAAAAGTAGAACACTTGCACTAGATGTATATTCAATGCATATTAATGTACTTCAAAGAAATTAAATCTCAAAAAAATAATAACCCAAACATTAAATTATATTGTCTAGTATCATTATGGAAACAATACAATTTGACAGCAATATACTCAAAAACCAAAGCTTTCCTTACTATTGAAATCAAAAAATTCAAAACCAGCATGAAAGAAGGTTCAAATTCTTCTTTTGCTTTTATATTAATGAAGAAGCTTCACATTCTTGATTCTTAAACCATGCATTATATACGAATGTGTGATTAAAGAGAAATGGAAGTGAATAATTGAAAGTAAGCAAGAGAGAGTCTCACCTTAAAAGCAAAACACAGAGAGAACAATTATGCTGCAGTGAAAGAAGTAAGGCTCATGATCGACTATGTATACAGACAGAGCTGAGAGTGAGAGCAGAGAGAGCTCTCTCTGCTCTCTCTGTGTCTCTGTTTATATTAACCTGACGCAGACATTAATTATCTAAGGTAATTGACACGTGGCATACTATGATTGCTTTCCAAGGAACATTGTCGAAGGGTTTTTATTTTATTTTATTTTTTTTTTTTTTTGTTGTTGTGAAACGTGGTGACAAAGATTAGAGAAAACCACAACGTTGTTCTTTGATGTTTTGCCATACTTTTTCTGTACATTCTTTTCTTTTTCTTTTTTCGAAGTACAAAATTTCCTTATCAGATTGAAAGATTCTCTATGTCTATCAGCGTCTAAGCCTTTGAGGACAAGGATTTACTGTGAGAGTTACAGAAACTTCACACACACCTCCAAGCCAGAAATTTGAGAACATGTCAGCAAAGTTGTGAGGTGGCAGTACATGATTGGATTTTGATATTAGAGTGTGGAAGGGTCAGCACAAATACACAAATTGTCTGAATTCGATTATACCAATGATTATTTATCACAACAAATAGTATGAGTTTGAATATTAAGTTTTATAAAATTTTAGGCCCGTTTGGAATAGTAGTTTAACATGTTTTCAGTTTTTAAATAACATACACACTTTTTCACTTATACGTATTTCAAAAAAATACAAATAACGTTACAAGAACAATGTTACCAAACGGCCCTACTTTGGAGCTTACAAAAGAGAAAGTGTTAGAATTATAATATAAATCTTTTATCGAACTTACAGAAAAGGATGTGTTAGAATTATAATATAAATTTTTTATTGAACTTTTCCATGATAGATTTGGATACCTACGATTGTGTGAATCATATCGGATTAGATTATATGAATTTATTGTTCAGGCATGTCCTTTAGTCCCTTGTTGAACATGTCCTAGGTAAATCTTGATTATGTATGAGATCACAATGAGCCCTAACTACAGAAAAGGAACTTCCTGAAAATGAGGAGGGCCATGCCCTTATGAAATTTTATTTTTTTAATGGTAAATAGAAATATAAAATAAGAAATTTTGGTTAAAAAAATTTATATACCCCCTCCCAAAAATTATTGAAAACTACTTCCTCAATTTGAAGGCGGACTCACAAAAATGACCTATATTTGTGGCCAGTGGCCCCTCTTAGAACAAAAAAGACCCTTTACTAATAGATAAATAATAATCAATTCATCAATTTAGTAGTATGCTCATTATGAGCATACTTTAGTTCGGAATAATGTTTCAAAAAATTGCTAAATATTTTTTAATTGTGCTAAAAACTCTTTTGATTATCAACGTGTTTATGCAGTCATTGCACTAATACTTTTTCTTCTAGTTTTTATTGCTGCTATGAAATGGGTATTTTTAGTTATTAATATTATCAAAATTAAATATCGCATTAAAAAAATATATAGAAGATGATATTTTGCTTTTGTGCATTGAAAATAAGGTTATTGAAAAATTTAATACATTCATATATAATTTTCTGGATTTAAAAGAACACTAGTTCCATTCAAGCTTATTTTATATATCATCATTTTATTCAAGTAAGTGAATTTTGTAAGTGCTTAAAATTTAATATTTAGGGGAGATATTGTCAAATTTTTTTTAAAAATTATTTATGGAGATGGTAATTTTGAACAAAGGGTAATGATTTTAATTACACAATTATTTAAATTATACTTAATTGAATGTTAAGTAAAACCCATAAAGAGTATAAATATAATTCTGTAAGTGTAATTTAAAAAATTTGATCGGAATATTACTCCATTATATTATCGAATCATGTTATACCAAAATGTAAAATAAAGACATGATTATTTTCATGTGTTATCACCAAATACATGTATAAAAAAAAAGTTATTCAATTATAGATTATTGTATTCCTTATAATACTTTTTTTTTTTTCAAATAATAGTCATCATGCCCTGAATTTTGAAAGTGATAGTAGAAAACAAATCCTTGAAGCTGATTGGTTTATGCCAAGCTTAATAGAAAATTAGCAAACCCAGTCTCAAGTGGTAGTGGGAATCATCTAATTCTAATTTCTAACTAGTTTGTTTGTTTGTTTGTTTTTTTTGGTGGGCCAAGCAGAACCCATTTCCAGAGATTGCATAGAAAACTTTGTAGTGTGAACCAATCATAATATAAAGTTATATATAAAGATACCCCACACTGAAACTAACAAGAAGAGGGAGTGCTTTTACCATCAATGAATTATGATGCTGAATATTCCTCCTTGGTGAGCAAGGAGTAAACTATCAAGAGTGATGAAATTGAATGTTAATAAAGAAATGTGGAAACTTTGGCAACAAGAATGCGTAGAGAGACTTGCTAATTGGGGAGAATTGAACACTGTTGTTTGATTCTTTGGCATGGGGCATTTCCTAAAAGACCATAATTGGCCAAGACTTCTTTGTGTGCATAGAAGATTCTAGACAAGCACGATTACCCCTCTACTTCTTTCCAATGTGTTAGTAAAATACAGAGATAAAATGGAAATAAAAATGAGGTTCTAGACTATTTAAAACAAATAAAAAATAAAAAGAATAAACTATTGGTAAGTTCATGTAAGATGAAGTTGGAGGGTAGGACCAATATGTGGGCCAATAATATAAGAAATCAGCTTTAACTTGTTCAGTAAGTGTGAAGAGCATACAACGTGTTTGGTGAGTGGAAGCCATCAACACATCCATACAACTATTTGTTTAATCCTTCTACAGTCAGATTGCCCAGGAGCAGTCCAAACTCCAAACTAGACATACTATATATTATCCAGTTATTTGTTTCCCTATCTTTGTAAAGCAAATCCTCTAATGGCCTCTTTAGCCAAATCACAATTCACTACATCTTTAGAGCATCTTCACAAAAGGCTTTTCCAACCAATCTTTTATCCAAATTTAGAGAATGAAAACCCCCCCCCCCCCCCCCCCCCCCAAAAAAAAAAATGAATTTGAAGAGGAGATGCTCTTACGGTGAATATATATATATATATATATATATATGCCTTTGGATCCACAACATCTTTGTAAGTTTCATGTGTTTTGATAATGTCAAACCATACCAAATTACGTTATTTTATTGAGTTTTGATGTGCCTTAAAGTTGTAATTGAATATTAAGTTAAAGATACAAAGTTTGCTCAAGAAAAGTGCTTTTTTAGCATGTATCTTGATAGCTAGCTCAATACCTCTCAATAGCTATCTTGATACCTCTCGATGTATTGAGATTACCTTATGCCTCATTGATAGCTAACTTGATACTTCTCAATTTATCGAGCTTCGTGTTTCAACAAAAATCAGTAATGCAAAAAAGCTCAGAACTTGTTTGTTTGAAGCCTAAATTGAGATCCGTTTGAATTGGTATTTAAAGGATATTATAAGCCATCTATTAGAAGGCTTTTGAGAGAGAGAGAGAGAGAGAGAGAGAGAGAGAGAGAGAGAGAGAGAGAGAGAGAGAGAGAGAGAGAGAGACTCTGTTTGTGTGGCTAGAGTTTTTGTAACCAAGTTCTCTCAAATTCAACATACCAAAGAGTTTCAAAGTAAATCTGAAGTTTGTTTGATGAAGAAGCGGAAGCCTATAAACATGTTGCTATGAGAAAACCTTCAAGAAGTTCTTGGAGCCATTTGAAGGTTACTGTTGTGATTACAGGTGCGTCATTTATCAAGACGTTCATATATTGAAGAGTTTAGAGGTTCTAATGCGATAGAAGGATTCTACTATAAGTTCATCTATTAGGATTTGTAGAGTCTAGGGATAGATATTTTTACCAAATCTTAAACTTCTTTTTACTATAGTGAATTGTCTTTTAAGAAGATTTCCCCTAAGTTTTTTTTTACTGTGAAACTAGTTTGATTCATTAGTTTTCCTAAGTCATTTTTTCTTGTGTGTGTATGTGTGTGTGTGTGTGTTTTTTTTTTATGTATCTCCTCAAAATGTTCTTCTCCAACAGTTGTTTTATCATTTTTAAATGGGAAAAAGTTGTTTTTACAACCATTGCTCTTTATTTGGGGGGGGGGGGGGGGGGGGGGTTTGTTTGCATTCCATGTATGTGTTGTCCTCTTAGTTTCCATAGTATCTTGTTGTCATTCTATTCGTGTTTGTTTATGGATTCTTATGCCCCTTTGATCATCTTTATGTTTCCCTTGTGAAACTTTATAGCTTTTTGTGCCCCTTGTCAATCTTGACAAAAAGGGGGAGAAAATGTGGTTTTTAGAGATTCTATATGTTAGGGGGAGTAATACATGTTTGTGTAAGGAGGAAATGTGTTTTATTTGCTCAGGAGGAAAGCAATATGTACTTTGGGGTTATGTGCCCATTTTTTATTGGTATATTGTATACATAATCTTGAGCTTTACTTATTTATTATCTGTAATTGTTTTCCACATAGTGCGCATAACATGTTTGTTAAATGCTTTCAGGAAGATAAGTATGGAGCCAATCAAGATAATCAATTCTAGTTTATGCTATGATTCTTGGAACTGATTTTTTTAGATTATGCTAGTTTATTTGAATATGGGTTCATTCTTTGTAATCTGTTGATTATTGTATTGAGTTTACTTTTGTACTTGAGATTTTGTCATGGACTAATAAAGGGGGAGATTGTTAGGTTTATGTGTTTTGGTTAGACATGGCAAACGGGCGGGTCGGGTTAATAGGGTTGTGGGTTAAACAAATTGTGGGTAAAAAACTGGTCATTTTAAACAGGTTCGAGTTTTGGGTCGAGTCGGGTCAGGTTGACCCATATTTTTTGCATGAATTTTTTTTCATATAAAGAAAACAACATGTATTTGTCATTTGGAAAGTCATGTAACAAATTACTTGATGTAAAATGTATTACTTTGAATTCATCACTTATATCAAGAATAAACTCAATTAAACTTATTAATATTTATTCAATAATTTTAATATTATACGTATTCCAACATTGCTAACTAAAACAAAATAACACAAAAATAAATAAAACAAATACACAAGTTATATTTCTACACAATATCAACATCCCAAAATATAAAACAAAATTACAAATGACTTATTGGATAATTCATTTGACAAAGAATAAAAAACATATAAGAAATTTACAATTTTGAAAATTAATTTTATAATCTATTATCAATTGTGATTAGCACTTTATTTCAATTTGAGAATATATATTAGAGTTTGATTATTTATTTATTTATACATGGTCTTTTTTATGAATATTGTATCATTGTTAAGCAACACACACTCTAAGAAATATCGTAATTTATTTTGAAAAACCATTTATTTTGGACAAAAATTGTTAAAAAAAAGGTTTACGCATTTATAATTTATGCTAATTTGATACTTTGGTTTCACTATTTTCATACTTATGAATGTTTCTCACACATGTCTTCAATTTTAAATTTATGTTTTTAACTCTACTATAACCAAATTATATTAACATGTACTTTGCTATTTGATATCTAAAAATCTTTACTCATTACAGAATGTCAACCATTCATCTTTCAATTTATTTGCATGCAGTTATACAAATGTCTCAATTGTTTCCTTAAAACTCACAACAAACAATCAAACCAATATTGTCTTAATAATATTATTTTTTTACCAAAAAAAAGTTTTAAAAAATGGTTTAAGTCACAGCTCGAGTCGAGTTGACCCGCAAGAAACACAAGTCAGGTCCCGTGTCAACTTGTTTTTGCTTCAAGTCAAAAAATCAAGTTCGGGTTGGGTACTTTTCAGGTTGGGTCGGGTCGAGTCGGGTCAAAAAATTCTAACCCATTTTGCCATGTCTAGTTTTATTATTGTTAAACCATGACAAATTATGTTCTTTTATTGAGTTTTGATGTGCTTTAAAGTTGAAATTGAAGATTAGTTTGAAGAAACAAAGTTTGCTCAAGAAAATGCATTTTCAGCATGTAGCTCATAGCTAGCTCAATACCTTTCGTTAGCTATCTTAATAGCTCCTTGATACCTCTTGATCTATTGAGATTTTGCCTCCTCTATAGTTAACTTGATATCTATTGATCCATTGAGTTTTGCACTTCAACAAAAATCAGTAACGTGAAAAAACCCATAACTTGTTTGTTTGAAACTCGAAGTGAGATTTGTTTGAACAAGTATTTAAAGGACATTATAAGCTATCTATTAGAAAGATTTTTAGAGAGAGAGAAAAACATCATTTGTGTAGCTATGGTTTTTGTAACCAAGTTCTCTCAAATTAATCATACCAAAAAGTTTCAAAGTAAATCTGAAGTTCGTTTGATGAAGAAGCTGAAGCCACAGCAACCACCACAAAATTGTTGCTGTAAAAAAAACTTTCAAGAAGTTCTTGGAGTCATTCAGAGGTTCCTGTTATGATTGCAGGTGCGTCATTTGTCAAGGTATTCATATATTGAAGAGCTCAGAGGTTCTAATGCGGTAGAAAGTTATTACTGTAAGTTCATCTACTGGGATTATAGAGTTTAGGGATAAAGGTTTTGTACTAAATATTAAACTTCTCTTTATTATAGTGGATTGATTTTTTTGGAAGGCCCCCTTAGGTTTTTTTATTGTAAAACTAGTTTGTTTCATTAAGTTTTGTACATGATATTGATTTTTTTTGTTTAACCAATAACTATTCATAATATATTTAATTAACAATGTGGCTTTAAAACTGGTTAATTCTATAAAATTGGGATCTAAATTTCCCAATAATCTTCATCATATATATATATATATATATATATATAGCAAAGACCTCACGTAAGAGAGCATGAAGTTCTGCGAAGTGATGCCTTTCTTTGATAACTTAGCCATCCTTTTTTTTTTTAGTTACATCTCATTGTTTAACACTACTTCTCTCTCTCTCTCTCTCTCTCTCTCTCTCTCTCTCTCTCTCTTTCAACTCTTCCACTTCCCCCATTAATTCAATTGGCTATTCAGAATTTCAGACCCTTCAATTGCCTTCCCCTTTCGATTTCCTTCTCTTTTCTTCTTTACACAAGTATATCTTAGCATACTTCTAGCCTAGACTAAATCACTATTATAAATGCTCAAAATTTTTGAAGTAACTCTTTATCAGTTATAAATGCTTTCAACAGTCAAGTAGAAAATACATCAAAGGATCGTCCATCTCAAAAAGGTTGCAAAACTTGCTCTATCAGCTTTACAAGCAAGGAAGTTTGAGCACGTCAAGCTCAAGTTAACAAGGCTGCACACCGGATAGCTAACAAGGATGCAATGTTTCTAGATAGTCCTTCCATTTAGTTTAAGGATGTGTCTGTTTGAATTGCTAATATTGCGAAAGCTCAGTCTAAAGGCCATCCGTGATTCTCTTTTCTTTAATGTAATGAATATTTGTCTTGTTCTCAAATTATAAAATAAAATGACTAAATCACTGTTACAGTATGCCCTCTTTCCATCACTTATTTTTTCTTTTTAAGTTTCTCTTTTTTGATTTTTTTTTCCTTTCTAAATTTTTTAATTTGTTAATATGATTTCTAGCTTGCATGATTATTCACAAGCAATGACAAGGGCAATGGCAAGGAATCCAAGCACATCCAATTGTTCTTTCTCCTTTGTAAAAATCACCAATAAATCAGCATAATCGAAATTTCCCTTTGATGCCGATTTTTCCTTTTATTTCTTTCATTTTTACGTTATTCTTCAACTATTCCATGTCAATGTTGATGGTTTGTGACTAATATATTTTTGGTGGGTTGGTTAGGATTTGGTTTGCAAGTGATGAGAAAGGGTGTTTGGGATTTATAAATCTCTACAAGTTTCAATTTTTCAATTGCTAGGCATATTCTTCATTTCATGTTTTACAATTTTTATTTTGTAATTGTGTTTTATCCATTCAATTTGTATACATATTACATTTTTATGATAACCAAATGTACCTGTGTAAAAAATGAAAAAAGAAGAGATTTGATGTATGTCGGAAGCAGAAAAGTCTTCTTTTCGACAAATGAGATTTGTGTTGGGTTGGGGGCCTAAACTAAAACTCAACAATGGACTTGAAGTGCGGCCCAAAGGCTATTGGTGAAGATTTGGAGAATTCGCCTTATGTTATGCCTTAGGCCTAGGTTGGGACTGACAAGGATTATGGGATGACCCAAAAAACATTTCCTACAGCAGACATGTCAGCACAACATAAAAGCATACTACATCAAGAAATAGCCCAGCAGTAAAATATTCTAACGGTAAAATATTCCAACAGTAAAGTACTCCAATGGTAAAATATTCTAGTGATAAAGTATTCCAGCGGTAAAATATTTCAGCGATAAAGTGTTCCAGCAGTAAAATAAAACAGAACAGAATAAACTACCAGCTGTTAACTATTTCACAAATTAAGGAGAGTGTCTACATCTCCAAAATCATCATCATAGGTTCCAATGAGAAAAAGTCCTCTAATACAATAACATGAGGAAAAAACTCTATAGTAACAATTACATCATAACCTTCAATAGTAAATGAATAAACAAACACTATGAGTTCTATTATAACAAATAATGAAAAAAACTTAGTGTGGTTTGAAGGGAGAGAGAGAGATTCTAGTTAGTGCAACGAGATCATTAAGATGCCAAGGTATGCTCGTGGATATAATATATGTGGTGGGTAGTGAGGGTCATTTTGGGTAGTATGAGTGATGAGAGATTAAGTATGTAGTGAAGCCGTTGGGGCTTTCTGCTGGGGATGGATAAGAGCTTATAAGCAGAGGTGTGAGGGGTATTTGTGAGTTAGAGGCTGAAGAGTTTAGTTTCTAAGTTTGAAAGAGCTCAGAGGCTTGAAACCTCACTAAAAGCTTAAAGAAAATTAGAGAGGGAGGAAAATAGAGAAGTTTATGAGAGAGTTCTACTCTATTGGTGTGTGTTGAAGTGTTGGTGGAGGGCTTCTATTTATAGTTGAGTTTGAGGGGGTAATTAGCAAATAATCTCTGCCAAATCAGTCTCAATCTTCAAAAAATCCTTGGAGAATCATTCCTAGGATTTGGCCAAGAGTGGTAAGTTCAGCTTTAGAATGTTCTTACTATTTTGGATAATAGCAGCTGGAGTTCTAACTTAATATTAAATGCTGATTGTCCTCAGCCAATGGAATTAGAGCATGTATTAGGCTAATGATCTTGGTTGTCTGCTGTTAGAATCAGAGTTCCTCAAGGCAGATTGTGTCATCTTAAGCCAGGTGTCAATCTTGGAGCCCTCTGTTGGGAACTCTGTTGGAGATTCCTTACGTGCCCTCCAAACCACATTTCCCTAAGTTTTTCCATTTGGGATCATGTGTTTGGTCCATGAACTAGAAAGTACAAGTTTTTGGCATAATAATGAACTATTTTCAAGCTATTCTAGAAGCTTTCATGGCTGCCCTTAATTCCTTGACCGATTGTGTTGGAGAAGAGGGAGAGAATGGCTGGTTGTAGCTTCATAATCTTGTGTCTTGTCATCATAGCCTTAAGTCACATCAGTAATCATGAAAATCATCTTGCCAATGGAAGGTGTAGGCTCAACTGGACATATGTGCATTTATGTTCTGACTTGACAAGCTAAAAATAATGGTAATGGGCCCTAGCTGTCAATTGTGCTGAAACTTGGCTGGTGGTTAGTCTACCCATTTCAGTGGGTCAAGTGAACTTTGGTTGTTAGGATTAGCACATGGGCTTGGCTGTCTTGATTGGGCCTTGTTGTTAGGCTTCTTTGGGCATGTTCATCCCTACAACATGAATAGTTTTGCCATGAGTGACATACATGAGCTTTCATAGCTAGAGTTTCTCATGGAAAAATAAGTATAGTTCCATAATTTTTGTAGAAGAAGTAGTTCTAAAAGATGAGTAAGGTAGAGTATATGAAAATATGTTTTTATCAAGGAAGAATTTTGGGTTTTATATTTAGGTGTCAAAATATTATTTGGGCTTTATAAATAGGTGCAAAATAGTATTTGGGCTTTTGTAAATCGTTGCCAAAATAATATTGAGCTTTTATAAATAGGTGCCAAAATATTTTTGGGCTTTTATAAATAGGTGTGAAAATAATATTTGAGCTTTTGTAAATAGTTGCCAAAATAATATTGAGCTTTTATAAATAGGTGCCAAAATATTATTTGGGCTTTTTGAGATTTTGTAAAAATATTGCCGTGTAGCAACGGACTTAGTAAGAGTGCTATGTGACAACGGGTTTTTTAAAGTGCCGTGTAGCAACGGGCTTTAAGATGCTATGAAGCAATGGGCTTTTAGTGAGTTTTGCTGGGCTTTTTGGGTTTTGCCCACAAGGTGAATGAGTTTGGGCCTTTTTGTGGCACAATTTTGGTAATGGTATGATAAGTATTTGTATGAAGACCCAAGTTGGATAATATGTGGGATATAATAGGTAATATATGTGAGAGAGCTCAAGATAGTTTATGGGGCTTATATGGGTATTTTAGTGAGGGGGCTATTGAGATTAGGGCTCAAAAATTTATACCTCAACAATGTATTTATTGATTCATTGTAAACATTGTGGGTAATAGGTTGGATTGCATAAATATATATATATATATTCTTTGTAAATTTTAATTAATAAACATCATGGATGGTGGTACTCTTCTTTTATTTTATTTTTTTAAATTTTTTTTGAGTTCTTTTCTTTTCTTTTATGCTGATATCTATAATTTCTCAAGTATTGTTAATGTATCTGTCTCCGTCTCCTTCTTACACTATATAACAAAGGATACCTAGTTTTAAAATTGAAAATATGACTAGAGACTATGGTTTAGTTGGAATTTAGTTTTACTAACAAACTTTGTTGACTTGAGACTATAGTGACAAAGAATAATAGTATTGGTGAACCCAAAGAGTAATTTCTTACAAAATTTTCGAAAATGTACCGCATATCACGTGAAATATTAGCTAGTTTTTTCAAATTAAGGGGAATCCTTGGACCCTCCTAGGTCATATACACAATCTCATTGGTGAATGCTATTAGTAGCTAATTAACTCGATCTCAAATAGAATGGACACGTTGGTCTAATTCTAAATTTCTAATTTCTAAAACCATTCCTGACTCTTTTTGTTGTTGTTGTTGTTGTTGTCGTTTTTTTTCAGTTAGGCTGGACAAAACACCTTATAGAGGTGGACCAATCAGTCATAAGGCTTCGCTACACTGACACCAACAAGGAGAGAGGGAGTAATTTTTGTCCCCCACGAGTGACAGGGAAATTCCTCCTTGTTGTGCAAGAATTGAACGAAAAGGGTCATGGCCTGATGGGATTGAATTGACCTTTATTCCTTTGTGTATTAAATACTTATGATTTGTTTGGATTGAGAGGGAAGAAAGAGAAGTAAAGTAGAGTACAGTATAATTGACTCAAAATTAGTCTATTTTCAATCAACTTTACTATATTTCTCTCCACTCCCCCTCCCTCCTTCCTCAATCCAAACAGACTCTTAGAACTTTAAAATGGTGCATTTTTTACACTCTGAGACCGTGTTTTGGATGCGCTGGAATGGAGCATCTTTTTTTAGGACTAATGTAAATTGACTGGCTCACACATCTTTCGAATAAACTAGATCTTATTCTTTCTATTAAAAAAAAAAAAAAAAAAAAAAAATCTTATTCAAGTTTCAAAACTTACCCAAAACGTTGTTTTGGTTGCGTTGGAAAGTTGGCATCACCGTAGAGTTGAGGATTTCATTACTAGAACCATATGCAATGCCCGTGTGAAGCATCACCTCATTTTTAAGATATTTGAGATGGCCTTTTTGTAAAACTAGCCTCTCTTTTCCCTAAAGCGTAGTGTTTAGTTTGAGAGAGTATCTAAAAAAAAAAAAAGAGAGTTAAGAGAGTACATTTAGATACATTTTGTGGATTGCTTATTTGTTGAAATTTGAAAGTGTAAGTGCGGTGCGGTATAAGATGAGAGGAATGGTATTTGTTGTGTAGGATCCATCAAAATAAGCTCGAAAAAACAAATAACTTTATTAGAAAACTAGTCGCTAACCCGTGCTATGCACTGTATTGTGTACGAAGATTTAAACAATTATTTGTTTCTTCATCTTTGATTTCACATTAGGATTCCTATCCCTGATATGAAACATTAAATTACAAAATGGAAAATATAAATCAAACTTAAATTAAAATTAAAATTAGGATTTCAATCCTTTACATCCTCAATACCTAATAAATGCTAAAATATCAATTTCCAATAAATTGAAAGACAACTTTAAAGTACTTTTTGTATTTTCTTCCTTTGTTGTTCTTACATTCATTAGAAGTACCACTAATATAAGCTTGTCAATAAAACAGGTTAAGAAATGTATTACAACATGTAGAAGTTAGATATCAAATTTGTAATTTTGCTATATTAAAAAAAATGCACTTCTCAAGCTAATTTTTTTTGTCAGTTTCTATAAAATAGTCAAAAACCTTCTTAACTATGTAGAATTCCCATCCAAATTTGAGATTATATTCATTTAATTATATTTGGAAAACAAATGTTTTTCCATTCAAATTTTCTACTTGCAAAGGTAGGTCGATTTTAGATTGTTGTCATGTTAACCATTTACAAAGCATAAAACAGAGTGAAAATAAAAATCCCCTTTCACAATCATCAATCAATAATATTTTAAACTAATATAAATAATAATTCATAAAACATTCATTAAAAAAAGACATTTTATATTATTTACAATCCATATAAAATAATAGAATTTGTTAATGCAACTGGAATTGAATCTGATTCTTTTTTTTTTAAGATCAAAGATAGAAAGAATCAATTTCTCAATATGCAGCTGTTGATCCTTTTTTTTTTAACTTGATAAGTGCGACTCTTGATCAAACTTATTGTTTAATGGGCAAAGACAAAGCAAATAGTTAAAAAAATGCCTTTAGAAATATCTTAGAAATGTGATTCCTTCTACAATCCATGCAAAGTCAATCAGTATGACACTAAGCAAAAGCCCAGAACATAAAAATGGCACAATATGACACTAAGCTATCCATCAAATCCCATTTGTTCTATAGATTGACATGCACAATTCAAATTCCCTTCTCACTACTTTAAAGTAGTAGCTCATCAAGAATAAATATGCATATGAGCAATCAAACTTAATGTGACATTTTTAATTTGGTATGTGCAAACATGTAAATATGACATTACAAGTTTGATTTGCATTCAGCAACATGTGATTGCAGAATCCTTAGATGTGATGTGCACAACTTTTTTTTATAAGATTGTAGTATGTGATTACATTCATTCAGATCTAGCATGCTAATACTTTAGCTTTCTTCATCTTTTTCAAATCATGTGGCTTCTTATAAGGACTTTGACCATGGGGTAGCCCTAACTTTACCCACCAATCTCCACTTCCTGTTGGCCGCCAAGGTGGCGGAGCTCCTTTTTCTAGAAAGTCCTTCCTTTGACGGGGGTCACAATGTTGCATTTAAGAAGACAAAAGTGACCCAAGAGTAGCATCTTGCAAGTCTTGGAGAATGCTTTCAGAGTTCCCATTTTGATTATTTTCTGCCTCACTCATGGCAAGGCATTTCGCTTCATACTTGGCTATGGCTGCTAGCCCATTCTTATCAAACTTCACCTTTTCTTTCCACCAAGCTCTAATGTTGTCAGAAGCACCACTCACTGGCTTGCCCTTCTCAGGAATGATACCATAGACAAAGCCGCGAGTTTTGCAAACTTCCATCAGCTTCAGCATTTACTTGAGAATCCCATCCTGTGCTCTACTTCCTCCAAGCCTAATATCAGTGATTTGCTTGGGCTTCTGCTTTTCTGCAGCTTGTTGGGCTGCAATCTTTATTCTTTCCTTAAGCCTCTTGAGTTTCATACAATCCTTCCACATTCGCCTTTCCAATTCTTCTGCTCCAATCTCTTCATCACTCACATCTTTATCCGTATGTTGTCTCACTTTAATTAAGTCATCAACTTCTAAATCCAAATTGTCGCCCAATGTGTCATCAACCAGCATAAGGTGGTCCATTGAATCAAACTACAACAACCCTCTGGTGACAGGGAAATCTTTAATCTTACCTTATTTTGTTGTCCCCAAGCAAGCCAAGGTCTAAAATGAAAGGTGCCAAGCTCCCTAATAGCACAAGGTTCCTGAACATCAAAATTGAATCAAAACCAAATTAATTTTCTATCCTACCTTATGTAAACAAAACATAATTAAAAATCTAATGAATTCACAAATATTGTGGCAAACAGCCCCTTTTCTTTATTCAATCAAACCCATCTTCCCAATGACACCAAATCTATAAAAATCCCTAGAAAGTCCTAGATTACAACAATTCAAATATTAATACACAAGACCTAGCATCCTTTAATAGATTTATAAACAATCCCACATCTCAAAAAAAAAAAAAAATTGATATATAAAACCCCAATTCTCAGAATTTCCAAAAACTGAATCTTTTAAACAGATAGAAATGAATCAAACTCAAATTCTATAAAATTATTAAATTACACCTTTATCAATTCAAAGGACCAGATGAAGTTATACAACAATTTCAGTAGCCATAAAACAAATGGAGACATATGATTTTTCTCACACTACATGTTCATTGAAATCACTGGCATCACAAATCTTTCAAATAAAATAGATCTTATTACACACATTTGTTGAAATCACACAGGAGAAAAAAAAAAAAATCTTATTCACAGATTGCAAAAATAAACCCAAAATCTTTAAATTAATTATCTAACAAAAAAAAACACTGGTGCAAGCCAAGCAACCAGACAGTAGAGCAAGCTTTGCATCATTCTGTAGACAGTTGCAGCTTTAGCTGCAACCTGCAACCTCCATATACAACACACAGACTGATACTGTTACATTACTAGAACCAAATTATAGCACCTGTACCTATATGTGAAGCATCCATTCCATCACTTTTTAAGGGATATTTGAGATGGCCTTTTTGCTTAAAACTTTGCCTCAAGAATTTTCCATAAAGCGTAGTGTTTATTAAGTAGAGTAGATGGAAAAATGAAAAAAAACAAAAGAGTTAGAGACCTTTTTTTTGCATTTTGATACACTTTGCAGACATTACTTATTATGCAAAATGAACAAATCCAAGAATTTGAAAGGTGTAAGTACTTCCTGCTTAACTTAGTCAAGGCAGCTAGGATAGGGAAAAGTTTGTTTTCTTTAAAACTATTTTGAAATTATAAGAGAAATTTAAGAAAAAAAAGATGATAATGATAGCTCTGACAAAAAAGCGTAGCAAAATTAACTTTAGCTTTTAGCTTATTAGTATTATATAGATTTTATATAATTAAAGGGTACTAAATTGGGGGCATTATTGTCCCTTTCAAAAAATAAAACTTTTTTACATCATAATATTAATTAGTCTTATCATACGCGCTTCACACTTGTGAGGAGGCTCTTTTGTTTGGAAGGGTTTATTATTTTAATTTTTCATTTATTCCAATTTGAACTTTACACATTTGCTCATTCAAGGGTGTCATGAGGCTAGCTTTAAAAATAAACAAATTAAGATGAGAGAAATTTGTAATATGGGAGATTTAAATATGCAGTGCCTACTTTTATGAATGCGATGGAGCAATTAGAGAAATAGCGACAAAGAGAAAAACAAAGGTAAAGAGAAATCAATATAATAAAATTTATTATAAACAAATGGTATGTTCGTAACTTCTTAATTGAATTTTGAGTGATTGTTTTCTTTTGAAATTGGTGGGAATGTGTGAATAGATTTGTAGGATTAGATTTGTTTTTTAGAATTTGTAGAAGAAAGGGAAAAGATGATAAAAATAAAAAGACACGTGGAATGAAAAAAATGCTCACTATTGAGAGTATAAAACTAGTGGAAAAAAAAGAGTAGATATGTTCAAGAAAAAAAAAGTGTACATAACATTTGAAAAAATAAACTGGTTATTGCTAAGGAAACCGAAAAGGAAAAAAAAAAAAAAAAGTAAAAAGAAACAGGTAAAACTTGATAAAGGAAAAGAGAATAAAGAAAAAATAAAATTTACGTTTGAGATAGGTTTGAGATATGAATTTACGTTTGATTAAAGGATGGGTTGGTAGTTTTCTTTTTCAAAAAATAAAATTTAGGACAATAATTGGCTTTTTAAAAAAAATTATTTATGGTGCCTAATTTTATAAAATATATAGAAATGTGGTGAAAAAAAAAATCAAGATTAGATTTTTTAACATATTTAAAATTTTGTTTCAAAGTAAAATATTTTCAAATGTATAGTATTTTTACATGTAAAATAATTTCTATGAAATATTTTCATTTTTGAGTGTTTGGCAAGTGTTTGTTGTGGCCTAAACAGTTGAGAATGCAAACATAAACCAGCCACCACCAACCACCACATACCTAGCCACCACCAACCATTGCAAAGCTAGCCACCTCAAACCCAGCCACCACAGTCATTGTCATCTGCTTATCCACTATAATCCCATCATAAACTAGCCACCACTAAAAACCACATACACAATCACCACCGACCATTGCAAAGACAACCACCACCAACCATTACAAACACAACCACCACAATCATTGTCATCCACTATTCCATTGTAATCCCATCCCATTGGCCACCATCATCAACAACCCAAACAACCAAAAGCAACGAACCCACAAAGCCAACCATCAACATCAACCTCAGACAACTCATCGTGGCCACCATCCACCGTAGAGACAACTTGCAAAGGTGAAACAGAGTTGCAATCTAATATCAACGTCGACCCACGTCTCCATTTTAGACTAAACAAAACCCACAAAATTAAATCCATTTCACATCTCCTATTGCGATTAAAATAATGCAAACCCAAGTGCAAATTTTTCACAAGTTATAATATCGCGGTGAGTTCGAGGTCGATCCATAGGGAATGATTGACACTAATGTAAAAACCTCTATTATTAAGTAGTAAATAAAAATATGTGTTCATTTGCTTTTCCACCAATATATGGAGCAAGATAATATTGAAACTACAATTGAAAATAGCAAAATAAATCTAAAAGAAATTAATGGAGAGAAAACACTAGGGATTTAAGGATCCACCTAATATTTTATCATAGGAACTTGGATTATTTTTAACTCAATTAGGATAGAGAGCCAACTCACCTAATCGGAAAATAAAACAATAAAGTACTCAAACAAGGTATAAAATAGATTGAATATGAGTGATAGAGCAAATCATTCAATTGTCATGTTACCCGGGAGATTAAGCATTCAATATATTCTAAAATCATAACTAATTAAGGAGTTCAAACATTCGATATAAATAAAAGTAATATTAAATCTTAAAAACTTGTCAACATGCAATGATTCAAAATAGTAAATCAATCTCAAAATTGAATCATCAATCCATAAAAAGCACATAGAAAACCCAAAAAAAAAAAATGATAAAAATATTAGGTTTCACCTCTAACTCTATCTAGAGATTTAGTTTAGCCACACATAGTTATGCAAACAAAAAATAAAAAATAAAAAAATAAAAACAATGCTAAACGTCTAAAAAAAATAAAACAAAAGATGAAAAACATTCTAAGGTTTTTCCCTTCTATAATCTCAGTCCTCTTCAAAAGAAAAAGAAAAAATCCCTCAAATTTATGATGGGAATCCCTTTCTGGAATTTTATCTACTTTTAGCTTCTAGCCCACTTTTGACCTTCCGAAAGATTTTTATGAAATTTTTGGTAAACTAAAAAATTGTAGATATTTGAGTCTCATTTCGGTGACCGGAAGAATCAGGTCAATCAGAAATCTTTGTAAGAAGTTATGGAAAAAATACTAAAACAGAGCAAGATGTTTTCATATTAGGATTTTTCCAATTTTGGCTTGAATGAATTTCTTTCTTCCCTTTTTCATTCTCATACACTTTTGACTTATTTCATGTTTCAAAAACCATGCTCCAATTGATCTTGACCCTTGTATTCTCTTGGCCATATGTTTGTATGATTAGCCTAATGGTTTTAATCTCCTATAAGAGAAAAATACACGTAATAAGCATATTTTTTTGAAATATTTCAAACTCACATATTTACATATAATTAAACATGAAATTGATGTGATATTGCCTACCAAAACTATGATAATAGTGTAAATTTAAGCACCACCATAGCACCTTCCTTTGATCGCCACTATCCAAATCATGCCGGAAAGCTTCCTTGACCATCACTAGCATCACAACTCTCCACCAAGAATCCCTCCTCGTGACTTTATTTGTTTGTGTGAGATGGATAAGAGAGAAGGGAGAGATAGTTGACAAACCTGAGACGATGAGTGGCTCGGTGGGCCCTATGGGTTTGGTTTGTGGGAATTGGGAAGAGAGAACTTATGAGTGAAAGGGAAGGAGAGTTGTCACGAGACAAGTGTAAAATTTTTTACACTTGATTTAGGTGTAAAAATTTTTACACTTGGGGTTTGTTTGGAATCTGCTTATTTTGTTGAAATTAAAAACTTTTTGCTGAAAGTACTGTAGATAATTATAAAAAATAGTTGAAATAGTATAGTAGAGCACATAAATAATACCAAAAGGTGCAGTGGAGCCTATGAATAATAGTAAAAATAAGTTGAATAGTAAAATAAGTTGAATAAAAAAATAAGTTGGCAAAAATAATTTTTGTCAAAGACACACTTGGAAGGCTTAATTTTACAATTTGACTGTATAATATTTTACAGTTGACCAAATTTTATATCCAAACAAACATGGTAAAATGTGTAAAATATTTTCTGAAAAATATTTTATTTTGAAACAAACGGAGTATTAGAGTTTGCAGCTTAGAAGTCCCTCAAATAGTAGTATAGATAATGAACTATAAGCACCTAGATTCTCGCAAAATATTTGTAACTAAACATGGGTTTGTTTAGCTAAGAGATTAACTGAAACCAAACAACTACACATGATGTGTCTTGCTGTATCAAGACCCCTAAAAGGCTTGATCTTGCCAAGATGCTTGGCTCCATACACTCAAAATATTTCCAAATTCCTCCACCAGTATATCATAAAAGGGAAGATGCATATATCTCTTTGCTTGAGAGCCTTAGATATGCGTTAGTTATCCTTTGCCTCACATTATTGTGGGCGACTAAATTTTGAGTTTGAAATAAAGTCAAAAAAGTAAAATAGTTTCACAAATGTAAATTTGTATTGATGAATATGTGGTACAATTTTCTAAAATTACAAAAGAGTGATCCTCTTATTCGATCTCCTTGAAAGATTTGTTAATCAGAATTGTGATAATATAATTTTGATTTGAACATAAAATATTCTTCAATTTAGCTAAACAATGGATCGAAGGTCTTTGAAACAGAATTACAATGAACTTCTGGATATGAGCTTGTTAGAAATCTATTGTTCTTCACATTCTTCGTGTTCTTCATATGTTCTTCATGTGTTCTTTGTCTTCAAAGGTTTGTGGTAGAAATTTTTCGGGGTTTTGGAGGCTTGAATCCATAGAGCTTCACCAATTTGTGGTTTCTTGAGGTTTCTAGAAGCTTTTAAGCTTGACTCCAATGAACTTTGAGATCTAGAAAAATGATTTTGGATGATTTCTCTTCGAATGCTCTTCATATTCGAAGGTATGTGGTGGAAGTTCTTTGGAGTTTTAGAGGCTTCAATCTGTAGAGTTTTGCTGATTTATGGTTTCTTGAAGTTTCTAAAGGCTTTTGGGCTTGATTCCAGCAAACTTTAAGATCTAGGCAGGTAGTTTGAATGATTCTACTTCGAATGTCCTTTGTATTCAAAGTTGAAGTTCTTGAACTTCTTGGAGGCTTCAGAGCTTGATTCTAGCAGAGCTTTTGTACTTCTAAATCTTCTTTGATGCTACTTGTAACATGGATGCCTTGGTGTCTTCCAAGATCTCTCCCGAGATGTGTTGGTGTGTATCCCAAGATGTGTTGGTGTGTAGAAATGCCTTATAAAGGCCTTTATTTATAGGAGTTTGGGGATGGGTGAGCTACACGTGGTGGAGTCTGATTGGTGACATGTGTCACAGTTTGATTGGAGGAGTTTTAAGACTTTTTCTCCAAGACACATGACATCTTTTGATTAGCCAAAATGCTTTGATTTTCAAGGTGACATATGTCAGCACCCGATTAGACTGCTTATATCATTGCTTATACACGCCAGACTACTTATGTCATTACTTACACGTGACGATGTGTGTTTGGTTTTTGCATGCTTTTTATGCTTTTATTTCAATGACACTTGGCAAACTTTTGTTGATTTCTAAATAGTGATAACGAACCTAGTAGCACTACATAGTGTTTTGTAATTGGTCGTATTTTGTGAATTTGGTAGTATGATGTGTCAGCTTTTAATAGATTGTGAATTTTCCCTCTCTACATTTAGGGTGGGTTTGGATAGAGCTAGCGTCCACGATTTGGTTTTTCACGTTTCAGACTTTTTTTTTTCCTGTGCACAGGTTTCAACCAGGGACAAGGAGTACTGTTCACCACTATGCGGTTGCTATTCACGCACAGTGGCGCACTGTTCATGCATTGTTTCAACCATTTTTTTTAATTAAAAATGAAACTTGCGGCACTATTCACATATTTAAAAATTATTTTGTTATAGTGTTTTCAGTTTTCAGTTTTCAGCTTTCAACTGTATCCAAACGGACCCTTATCATTTATACATTTGCATGCCTATGTAATTCTATACACATTATGGAAGAACACAACACACATGCATTATGTATAAAATACTTAAAACAAATTTGTATAATAAAATACCACTTACGTGAATATTAAGTGATAATTTAGTGTTTGATTACCCATAAAAAAAAAAGATATCATAACGATTAAATTGTATCTATTTGTTAGATTTTATTTAATCTAATGAGTAGGGTTGTAATTTTTTTATAGTGGAAATTATTTAATCCTCTTATAATAATTTTAGAAATTAGATAAACCTATAACTTATATAAACTTTTGTTAAAATTATAAAATAATTAAATTATAACATTTTTAAACCATGTAGTACTCATTTTGGGGTCTATAATTTTATAGTTTAACTTGAAAAATATCAATTTATAAAATTATTATATAATTACTTCCAAATTTTAATATACATAATTTTATATGTGGTAGACTCTAACTAATCTGATGAGGATTTATAGCCAACACTAAAATTTGGAATTAAGGTTTATTGTTGTTGTTTTATACACAATTTTATATATATAAAAAATTTACTACATAAATAATATAAAAGTCCTAACATTTTTTAAAGGTATCAATAATTTTTGTACTTGTTTTCTCTTCATTTAAAATTTTTTTTCTATTATTTTTTTTTCTTGTTATAACTTTTAAGTTCTAAAAACGTTGATACACAGAAATTTTTTATTTTTACATTTTGGCAAAGAAACATTTTTATTTTTATTTTTAGGGAAATTTCAGCAACTTCATTTAAAACAAAGGTCTTAGAGCATTTACATCAACGTCAATAAGAATTTTAGCTAAACTAATCCAAAAAACTAAGCCTCTGCTATTTAACAAATAACCACATACATCAGTCTCAAAATTTATTTCTCTACTTAATTTAAATATTATTTTTTGCCTCCAAAATAAATAAATACTTTTATTCTCTTCCCCATACAACACTACGTTCTCCTTCATAGACGCACCACTACCATCACCAGACACAAACCCACCTTCTCCTTCATAAACACAAACCGCAACAACCTAAATCTAAGAGGTACGGCCTGAGAAAAAGGAGGCTGATATGTGAGATTTTTGAGGGTCTTTAGCTATATTTTTAGCATCCTGCTAGAACTAGCCTGATGCGGATGCTCTTACAATTAGGAGCAACGCACCACCAAACCAAAAGTTTGGACTAAAGCACTACTAGACTTTTAGTTTAGGCTTAATAGCAAAAAGTTTGGGCATTCTATGAAATTTTACATTTGAACAGCACAATAGCAGCAATACACGTAGGACTAAGGCCCCTCCATTCGTACCACCTCGTTTATCAACCATCCGGGCATGATGAGCAACATAGAGACATAGAACCATTGATCAACACATCTCAATCAGAAAATAATCAATAAACAAAGAAAATCGGAATCGATCAATACATTAAAAAAAAAAAAAAAAAAGGAAATAAAAGATGAAACGTACTAGGATTATGTTAACAAAAAAAAGAAAAGAAAAAGTTATTGCTTACTTATTTCAATTTTCTTTTTCTGATAGGGAACATTTCAATTAGACCTCTCCAACAGGCAAATTTGACCCATCCCACAAGGACCATGCATTGAGATGAGTCGTCCGACATCTTGACATATATAATGTGCCAAGATATTCTCAAGCATATGCTCAAATAGTATCAAGCTCTATTGACAAGGAGAAATGGATCTGAATGCACCACTAGATACTGATAAAAAATAAAATATGACAAGAAACCATACATATATATATTTTCCAACAGGAATTGAAACATAATTTATAGCCCCAACCAACTACCTGGAGCATTTATATGTAGTTTATCAACAACCATATACCAATTACAATAAGCAAGGATAAAAAGTAATTAAAGAAGAAAATTGCTTAAATACATACTTAGGATCTTATACTGAACTTCTCAATCCAAGATCAATTCAGGACTCAACTAATGCTCCAATTCTGATAAGTCTCAAGCTATGATGTTACATGATTTATCCTTCTTGATCTGGATAAGCTTGTCAAAGACACACCATGGAAAACTGAGGAAATGAGCTCTATCCATTCCCTCATTGCAGCAACCCCAATAGCTATAGTGATATGTCACATGGTACCAAGCTGATGCTTTTGCTTTTGCGTTGACAATATCAGTTTCAGAATTCGACTCACTTCCCTTGTGGAACCAGCTCCTAGTTTCCTTTCTTACTGCCATTACGGAATAATTAATTTGTTCCAGGTCCCTCCTCTTATCAAAAGATTTTGAAAATTTCAATATGTTTCCACTAAGTATTTCAGCTTCAGTTTCAATCCCGTAGTAATCCATCAAACTCCCCAGCTTGTGATCATACTCCCTTTTGTAATAGAAAGCATCACTGATGTAGTCCTTGAAGCCGTCTACTTCCATGTCAGGATCATAACACTGCTTTGCTACTTCTGAGGTGAAGGGTGTCACAGGGCTCGTGAGCGATGCAAGGTCTTTCACCTCTCGGAAAAGCTTTCCTATCACACGTTCTGATTTGTAGGTGCGTTTATTAGGCTTGTCCATGAAATCTGGATATACCTTAACACGCAGATAATAGGGTATTTCCGCAACAATACCACTTTTTGGGAAGTCAACTGCAATTGAGTGTAGTTTTGCAAGCTTAATACATTTAGGACTCATTGCCCTACGGGGCTCACTATCTGCAAAGACAATGTGGGCATTATCGATGATTCCTAGACGGTCATTGAGTATGTAGTCGACGAAATACTCTTGAACTTCCTGTAGCACAAAGGTCACATGCTTTGTTATGTAAGGTATAGAAGGATGTTGTTGCAGATGGGGTGGAGAATATGAGGACTGAATGCAAGCTTTAAATACATTAGTGAGGGACATGTGTTCCATTACTACCATTAAGTATGACTCACTCCAGCCTAGATTTCTCTGTCACTCAAAATGTCAGGAAAAACAAATGGAATGACCATAAGGCCCGGGATTTCTAGATTTGATCAAGATAAGGAAATTCGTGCTTAGAATTTCCAGATTCCAAACTAATTCCCGAATAGCAAGACAGAGCCTTTAACAAAATTAAATATATTTGTTGCAAACTTTTCTCAATGATCCTATTTATCCAAAAAAGAGTCTTTCGATCAGGCGTATGTGATATGTGCATAGCTTATTCTTTTGTGCTCATTAAAGAACACAGTGCTTTGGCGAATAATATAACACAAACAGAAAAGATAATTGTTTAGAGTATGGAAACAATACTTTTCCTTCTTGACATAAAAAAAGTTCGGAAACAGTTTCGTAAATGACTGCTTATTAGATGCACAAGAATATACACAGCCATATATATGCTAAATGCTTAAATGTCTTTAACATATAGAAAACCCAAATCGCAAAGGCTAGATGATGGAAACAAGGTGTATTCTCATCAAGTGGTACAAGCAAATGAATAGACATTTGTTCAGAAAGATCTATTATAGCCTACTTTTATAGTGCTGTTTTATGCATATATTAATTGCAGAGGCAAATGAAAATGTGGTGTGCACAAAATATGCATGGCTTGTTACTACGTATAAAGTGAAATTACCTCTATTGTAACATCATGATCGAGTGGCATAGTTTTTGCTCCGATATACTCCATTGGCTGAATTTGTCGGGGAGGAATAAGATCAGGGTCCCAACAGACGAAGTACAGATCTCCGTCCAGATCACTCCCAGAACATTCATTTGGATGAGGTCTAATACAATTGTTCAACTAGTGTTAGTAAATATTTTATTTATTTAATTAGGTGCTGTCTTGCCAAGGCAAGAAAACAAATAAAGACAAATAACACAGCATCCCAGTATGCAAGTACAATATAAAATTATTTGAAGAGCATGCCAAACAAGTTAGATTTTTCCGATCCCAGAAGTGGTGAAAAAGGACATTGTATGTCTGCAAACTTAATATAAAATAAGTTAAGATAACAACATATCATATATGGGCATACAAATAGACAAGCTACCCTCATGGTAATTAACCTACTGGAGGAGAATACGTTGCATATCATTTAAATAACATACATATATCTATGCATGCAACATAGAAGTACAAATGGCTCATTATATATCTTACATATTCATGCATATGTAAGTAAGTAAAGGTATGCATAAATGTGTATAAACTGATGCTGGTATAGGATTATGTATAAACTCTATATGTATGTGCATCTCTCATTGCAAATATTATAGGATTTCATGCCTTAGAATTATGTACAATGGGATATCACAGTATTACCTTTTTCCCTTTTGTGGAAAAACAACACAATCCGCCAGGTGGTGCAAAGCCGGCACATCAACAGCCTTTAGAACACGCACATCTCCCGGATGCAGACATGGATTTTTAGCAACAACTACCTCACCCTCAAAAATTAAATTGTTCGGGTTTGAGCTGCTGGTGCGAAACATATGAGAGAAATCATTAGAGAGCTGCCTACTAGAGCGAGAAATTTGAACAAATACTTGTCCATATTCCAATGTCCTGGTCTCATCTAGACATCCCATCATACATCTTCCATTTGGAATAAATATCCTACTTTTGAGCCGTAATTCTAGCAACTTAGATGCACGAAGTGTTTGTAGCATCATTGAAAGAAATGGTTCTGAATCAGGCTGATAACCACACAAAAGCATTTCCTTTAGAACCTTTGTCCTCTCTCCTGGGAATATCAATTCCAATGCTTTCTGTGAGCTCAACGGATCTGTTAACAAAGCATCTAGCTGTTCTATAGCCTCCTTTTGTTTCTTTTCAAAAACTTGATCCATAACTCCGAGGGTAGATAAAAGAGTGATTATTTGACGATTAAGAAAACAAGGTTGATACCTACTCCATTCCAAGACATCTAGTTTGATGTTTTCTGATTTGTACTTGCACATGCTCTTTCTCAATGACAACTTCTTTGAAGAAGTTGGATCGACAGCCACAACACCTTTGTACCCACCATATCGAATTTGAAATGCAGATGGAACAGAATTTTCTAGGCCACATTTTGCAGCCACCTCTCTAGCCAATTCTGCAGATATCTTACCTATACCATCAGAAAAACAATATGGGATTCCTTTCCTTTCAACTTCCACATCAGGAATATTTTCAACTTCCTGCCTACTAATGCTCACTGTCTCTCTTGAAGAGCCGAAAGATTGACCCAATCTAGCAGCATATTTTGCCACATTCCTAATCTCGTGAAAATCACCCATCCACTCTCTGATATCTGCTGCAGTCAGTCCAGTTCTTGAAGCAAACATCCAAACAGAATTTTCTCGTAATTGACTGTTTGAATAGGCAAGAAACTCGAACTTCTTAGCACCAATAACTATGCCATTTCGTAAAATGGACAGTATCCTGTCATAAATGCCAGTTTGCCTCTCCCCATTTGCCGAAGATGCACATGATGATAAGACTGTTGCGTGCAGTTTATCCAAGTCCTCGTCAACAAATGAAACACGAAGGAAGTTATCAATATCCTCAGGATAATTGCGTAACACACGATTGGACAGATTCACCTCAGGACCACAGAAATACACTTTAGATGGAGTTATTTGAACCCTGTGTATATATACCAACCCATCATTTAAAGATATGGCAACAGTTTTGAGAAGTCGCCTCGATGTGGCATATTTTGTGTATTGCTCCTTAAGCCAGCTTACTGGTTCATAGCAGCATTCTTTCAATTGAGACAGTTTGTCCAAGGCACTTTCTATATACTCAATTTTCATTCTCCTAGGATCGACCAACCGATAAAAATTTTCATCAATTGCTTGCCCAGGAAGATAACCATGCTGAATTAAAGAGTTGATCTTAAACAAGATTTTATAAGGCAAGTCAAAGCCTTCGGGTGGATTCACAGTAGGGACTAGTCCTGAACTGCAAGAGAGAGCAATACCTTGCTTCAGAACAAAAGGTCCCTCATTTTCCTTATAAGAGACAAAATCTCCATGAAATTTTGGAAGCTGGCCCTTCTGTGGGAGCTCCAAACATAAAGCAGAAGATTGTCCAATGCAGCACGATGGAGTGAAATCAACTTCTCGGACCCAATGACGAGTATGATCTTCCACACAAATCCGAGGAGCTCCAAGTAACTAACAATGCAAAGAAAAATTCATTAAGACAAGAAAAAAGAATTCAATTTTCAATATCACATAAATCTATGCAGGTTCAACCTATATAAAAGAAGACTACGGGCTCTACCAATAACATTGACAAGAATTATTTCAAAAGTAATGAAGTTAAGCATTCTTGACATGAAAATGTAAATAAGTATATTTTTGTGATACCCTGGATTGATTGGATATTGAATTGAGTTAGTTGAGTGTGTGTTGTGTGGGTCTAAGTCCTACATCGAGTATATACTAGGTCGAGCTAAGCTTTATAAACAGCTATGAGGTCTCAACTATTACTTGACTATTCCTTTTGAGGTATAGTACAATTTATTTCATCTTTTGGTATTAGCTTTAAAAAAGGCTAGCAGTTATCTCTAATCACTAAGTGATACTAAGTTCTACTTGATGGGGAAAGAACAGGGGTGAGTTATATATATCTTCATATCTTGATTGGTGACCTCCACTTGATGAAGTCAGCTAACACTGGAGCCACAGGGTAGGGTGTCCAACCAACCAATGTTAAGCTGTGGAATGTGAGAGATATATAGCTGGGATGGGATCTTTGTATTTAGGCTAAAGGTAAGAGAGATGGCAAACAAATAAAATGAATATCCTTCTTTTCTTATCTTAAAATTCACGGAAGAGTTCTCAAGTAGTCCACCTTCAAGATACGGAGTCACAGCAAGCATTAGCTTTTCCTCTAATCTTCTTAGTCAATGTTTGTAATGTGAAAAAATAATAATAATAATAACAATAATACCAAGGTGAGGATAAGAGTCCACTTTCCTTGTGGAAATCGTTTTCTTCAAGTAGCACAACCACTAGACCTTAGGACCAGAAGAAAATTATAGCAGATCAAAGAGGAATAACAAGAAACCTTTGGACAGGTTGTGTAATAGGTAAATCACAGACACACCATGAACTAGAGCAGGATTGAACTATCCAACTAGAAGGCAATCATAAAAAGCTTTTGTTCCCCCTTACAAAGTGCATTCAAAAGGTGTAAAATGTAGTTCTCTATTAGTCTATTATGTAAAAAGTAATCACACAGGAACCTTAATCTTAGCTTCCCTAATTCTACTTCTCAAGAAATATTTTATATTACTAACACATACAATATGGAGTTCCAGCATCTGTAAAGGGAGCCAATAATGCTTTCATAACCAAAATTTTGTTGAAAATTGAAACTTTCACAAATCATTCTTCTCCAACCCCATCAACAGGATGTTAAGTACGACTAATTGCAAAAGACCTTGAAGTAAGACATGAATAGCGGAGCATGAATGCTTACACATGCTAAAAAGTCTAAATTAGGTCATTTTAATTCCCATTGTAAGGATATACAACACCTGTTTCCAAGGAAGACCAAATTCCAGTATTCACTAGTGGCTCTACACCATTTACTACCACATTCTTGATCAAGAAGAGATAGGTTGTATAATATAAGGAGTTCTTTATCCATTTTATATAGCTAGTAGTTTGCCTTATTTCTTAAATCCAGATGGAACACTTCAGAACATAATTACGAACGGTAGTTACAAGTTAAAGGTGTCATATGCTAAAATATGATTAGTAGACTCACTACATGTTAACACACACACACACTCACCGTTACAAGCAACAACCATAATTACAGGAGAAATATGATTTCTAACTCTATGCGTGTCTGCAGAACTATGAACACACCCACACATTGCGATGTACTATCCCATTTCCTACTTCATTAAAATTTTCCAAATTAGAACTATGACCCATGTCAATTTATTCCTCATAACTTTGCAAAGGAAACAAAAAAAAACAAGAATAATTTGTTTGAATGTAAACTAAAAAAAGCATGGAGAGCAACAAATTGTGAAAATTTATAATTAATGTTTTAACCAGCTAACCTGAATGAGAAGAAACTTTTTAGCTTGACCCTGTGGATGATGGAGCTCAATCTTCCAAATGTTCTCATAAGAGAGTTCAAGCTTGTATTCTTCAGAAAGATCAGAGAAATAGAAGTACAAATTTCTCATGTTTGAGTCAAATCTGACAAAAACATTTTCCTGTTTCCAGAGCACAGAAAAGGTTTCCCTTGAAGTCTGATATCCAAAGTGCAATGCTATATTATCCATTGTATATTATCTAGAGCACAGCAACAGGTGTTGATTATCCAAGAAGACTATGATTTCTGAAATTCTGCAAATTGGCTGTCATTAGAACCACATTACCAATTAAGGTATTCAATGAAAAAAGTTCAAAAACTATTAATAAAAGTAAAATATTAGACATGCTTACAATGTAAATAATTTGAACAAGAACAAATAAAAAGCAAATTAAAAGGGGTTCAAATATCCCCATTCCATTTTTTCCCGAGTCTATATATATGTCCCCGCTGGTTATATGACTGCCTAGGAATGGTTTACAGTAGTTCCAAATACTTAGATGCAGTTAGTCTTTCCATGGATTGGTTTCAACAAGTAAGACCATTAGCCAGGTAGGGGAAGAAACTAAAACAAAAATTTGAAACTATATCTCTAAAGCATATCAACCTAAAATGAAACTACATAAACATTAACAGCCTAGCCAAGTAATACTTGTTCAAGTGTTACATATCACTGCACCTTACACATGAAGTATTATCATATACTAATAAGAGAGAACCCACAAAACTAAATCAAAGAGACTACATAGATATCTTTCAAGATCAAAAAAGAATAGTAATAATAAATGGAGCCCCAAAAAAATAGACAGGAAAACATTAGAAAACTACTTTAAAAAAAATCTTCTTTCATGTGCATTTGAAAGTGAAAATCAAATATCAAATTTAGCTTACTGTCATGCTCAAAAACGCAAAGGTTGTAACATTGATGCAATCAAATCGTCAAAACCATTTTCAAAATTTCAACACAAGTACTAAACAAATATTCAATGCATATGAATGTACTTCGAAGAAATTAAATCTCGAAGAAATACTAATTCTTCAACCAGGATGATCAGAGGCTTCAAATTCTTGTTTTTCTTGACATTCTTCAACCATATGTATGAAAGTGTGATTAAGATAAATGGAAGTGAATGATTGAAAGTAAGCAAGAGAATCTCACCTTAAAAGCTAAGCAAAGAGAGAAGTAGAGAAAATATGTTGCAGTGAAAGAAGTAAGGCTCATGATCAAACTATATATAGACAGAGTATAGTGCAGTATGGCGCCAAGATAACTGTCATGATTCCCTGCTTCGCGGGGACTATTATATATGAATTACTTCTGCTGATATGTGAAGCTGACGTAGACATTTTCTGAGGTAATTGACATGTGGCGGCGTTCGGTAGCTTTTCCAAGGAACATTCTGTCTTTTTTTTCTTGTAACAAATTTCATCATCAGATTCCTCAAAGAATCTCAGTCACTTGGTCTCTAAGCCGTTGAAGAGGAAAGTTGAGTTACAGAAACTTCACACAGCTCCAAGCCAAAGATTTGAGAACGTGTCAGCAAAGTTGAGTACAAGTACCACTTTGTAGCATTATGAGGTGGCAGTACATGATTGGTAGCATTGCTTATTCTTAACACACTATTATGAGCATTATGTATTTCGGCATAATTTTGCTAATGGCTAGTAAGGACCAAAAACTCATTTGCTTATCAACTTGTTTATATAGTTGTTGCACTTATTACTTGTTCTTACCATTTCTAATGCACCTGTGGAATGAGTATTTTTAACTATGAATATTATCAAAATTAAGTTTCACAATAATAAAAAATAGAAGAGAATTTTCTAACAAACTCTTTGATTTTGATTTTGTTCATTGAAAATGATATTGCTGTAAAATTTAATACATAATTAATCACAAATTTATTGTTATTATTTTATACATTGATGTATGCCTAGCTTAATAGAAAAGGTTGCAAAGCCGGTCTCATGTGTGGAAGTGGGAATCATCTAATTCTAATTTTTAACTTGTATGTATATATATATATATATATATATATATATGTATATATATATTTTCTTTTGTGGGCCAAGCAGAACTTTTTTCTGGCGATTGCATAGATAATGTGAAGCAATCAAATTGTAAAGTTCCACACTGAATATGACAAGAAAGGAGTGCCTTTTGCTATCCATGATGCTGAATTCCTCCTTGACCTGCAAGCGATCAACAAAAAATAAATTTAAAAAAATGATAGTACAACACTAAAAACAGTGATGGAATTGAATTTTTTTGACCTCTTGAGTGATGGAGAAATGTGGAAACTTTGGGAACAAGGACGCGGAGACTTAGTAATATGGGGGAGAACTTTGTTTGATTCTTGGCCAACACTTCTTTATGTGCATGTAAGATTCTAGAAAAACACGCTCCACTTCTTTCCTTGGTGTTATTAAAATATATTATGGGATTAAATAGAAATGAAAAAGAAGGATCTAGACTATTTGATTAGGACAGGTATATTAAAATGAATACAATTCTAAGCCTATCAAGTTAATAAAAAGTATTAGTTAAACTATAAAACTTTCAACAATTTTCAATAAGAAGTTTGGATATAGGATTTAGTATAGTGTTTGAGATTTTTTTACATATTGTGGGGTTGGTTTCAGTTAGCTTAATTAGTAAAATGTTTTGTGGTCGAATAAGAGATCATGATTTTAATTCCCGCCTATATAAAAAATTAACTGATGCTTTGCTCTGATAATAAAAATCAACTACCAGCAATAGACATCATGGATTCAAACAATATTTTTTTAAGCATTAGGTGCCCAAAAAGGAAAATTTACAAGGATAAAATAAATAAGAGTAAAGTATTGTTGAGTTTAGGTGAGGTGAAGTTGGAGGGTAGGACCAAGATGTGGACTCTTAGGGGACTGACTTTTGAGTTTTGACCCAGCTAAAGCCACAGGTTGGGAAATCAGCTTACAAGGTGGAAGGTGAGTGGAGCCCATCACCCCATCCATACAACTTTTCCTTTTCTCCTACCGTCAGATTGTCCAAAAGCAGTACAAACCAGACAGACTATGTGTCCAGTACTTTTAAATAATTATTAAAAAAAAAAAAAATTCTGCCAGTGGCCTTACGGCCAAATCAACAATTAACTAGTTATATATCCATGGATTGGATCTACATCTTCGTCTTAAAAGGGGGAAAAAAAATTATGGACCGTTTTCTTTATTTATTTTTAATTATAATAAAGAGGGAGATTTAAACCTAAATATCTCGTTCGAAAATATCAAAATATGGCAACTAAGTCACATTTCTCTATTATAATAGTCCATATATACAAGTTATTTTTTAAGTGACTAATAACTCAATCTCGAATGGGTATGATGATCTAATTCTAATTTTTAAAACCATTCCTATTAACTCTCTCTCTCTCTCTCTCTCTCTTTTTGTTTTTTATTTTTTGTTTTATTTCAGTTAGGCCAAAAACCTTAATGATGTGGACCAATCAGTCACAAGGCTTCCCTACTTTGAAACTAACCAGAGAGAGGGAGAACATTTTGTTCCCATGGGAAATTCCTCCTTGTTATACAAGAATTAATTGAACCAAAAGGGTGATGAGATTGAATTGACCTTAATTATTCTTGTGTACTAAATACTTAGTACTTACACTCAGGAAACTTGTTTTGGTTGCATTGGAATGGAGCATCTTTTTAAGACTTAGGGAAATTGATTGGCCAAAACTACCTCAGAGAACCAATCACATTTCTTTCATAGTGAAATTACTGCATCAAATTCTAGTTTCAAATACTTATTCAACACGTTATTTTTGGTTGCGTTGGAAAGTAGAGTTGTACAGATTCAATCCGTTACCAATTGTCCTAGGAGCTATTTTCAAACCTTAATGCAAATGCCCATATATATGAAGCATTGAGAACCATTGTTTCATCTCATTAGTATTGGAATTCAATTCCCATCTACACCAAAAACCAATTGGTGTCTTGGTCTGATGATAAAGAGCTACCATAAAAAATAGGCGCCATAAATTGAAACTCTCTTAAAAAAAAAAAAAAAAAAAATCTCATTAGTATCATTTTTTTTTTTTTTTTTTATAGTAAAAGATGATAGTCATATGTTTGGAAGTGTTTGTATATCAAACTTTGAAATTTCAGAGTTTAGATTTTATCTCTTAAAGTTTTATTCCACTTGTATTAATAGTCCTTCCATCCATATTTTCTGCTTAGTGCCACATAAACTTATCACACATGTTTAGTTTATCACTTTATCTAATAAAATGATGCCACATAAAGAGCTTTTTCAATAAACAACTATAGTCATGCGAATTATTTTTACTAGTCACAGGTCCACACAATGCATGATACAGTTACAATTTTTAGTGTCAATATAGTTCAGCAAAAAGTTTGGCTCTTCTTCTAACCACACAACATAATATATCAACATAAAGAACTTATTTCTTGAAGCCTTGTCTTATCGTATCAACTATTTTGAGTACTAGTACAAAAATGTATATGATCATTAGTTCCCATTAGAGAATGGATAGAACAATAAATTTACTAATAAATGAATTTCTACCATGGTATGTTGAACTTGAATAACTTATAAATTGCAAGATTGTAGATTATAATACTGAACTTAATATCATAAATCTTTAAATTTCTTATCCCTTTATAAATATAAAAATTAAAAATATATCCTCAATTGGTCTTCAAATTAAAATTATATCATATTAAAACACTAAAATTGTGTAATTCACTCAAAAACTAAAATACAAATAACAGTTAGGAATGGCCGCGGGGAGGGGGGGGGGGAGGTAACGTAAAGAAAGATAATACCACAAATCATTGAATTAAAATAATAATATTATTTTTTGTCATATTGAATCAAAGTGGACCGAATGGACCAAAGTGAATCAAGTGGACTGAAATAGAATGACATGGACCGAAATGAACCGAATTATAACTAAGACTGAAGTAGACTGGATGGACCAATGTGGACCGAATTTGAAGGCACATATCAGTAACAATCCTATACATTAATTTAGTTACAAGCAAATTACATGTGTGCATACCTTCTTCTTTTTTTTTTTTTTTTTTTGAAGTGATAGAAATTTATTGAAATATTATAAAAACGATTGAAAATAAAGCGTCATGCAAAATTGTTTTACTGGCTTCATGGCCGAGTCATAAATTCTGGTAAACTTTAGTTGTGAGGGTTCATATATCAGCTTATTTCGAGCACCCCACGTGGCCCAACCATTTATAGCCTATATATATATATATATATATATATATATATTTATTTTTTTTTTCTTTTCTTATTTGGTTGTCGTGGCCATGTAACAATGTGAAAGGAAGAAGCAATGAATTATTATTATTATTATTATTATTAACGAATGGTAGAAAAAGAAGCAATGACTTGAGTAACAGTAATGAAGAAAAAAAAAGGGTGGTAGGAGTTCTTTATAAATTAAAGTAAGATGAATGTGTAAACGCAAAGTATATGTAAAGTTAAACAGTCCAAAATATAATTAGAGAAAAAAGCCATCCAAGATAAATCTATAAAGTCAATTGATTAATATAATTACTATTATCAAAAAAATTAGAGGAACAAATTGTAAAGTTATAATTTATAAATATGTTTTTATGTTGACTTTAATTTCGTATCAAATTTGATTGTAATTCTGTTCAATCATTTCCCTATATTTTTGTTGGGTTTAATGTAAGAGTTGTGTGTGAGAGATTGGTGAAGATTCTGTGAGAGTTTTTGCCAAGCCGGAGTTTTTGCCAAGATGCAATGGAGCTAATTGCGGGATTTGGACAAATACTGAAGACATGGCTCCAAGAAGCCCATTGGTAGCAGGAACTTGGAGGGTTCAAGGTCATTGGGTAGATTAGGCTTGGAGTGTCTTTTCGTTATTCATGTATTCTAACTTTATTCACTAGTGGACTAATTTCGGCTTGGAGGGCCGCAAGAAATTTTTACCAAATACTTCAGTTTCCTCTTCGACAACACGTTTCTGTGTTATCTTGTATTTGCATCTCTCTTCCATACTCTTTAAGCATTACATTTATTTTTTATTGTACTTGCTTATGCCTTAGAGTAGTGTTCCGGTTTTATTGAGTATCATTTACTCTTGTTTCGCACTTGGTTAAATTAGAGTAAAAGTAACTAAGCTGTAATTTAAAATTGGGGGTTTAAATCGGCTATAGTATTTCACACTATTTGAGCTTTCACAAATTAATAAAAAAAATGGTGATATGACCGATGAAGTAGTTTAATAAGAGCGTAACAACATTAAATGTTACACTTCGACTTTTAGATATTATACAGATATAGATGTGCATAGAATAGAATATACCCAAAAAGAATAGCTTTATTTTATAATTTAATTTAGGATTTTCATGAAGTAATACCCTTTTTTTATTCAAAGGTACTGTTTTTAAATATTTGAGACATCTGGCCTTTTTCAAAACTAGAGTTTTTGCCTAAATTGTAGTGTTTGGTTCGACAAAGTGCATTTAGACGACGAATTGCATTTACATTCACTTTACTGATTGTTTATTTGTAGAATGTGTGATACAAAAGGAGGTGAAGTATATGTTGTGTAGGGCCTATCAAAATTGTTAGGCTTTATTTTGTGTTGGCATATTCTTTGTCATTTTTTTTTTTTTTTTTTTTTTGTTGTATTTGTATTTGTATTTGTGAAGAATATAATTTGGTAGGAGATTAGATCCTTCCCACCCATCATTACCATTGTGTTATGAGGGCTAACTAAAGTTTTTGGGAATCATTGGAACTACCACAAATTAGCCATGGAGGCTTGAAGATGCAATTGGTATTCAATTGTGGATCTAGTATCTAGAGTGGAGATAGGATTTGCAAAGTTTGTTGCTAGCAAGAGTTTGAAGGGCTTGAGTACATAAATTAGACTTAGAGGGCTTCATATGTATTATATATTGCAACTATCTACACTAGTGAATTGTTTTCAATAGTACAATAGAAATGTTTTACACTTGGTTCTTGGATTTTCCTCTTCGATAACACATTTGATGTTATCTTTGTGGTATTATGTCTTTAGTTTCTAATGGTTGTCCATTTTATATGCTCAAATTTGTTTATCCATGTATATGTTGTCAACATGCTTACATCAATTGGCTAATCACTTAAAATTAGTGTTAATTGACAAATTAGCCTAATATTGACTAAGCTGTAATTTAAAATGTGTGGTCTAAATCATTAACATAATTGTATTTGGTCATTCTCAAAATTAAGTTTAATTTTTTTTAAAAAATGACATTTTTGCTTGCCAAACGCACACAATAAGGCCTTCTATATGGCTCTATCCATTTTCCATACCACCTTATCATCAACCATCTGGTTATGAAGAACAAGATAATGGGCTGCATGTTCACTTCTATCTGTAGGTGTGTTACAACTTACACTAGCAGAGCTACTATAAGCCTATGCAATGTGCTCTATAAAATTATTTCTAAAGTACTAGCTAATCGCCTGAAAAGAATCCTTGCAGTAGTGATTGATGAATAGCAAAGTGCCTTTGTCCCAAGGAGGCTCATAACAGACAATGTTCTGGTGGCTTTTGAAACAATGCATTGTATTGATCAAAGGAAGAAAGGAAAGGAGGCCCTCATGGCTATAAAGCTCGACATGAGCAAGGCCTACGATTGTGTGGAATGGGTCTACTTGGAGGCAATGATGAAAAGGATAGGTTTCCATGACAAGTGGATATCCTTTATGATGACGTGTGTTACCACAGTGTCATACCCAGTGCTGATTAACGGCGAACCCAAAGGCAAGATTATTCCATCGAGGGGACTCCAGCAAGGAGATCCAATTTCCCCATATCTTTTCCTACCATGTGCGGAGGGCTTGACTGCCATGTTGAAGAAGGAAGAGGCAGAGGGGCACATAAAAGGGATTGCGGTATGTAGGGGAGCTCCAAGAATTTCCCACCTATTGTTTGCTAATGACAGCATTGTATTTTGTAGGGCCACCATTGAAGAAGGTAGCAGGGTTATGAAGGTGCTTGAGGATTATGAAGGTGACTCAGGCCAAAAACTCAATAAGGAGGAGACTTCGCTCTTTTTCAACAAGAACACTAGTAGAAAAGTTCATTTCCTAGTGAAGCATCAGTTCGAAGCTCAAATCATAAGACATCACGAAAAGTATCTAGGGCTAACACCACTAGTTGGAAAGGGGAAAAGGAAAGCTTTTAACTGTATAAAAGACCTTGTGGGAGAAAAATTTATGGATGGAAAGGTAAACTTCTATCCAATGCGGGTAGAGAGATCCTCATCAAAGCTGTGGCCCAGCCACACCGACATGCATGATGAGTTGCTTTAAATTCCTGGAGACTATGTAAGGAGCTAAACTCCATGATGAGTAATTTTTGGTAGGGGCAAAAGGAAAAATAAAAATAAAAATGGCATGGATCTCGTGGGAAAAGCTGTGCACACCGAAGATGGAAGGGGGTATGGGTTTTAGGGACTTAAAAGCCTTCAACCTAGCCCTCCTTGCCAAAAAACGATGGAGAATCCAACAAAACTCAGGCTCTCTGGTCCATAAAGTGTTTAAAGCAAAATACTTTGCAGGAAACTCCTTTAAGGAGGCTCAATTGGGTAGTAGAACATCTTACGCGTGGAGAAGCACTATGGCAGCTACGGATATTATTGAGAAGAGCTCCAAGTGGGTTATTGGCAATGGGAAACAGGTGCACATATGGGATGATAGGTGGATCCCAACACCGGATTCTTTGAAGGTGGTTACCCAAAGGGGCCCTTATACTGAGTTGGAGATGGTCTCGAGTCTCATTAATATGGAGAATAGAGGTTGGGATGTTGCCATGGTAAAGAATACTTTCCTTCCCTATGAAGTGGAAGTTATTTTGGGAATTCCAATCAGCCCTCGGCTTCCCTAAGACTCCCTGACTTGGGCATGGACTCCCAATGGCAGATTCATAGTATGGAATGCATACCAAGTGGCCCAAAAATATGTGAAGAAGAGCAACCACCAAATGGAGAGGGGAGTAAGCTCAAATAATTCAAGAATGAAAGCCTTATGGAAACCGATTTGGAGTTTGAACTGCCCATATAAGATCAAGCATTTTATGTGGAGGTCTTGTAAGAATATGCCGCCAATAAAGCTCCGTCTGAAGTCAAAGGGGATTAGTCAGGAAGTTAGCTGTGATTTGTGTGGAACTAATGAATCCTTGGGTCACATGCTGTGGGGTTATAGAGTTGTAGCAAAGGTGTGGAGTGCAACAAAGATAAAGCTCCCTTCTCTGCCTGAACCCCACTTGGACTTCTTGGACATAGTGTGGGAAATTAAGGAAAGGTGTCCAAGGGTAAACTGGGATCTGTTTGCTGTTACAGCTTGGAGCTTGTGGAATAACAAAAACTCTTTAAACGGCACGATATAATTGTTAAGGAGGTAGCAGATTACTTGAAGGAAGTTAGATAGGTTAAACAAGTCGAAGTCAGACCTCCTCAACCCAGCAAGTCTCCTTGGACCCCCCCTAGACTAGAAAGTTATAAAATCATGTAGATGAAGTTGTGTTCAAAGAGTATGGGTGTTGTGGAGTTGGGGTTGTGATCAGAAATGAGCGGGGACAACTGATGGGAGCGATGAGCAGAAAAGTGGTTTTGCCGCTGGGTGCATTAGAGATTGAAGCCAAGGTCGTGGATGAAGGGGCCCAATTGGCCTGGGACCTTGGACTCAAGGATTTCATCATTGAGAGTGATGCACAAACGGTGATGAGCACCCTGAAAGAGCAATGCCCAATGCCAAGTTATATTCAGAAGCTGATTGAAGGAGTCCAGATGGGGTTGAGTTAGTTTAATTCATGGGAGGCTGCTCACATCAGTAGTAATAATGTTGCGGTCCATCTATTGGCTAGACATGACAAGTGTGTGAATGATTGTATCATATGGGTTAAGGATACTCCTCCTATTCATTATGATGTAACAAATCTGAACTTCGGTTCCTTTTAATCAAAGTAAGGCATATGCTGTTTATCAAAAAAAAAAAATAATAAATAAGAACTACACCCCCTAGCTCTGACCATGATATAGCCATATAGACTCAGAGTGATGCATCTCAATTGGAAAAGAATCAATAAGAAAAGATAATTTGAATTGATCAATTCGTTCATAAAAAATAATAATAAGGAAACGAAAGATGAAACGTGCTAGGATTATACTGACCAAAAAAAAAAAAAAAAAACAGAGAGAAAGAAATTAGAAATTATTTACTTATTTCAATTTTCTTTTTCCAATTTGAAATAATGCTATCTTAGGCAAGGGATAGCAATCTCTTGTCTATGTTTAACCTCAATGAGAAAATACAGCAGAGAACTAACAAAGTTAAAGAATGAGAAAATATGATAAGAAACCATACATATATTTTCCAACAGGAATTATAACATAATTTATATCCCAATCATCTGCCTGGGGCATTTACATGTAGTTTATCAACAAACATACACCAATAACAATAAGCAAAGATAAATAGTAGTCACACATGCAATTTTCTTAAATACATACTCAGGATCTTATACGAAACTTCTCAATCCGAGTGCAATTCACGACATAACTAACGCTCCAATTCCAACATGTCTCAAGCAATTATGCTACTCACTTTATCCTTCTTGATCTGGATAAGCTTGTCAAAGACACACCAAAGAAAACTGAGGAAATGAGCTCCATCCATTCCCACATTGCTGCGACCCCAATAGCTGTGGTGATATGTAACGTGATACCAAGCCGATGCTTTTGCTTTTGCTTTTGCTTTTGCTTTTGCATTGGCAACATCAATGTCAAAATCTGACTCACTTCCCTTGTTGAACCAGCTCTTAGCTTCATTTCTTAGTGCCATTACAGAATAATTAATCTGTTCCATATCCCTCCGATTTTCAAAAGATTTTGACATTGTCAATATGTGCCCACTGAGTATTTCAGCTTCAGTTTCGATCCCATAATAACCCATCAAACTCAACATCTTGCGATCATACTCCCTTTTGTAATAGAAAGCATCACTGTGTAGTCCTTGAAGCCGTCTACTTCCATGTCAGGATCATAACACTGCTTTGCTACTTCTGAGGTGAAGGGTGTGACAGGGCTAGTGAGCGATGCAAGGTCTTTCACCTCTCGAAAAAGCTTTCCAATCACATGTTCTGATTTGTAGGTGCGTTTATCAGACTTTTCCATGAAATCTGGATATTTCATAACACACAGATGATGGGGTATTTCGGCAACAACACCACTTTTTTGGGGAGTCAACCGCAATTGAGTGTAGTTTTGCGAGCTCAATACATTCAGGACTCATTGCCCTACGGGGCTCACTATCTGCAAAGACAATGTGGGCATTATCGATGATTCCCAAACGGTCGTTGACTATGTAGTCGACAAAATACTCTTGAACTTCCTGTAGCACAAGAGTGACATGGGAAAATTATTAGGTACTCCCAGACTACTATAAATACGTACTCCATCCTCTCACATGAATGGTAGGTTCCATCATGAATTTAATTATTAGGACTCACCATTCATGTGAGAGGAGAGAATACGCATTTATGGTACTCCGGGAGTACATAATAATTTTCTGAATAACATGCTTTGTTATATAAGGTATAGAAGGATGTGCTGCAAATGGGATAGAAAATATGAGGAATCAATGCAATCTTTAAATGCATTAGTGTGGAACGTGTGGTGCATTACTACCTAGTAGAGAGAATTAATACCATTAAGTATGACTCACTCCAGCCTAAATTTCTCTATCACTCAAAATGTCAAGAAGAACAAATGGAATGACCTCAAGGCCTGGGATTTCTAGATTTGATCATGATAAGGCTATTCTACTTAGTATTTCCAGATTCCAAACTAATTCCAGAATAGCAAGACAGAGCCTTAAACAAAATCATACATATTTATTGCAGACTTTTCTCAATGATCCTAAATATCCAAAAAAGAGTGTGTCAATCAAGCATATGTGATATGTACATAGCTTATTCTTTTGTGCTCATATTTATAGTATTGAAGAACAAAGTGCATTGGCGAATAATATAACATGAACAGAAAAGATAATTGTTTATGAGTATTGAAACAACACTTTTCCCTCTTAACATAAAAAAGTCCAGAAACAGTTTCGTAAATGATTGCTCATTAGATGCACAAGAATATACACAGCCACATATAAACTAAATGCTTAATTGTCTTTTAACATATAGAAAATCCACGATCGCAAAGGCTAGATGATGGAAACATGGTGTCTTCTCATCAAGTGGTATAAGCAAATGAATAGACATTTGTTCAGAAAGAGCTATTATACCTTACTTTTATATTGCAGTTTTATGCGTATATTAATTGCAGAGGTAAAATAAAATGTGGTGTGCTCAAAACATGCATGGCTTGTTACTACATATAAATTGGGATTACATCTATTGTAACGTCATGATCAAGTGGCTTAGTGTTTGCTCCGATATACTCCATCGGTTGAATTTGTCGAGGAGGAATAAGATCAGGGTCCCAACAGATGAAGTACAGATCTCCATCCAAGTCACTCCCAAAGCATTCATTCGGATGAGGTTTGATACAATTGTTCAAACTAATGTTAGTGAGTAGAGTACTCCCAAAGAATTTTTTATTTATTTAATTAGGTGTTGTCTTGCCAAGGCAAGAGAACAAACAAAGACAAATTACACAATAGCTCAGTATGCAAGTACAATATAAAATTATCTAATGAGCATGCCAAAAAAGTTAGATTTTTTCCATCCAAGAAGTGGTGAAAAGGACATTACATGTCTGCAAACTTAAAATCAAGTACGTTAAGATAACAACATCTATATTTATACTATATATAAGAAGATTCTCATCTTTCAACTGGGAAAATTATTAGGTACTCCCGGAGTACTATAAATGCGTACTCCCTCCTCTCACATGAATGGTGGGTCCCACCATGAATTTAATTGGCGGGACCCACTATTCATGTGAGAGGAGGGAGAACGCATTTATGGTACTCTGGAAGAATACAATAATTTCCCCTTTCAATTGGATTTTTTTTTTTTGGTTCAAAAATATTCTCATTAATGAAGTGTAACTTCATTTAGAAATAAGGTCATAAATGTCAAATAACAAATTTCATTTTGAATTCAAAAAAGAACTCCTAAAATTTAGGATTTGATAAGCCAAAAATGTAGAGACTCGTTGTGATAAATTAACTAATTAATTAGTCAAGTGAATTAAGTAGGTTTAATTTCATACAATAAGCATGGCAGCACAAACAAATCATCAATTAATTAAATATGTAGTGGAAATTAAATGACACGGTGATTTGTTTGAGAATGGGAAAAACCTATACAGCAAAAAACCACACCAAGTGATTTTAAGGTCACTACTCCTAAGAATCCATTATTATCAAAACAAGCGATTACAGGTAAAGGAATTCTAGTACCTTATACTAACCTACAATTGAACCTTTATCCCAATACCTAATTGGACTTGTTCTGTAGTGACAATCTCTCCTTGTATTGCATGGTTCCTAGTACGTGACTAGCCAATAGCTGCGCGAATCCTAGTATACGACTTTATCACCAACTTGAGAAGGATGTAGGTTGCAAGGTTCTTCTGTTCATCAACTGATGAAGATCATGAAGTTACTTGGTCACAAAACCCTACGGTGTACTAACACAACAGCTTCTTCAAGAACTAGGGCAAATTAAGTTTCCGGTCACACTTGAGAAATTATGCTTTTGTGCAATTGTGCTCTTGGTTGTGCAACCTGATATGGCCCTTAAAATAATCCTTATATATGTTTAGGATTGTGAGAAAAGATATATTCACGGATTGGATGAAAATCAAAACTGAAAATCTGTTTTTCATAAACCACGATAGATACCCTATCTATCGAGCAGCTTTTGAGCCTTAGGCTTAAACAGCTCTTTTAAAACTCGATAGATGCTAGCTGTTGAGCTAGCTATCGAGTTTTAATGAATAACACTTCTTCACTTGTTTCTTGGACAGACTTGCATAGCTTTAATACTTGAACTTAAAACCTTATTTCTTGAAGTATTAAACACATCCTAGATCTACCCAATTATAAGTAAAGTGCGTTTTGTCAAAGAATTAGCCAATACATAAAATGTTGACATATATTCCTAACATCCAATCACATATGTCCTAACAATCTCCCTTTTTGGCAATCCATGATAAAACCACAACAAACAAATGAACATATGAAAGGAGTCATAAATCATTCAACTCATACTCACTTGTTAAGTACAATAAAATCTATCCTAGCACAAACTCTTGAAAAACTTTGCAAGAAGAGAGTTCATGGTAAGGAAGACTTTGACAACCTATATTTCTAAAACACTTAAACAAAACTCATTAAGATATCTTTATGTGAAACAGAAATAAAAGATTGTATACAATAAATAAGAAACATGTGTATAAAGAGAGAAAAGAAACAACACATAGAGAGATAGATGAAGTATCATACATCAACATATATATAAACCAAATATAAGTACAATGTATGTCAAATGGTCACAAGACCCATGTACAAGAAGAATGTATCTAAAATAGGAAGAAAAGAAAAAGATACATCAAAATCCTCACTACGTCCCTCAATAACATGAACACTCCCCCTAACAAAAATCACCTATACTAACCCTTCCCTTATGAGTATGACTACTCTCATTCCAAAACTACTCTCTCTTTTTGTCACAAGTGACAAAGGGTAAGAGTATCAAGTCAACATCTCGTCATCTCCAAAAGAGCTAGCATCACCATCCCTATCATCATCATCGTCCTCGAATGCCTTGGAAGGAGGAGAGGGAGACTTTTGAGAGGGAGACTCTACAAAACCACCAAGGCGAGCTTGCAGTTTATCAATACGGCTAACACGGGTGTTCACCTGACACAACTCATCACTGAGAGTTTCAAGGTGAGCATCCACGTGCTGAAGCTATGCCATGATCACATCCAGAGTTACACCACCCACAGCAGAAGCAGGAGCGGAGGTGGATAGAGCTGAAGGAGTGGGAGGAGCTGCCGACCCAGATCGCCTCGAACATAGTTGTGCCTCGCTCTGGTTTAACAGTAGTGGTGTCTATGACACACATGACATGGAAGAGGTCGGACATGGGGAAGGGAACTGAAAAATGGCGTAAAATCCTCGTGATAGCCGAAGAGAAGATGAGCTTATCATGGGTCGCCGTATCGTATCTCGATACACATCTATGAGGAAAAGAATAAAATGATAGGGAAAATCTATGGTAAGATGCTCTAAAAGAGAAAGCAAAAATCGAGCATAGGGCTCAGTAATAGAGTTATAGTGAGAAAGAGGATGTAAGACAAAAGTCATAACCATATTAAGAAAATAAGGACCTTTAGCAAAGGCCAAACAAGGAGTGAACTGACGATCACCCCAATTAGAGGGACACTTACAAAAAGAGGACATAAGCTCGTCTTTAAATACAGTCTTAAGACGTTCAAAACCAAGGTAGTTAGGATGCGCTACCCTAGGGAGATGGAGCACGTCGGATACAATATCCGAAGTGGCCAAGATGCGCGTACCTTGAACACGAGTGGAAAACTAAGGTACTGAATAATCAAATCTATGCATGTTGGAGTAGAACTCCTAGATAAGCATGGATGGAAAAGTGACCGGGACGTCACATAGTGACTCTTAACCCCTATTGTGAATGACAGTGTGTAGGTTAGTGTCGGAGAATTCTGTCAAAATGACTTGGTGTTCCAAATAAATGCCTTGTCCAGAAAAGTTCTCATAGAAGTCCTAGCCTTCTCATCACGAAACTGGGCCTGAAACGGAGTGGGGTTAGAAGAAGTGGATGCCCCGAAATGAAAAGGGTTCCGGGATGGAGTAGACTTACATTTAGGTGCCATGACGTAACTAACATAAACAAGAGAGAGAGAGAGAGAGAGAGAGAGAGAGAGAGAGAGAGAGAGAGAAACACACAAAAAAGCACCAAATATAGTCAATATATAAGAATATAGAGAATGTAAGGTACATATGGATGAAAATGCATAAGCATGTGAAATACAATAGTAAAAACATTATGGGCTCAGCCCAATCCAAATCTACCAGCAATGGAAACACACACCTAAAATGCATGAAGTAGTGTTATAATGCACATGTGATGCAATGCATGATGTTTTAAGATCAAATATACAAAACTCATCCCAAAAGTTTTGTAAAAAGCTCTTTGATTTTTAAAAACCCCAAAATTTTCAAAAAATCCCAAAAACTAGGTCAGAATGCATGAAATGTATGATTAAAGGCTAGAAAAGAGATCAAACATGTGAAATATGTAGTGAAAAGACCAAAGAATGAGTAGGGAAGATGAAAAGGTTGTGTGAGAAGAGTTTAGGAGTGTGAGAGAAGTCTGTCTATCGAGAGAGATCGAAGAGAAATGAGACAAAAATCGCAAAGCGCGTATATATAGAAGTCTTATAATTCTCAACAATTCGAGAGGTGTCGAGCTTTAAAGGCATGAAGAGATATAGCTATCGAGCAGTTGTCTAGAGGTGTCCACAACAAAAATAAGCTCGATGGATTGGAGAGCTATTGAGCAGCTATCAAGGAGAGAGAAACTTTCTTGATCGATTGAGGAGCTATTGAGATTGTGATAAGAAACAGCTGAAGAGCTTAGTAGATAGCCTAGCTGTTGAGAGGTGTCGAGGAGCTATCGAGATTGCTTAAAAACAGTTTTTCAAGAAGAGAAAAACATAGACATGAATGCAATCAAACATGCAACTCAACCAAGGATCTAAACAACATTTTAACCTCTTAAAAACATCTCTCAATAAGAAAAATGTCATGCATTTACATCCAAAACACACACACACACACACACACACACACACACACACACACACACACACACACACACACACACACACACACACACACACTAAACAAGTCTAACCAATTTTATATTTCAAAAACAAGTTTAGATAGTTTAGCGAGCATACATTAGTGCATGTAAACCTTATGATGGCCAAATCACATTGTACCTTCACATGTATCAAAAGTAGCAAAGAATATTGCGTGTTGTGTGTTAGAAACATCGCAAGATTGCGTAAGTGTCTACATGTTATGATGATTTGAGATATGGGTAAATCAATTTAACTCACATACGATTATAAATGCTTGATGGGGACTATCACTTTTGAGGTACATCATATAACTCCCACATCTCCTAGTATACATGCTTACAATCATATTTTAAAGAATTTTGATCTTTTTGCTTTTTTTTGTTTTTTTTGTTTTTTGTTTTTTTTTTTGTTTTTGTGCATATTTTTATTTTATTAAGCATATCATGCATGGGTATATAAGAGAGAGAAAAGAAATACCCAATTATGTTAAACTTTTTGACATTACACTTTTACTATGCCAAAACATACAGATGTCATTTCATAATTGGCAACAGGAGTAAAATGGTTATTTATGCCTTTCTCTTACATGTATCAAAAGTAGCAAAGAATATTGCGTGTTATGTGTTAGAAATATCGCAAGATTGCGTAAGTGTCTACATGTTATGATGATTTGAGATATGGGTAAATCAATTTAACTCACACACGATCATAAATGCTTGATGGGGACTATCACTTTTGAGGTACATCATATAACTCCCACATCTCCTAGTATACATGCTTGCAATCATGTTTTAAAGAATTTTGATCTTTTTGCTTCTTTTTTTTTTGTGCATATTTTTATTTTATTAAGCATATCATGCATGGGTATATAAAAGAGAGAAAAGAAATACCCAATTATGTTAAACTTTTTGACATTACACTTTTGCTATGCTGAAACATACAGATGTCATTTCATAATTGGCAACAGGAGTAAAATGGTTATTTATGCCTTTCTCTTAGGATTTTTTAGTCATTTCCATCAAAAAGAGTGATATGTTAAGTACAAGAGATCACTTAACCTTATTCATCACAAATAAGAGCCATAAAACTCACTTGCTTAGTTATGCATAGAGATGCTCATCTAAGCTACAAAAGATACAAACTTTAGAAAATTTTATTTCATTGGTCATTCAACATATTCAAGTACCAATGTATACAAACACACATTATTTTTGTATTTTTCTGATTTTTCAATTTTTTTATTTTTTATTTTTATGAATGAAAAAAATAAAAACAAAACTGAAAAACAACTAAACAAAAACATATCAAATAAAGCAATGCATAAAAACTAGACTGTCTCCAAAAAAAAAAAAAAAAAAAACACACACACACACACACACAAGTAATGCAAACATAACAAAAAGAGGAAGAGAGAATAAGTGACTAAATCACTTGGAGCCCTTTTCCTTCTACACCTTAGAAAAGCCTTTCCTAGGAACTCCTAAAATTTAGGATTTTTTTTTTCTTTTGTGTTCAAAAAGAAATTACAATTACTGCTCATCTTTAAAGTTTATCATTTTTATTTTTTTTGAAAAATAAAACATATATTTTTAAATTATAATAGATGCAAATTATTAATTTTTAATACAAAAAAATAGAAGAGTCTCTGAGCTTATATATAGACATACAACTAGACAACCTATGATCATGGTAATTAACCTACTGGAGGAGAATATGTTGCATATCATTTAAATAAGATACATATTATATCTATGCATGCAACATACAGGTACATATGGATCATTATATATTTGACATATGCATGTGTACGTAAAGGTATACATAAATGTGTACAAACTGATGCTGGCATAGGATTTTGTATAAACTCTAAATGTATGTGCATTTGTTTGTGCAAATATTACAGGATTTCATGCCTTAGAATTATCTACTAGGGTTTGGCTTATTTCTAGTACATTTTGAATTAGACGTGTCGTTTTGTTTTAAAGATACAATGGCAAGTGGTAATGAATATTAATTCCCACCTTTTATTTAATTAGTAAATGATGTGGTAGTCTTTTATTAAAACAATGGAAGATTCATTTTAAAAAAATACTGGAGGTAAGCCAAATCCTATGATATCACACTATTATCTTTTCCCCTTTTGGGGAAAAATAACATAATCTGCCTGGAGGTGCAAAGCTAGAACATCAACAACCTTTAGTACAAGCACATCTCCCGAATGCAGACATGGGTTTTTAGCAACAACTACCTCACCCTCAAAAATTAAATTGCTCAGGTTTGAGTTGCTGGTGCAAAACATATCAGAGAAACCATTAGAAAGCAGCCTACTAGAGCGAGAAATTTGGACAAATACTTCACCTTATTCCAATGTCCTGGTCTCATCTAGACATCCCATCATACATCTTCCATTTGGAACAAATACCCTACTTTTGAGTCGTAATTCTAGCAACTTAGATGGATGAAGTGTTTGTAGCATCATTGAAAGAAATGGTTCTGCATCAAGCTGATAGCCACATAAAAGCATTTCCTAAAGAACCTCTGTCCCCTCTCTTGGGAATATCAATTCCAATGCTTCCTGTGAGCTCAATGGATTTGTTAAGAAGGCATCTAGTTGATCTGTTGCCTTCGTTTACTTCTTTTCAAAAACTTGATCCTTAACTCTGAGGGTAGACAAAAGAGTGATTATCTGACGATTAAGAAAACAAGGTTGATACCTACTCCATTCCAAGACATCTATTTGGCATTGTTGTTTAAACAACAGTTTTCAGTGTTTAAACAAAAATAACACTTCTGACATGTATTTCTGTAACACTTAACACAATACTTAAACACAGTTACCAAACGAGCCACTAGTTTTATGTTTTCTGATTTGTACTTGATAGGCCCAACGAATACCCTTGTCTAAACGAATCCATCAAGCACCATCGTCCACTCTTCAACCACGTGAACGAGGAAAGGTAAGCCATAAAGAGGAGAATTCAATATCTTGGACAGTTACAAACTAGCTGTCTAACTGTTGGAAGCTCATCAAAACCCATATTAATGAGCCTAGAGGCATTACAAAAGAAGCACTAAAGCCACAATAAAAGTCACAGAGGCTAGAAGCAAGGGAGATATATATATATATGTTAGGATATGTGCCCTTAAATCCTATTGTATGATGCTATGTATGACTTAATGTTGTGTTTAATAAAGTTGTTTATTTTTTATCTAAAGTAATGGTAACATGAATAGTTGGACACTATCATATAGTCCATGAGATGCATAGTATGTGATTTATGTGATTTAGTCACAGAAGATATAAATCACAAGTTCTTTGTAAACTCAAAATTTATAGTTCGTAGTCGATGATGAAATTGGGCATTTTATCTACGAAGACTATAACGTATCAACTAAGATGATTTGTCTTGATCATGGAAGTGGTGACTTCTAGTTGATATGTTCATATGTTTTAAGAGTTAAGATATATTGAACTGGACCGCTGTGAGATTTATTATTCTCCTAACGACTGTCAAATGAATAATAAATCTCACGACTTCTATTTGCATGAACTCTTAATCCTGAGAGAATAATGGACTTGATCATGAGGTGTAGGTTGCTTTGATATATCAGGAGTGAGATCTAATGTAACGGTCAAAACCTCAGTATGTTGGGCAGCCACATTTAGTGTTGATGGAACATATATTCTCAAGATGGAATTCATGGTCTCTTGATGGAGATATAAAATATTCCCTTGAGATAAGTTTAATGGGTTCAGTTATTCAGAGAGTTAGGCCTAACCACTTTGGTAAGAAATTACTAAAGTATATATTTATGAAATTGGATTTCATAAATATATGATGAATAATTTTAAAAGATTAAACCCAGTACTTAAGGATAAGATGTAGAAATTTACAAAGCAGCAGTCTACGTTCATGACTTTGTATTACTACGAATATTTTATGAAGGGGTTGCGTGTAAAATAAAGTTTTGGGATATAATTTATTAATAAGACCTAGAGTGCAATTATATTTATATAGTGGTATTAAATATAATTAATGGTAACTTTGGATTTGTCAAGAGTTGACAGAAAAGTCTAAGGCCCATTAGAGCTAGTGTCTTATTGGTCCCTTTTGGTCCCACTTCAAGCCACACACTAAAACCCAATTGAAAACACCCAATAGGCCGGCCCAATTAGATAATCAGTTAGTTATAAAGGGAGAAACATACATAATTTTTTTTAAAGTGATTTTAAGAAAAGAATCGTAGAGAAAAAGAGAGAGTGTGAGATACACTTTCATTCTTCCTTTGGAAACTGATTGAGAAATCACACATCTTGGGCATAAAGTGGAATTGGAGTGAGGATTAAAAGTGTTCCCAAGTGCTTCTAATCTTTGTTTTGAATTTCTTCACACCGTGGTACGCTATCTTATTCTTAAATTCTGAAATTTACAAAGTGCATGTTGTCAATCATGAATGAAATAGATCCTTGTTTGTTGCTTCCGCTGTGTGTTTTGTATGAGATACAAAACCAGATTTTTATCTAACAATATATACACACCTTTTAGAACTAAATGAGGTGCATTATTTCATACACATACACAAAAGCACTAATATTTTCTAGTTTTCATAATCTTCTTTTAGCTTCCACTCGCTGACTTTATCATCGAAGACTCCGTGGCCGGCACCACATCGGTGACCACCCAGAGAGGATTCCTTTCACGACCTTACAGGTATAGAGATAGAGCTCGTGCTGACTCATTTGGACGAACCTACTTGACTGACGATCTTGGCATCATTAGTTTGGCGCCGTTTGTGGGAATGACATTTTCGTACTTAGGTTCGAGAGCATAGTTCAATTAAACTTTAGAGTCCAAATGGAGTCCAACACACCTCAAGATTCTACAACATTAGCCTTATAAATCCAAACACTTACAGCCAGCATGAAGGAGCTTACGAGACAGAACCAATAGATGAGGTTACAGCTTCAGCAAGAAGATGATTAATCTGGGACCAACCGGAACAACGATGGAGACAGCCAAAGAAGGAATGACCACCCACGACCAACTGCTCTTGAGGGAACTCAAACCTCCTTAGGGAAATGAGAAGAGAAATGGATGAGCTGAGAAGTGTAATAAGGGAAAAAATAGATCGGAGCTTAGACAGGATGGTCAGGAGGACAGACTTGTCCTTTACAACAGTGATCCTGGAATGCCTAATGCCTTCAAAGTTTCGTCTCCCACAGCTCTATTTGGTCGATGGTCTGAAGGACCTTCTAGACCACTTTAACACCTTCAAGACAACTTTAGGTCTTCAACAGCCACCTGACGAGATACTATGTCGTTCCTTTCCTACCACTCTCAAAGAAGCAGCACGAGAGTAGTTCACCAAGCTACCAACATCGTCCATCAACAACTTTGAGTAGTTGGGTAATTCCTTTTTATGCCATTTCGTCAGTCGACAATGACCAAAAAGGCTAGCGGACCACCTGCTCACCATCAGGCAAGGGGAGAAGGAGATCCTGAGATCATATATGAAGCATTTCACTAGGGAAAACTTAGAGGTAGACGAAGCAAATGACAAAGTGCAGCTAACAACAATCAAACCCAGATTAAAGTCCAGAGAGTTCGTGGTCACACTCGCGAAAAGCCCTTCTCAGACGAAGACTGAAAGAGTAGAAGTATATGAACCTGAAAATTGAATTCTTTTTTCTTGTCTTAATGAATTTTTCTTTGCATTGTTATTTACTTGGAGCTCCTCAGATTTATGTGGAAGATCATACCCATCATTGGGTCTATGAAGTTGATTTCACTTCGTCATGCTGCATTGGCCGATCTTCTGCTCTATGTATGGAGCTCCCACTGGAGGGTTAGCTTCCAAAATTTCATGGAGATTTTGTCTCTTATAAGAAAAATGAGGGCCCTTTTGTTCTGAAGCAAGGCAGTGCTCTCTCTTGCAGTTCAGGACTAGTCCCTATTGTGAATCCACCCAAAGGCTTTGACTTGCCTTATAAAATCTTGTTTAAGATCAACTCTTTAATTCAGAATGGTTATCTTCTTGGGCAAGCAGTTGATGAAAACTGTTGCCATATCTTTAAATGACATGGCAACAGTTTCATGGTGACTTTGTCGCTTTGAATTGGCATATTTCTTGTACTGATCCCCAACCCAGCTTACAGGTTCATAGCAGTATTCTTTCACATTAGACAGTTTGTCCAAGATACTTTCTATAATTCTATATACTCAACAATTGATATTCTCTTAGGATCGACCAACCGATAAAAATTGGCATCAATTGCTTGGCCAATAAGACAGCCATGCTGAATTAAAGAGTTGATCTTGAACAAGATTTTATAAGGCAAGTCAAAGCCTTCTGTAGGATTCACAATAGGAACTAGTCCTGAACTACAAGAGAGAGTAGAACCACGCTTCAAACAAAAGGGCCTTCATTTTACTTGTAAAAGAAAATCTCCATGAAATTTTGGAAGCTGTTCCTTCTGTGGAACCTCCAAACATAGAGCAGAAGATTGGCCAGTGCAGCATGACGGCGTGAAATCAACTTCTTGGACCCAATGACGAGTATGATCTTCCACATAAATCCGAGGAGCTCCAAGTAACTAACAATGCAGAGAAAAATAATTTGTTAGAATGTTAACTAACTACAAAAAAGCATGGTGCATGAGCAGAAAATTGTGAAAAATTATAATTAATGTTTAAACTATCTAACCAGAATGAGAAGAAACTTTTTAGCTTTACCACGTGGTTGATGGTGCTGAATCTGCCAAATGTTCTCATAAGAGATTTCAAGCTTGTATTTTTCAGAAAGATAAGGGAAATCGAAGTACAAATTTCTCCTTTTTGAGTCAAATTCGACAAAGACATTTTTCTGTTTCCAGAGCACAGAAAAACTTTCCCTTGAAGTCTGATATCCTAAGTGCAATGCTATATTATGCATGGTGTATTATCTAGAGCACAGAAACTGGTGTTGATTATTGAAGAAGACTATGAAAAAGCAAAGCAAAGCAAAGAGAGAAGTAGAGAAAATATGTTGCAGTGAGAGAAGTAAGGCTAATGATCAAACTATTTATAGACAGAGTAGAGAGCAGTGAACTGTCGTGATATATGAAGCTGACGTCGACATTATCTGAGGTAATTGACACATGGCGGCATATGATTTCTTTCCGTGGAACATTGTCAAAGGTTGTTTTTTTGTTTTAACTTTCATTCTTTTTTTTGTGAAAAGTATAGACCAAGGTTGGAGAAAATCTGAATCACAACGTTAATACATCAGATTCCTCAAAATTACTTTTATTCTTTTGTTGCAAACCCTTTTCTAATAACTTATTGTTTTCTTCTGTAATGTGGAAACTTGAAGAAGAAGGAGAACATTTTTTGATTCTTTGGCTTTGAGCTTTTTCAACATTGGCCAACGCTTCTTTATGTGCATAGAAGATTCAAGAAAAACACGCTCTACTTCTTTCCTTTGTGTTAATAAAATATAAGGGATTATATAGAAATGAAGAAGGATCTAGACTATTTGATTACTGCAAGTATATTAAAATGCATACAATTCCTTGGCTTCGAAGTCATTCATTCGTTACCATATACAGGGACGGAACCAGGGTTTAAACCTAGGGGGGGCCAAGGTATAAAAATTTTTTTCCCATGAAAATCTAAACTAGCATATAGTTAATATTAACAAAAGAGGACCAAAATGAGGTTTTACCCCTTTCTGCAAAAAGTCCCTTATCTGAAACTATTTAGAGTTATGCCCCTATTTTGAAACGAGATTTTTAAAAAATTGAGTTTCAATGAAAAACTCAATTTGTGTTTTGTGATTTTAGATTTTAGATTTGTGGTTGTTTTGTGTCTTTTTTGTTTAGATTGGATTGTTGCTTAATTTGTTGATAATTTTGGTTTGTTTAAAGGTTATTCTTGTTATTTTTGGGACAATTGGGTTTGTTTAGATTGGAAATGTGATATGTTTTGTGGGTATTTTTGGTTAGGTCCAAAGGTTTTTCTTGCTATTCTTGGGACAACAAGTAAAAGGGTTGGTCAATTTGTAAATTTGGATAGAGGACAGGGGCTAATAATATATATTTTGGGAAAAATTTCAATTTTCTATGTATATATATACTAAGAAATTAAAAAAAAAAAAAAAATGGAGGGGGGGGGGGGGGGGGGCCATGGCCACCCTCAGCCCTAACTTAGTTCCGTCACTGACCATATATGTTTCTAAGCAGGAGAAAATGAACCTTATATGTCACCGTTAAAAACATTAAAAAGTGTCAAGTGTGTTATAAGAATTCTAACGGTTTTCAATTAGAATTTAGAGTATAAAATTTAGAATATAGTATTTTAGATTTTCTTACACATTAAGGTGCCCAAAAAGAGGAAAACGTAAAAGAAATCTAAAAAAGGAAAAATTGCAAAAGAAAATAAATAAATAAATAAGAATAAAGTATTGTGGAGCTCATGTAAGATGAAGTAGGAGGGTAGGACCAACATGTAGACTCTTAGGGAACTGTCTTTTGACCCAGCTAATAAAGCCACAGGTTGAGAAAATCAGCTTTAATTTCTTCCATATAAGTGTGAAGAGCCTACAAGCTGGATGGTGAGTGGAACTAATCATTGTAGACACTTAATTTTGCACCTATGATTTAATTAAGGAAGATGACTAGAGTAACAATTCATGTACCCAAAATTCATGATTGCATTACATACATTAATTTGTTCATTTCATATCATAAAAATGATCTTGAGATTCTAACGGTTGCGACGGTATGCCCGGTTTCCAAATTAGACTGTCAAATTGAAAAATATCGCATGATCAAGTTTTCACGGTCAACATGCATTGTGTCTAGATAGAATTAACCACGCATGATTAATCTAAATTAATTCTGATTGGCTAGACAATTAAAATTAATTATATTTTTTTGTGATTGGTTGTTAGTTAGTGTCAAAAATAAGCTTGCTTGCATGGAAATAAATGGGATAATTGGATAACAATAAAATTGTAGATAATCCAGACTTTTGGAGTATTTATATACAAGATAATTGTTTCTGAAAAGACCTAAATTATCTAAAAAAAAAAAAAAAAGAGTTTAATTTTTAGAATATGGATTAAAACGCATCTAAGTGCAAGTCCTGGCTCTAATAACCTCAAAAAAAAAAGTCCAAAACGGACCAAAACTCAAATGAGGGAACAGAACCCAAGAGCACCATTTGGCACTTTTGGAGTGCCAGGCCTGAGGGCATTTGGATTAGGTTAAAACACATCATTTTCAATTCTTTAGAGATAAGGATGCGTCCCAGGTTGTATCCTGATCATTTTACTAAATTTTTCAAACACCCTAGCCTTTATAAATAGAGGCTGGATCTCAGAATTCAGCACACCTTTTCACGCTCTCAGATTTCCCCTCTTTTTGACTCTCCTTTATATTATTCTCTCTCTTACATTAAAGACGTTCTGGAGGCTCTAGCCTTAAGAATTTCTTTTTTGTAAGCAAAGTATTTTAGGTTTCAAAGATAATTGAACAAATTTCTTTAAACTCTAAAATATTCCCTCAATAAGAAGAGTACGTCCATGCAAGAGGTGGTTTTTTCTTTACTTTTTTCTTCTGTTTCTTTTAATTTGGTGATGCATGAGTAAATATTCTTTTAGTTTTAATTTCTAAATGGTCATATCATGTGTTGTCAATAATTTGCTCAAATATGTTCTTGATGTCTTTATTGTCATGATCTATTTTTTTAGTTTCAAAAATCTGCTTATCATTACATCTTTTTCAAAAACCAAAGAAACAGTTATGTATCTTCCTTAGATGCAGATTTGAATTTTCTAACATAAAAACATATATGTATATTCCTTAGATGCAGATCTGAATTTTTTTTCTAACATAAAAAATGATCTATATCTTCATTAGGTATAGATCTGAATTTATCTAACTTCCTCAGATGCCAATCTGAATTTATCTAACATAAAAACTTATCTGTATCTTCATTAGGTACAGATCTGAATTAATCTAACATAAAAACAAATTTGTATCTTCCTTAGATGAAAATTTGAATTTTTACAAAATCTAAAACTGATTTGTATCTTCCTGAGATGTAGATTTGAATTTTTCATTTAAAAACTGACCTATATCTTTTTTAGATGTAGATCTGATTTTTTTTTTTTTAATCATAGCAGATTTTGAAATTAAAAAAGAAAATAATGAGTAGTGATGTTATGTTTGTTTTGTTTGATGCAAGTAGCGTAAATTTATTTCATGAGTGTAGTCCTCTTCTAAAAAAGATTTTATTTATTTCACATAAAAAATAGATCTGGCTTTTTAAAGCTCTCTACAAATCTAGATTTTTTGTATAAAACAGGTCTGATTTTTTTACATATAGACCAAAAACCAATTTTTTACTTTGTTCCAAAACATATCTGAATTTTTTTAGCAAAAAAACCTTATTTTACTTTCTTAACCAAACAGATCTGATTTTTATTCACAAAAACTATTTTTTTACATATACATAAACATGTATAAAAAAAAAAAAAGTTATTCAATTATAGATTATTGTATTCCTTATAATACTTTTTTTTTTTTTTCAAATAATAGTCATCATGCCCTGAATTTTGAAAGTGATAGTACAAAACAAATCCTTGAAGCTGATTGGTTTATGCCAAGCTTAATAGAAAATTAGCAAATCCAGTCTCAAGTGGAAGTGGGAATCATCTAAATCTAATTTCTAACTAGTTTTTTTTTTTTTTTTTTTTTTTTTTTTTTTTTTTTTTTCTTTTGTGGGCCAAGCAGAACCCATTTCCAGAGATTGCACAGAAAACTTGGTAATGTGAACCAATCATAATACAAAGTTATATATAAAGCTACCCCACACCGAAACTAACAAGAAGAGGGAGTGCTTTTACTACCTATGAATTATGATGCTGAATATTCCTCCTTGGTGAGCAAGGAGTAAACTAAAAAGAGTGATGAAATTGAATGTCGATAAAGAAATGTGGAAACTTTGGCAACAAGAATGCGTAGAGAGACTTGCTAATGGGGGAGAATTGAACACTGTTGTTTGATTCTTTGGCATGGGGCATTTCCTAAAAGACCATCATTGGCCAAGAATTCTTTGTGTGCATAGAAGATTCTAGACTAGCACGATTACACCTCTACTTCTTTCCAATGTGTTAGTAAAATACAGGGATAAAATGGAAATAAAAATGAGGATCTAGACTATTTAAAACAAATAAAAAATAAAAAAGAATAAAATATTGGTAAGTTCATGTAAGATGAAGTTGGAGGGTAGGACCAATATGTGGACCAATAATATAAGAAATCAGCTTTAACTTGTTCCGTAAGTGTGAAGAGCATACAACGTGTTTGGTGAGTGGAACCCATCAACACATCCATACAACATTTTGCTTAATCCTTCTGCAGTCAGATTGTCCAGGAGCAGTCCAAACTCCAAACTAGACATACTATATATGATCCAGTTATTTGTTTCCCTATCTTTGTAAAGCAAATCCTCTAATGGCCTCTTTAGCCAAATCACAATTCACTACATCTTTAGAGCATCTTCAAAAAGGCTTTTCCAACCAATCTTTTATCCAAATTTAGAGAATGAAACTACCCAAGAAAAAAAAAAAAAAAAAAAAAAAAGAATTTGAAGAGGTTGCTAGAGATGCTCTTACGGTGGATATATATATATATATATATATGCCTTTGGATCCACAACATCTTTGTAAGTTTCATGTGTTTTGATATTGTCAAACCATACCAAATTACATTATTTTATTGAGTTTTGGTGTACCTTAAAGTTGTAACTGAAGATCAAGTTAAAGATACAAAGTTTGCTCAAGAAAAGTGCATTTTCAGCATGTATCTTGATAGCTGGCTCAATACCTCTCAATAGCTATCTTGATACCTCTCAATGTATTGAGATTACCTTGTGCCTCATTGATAACTAACTTGGTACCTCTCGAGCTATCGAGCTTCACGTTTCAACAAAAATCAGTAACATGAACAAGCTCAGAACTTGTTCGTTTGAAGCCTAAATTGAGATCTGTTTGAACTGGTATTTAAAGGACATTATAAGCCATCTATTAGAAGGCTTTTTAGAGAGAGAGAGAGAGAGAGAGAGAGAGAGAGAGAGAGAGAGAGAGAGAGAGAGAGAGAGAGAGAGAGAGAGAGAAACACTTTGTTTTTGTGGCTAGAGTTTCTGTAATTAAGTTCTCTCAAATTCAACATACACCAAAGAGTTTCAAAGTAAATCTGAAGTTCGTTTGATGAAGAAGCGGAAGCCTACAAACATGTTGCTATGAGAAAACCTTCAAGAAGTTCTTGGAGCCATTTGAAGGTTCCTGTTGTGATTATAGGTACGTCATTCATCAAGGCATTCATTTATTGAAGAGTTCAAAGGTTCTAATGCGATAGAAGGATTCTACTACAAGTTCATCAATTGGGATTTGTAGAGTCTAGGGATAGATTTTTTTACCAAGTCTTAAACTTCTTTTTACTATAGTGGAGTGCCTTTTGAGAAGATTTCTACTAAGGTTTTTTACTATGAAACTAATTTGATTCATTAATTTTCCTAAGTCATTTTTTCTTGTGTGTGTGTGTTTTTATTTATTTATTTTTTATGTATCTCCTCAAACTGTTCTTCTCGAACAGTTGTTTTATCATTTTTAAATGGGAAAAAGTTGTTTTTAAACCATTGCTCTTTATTGGGGGGGGGGGTGTGGAGAGTTTTATTTGTTTGCATTCCATGTATGTGCTGTACCCTTAGTTTCCATAGTATCTTGTTGTCATTCTATTCATGTTTGTTTATGGATTCTTTATGCCCCTTTGGTCATCTTTATGTTTCCCTTGTGAAACTTTATAGCTATTTGTGCCCCTTGTCAATCATGACAAAAAGGGGGAGAAAATCTGGTTTTTAGAGATTCTACATGTTAGGGGGAGTAATACATGTTTGTGTAAGGAGGAAATGTGTTTTATTTGCTTAGGAGGAGAGCAATATGTACTTTAGGGTTATGTGCCCATTTTTTATTGGTATACTGTATACATAATCTTGAGCTTTAATTATTTATTATCAGTAATTATTTTCCACATAGTGCGCATAACATGTTTGTTAAATGCTTTAAGGAAGACAAGTATGGAGCCAATCAAGACAGTCAATTCTAGTTTATGCTATGATTTCTTGGGACTGATTCTTTTAGATTATGCTAGTTTATTTGAATATGGGTTCATTCTTTGTAATCTGTTGATTATAGTATTGAGCTTACTTTTGTAGTTGAGATTTTGTCATGGACTGACAAAGGGGGAGATTGTTAGGTTTATGTGTTTTGGTTAGACATGGCAAATGAGCGGGTCAGATTAATAGGGTTGTGGGTTAAACAAATTGCGACTCAAAAATGGGTCATTTTAAATGAGTTAAAAACGGGTTCGAGTTTCGGGTCGGGTCGAGTTGACCCATATTTTTGCATGAATTTTTTTTCATATGAAGAAAATAACATGTAGTTGTCATTTGGAAAGTCATGCAACAAATTACTTGATGTAAAATACATTACTTTGAATTCACCACTTATATCAAGAATGAATTCAATTAAACTTATTAATACTTATTTAATAATTTTAAAATTATACATATTCCAACATTGCTAACTAAAACAAAATAACACAAAGATAAGTAAAACAAATACAAAAGTTTTCTTTCTACACAATATCAACATCCCAAAATACAAAACAAAATTACAAATGACTTATTAGATAACTCATTTGACAACGAATAAAAACATATAACAAATTTACAATTTTGAAAATTAATTTTATAATCTATTATCAATTGTGGTTGGCACTTTATTTCAATTTGAGAATAATATTAAAGTTTGATAGTTTATTTATTTATACATGGTCTCTTTTTTTAATATCATATCATTGTTAAACAACACACACTCTAGGAAATATTATAATTTATTTTGAAAAGTCGTTTATGTTGGACAAAAATTGTTAAAAAAGATAGGTCTCAACATTCATAATTTATGCTAATTTGATACTTTGGTTTCACTATTTTCACACTTATGAATGTTTCTCACACATGTCTACAATTTTAAATTTATTTTTTATACTCTACTGTAACCAAATTATATTGACATGTACTTTGCTATTTGATATCTAAAAATCTTTACTCATTACAAAATGCTCGACCATTCATCTTTCAATTCATTTGCATGCAGTTATATAAATGTCTCAATTGTTTCCTTTAAACTCACAACAAACAATCAAACCAATATTGTCTTAATTGTATTATTTTTTTACCAAAAAGAATTTTAAAAAAATGGTTCGAGTCATGGCTCGGGTCAAGTTGACCCGCAAAAAACACAAGTCGAGTCACGTGTCAACTCGTTTTTGCTTCAGGTAAAAAAATCAAGTTTAGGTTGGGTACTTTTCAGGTCGGGCCAAGTCAGGTCAGAAAATTCTAACCCACATTGCCATGTCTAGTTTTTGTATTGTCAAATCATGACAAATTATGTTCTTTTATTAAGTTTTGATGTGCTTTAAAGTTGAAATTGAAGATTAGGTTGAAGAAACAAAGTTTGCTCAAGAAAATGTATTTTCAGCATGTACCTCATAGCTAGCTCAATACCTCTCGTTAGCTATCTTAATACCTCCTTGATACTTCTTGATCTATTGAGATTACCTTTTGCCTCCTCTATAGCTAACTTGATATCTATCGATCTATCGAGCTTCGCATTTCGACAAAAATCGATAACATGAAAAAGCCCATAACTTGTCTGTTTGAAACTCAAAATGAGATCTGTTTGAACAAGTATTTAAAGGACATTATAAGCTATCTATTAGAAAGATTTTTAGAGAGAGAGAAAAACATCATTTGTGCAGCTATGGTTTTTGTAACCAAGTTCTCTCAAATTAATCATACCAAAAAGTTTCAAAGTAAATTTGAAGTTCATTTGATGAAGAAGTTGAAGCCATAGCAACCACCACCGAATTGTAGCTGTAAAAAAAACTTTCAAGAAATTCTTGGAGTCATTCAGAGGTTCTTGTTATGATTTCAGGTGCGTCATCTGTCAAGGCATTCATATATTAAAGAGCTCAGAGGTTCTAATGCGGTAGAAGGTTATTAATGTAAGTTCATTTACTGGGATTATCAAGCCTAGAAACAAAGGTTTTGTATTAGATATTAAACTTTTCTTTATTATAGTGGATTGATTTTTTTGGAAGGCCCCCTTAGGTTTTTTATTGTGAAACTAGTTTGTTTCATTAGGTTATGTACATGATATTGATGTTTTTTGTTTAACTAAGAACTATTCATAATATATCTAATTAACAACTTGGCTTTAAAATTGGTTAATTCTATGAAATTGGGGTCTAAACTTCCCAATAATCTTCATCATATCAAATATATAGCAAAGACCTCATGCAAGAGAGCATGAAGTTCTGCGAAGTGATGCCCTTATTTGATAACTTAGCCATCCTTTTTTTTTTTTTTTTAGTTACATCTCATTGTTTAACACTACTCTCTCTCTCTCTCTCTCTCTCTCTCTCTCTCTCTCTCTCTCTCTCTCTCTCTCTCTCTCTCTTAACTCTTCCACTTCCCCCATTAATTCAGTTGGCTATTCAGAATTTCAGACCCTTCAATTGTCTACCCCCTTTCAATTTCCTTCTTTTTCTTCTTTACACAACTATACCTTAGCATACTTCTAGCCTAGACTAAATCACTATTATAAATGCTCAAAATTTTTGAAGTAACTCTTTATCAGTTATAAATGCTTTCAGCAGTCAAGTAGAAAATACATCAAAGGATCATCCATCTAAAAAAGGATGCAAAGCTTGCTGTATCATATTTACGAGCATGGAAGTCTGAGCACATTAAGCTCAAGTTACCAATGTTGCACACCGGATAGCTAACAAGGCTGCCATGTTTCTAGATAGTCCTTCCGTTTAGTTTAAGAATGTGTCTGTTTGTATTGCTAATATTGCAGAAGCTCAGTCTAAAGGCCATCTGTGATTCTCTCCAGGGGCGGCCCAACATAATTTGGGGCCTTAGGCGAAAAATTTATAGGGGGCCTTTAATATGTAAATATTAATTAAACAAAATTATTTAATACCAATCAAATTAAGGTTAATTTGATACATTAAATACAGAAATAATACCAACTAGACTAATGTTAAATTCATATAGAGAATTGAATATCATAGTTGAACTATAAATATTAATAAAAAGAAATAAAAATATGTTATGATTAAAAATACACTTTGTTTTGGATATAAAAAGATGCATAGTTAAATAAAGTTGTAATCTAATTTTTAATTTTATATTTTGATTTTAAGAAAGAGAAATAGATATTATTTAGTGTGTGGTTTTGTAGGATATTAGTTTATAAAAATCAAATTCTCAAACTATCCCGAGAGATTAATCTATAATTGATGATTTAACACATTTGCAACATCTTTTTGAAATATTTTAGGGTTTCAATTGAGTTAAGGTTCTATTGGTCTCGTATTTTGAGAGTCTTAGTAGAAATGAAAAAGATGCGCTAATTAAAAGCACTATAAAATGTTTAAAATATAATGTGACATTGTCTCTCATTGATAAACTTCATCAATCTAACTAATGAATGTTTATCACTTTTTTGTGATTAATAACATAGCAATTTGTAAGCCAATATTAAAATTTGTAGTATCTTTAATATTACTAATAAAAAAAATATACAACCTTTAAAAAATATATATAATTTTATAAAAATTTGGGCCTTTAAATATGAAAAGTGGGGCCTTTTTTCCTAAGAAAAATTTTGTTTTTTGGTGGGGCCTTAGGCCTAGGCCTAACTTGCCTAGGCCTTGGGCCGGCCCTGATTCTCTCTTTTCTTTAATGTAATGAATATTTGTCTGCTTCTCAAATTATAAAATAAAATGACTAAATCGCTGTTACAGTATGCCCTTTTACCATCACTTATTTTTTCTTTGTTTCTCTTTTTTGATTTTTTTTTCCTTTCCAAAATTTTTAATTTGTCAATATGATTTCTAGCTTTGCATGATTAATCACAAGCAATGACAAGGGCAATGGCAAGGAATCCAAGCACATCCAATTGTTCTTTCTCCTTTGTAAAAATCACCAATAAATCAGCATAATTGAAATTTCCCTTTGATGCCTATTTTTCCTTTTATTTCTTTCATTTTTACATTATTCTTCAACTATTCCATGTCAATGCTGATGGCTTGTGACTTATATATTTTTGGTGAGTTGGTTAGGATTTGGTTTGCTTGTGATGAGAAAGGGTGTTTGGGATATATAAATCTCTACGAGTTCAATTTTTCAATTGCTAGGCATATTCTTCATTTCATGTTTTACAGTTTTTATTTTGTAATTGTGTTTCATCCCTTCAATTTATATACATCTTACATTTTTATGATAACCAAATGTAACTGTGTAAAAAATGAAAAAAGAGGAGATTTGATGTATGTCGAGGGCGGAAAAGTCTTCCTTTCGACAAATCAAAGTTGTGTTGGGTTGGGGCCCTAAACTGAAACTTGACAATGGGCTTGAATTGCGGCCCAAAGGCTATTGATGAAGATTTGGAGAATTCGCCTTGTTTTATACCTTGGGCCTAGGGTGTGATTGACAAGGATTATGGGATGGCCCAAAAAACATTTCCTATAGCAGACATGTAAACACAACATAAAAGCATACTACAACAAGAAATAGCCTAGCAATAAAATATTTTAGCAGTAAAGTACTCTAGTGGTAAAATATTCCAGCGTAAAGTATTCCAACGGTAAAATATTCCAATGGTAAAATAAGACAAAACAGAATAAACCACCAGCTATTAACTAATTCACAGATTAAGGAGAATGTCTACATCTCCAAAATCATCATCATAGGTTCCAATGAGAAAAAGTCCTCTAATACAATAACATGAGGGAAAAACTCTATAGTAACAATTACATCATAACCTTCAATAGTAAATGAATAAACAAACACTATGGGTTCCATTATAACAAATAATGAAAAAAGTTTAGTGTGATATGAAGGGAGAGAGAGAGATTCCAGTTAGCTCAACAAGATCATTAAGATGCCAAGGTATGCTCGTGGATATAATAAATGTGGTGGGTAGTGAGGGTCATTTTGGGTAGTATGAGTGATGAGAGATTATGTATGTAGTGAAGCTGTTGGGGCTTTCTGCTGGGGATGGATAAGAGCTTATAAGCAAAGGTGTGAGGGGTATTTGTGAGTTAGATGCTGAAGAGCTTAGTTTCTAAGTTTGAAACTAGGAGCTCAGAGGCTCAAAACCTCACTAAAAGCTTAAATAAAATTAGAGAGGGAGGAAAATAGAGAAGTTTATGAGAGAGTTCTTCTCTATTGGTGTGTGTTGAAGTGTTGGTGGAGAGCTTCTATTTATAGTTGAGTTTGAGGGGGCAATTAGCAAATAATCTCTGCCAAATCGGTCTCAATCTTCAAAAAATCCTTGGAGAATCATTTCTAAGATTTGTCCGAGAGTGGGAAGTTTAGCATTAGAATGTTCTTGCTGTTTTGGGTAATAGCAGCTGATTGTCCAAGAGTGGTGAGTTCTGACTTAGTATTAAATGCTGACTGTCCCCAGCCAGTGGGATTAGAGCATGTATTAGACTAATGATCTTGGTTGTCTACTGTTAGAATCAGAGCTCCCCAGGGCAGATTGTGTCACCCCAAGCCAAGTGTCAATCTTGGAACCCTCTGCTGGAAACTCTACTGGAGATCCCTTTGGTGCTCTCCAAACCACATTTCCCTAAGTTTCCCCATTTGGGTTCATGTGCTTGCTCCATAAACTAGAAAGTGCACATTTTTCGCATAATAATGAACTGTTTTCAAGCTATTCCAGAAGCTTTCATGGCTGCCCTAATTCCTTGACCAATTGTGTTGGAGAAAAGGGAAAGAATGGCTGGTTGCAGCTCCACAGCCTTATGTCTTGTCATCACAGCCTTATGTCACATCAATAATCATGAAAATCAGCTTGCTAATGGAAGGTGTAGGCTCAGCTGGACACATGTCCTCTTCTATTTTAACTTGACAAGCTGAAAATGATGGTAATAGGCCCCAACTGTCAATTGTGCTGAAACTTGGCTAGTGGTTAGTCTACCCATTTCAGTTGGTCAAGTGAACTTCGGTTGCTGGGATTAGCACACGGGCTTGGTTGTCTCAGTTGGGCCTTGTTGTTGGGCTTTTTTAGGCATGTTCATTCCTACAAAATGAGTAGTTTTGCCATGGGTGACATACATGAGCTTTCATTGCTAGAGTTTCTCATGGAAAAATAAGTATAGTTCCATAATTTTTGTAGAAGAAGTAGTTCTAAAAGATGAGTAAGGTAGAGTATATGAAAATATGTTTTTTAAAGGAAGAGTTTTGGGCTTTATATTTAGGTGCCAAAATATTATTGGGTTTTTATAAATAGGTGCCAAAAAATTATTGGGCTTTTATAAATAGGTGCCAAAATATTTTTGGGCTTTTATAAATAAGTGTGAAAATAATATTTGGGCTTTTGTAGATAGTTGCCAAAATAATATTGGGTTTTTATAAGTAGGTGCCAAAATATTATTTGGACTTTTTGAGATTTTGTAAAAATATTGCCGTGTAGCAACGGACTTAGTAAAAATGCCGTGTAGCAATGGGCTTTAAGGTGTTGTGTAGCATCGAGCTTTTAGAGGATTTTGCTAGGCTTTTTGAGTTTTGCCAACAAGGTGAATGAGTTTGGGCCTTTTTGTGGAGATAGTATAATTGGTAATAGTATGATAAATATTTGTGTAAAAACCAAGTTTGATAATATGGGGGATATAATAGGTAATATTTATGAGAGGGCCCAAGATTGTTTATGGGGCTTATATGGGTATTTTAGTGAGTGGGCTCTAATGAGATTAGGGCCCGAAAATTTGTACCTCAACAGTATATTTATTGATTCATTGTAAATATTGTGGGGTAATAGGTTGGATTGCATAAATATGTATATATTCTTTGTAAATTGTAATTAATAAACATCATGGATGGTGGTACTCTTCTTTTATTTTTTATTTTTGAGAATGTTCTTTTCTTTTTGAGAATGTTCTTTTCTTTTCTTTTATGCAAATATCTATAATTTCTCAAGTATTGTAAATGTATTTGTCTCTATCTCCTTCTTACACTATATAACAAAGGATACCTAGTTTTGGAATTGAAATATGACTAGAGACTATGGTTTAGTTGGAATTTAGTTTTACTAACAAACTTCATTGACCTGAGACTATAGTGACAAAGAATAATAGTATTGGTGAACCTAAAGAGTAATTTCTTACAAAATTTTCGAAAATGTATTGAATATCACGTGAAATATCAGTTAGTTTTTTCAAAGGGGAATCCTTGGACTCTCTTAGGTCATATACACAATCTCATTGGTGAATGCTCTTAGTAGCTAACTCAATCTCAAATAGAATGGACAAGTTGGTCTAATTCTAAATTTCTAATTTCTAAAACCATGCCTGACTCTTGTTTTTTCTTTTTTCTTTTTGCCATTTTTTTTTTTTTTTTTTGGACTTAGGCTGGACAAATCACCTTATAGAGGTGGACCAATCAGTCGGCTTCGCTACACTGAAACCAACAAAGAGAGAGGGAGTAATTTTTGTTCCCCATGAGTGACAGGGAAATTCCTCCTTGTTGTGCAAGGATTGAACGAAAAGGGTGATGAGATTGAATTGACCTTTATTCCTCTGTGTACTAAATACTTATGATCTATTTGGATTGAGGGGAAAGAAAGGGGAGTAAAGTAGAACAGAGTAAAATTGATTCAAAATTAATCTATTTTCAACCAACTCTACTCTGCTTCTCTCCACTCCTCCTCCCTCCTTCCTCAATCCAAGTAAGCCATTAGTACTTTAAATGGAGCATTTTTTACCGTCTGAAACCGTGTTTTGGATGCGCCGGAATGGAGCATCTTTTTTTAGGACTAATGTAAATTGATTGGCTCACATTTCTTTTGAATAAACTAGATCTTATTCTTTCTATTTAAAAAAAAAAATAAAAAATCTTACTCTAGTTTCAAAACTTACCCAAGATGTTGTTTTGGTTGCGTTGGAAAGTTGGCATCACCGTAGAGTTGAAGATTTCATTACTAAAACCATATGCAATGCCCATGTGAAGCATCACCTCCTTTTTCAGATATTTGAGATGGCCTTTTTCTAAAACTAGCCTCTTTTTCCCCTAAAGCGTAGTGTTTAGTTTGAGAGAGTATCTAAAAATAGAAAAAAAAAAAAAAAAAAAAGAGTTAAGAGAGTACATTTAGATACACTTTGTGGATTGCTTATGTTAGTGTATAGCTTAGACTAGATTAGTCCACTGGGCTTAGCCCAATATACTGTACTTGTAGTTTACTCATATTACTTGTACTGCACACATACCTAGCCTATATAAGGCTCTTTACTGTACATTGTTACATATATCAATACACACAAACTATTCAGTCTTTTTCACTTTATATCTTTAACATGGTATCAGAGCCATTCCTCTGACTTTCTGGTTCCTGTGGACATCTCCGGCGTTCTTCCGTTGCCCTCGCCTTCATCCAGTAGCCACTGTCAGAAGCGAGTCACCGCCGTCACGTCCACAGTTCCTGCACCTCTCAGATCTCATCGTTCTGTTCATTTTACTGTCAAACCAAAGACATAGAGTGACAGAACATCCAATCCCGAGCAAAACCCAGCCAAGAACAGCCAGAAACGAGGCTGCACGCGCCCGCACGCGCCCTTATAAGTTTCTGCCTGTCGAACACGCGCTGCACGCTCCTCCACACGCCACCAGAGTTCCTGCACGCGCCACACGCGCCGGTCCACGCGCTCCCACTTGCGCCACGCGTCTCACGCGCCAGGAACCTCCAGCGCCTTGCCACGTCAGCCCTAAGCTGACGTCATCCTGCTTACGTCAGCATCCGCGTCATTTGCCTACGTCAGCACACGTCAGCCGTTTGAACGTTGACTGTTGACCTGACCGTTGACTTTTTGACCAGAGTCAAAAAATTTTGACAGGACCTGTCTTGCTCAGTTTTTCGCGTAGATTCCGATTTTGGGCTCCGTTTTTGCATTTGAGGTTTCTAAATCCCCATTTTTGGGCATTTTTCCTCATTATGGCTCAACAAAATGATCGAGATATCATACGTCCTATTACTGTTATGTTAGATGGTCCCACTAGCTATCATGCATGGTCTCAGAATATGACTGTCTTCCTAAAGGGTCGTAAACTGTGGAGATATGTGACTGGTTCTATTCCTAAGCCAGTACCAAACCCTAAGTCCAAAGCCACAGCTGCTGAAGATGATTATGAAGAACGCCTAGAGGAATGGGAGAGTATTCAGAGTAAGATTCTGTCTTGGTTTATCAATACCTCTGTTCCCTCCATTCATAATCTTCTTCCTCGTCTTGAGACTGCTGAGGCTGCTTCGAAATTTTTGGTTGATTGCTACAATTGTACTAATGATTCAAGCTTGGAGTTCCACATTGAATCAAAGCTTTACCAAATGCGCCAAGAGACAGGTCAGTCTATTTCTGATTATTACTCTCAGACTTCTACTATGTGGGAACAACTTTCTGCTGCAGATCCTCCACTAGTGTGTTCTAAGGACATTGAGCTCTTTGCTAAATATCGGGATCGCCGTAAATTTATGCACTTCATGATGGGTTTACGTGAGGATTTTGAGCCTACTAGGGCTTCTCTGCTCAGCCGGTCTCCTACTCCTTCTCTTGATGCTGCAGTCAGGGAGCTCATTTCTGAGGAGAACCGTCGGCCTACTCATCACATGTCATCATCTGATCATGTATTGGCTACACCATCTCCACAACCTCCCATTGTTGCATTCACTGCTCCTCCACGAATAAACTCTAGGCGTCCCACCTCTCAGTCTTCCAAAGGTACTCGCTGCGAGTTTTGCCGGGCTAAGAGCCATGATATCTCAGTTTGTCGCAAACTGCAGAAATTTGTGCAAGAGCAGAATAAAGCTTCTCTTCCTCGGGCAGCTGCTGTATGTCCTCCAGATCCATCAGTTCCCACAGGTCCATCTTTAGCCTCCTCACTTACTACGGCTGATATTGAGGCAGTTGTTCAACAGGTTTTATCCCGAACTTCTACTGCCCTTTCTGTCACCTTAGGTAAACAACCTTGGTTTTTTGATACTGCATGTTGTAATCATATGACTTCTAATGAATCCCAATTTTCTGATAAGGCACCTTTAGCACACCCTATCACTATTTACACTGCTGATGGAACTCCTATGCCTGTTAGTCATAAAGGAACAATCTCTTCTCCTGGCTTATCCTTTAGTGACACCTTTCATATCCCAAAGTTATCCCTCAATTTGCTTTCTGTTGGTCAACTTTGTGAATTAGGTGTGGATTTTCTTTTTACTAACCATGGTGTGGATGTGCAGGATCCCCGGACGGGTCAAGTACTTGGGACAGGGCGTAAGGTTGGTCGCATGTTTGAGGTTCATGACTTGAAGATTCCTTCACAAGTTGTTTCTGCAGCTGCTACCATTACCACCCTCTCACCTAATCTCTGGCATGCTCGTCTTGGTCATCCATCCTTAACTCGTCTTCAATTGTTAGCTTCTCAAGGTCATTTAGGTTCAGTTCAGTTTCAAAAATTTGATTGTACTTCCTGTCATTTTGGCAAACAAACTAAATTGCCCTTTAATAATAGTGACTCTTTTTCTTCTGCACCTTTTGATCTTATACATTCTGATATTTGGGGTCCTGCACCGGTTCCTACTGAGGGGGGATCTAGATATTTTGTCATATTTGTGGATGATTTTTCTCGATATACTTGGATTTATCTGCTTCACCATAGGTCTGAACTTGTATCTATTTACCAAACATTTCATAAAATGGTTGAAACACAGTTTAATCGCACTGTCAAAGTCTTTCGATCAGATAATGCCCAAGAATATAATGATAAATCTTTCCTGTCCTTTTTAAACAGTCATGGTACCCTTCCTCAGTGGTCTTGTCCTTACACCTCTCAACAAAATGGTTGTGCAGAACGAAAACATCGTCACATTCCTGATGTTGTCCGCACCCTTCTCATTTCTGCCTCTCTTCCTGAACGCTTTTGGGGTGAGGCAGCACTCACTGCTGTGTACACCATTAATCGTATTCCTTCACCAACTACACATAACAAATCACCATTCGAGCTTCTCTATAGTCAAATCCCTGACTACTCGTCTCTTCGGGTTTTTGGTTGTGCTTGCTTTGTCTCTCTTCCTCCCCATGAACGAACAAAGCTTCAACCTCGTGCTCGTCTTTGTTGTTTCCTTGGTTATGGTGTCTCTCAAAAGGGGTTTCGCTGCTATGATCCCATTTCTTATCGGCTTCGTGTCTCTCGACATGTTGAGTTTTGGGAACATCGTCCTTTCACGAGTCTCCAGCAGTTTCCTGCATCCCCTTCCTCAGAGTCTCCCATTTTTACCGATCTTTTTCTCCCTCTATATCCTGAACTTGTGGAGGATTCTTCTACATCGGCTGCCTCTCTAGACGACTCATCTCCGGTTCCGTCCCGGCACATGACCCGCCTATCTTGGATCCTGTGGCACCACCCTCTCCTGAGTTACCTGTTAGTCCTGAACTTCGTCGTTCCACCCGGGTAAGCATTCCTCCCCCTTATCTCACTGATTATCACTGCTCTTTTGCTCTTGCCACCCTCTATGAACCTCACACCTATCGTGAGGCCCATACTGACCCTCTTTGGCAGCAAGCTATGAATGAAGAATTAGATGCCCTTCATAAGAATCACACTTGGGATATGGTTGATTTGCCTCCTGTCAGTCTGTAGTAGGTTGCCGGTGGGTTTACAAGATCAAGACCAAAGCTGATGGATCTGTTGAACGATACAAGGCTCGTCTCGTTGCCAAGGGCTTTACTCAGGAGTATGGCATTGACTATGAGGAAACTTTTGCTCCTGTTGCTCGCCTTACATCTGTCAGATGTCTCATTGCTGTGGCTGCTGTTCGCCGTTGGCCTCTTATCAAATGGATGTGAAGAATGCTTTCCTCAATGGAGACCTCCAAGAAGAAGTATACATGCAACCACCTCTTGGCTATCCGCACTCAGGCAGTCAAGTTTGTCGCCTTCGTCGTGCTCTTTATGGCCTCAAGCAGGCTCCTCGAGCTTGGTTTGAAAAGTTTAGCTCAGTTGTTGCTCAGCAGGGTTTCACTTCGAGTCCTTATGACACTGCTCTTTTTGTCCGACGATCCTCTGCTGGTATCACTCTTATTCTTCTTTATGTTGATGATATGATTATTACTGGAGATGATTCTGCAGGTATCCACTCTCTTCAGCACTTCCTCAGTCAGCATTTTGAGATGAAAGATCTGGGCACTCTCAGCTATTTTCTTGGGCTTGAGGTTACCTCATCCTCCGATGGATACTATCTTTCCCAAGCTAAATATGCTTCTGATCTTCTCTCCAAAGCCGGTATCACCGATAACAAGACTGTTTCCACTCCCTTGGAATACAATGCCAAGCTCACACCCCTAGATGGTGAACCTATATCTGATGCTACACGCTATCGTCAGTTGGTTGGTAGTCTGATCTATCTCACTGTTACTCATCCTGATATCTCACATGCTGTGGGTATGGTTAGTAAGTTCATGGATGCCCCTCGTTCTGTTCACTATGCTGCAGTTCTTCAGATTCTTTGATATGTCAAGGGCACTCTTTATCATGGTCTCCACTACTCTTCTCGGTCCTCTCTCGAGCTTCATGCTTATTCAGATGCAGACTGGGCAGGTGATCCGACTGATCGATGTTCTATTACAGGTTTCTGTTTCTTACTGGGTACTTCCCTTATCTCATGGCGTAGCAAGAAGCAGGATGTGGTTTCTCGTTCCAGTACTGAGGCTGAGTATCGTGCCCTTGCCGACACCACCTGCGAGCTTGTCTGGCTCCGCTGGCTCTTGGTTGACATGGATGCTCCATAGCCCACTGCCACTCCTCTTTATTGTGACAATCGTAGTGCCATTTATATTGCTCATAATGATGTCTTCCATGAACGCACTAAGCACATTGAGATTGACTGCCACATCACTCGCCAGCATCTCAAGAAAGGCAATCTCAAGTTATTCTCTATCTCCTCTGCTGACCAGCCTACTGATATCTTCACCAAGACTCACCTGCCTGGTCGTCTTCGAGATCTTATATCCAAACTCCTGTTGGCTTCCTCCTTGCCACCTCGAGTTTGAGGGGGGATGTTAGTGTATAGCTTAGACTAGATTAGCCCACTGGGCTTAGCCCAATATACTGTACTTGTAGTTTACTCATATTACTTGTACTGCACACATACCTAGCCTATATAAGGCTCTTTACTGTACATTGTTACATATATCAATACACACAAACTATTCAGTCTTTTTCACTTTATATCTTTAACAGCTTATTTGTTGAAATTTGAAAGTGTAAGTGCGGTGCGGTATAAGATGAGACGAATGGTATTTGTTGTGTAGGATCCATCAAAATAAGCTCGAAAAAACAAAAGAACTTTATTAGAAAATTTTATATAATTAAAGGGTACTAAATTGGGGGCATTACTGTCCCTTTCAAAAAATAAAACTTTTTTATATCATCTATACTACTAATTAAGGGCTTTCCCTGTTTGGATTCCTCATTTTTATGATTCTAAACTACCCCTACATTCTTATGTTTAAGTAGAGACAAAACTAAAGGACAATTTAGTAAAAATACAACTCTAACTCTTTCTAAAACATTATCTAAAAAATAAGGTCACTCTCTTGTAATATTAACTAGTCTTATCACACGCGCTTCAAGCTTGTGAGGAGGCTCTTTTGTTTGGAAGGGTTTATGATTTTAATTTTCCATTTATTCCAATCTGAACTTTACACATTTGCTCATTCAAGGGTGTCATGAGGCTAGCTTTAAAAATAAACAAATTAAGATGAAAGAAATCTGTAATATGGGAGATTTAAGTATGCAGTGCCTACTTTTATGAATGCGGTGGAGCAAATAGAGAAATAGAAACAAAGAAAAACAAAGGTAAAGAGAAAGCAATATTATTAAATTTATTATAAACAAATGGTATGTTCATAACTTCTTAATTGAATTTTGAGTGATTGTCTTCTTTTGAAATTAGTTGAAATGTGTGAATAGATATATAGGATTAGATTTGTTTTTTAGAATTTGTAGAAGAAAGGGAAAAGATGATAAAAATAAAAAGACGTGCAATAAAAAAAATGATCATTATTGAGAGTATAAAATTAGTGGAAATATAAGAGTAGATATGTTCAAGGAAAAAAAAAAAGTGTACATAAAATTTGAAAAAATAAACTGGTTATTGCTAAGGAAACCGAAAAGAAAAAAAAAAAAGAGTAAAAACAAACAGGTAATACTTGATAAAGGAAAAGAGAATAAAGAAAAAAAATAAGTAAAAACGTGGGATGATCGACTTAGTGGGAGCTGGAAGTGGGAAGTTAGGTTTGAGATATGAATTTACGTTTGATTAAGGGATGAGTTGGTAGTTTTCTTTTTCAAAAAATAAAATTTAGGACAATAGTTGGCTTAAAAAAAAAAAGAAAAACTATTTGTGGTGCCTAATTTTATAAAATATATAGAAATGTGCTGGGAAAAAAATATAGATTAGATTATTTAACAAATTTAAAAGTTTGTTCCAAAGTAAAATATTTTCAAATGTAAAGTATTTTTACATGTAAAATAATTTACTGTGAAATATTTTCATTTTTAAGTGTTTGACAAGTGTTTGTTGTAGCCTAAACATTTGAGAATGCAAACATAAACCAGCCACCACCAACCATCACATACCTAGCCACCACTAACCATTGCAAAGCTAGCTACCACCGACCACTGCAAACCTAACCACCATAGTCATAGTCATCCACGTATCCACTATAATCCCATCATAAACCAGCCATCACCAAAAACCACATACCCAATCACCACCAACCATTGCAAAGACAACCACCACCAACCATTACAAACACAACCACCGCAATCATCGTCATCCACTAACCCATTGTAATCCCATCCCATTGGCCACCATCATCAACAACCCAAACAACCAAGAGCAACGAACCCACAAAGCCAACCATCAGCATCAACCTCAAAAAACTCATCATGGCCACCATCCACAATAGAGACAACTTGCAAAGGCGAAACAAAACTGCAATCTAATATCAACGTCAACCCACGTCTCCATTTCAGACTAAACAAAACCCACAAAATCAAATCCATTTCAGATCTCCTATTGCAATTAAAATAATGCAAACCCAAGTGCAGATTTTTCACAAGTTATAATATCTTGGTGAGTTTGAGGTCAATCCATAGGGAATGATTGACACTAATGTAAAAACCTCTATTATTAAGTAGTAAATAAAAATATTTGTTCGTTTGTTTTTCCACCCATAGATGGAGCAAGATAATATTGAAACTACAATTGAAAATAGCAAAATAAATCTAAAAGAAATTAATGGAGAGAAAACACTAGGGATTCAAGGATCCACCTAATATTTTATCATATGAACTCGAATTATTTTTAACTCAATTAGGATAGAGAGCCAACTCGCCTAATCGGAAAATGAAACAATAAAGTACTCAAACAAGGTATAAAATAGATTGAATATGAGTGATTGAGCAAATCATTCAATTGTCATGTTACCGGGGAGATTAAGCATTCAATATATTCTAAAATCATAACTAATTAAGGAGTTCAAACATTCGATATAAATAAAAATCCTATTAAATCTTAAAAACTTGTCAATATGCAATGATTCCAAATGGTAAATCAATCTCAAAATTGAATCATCAATCCATAGAAAGCACATAGAAAACCCCAAAAACATGATAAAAGTATTAGGTTTCACCTCTAACTTTATCTAGAGATTTAGTTTAGCCACACATAGTTATGCAAAAGAAATACATAAAAACAATGCTAAACATCAAAAATAAAAAAATAAAACAAAAGATGAAAAACATTCTAAGGTTTTTCCCTCTTATAATCTCAGTCCCCTTCAAAAGAAAAAGAGAAAATCCCTCAAATTTATGATGGGAATCCCTTGATTTTTGGAATTTTATCTACTTTCAGCTTCCAGCCCACTTTTGACCTTTAGAAAGATTTTTATGGAATTCGTGGTAAACTAAAAAGTTGTAGATATTCGAGTCTGCTTTCCGTGCCCATAAGAATTAGGTCAATCAGAAATCTGTGTAAGAAGTTATGGCAAAAATAATGAAATAGAGCAAAATGTTACCATATTAGGATTATTCCAATTTTTGGCTTGAATGAATTCTTTTCTACCCTTTTTTATTCTCATACACTTTTGACTTATTTCATGTTTCAAAAACCATGCTCCAATTGATCTTGACCCTTGTATTCTGTTGGTTGTATGTTTGTATGATTAGCCTAATGGTTTTAATCTCCTATAAGAGAAAAATACACGTAATAAGTATATATTTTTTTGAAATATTCCAAACTCACATATTTACATATAATTAAACATAAAACTGATGTGATATTGCCTACCAAAACTACAATAATAGTGTAAGTTTAAGCACCCCCACAGCACCTTCCTTTGATTGCCACTATCTAGATCATGCCGGAAAGCTTCCTTGACCATCACCAGCATCACAGCTCTCCACCAAGAAGCCCTCCTCGTGGCTTTCTTTGTTTGTACGAGATGGATAAGAGAGAAGGGAGACATAGTCAATAAACCTGAGATGATGAGTGGCTCGGTGGGCTCAGTGGGTTTGGTTTGTGGGAACTAGGAAGAGAGAACTTAAGAGTGAAAGGGAAGGAGAGCTGTCGTGAGACAAGTGTAAAATGTTTTACACTTGATTTAGGCATAAAAAATTTTACACTTGGGGTCTGTTTAGGATCAGCTTATTTTGCTAAAATTAAAAACTTTTTGCTGAAAGTACTGTATATAAAGATAAAAGTTAGCTGAAATAATACAGTGGGACCTATGAATAGTACCAAAAAGTGCAGTAGAGCCCATAAATAATAACAAAAATAAGCTGAATAGTAAAATAAGTTGGCAAAAATAATTTTTGCCAAACGCACACTTGGAAGGCTTAATTTTACAATTTGACTGTATAATATTTTATAGTTGACCAAATTTTAAATCCAAATAAGCATGGTAAAATGTGTAAAATATATCTAAAAAATATTTTATTTCGAAACAAATGGAGTATTAGAGTCTGTAGCTTAAAAGCCCCTTAAATAGTAGTATAGATAACGAACTATAAGCACCTAGATTCTCGTGAAATATTTGTAACTAAACATGGGTTTGTTTAGCTAAGAGATTATCTGAAACCAAACAACTACTCAAGTTGTGTCATGTTGTATCAAGACCCCTAAAAGGCTTGATCTTGCCAAGATGCTTGGCACCAAACACTCAAAATATTTCCAACTTCCTCCACCCGTATATCATAAAGGGGAAGATGCATATATTGAATGCAAGAGATACCCACTTTGCTTGAGAGCCTTAGATATGCGTTAGTTATCCTTCGCCTCACCTTATTGTGGATGACTAAATGTCAAGTTTGAAATAAAGTCAAACAAGTAAAATAGTTTCACAAATGTGAATTTGTATTGATGAATATGTGGTATAATTCTCTAAAATTACAAAAGAGTGATCCTCTAATTCGATCTCCTTGAAAGATTTGTTGATTAGAATTGTAGCAATATGATTTTGATTTGAACACAAAATATACTTCAATTTGGCTAAAGAATGGATCGAAGGTCTTTGAAACAGAATTGCAATGAATTTCTAGCTATGAGCTTGTTAGAAATCTGTTGTTCTTCACATTCTTCGTGTTCTTCATATGTTCTTCGTGTGTTCTTCGTCTTCAAAGGTTTGTGGTAGAAATTCTTCGGGGTTTTGGAGGCTTGAATCCGAAGAGCTTCACCAATTTGTGGTTTCTAGAAGCTTTTAAGCTTGACTCTAGTGAACTTTTAGATCTAGGAAAATGATTTGGATGATTTCTCTTTGAATGTTCTTCGTATTCGAAGGTATGTGGCGGAAGTTCTTCTGAGCTTTGGAGGTTTCAATCCGTAGAGTTTTGCTGATTTATGGTTTCTTGAAGTTTCTGAAGGCTTTTGAGTTTGATTCCAGCAAACTTTAAGATCTAGGTAGGTAGTTTGTTTGATTCTACTTCGAATGTCCTTCGTATTCAAAGTTGAAGTTCTTGAACTTCCTGGAGGCTTCAAAGCTTGATTCTAGCAGAGCTTTTGTACTTCTAAATCTTCTTTGATGCTGCTTATAGCATGGATGCCTTGGTGTCTTCCAAGATCTCTCCCAAGATGTCTTGGTGTGTAAGATGTGTTGGTGTGTAGAAATGCCTTAGGAAAGCTTCTATTTATAGGAGTTTGGGGATGGGTGAGCGAAACGTGGCAAAGTCTAATTGGTGACATGTGTCACAGTCTAATTGGAGGAGATTTAAGACTTATTCTCCAAGACACGTGACATCTTTTAATTGGCCAAAATGTCTTGATTTTCAAGGTGACATATGTTAGCACCCGATTGGACTACTTATATCATTGCTTATAAGCGCCAGACTACTTATGTCGCTGCTTACATGTGACAATGTGTGTTTGGTTTTTGCATGCTTTTTATGCTTTTATTTCAATGACACTTGGCAAATTTTTGTTGGTTTCTAAACAGTGATAGCAGAACATAGTAGCAGTACGTGACGCTTTGTAATTGGCCATATTTTGTGGATTTGGTAGTATGATGTGTCAGCTTGTAATAGGTTGGGAATTTTCCCTCTCTACACTTATCATTTATACATTGCATGCCTATGTAATTCTATACACATTATGGAAGAACACAACACACATGCATTACATATAAAATACTTAAAACAAATTTATATAATAAAATACCACTTACGTGAATATTAAGTGATAATTTAATGTTTGATTACCCATAAAAAAAGATATCATAACAATTAAATTGTATCTATTTGTTAGATTTTATTTAATCTTAATGAGTTGTGTTGTAATTTTTTTATAGTGGAAATTATTTAATCCTCTTATAATAATTTTAGAAATTAGATAAACCTATACCTTATATAAAATTTTGTTAAACTTATAAAATAATTAAATTATAACATTTTTAAACCATGGAGTAATCATTTTGGGGTCCATAATTTTATAGTTTAACTTGAAAAAATATCAATTTATAAAATTATTATATAATTACTTCCAAATTTTATTACTTATACATAATTTTATATGTGGCAGACTCTAACTAATCTGATGAGGATCTATAGCCAACACTAAAATTTGGAATTAAGGTTTATTGTTGTTGTTGTATACACAATTTTATATATATAAAAAATTTACTACATAAATAATATAAAAGTCCTAACATTTTTTAAAGGTATCAATAATTTTTGTACTTTTTTTCTCTTCATTTAAAATTTTTTTTGTATCATTTTTTTTTATAACTTTTAAGTTCTAAAAACGTTGATTCACAGAAATTTTTTATTTTTTATTTTTAAATTTTGTCAATAAAACTTTTTATTTTTATTTTTAGGGAAATTTCAACAACTTCATTTAAAACAAAGGTCTTAGAGCATTTACATCAACTTCAATAAGAATTTAGCTAAACTAATCCAAAAAACTAAGCCTCTGCTATTTAACAAATAACCGCATACATCAGTCTCAAAATTTATTTCTCTACTTAATTTAAATATTATTTTTTGTCTCCAAAAAGGAATAAATATTTTTGCTCGATCTCTTCCCCATACACCACTACCTTCTCCTTCATAGACGCACCACTACGATCACCAGACACAAACCCAACTTCTCCTTCATAAACACAAACCGCAACAACCTAAATCTAAGAGGTACGGCCTGAGAAAAAGGAGGCTGATATGTGAGATTTTTGAGGGTCTTTAGCTATATTTTTAGCATCCGGCTAGAACTAGCCTGACGTGGATGCTCTTAAAATGCGTTTGGGTCCGAATGCTGCGTTAGTAAGTCTGCGTTTTCTCTTTTTTTTTTTTGTTTTTTTTAGTTTCTGCTGGGGGGACAAAACGCTGTACGTGTACTGTTTACGTACTTTTTTAGCAATTTTTTATTAAAAATTAGTCTTGCAGTACTATTCATACATTTAAAAATTATTTTGTTATAATGTATTCAGTTTTCAGTTTTTAACAATAAGTTTTATCCAAACCGACTTTTAATAGCAAAAGTTTGGGCATTCTATGAAATTTTACATTTGAGCAGCACAATAGCAGCAATACATGTAGGACTAAGGCCCCTCCATTCATACCACCTCGTTTATCAACCATCCGAGCATGATGAGTAACATAGAGACATAGACCCATTGATCAATACATCTCAATCAGAAAATAATCAATAAAAAAAGAAAATCGGAATCTGAAGAGGAAAATATATGACGGACACGTAGTGGACGGACCTGTTCAATATATGACGGACACGTAGTGGATGGACCTGTTCAGCACATGTCGTGTGTTGGGCTCTAAGGGCTTTTATACGAGCATGGTTGCAGCTTACATTTGGGCTACTAGGGTTTTTTGCTTGATCAACACGCTTAAGCCCAAACAATGCAGACTCCTACAAGAAAAAGGAGTCACTCCCCTAGAAGGAAAAGACTTCTTAACCAAGGCATAGGCATTGGTTCTACGTGACTATAAATACACCAAAACCCTCACAAACCAAGGTACGCATAATTAACTCAACTCTAGCACTCTAGTGTTGAAAATAAGGTTTCTAACTTGACCTTCGGAGGGTTTTTGGCCGGCACCACACTGGTGCTTTCTGCTAGGTCCTTTCTTTTTATTGTGTAGGTTTTTACTTCGCTCTCGTGAGGATCGTGTAGCTTACTGGTGAATTTCGATATCATCAGTTGGCGCCGTCTGTGGGAAACACGCTAGGGCGATCAAACATTGTCCTACTCCTAAGTCAAAGAGTTGCATGGTACTCACAAGATCGATGACAACAACTAACAACCAGGGCGACGAACCGCGCGCTACTGCATTGGAAAGACAAGTCCAAACGCTCGCAGCAGCGGCCGAACGCTTCACCAAACAGAATCATGACTTAGAGGAACAATTGCGCCAAAAGGATGCACATCCTAGAGTGCAAGAGGAAAACCAGGAAGGAACAAGCGGTGAAAGAAGGGATCTCGAGGCCCCCGAGGGCAGCAACACACCAAGCAGACCGGAGAGGCGGGATACCAATCTGCCGACCCTTTCTGAAATTTTACCACCGCACGTCACCGCAGAGATGCAGGAGATGCGGGAACAAATGGTCGTGATGATGAACACCCTCAAAGGATGAGTATCTAGCAACCTCGACGACCTGGTCCAGGGAACTGATTCACCCTTCACGGCACATGTCACTTAGTGCCCTCATCCTCCAAAGTTTCGGATGCCCCAGGTGGAGAGTTATGATGGAACCAAGTACCCCTTAGACCACTTAGAGTCCTTCAAAACTATAATGCACCTTCAAGGAGTACCAGACGAAATTATGTGCAGGGTTTTCCCTACTACGTTGAAGGGATCTGCGAGGGTCTGGTATAGCAGGTTGACGCCTAACTCAATTAGCACCTTTAAAGAGTTAGGTGATCAGTTCGTGTCACACTTTATCGGAGGCCACCAGTACAAGAAGTCCACAGCATGCTTGATGAGCATCAGACAGAGGGAAGACGAGACCCTGAAGTCCTACATAACGTGGTTCAACAAAGAGGCTCTCTCAATAGACGAAGCTGACGATAAGATACAAGTAGCATCCTTTACCAATGCTCTGCGAAAAGGCAAGTTCCTCTTCTCTCTGTATAAGAATGATCCGAAAACTATGTCCGAGGTACTTTACAGGGTGACGAAGTACATGAACGCGGAAGACGCACTGATAGCAAGAGAAGATAAGCCTAAGAAAAGGGAGAGGCAGGATGAAGCACGATCAGAGGGCAGACAAAAGAAGGCTAGGACGGAAGAACGAAGGGAGGATAGACGCCCGAAGCCACCCATGGGGAAATTCACCAGTTTCACCCCTCTGACAGCCCCGATCGACCAAGTACTGATGCAGATAAAGGACGAAGAGGCCCTGACATTCCCCGGTAAGTTGAAGGGGGATCCCAACTAAAGATCAAGGAACAAGTACTGCCGCTTCCATCGTGACCACAGCCACGACACATTTGATTTTTATGACTTGAAGCAACAGATCGAGGCGCTCATAAGACAAGGGAGATTGCAAAGATTTGTCAGTAAGGAACCAACAAATCTGCCACATGACCAACCACCCCGACGGGAGAATGAGCGCCTAAGACCACCAGTAGCAGACATAAGGATGATCATCGGAGGTAACATCACCGCAGGATCATCAAAAAGGGCTCGTAAAGCTTACCTGCGAATGGTACAGAACGTCCAGATGACGTGCCGTACACCAAAGATGGCTCGAATCGATATCCCAACTATCGGCTTTTCAGAAGAAGATGTTCGACGTCTTCACCGTTCATATGATGATGCTTTTGTAGTCAGCATACGCGCTGGTGATTACAACATGCATCGGGTCTAGTTGATAACGAAAGCTCCGCAAACATTCTTTATTATCCCACGTTTCAATAGATGGGAATCAGTAAAGAGCGACTCATCTCAACAAATGCTCCGCTCGTCAGATTTGGGGGAACAAGAGTCTACCCCCTTGGAGCCGTCACATTGTCCATAACGGTGGGGGATTACCCGCAACAAATTACCAAGGATGTTCTTTTTCTGGTCGTTGACTGCTCATCTGCCTATAACGCAATCCTCGATCGGCCTACTCTTAATGCATGGAAAGCTGTCACTTCAACTTACCACCTGATGATTAAATTCCCTATTGAGTATGGAGTTGGAGAACTATGCGGGAATCAGGCTGTAGCACGAGAATGCTACGACGCAATGATAGAAATGGACGATCAATTGCAGGCGCTGAATGTCGAAGGACAGCGAGTCATGGCTAAAGCAGTGGAAGAACTGAAAAAGGTAGTACTTGACGACTCAAGGCCTGGATGGACCACGAGAATTGGTACAATGGCCAGCCCTTCGGTGCGGCAAAGCCTAACCACGTTCTTGAAGGAAAATCAGGACGTATTTGCATGGAGTCATGAAGACATGCCGGAGATCGATCCGACGGTAATAGTACACAAGCTGAGTGTATTGCCATCATTCTCTCCCATCCGACAGAAGAAACGAGTATTTGCTCCAGAAAGAGACCGGACTATCACCGAGGAAGTCCAAAAATTGCAGGAAGCAGGTTTCATACGAGAAATACACTATCCAGACCGGCTAGCAAATGTAGTAATGGTCAAGAAGGCAAATGGGAAGTGGCGAATGTGCGTTGACTTCACGAATCTAAACAAGGCTTGCCCAAAATATAGTTATCCTCTGCTGCGTATTGATACGCTAGTGGATTCGACTGCAAGACATGAACTTTTAAGTTTCATGGACGCATTCTCCGGCTACAATCAGATCAAGCTCGACGAGACGAATCAAGAGAAAACGTCATTCATCACTAGTCAATGGCTCTTTTGCTACAAAGTAATGCCCTTTGGACTCAAGAATGCGGGGGCCACGTACCAGAGACTGATGAATAAAATTTTTGTGCATCAGATTGGAAGGAATGTGCAAGTTTATGTGGACGACATGCTGGTGAAGAGCGTTTGCGAGTGCAACCATCTGAGCAACCTCCAATAAACTTTTAACACCCTTCAGTCTTATAACATGAAGTTGAACCCCAGCAAATGCGCTTTCGAGGTAACGGTAGGGAAAATCTTGGGTTTTATGGTATCTCAACGAGGCATCGAGGTCAACCCAAAAAAGGTCAAGGCCATAGTAGACTTGGTTCCCCCAAAGACGATGAAGGAGGTCCAAAGCTTAAATGGCAAGATAGTTGCCCTGAACAAATTCATTTCAAGGGTAACAGACAAGTGCCTACCATTCTTTTGCACACTAAGGAAATCGTTTGAATGGACAGACGACTGCCAGAAAGCTTTCGAAGATCTGAAGACATACCTCTCCTCTCTACCACTACTTAGCCCATCCACGCAAGGTGAAGAGCTGTTCCTATACATAGCTGTCTCCCCAGCGACTGTCAGTGAAGCTTTTATTAGAGAGGAAGATAAGATACAGAAGCCTGTGTACTTTACAAGCAAAGCACTCAGAGGGGCAGAAGAGAGGTACCCCACGATGGAGAAATTAGCTTTTGCATTGGTAATTACGGCTCGAAAGCAAAAACCGTACTTTCAAGCACACGTCATAAACATCATGGGGGGCAGCCCCTAAGAAGAGCGAAGAGTAGTCCCGAAGCAGCAGGTCGAATGGCATTGTGGGCAATAGAGCTGAGTGAGTACCACATTCGATATTGACCTCGAAACACGATAAAGGGACAAATCCTAGCGGACTTCATTGTAGAGTTCACTAACATGAAAGACTAGGGGGCAGGTGAGCTTCTCGTATGGAGGGTTCATACAGACGGATCCTCTAACAAACACACAGGAGGAATCGGTGTCGTAATCCACACACCCGAGAGGGGCAAAATCAAATGCTTGATCTGCTTGTGCTTCTCAGCAACGAATAATGAAGCAGAATACGAGGCCATAGTAGCAGGATTAGACCTCACCATTGCCTCCAGAGCAGAAAGAGTGGATGTCTACTCTGATTCCTAAGTCATCACGAGCCAGATTAATGGGAGTTACGATTGCAAGGGTGAAAGAATAAAGAAGTATCTCGATGAAGTGAAAAGTTGAATGAGCAACCTCCAGGTCGAACTGATTCAAGTCCCACGGGAGGAAAACCAAGAAGCTGACCAGCTTGCCAAGGCAGCCTCCATGGAGCCAATGACTATCCTCAACCAGGTATTATCCTTCGTCCAAACGTCACCACTAATAAACGGTACAGGTTTGCAGGAAGTAAGCAAGGAGCAGTGTTGGATGACTCCCAAAGCTGTGTACTTGAAAGACGGTTTGTTACTAGACGATAAGGAAGCTGCTAGAAAACTAAGAGTTAAGGTATCTCGGTTCGTCATGATGAAAGACGTTCTATACAAAAGGGGTTTCTCTCGACCCTATTTGAGATGCCTCGCTCCAGAAGAAACAGACTACGTTATGAGGGAGGTCCAAGAAGGGATTTACAGAAATCACTTGGGATCAAGGTCTTTAGTGCACAAGCTCCTTAGGGCGGAATACTACTGGCTAACGATACAGAAAGACGCCAACATGTACGTCAGATCCTGTGATAAGTGCCAGCGCTTTAGCAACCTCATAAGGCAACCTACAGAGGAGCTCACACCCATGACGGCCCCATGGCCATTCGTACAGTAAGGACTCGACATCATGGGCCCATTCCCAATGGCAGCAAGGCAGCTAAAGTTTTTAGTGGTCGGCATCGACTACTTCACCAAATGGGTGGAGGTTGAGGCTTTGGCCACCATCACGGAGAAAAATATCCGCAACTTTGTATAAAGGAATATCATTTGCAGGTATGGCATACCAAGAGTGTTGGTTTCGGACAATGGCAAGCAATTCGACAACGAAGCATTCAGGGATTTCTGCTCCCAACTGGGAATGAAGAACCATTACTCAACACCGGCACATCTGCAAGCCAACGGACAAGTTGAGGTCACAAACCGATCCTTGCTTAAAATCATCAAGACTCGTCTTGAGGGGGCAAAGGGTATATGGCCGGATGAGTTACAAAGTGTCTTGTGGGCGTATAGAACAATGGCAAGAACACCGACAGGAGAGACACCTTTCCGTTTGGCATATGGTGCCGAGGCTGTCATACCGGCAAAGGTAGGTCTTACAAGCTACTGTATTGCAAACCATGACGAGCACAGGAATGAGGAAGCCATGCGCATACAGCTTGATCTAGTAGACGAAGTCAAGGCAGCCGCAGAACAAAGGTTAGCAAGGTACTAGGACCTAATGGCGAAATACTATAACTCTATAGTTAGGCACAGAGACTTCCAGGTTGGAGATCTTGTCCTTAAGAAAGTACTTGGCGCTACGAAGGATGCCACCCAAGGGAAGCTCGGACCGAACTGGGAAGGACCATACAGGATCACGTCATGGCACAGGAAGGGAACATACTACCTAGAAACCTTGAATGGAAAGAAGCTAAGTCACCTATGGAATGTAGAGCACCTAAAGAAGTATTATCAGTAGAAGACGACAACAATAGCATTACTACAATAAACTCCTCACTTCCAGTTTATCTTTTCTTGATAGTTATGTAGTTTTTATTTCCTACAGTATTTTTAGAACACCTAAAGGCTACTTTCTTATTTTTAAATAATGTTCTACGTATCCATTGCAATAAGAGGAGTTTTCAGAGAAGACGGAATGTTTAACACTTGCATGATATTTAAATCCACAGTGTAAACGGGTCCTCCACAAAGTGGACGGATCATCCAAAACGTGTAATCTACTAAGTCCACAAAGTGGACGGACCATCTAAACGATGGAAATAAATACGAAGTCCACAAACTGGACGAACCATCCAAACGATGGAGATAAATATCAAGACCACAAAGTGGACGGATCATCCAAAATGTGTAATCTACAAAGTCCACAAAGTGGACGAACCATCTAAAAGATGGAGATAAATACTAAGTCCACAAAGTGGATGGACCATCTAAACGATGGAAATAGATACAAAGTACACAAAGTGGACGGACCATCTAAAAAGATGGAGATAAATACCAAGTCCACAAAGTGGACGGACCATCTAAAAGATGGAGATAAATACTAAGTTCACAAAGTGGATGGACCGCTAAAAAGATGGAAATATATATCAAATCCATAAAGTGGACGGCCCATTCAAGTCCACAAAATTCACGAAAGTGGACGGAGAATCTCAAAAAGCGTAATATATACTAATTCCATAGGGTGGACAGGTGATTATTTACTAGATAAACGACAAAGGAAAAACGATTAAACATTCATGAAAATAAATACGACAGATGAAATTAAAATTAGATTGTTTACAAATAGGTCCACATGACGGACCAAAAGTTACACAGCCAAAAAAAAAAAAAAGGACTATTCTTCGGCTTAGGGGGCATCAACTTGGGCTCCAGGACCGTCAGGTTCTGGTGGACGAACATCGTCATGCACGGGTCCTGTATCACCAATCCCAGGGACTTCATCTTCACCGGGGACTTCACCGAAAAGTTTCGTCGTCCCCTCAGAGTCAACAGTATGGGTTGGTGTTTGGCCTCCGGCGTTTATATTGATGTGGGAAAGGTTGAGGTCCGGGAATGACGCCTTCACCTGACAGATGCAGTCGTCGAACCCATCAGCGAAGGAAGCTCCTAGCTCCGTCAGTAGGGCATCAGAATCCCTGTACTCTTGGATGGCCTCAACCTTCGCCAGACAGATGTCGTCGTCATGGCCTTTCACCTTCTCCCTCAAGAACTTTACCTCCTTCCCTAGGTCCTCACGAGCCTGCTCGGACATTTGTAGCTTCTGCTCATGACGGAGCTTCCAAAGCTTCAGCTCGTCCAGCTCCTCCCCCATCGTCCTAGCCTTGGCACGTACACGCTCCAAGGACTTTTCACGGGCGAGGCAGCGGTCCATCAATCCTTTGGCCATAAGGACGGTCTGTATCATCAGTAAACAAATAAGTTAGCCTAAGGCAAAACGAATAATGACAAGACCAAAAAGAGGACGGGGACATTACCTAGGTCAGGCTAAACGGGGCCATCTCCCCCATTGCTTCCGTGGCATGGTTGCCAATGTCGTCATAGTCCTCCTCCTTGATAATGGAAGTAACTTGAGCGAGGGCGTATTGCGAGTCCTCCCTGAGCAAGACGGGAGCTTTGTCCGTGACGGGGTCAGGGTTAGTCATGAGACCTTTACCCTTACCCACGCCAAGCCGGGAGGGAGGCTTGGTTGGAGCCTGGACGGCTGGCAGACCCGTCACCAGCTTCTACTTCTTGCTAGGACGGTCGGTCTTCTCTAGACCCCTTTTTACGGACGGATGGGACGTCTTGGGTGGAAGGTCACCCCCAAGTTTTTTCTTATTAGCAGCTTGTTGCTTGATAAGCGCCCGCATCTTAGCATCGTCCATTTCTGCAAAATGTGGACGATGAGAACGCATGACGGACGAGAAAAATCGCTATCACAGTAAAAAAAAAAAAAAAAAGGAACTTACACTTGCGTATTCCCGTGTCGTATTTTATGGCAGCAGCCGAAGGTTCAGGGTCGTCGCAGTACCAGTGGAGGGTGTCCAAGGTGATGAGCTTGGCCCACGTCCTCTCCGACAGGTCGGTTTTTTGAAAAATTGATTCAAGAAAATCGTACTGCTCGACAGTAATGTCTGGACGGCTACGCGCTGCAAAAAACAGACAGTTAGATTAACAATCAATATACAATATAGGATGGACACAGAATGAGACGCATACCGGACGGTGATAGTATGCCCCATGTCTTATCGACGGGCATAAACTCATGGTCGTCAGGACGACCCATCCAGTCGTCCCCTTGGAGGAAGAAATATCTACTTTTCCAGTTACGGTTGGAGTCGGGGGTCTCGGACACTAACCTAAGCACCGGGCTTCTCGCCACAAAACTATACATACCTTTAGACTTGACAATTTCATCTGGATGGTAACAATTGAAGAACTCCTCCATTGTTAACTGTCTTGTCCCCTTCGACATGACGCCATATAAAACTTCTACTCTCAGGAAAACTCTCCAGGCATTTGGTGAGATCTAGGTGATGGACAAACCCAGATATTGAAGAAGGCGACGGTGCAAGGCGCTCAAGGGAAAACGGAGGCCCGCCTTGAACATCTGCTCGTACACACCGACATCTTCTAGTCCTTTGTAATAGCACCTCTCGGACTTGAATGGTAGACGGATGGGTATAGTGTTTGGAATCTGGTATTTCTCCTTAAGTGAGTTGAAATGTTGTGAACTGATGGAGGAAGTGAAATTGTTCACCGTCCACTCCGAGAGCAGGACGAACTCCCTTAATCCATCCTTGCCTATTACAGACTGGACGGGAGGATCTATACTTTCTACTTCGTCGTTCGAGTTGTACTCCGACCCGTCTTCACCTCGCCCTTCTTCTTCCGCATAGGAAGGAGAGCTTGATGACGGTTCTCTCTCCTCAACGGAGGTACCCGGGTCTCCTTGACCTAACAGGTACACCTCCTCATAGCCCGCTCCCTCACAGACAAAAGATTGACCGCTGGAAGTCTCACTAGACATCGGACACATACAAATGACGGAGAAGGAAACCTAAGGTTCTAGATCTACACGAACAACGGACCAACGTACAAATAAAAAAGGGGGGGGTTGGAAGAAGAGAAGAAATAAACTTACAGTTGAGCTGATTGACTAGACGACGGAAGAAAGTTAGGACGGTTGAAATTGAAAGTTGACGGTCACAAGGAGGACTGATGTGCTCTGATCAGTAAAAATTTCTCTAAAATGTGAAAATGACAGGAATAGGTGATATATATATAGGGGGAGCGGCGCGACAAACGAAGAGGCGCCTCCGTTTGAGTAAGCTATCAATTAAGGCTCACCACGTGTCCTCCAGAGCATTTATGACCCTAATCCAGCCTGGCAATTCGTCTGCAGCAAGCACATGACGGATTCATAAGAACGGATCTACTCATTCCATGGACCCGTCAGTAAAGGTGACGGATTCATGGAATAGGGGGCAGCTGAAGAGGAAAATATATGACGGACACCTAGTGGACGGACCTGTTCAATATATGATGGACACGTAGTGGACAGACCTGTTCAGCACATGTCGTGTGTTGGGCTCCAAGGGCTTTTATACGAGCATGGTTGAAGCATACGTTTGGGCTACTAGGGTTTTTTGCTTGATCAACACGCTTAAGCCCAAACAAAGCAGACTCCTTACAAGGAAAAGGAGTCACTCCCCTAGAAGGAAAAGACTTCTTAACCAAGGCATAGGCATTGGTTCTACACGACTATAAATACACCAAAACCCTCACAAATCAAGGTACGCATAATTAACTCAACTCTAACACTCTAGTGTTGAAAATAAGGTTTCTAACTTGACCTTCGGAGGGTTTTTAGCCGGCACCACACCGATGCTCTCTGCTAAGTCATTTCTTTTTATTGTGCAGGTTTTTACTTCGCTCTCGTGAGGATCGTGTAGCTTACTGGTGAATTTCAGCATCATCAGAATCGATCAATTCATATAAAACAAAAAAAAAAAAAAAAAAAAAAGGAAAAAGGAAATAAAAAATGAAACGTACTAGGATTATATTAACAAAAAAAAAAAAAAAAAAAAAACAATTATGAGGTCTAAGTCCTACATCGAGTATATACTGGGTTGATCTAAGCTTTATAAACAATTATGGGGTCTCAACTATTACTTGACTATTCCTTTTGAGGTATAGTACAATTTATTTCATCTTTTGGTATTAGCTTTAAAAAAGGCAAGTGGTTTTCTCTAATCACTAAGTGATACTAAGTTCTACTTGATGGGGAAAGAACAGGGGTGAGTTATATATATCTTCATATCTTGATTGGGTAGAGAAAGGATCAGTCCATGGCATATAGATCAAAAGAGAAGGGTCGGTAGTCCGATTTGTGTCGTGGACGCCCTTGGATGTTGTGATGAGGTGACCTCCACTTGATGAAGTCAGCTAACACTGGAGCCACAGGGTAGGGTGTCCAGCCAACCAATATTAAGCTGTGGAATGTGAGAGATATATAGCTGGGATGGGATCTTTGTATTTAGGCTAAAGGGAAGAGAGATGTCAAACAAATAAAATGAATATCCTTCTTTTGTTATCTTTAAATTCACGGAATAGTTCTCAAGTAGTCCACCTTCAAGATATGGAGACACAGCAAGCATTAGCTTTTCCTCTAATCTTCTTAGTCAGTGTTTGTAATGTGAAAAAATAATAATAATATTAAGGTGAGGATAAGAGTCCACTTTCCTTGTGGAAATCGTTTTCTTAAAGTAGCACAACCACTAGACCTTAGGACCAGAAGAAAATTATAGCAGATCAAAGAGGAATAACAAGAAACCTTTGGACAGGTTGTGTAGTAGGTAAATCACAGACACACCATGAACTAGAGCAGGATTGAACTATCCAACTAGAAGGCAATCATAAAAAGCTTTTGTTCCCCCTTACAAAGTGCATTCAAAAGGTGTAAAATGTAGTTCTCTATTAGTCTATTATGTAAAAAGTAATCACACAGGAACCTTAATCTTAGCTTCCCTAATTCTACTTCTCAAGAAATATTTTATATTACTAACACATACAATATGGAGTTCCATCATCTGTAAAGGGAGCCAATAATGCTTTCATAACCAAAATTTTGTTGAAAATTGAAACTTTCACCAACCATTCTTCTCCAACCCCATCAACAGGATGTTTAGTACGACTAATTGCGAAAGACCTTAAAGTAAGACATGAATAGTGGAGCATGAATGCTTACACATACTAAAAAGTCTAAATTAGGTCATTTTAATTCCCATTGTAAGGATATACAACACCTGTTTCCAAGGAAGACCAAATTCCAGTGTTCACTAGTGGCTCTACACCATTTACTACCACATTCTTGATCAACAAGAGATAGGTTGTATAATATAAGGAGTTCTTTACCCATTTTATATAGCTAGTAGTTTGCCTTATTTCTTAAATCCAGATGGAACACTTCAGAACGTAATTACGAATGGTAGTTACAAGTTAAAGGTGTCATATGCTAAAATATGATTAGTAGACTCACTACATGTTAACACACACACACACACACTCACCGTTACAAGCAACAACCATAATTACAGGAGAAATATGATTTCTAACTCTATGCGTGTCTGCAGAACTATGAACACACCCACACATTGCGATGTACTATCCCATTTCCTACTTCATTAAAATTTTCCAAATTAGAACTATCACCCATGTCAATTTATTCCTCATAGCTTTGCAAAGGAAACAAAAACAACAAGAATAATTTGTTTGAATGTAAATTAAAAAAAGCATGGAGAGCAGCAAATTGTGAAAATTTATTATTAATGTTTTAGCCAGCTAACCTGAATGAGAAGAAACATTTTAACTTGACCGTGTGGATGATGGAGCTCAGTCTTCCAAATGTTCTCATAAGAGAGTTCAAGCTTGTATTCTTCAGAAAGATCAGAGAAATAGAAGTACAAATTTCTCATGTTTGAGTCAAATCTGACAAAAACATTTTCCTGTTTCCAGAGCACAGAAAAAGTTTCCCTTGAAGTCTGATATCCAAAGTGCAATGCTATATTATCCATGGTATATTATCTAGAGCACAGCAACAGGTGTTGATTATCCAAGAAGACTAAGATTTCTGAAATTCTGCAAATTGGCTGTCATTAGAACCACATTACCAATTAAGGTATTCAATGAAAAAAGTTCAAAAACTATTAATTATAGTGAAATATTAGACAGGCTTACAATGTAAATAATTTGAACAAGAACAAATAAAAAGCAAATTAAAAGGGGTTCAAATATCCCCATTCCATTTTTTCCCGAGTCTATATATATGTCCCCGCTGGTTATATTACTGTCTAGGAATGGTTTACAGTAGTTCCAAATAGTTAGATGCAGTTAGTCTTTCCATGGATTGGTTTCAACAAGTAAGACCATTAGCCAGGTAGGGGAAGAACTAAAACAAAAATTTGAAACTATATCTCTAAAGCCTATCAAACTAAAATGAAACTACATAAGCATTAACGGCCTAGCCAAGTAATACTTGTTCGAGTGTTATATATCACTGCACCATACACATGAAGTATTATCATATACTAATAAGAGAGAACCCACAAAACTAAATCAAAGAGACTACATAGATATCTTTCAAGATCAAAAAAGAATGGTAATAATAAATGGAGCCCCAAAAAAATAGACAGGAAAACATTAGAAAACTACTTAAAAAAAAAAAATCTTCTTTCATGTGCATTTGAAAGTGAAAATCAAATATCAAATTTAGCTTACTGTCATGCTCAAAAACGCAAAGGTTGAAACATTGATGCAATCAAATCATCAAAACCATTTTCAAAATTTCAACACAAGTACTAAACAAATATTCAATGCATATTAATGTACTTCGAAGAAATTAAATCTCAAAGAAATACTAATTCTTCAACCAGGATGATCAGAGGCTTCAAATTCTTGTTTTTCTTGACATTCTATAACCATATAGATGAAAGTGTGATTAAGAGAAATGGAAGTGAATGATTGAAAGTAAGCAAGAGAGTCTCACCTTAAAAGCTAAGCAAAGTGAGAAATAGAGAAAATATGTTGCAGTGAAAGAAGTAAGGCTCATGATCAAACTATATATAGGCAGTGTAGAGTGCAGTATGGCGCCAAGATAACTGTCATGATTCCCTGCTTCGCGGGGACTATTGTATATGAATTGCTTCTGCTGATATGTGAAGCTGACGTAGATTTTTTCTGAGGTAAATGACATGTGGCGGCGTTCGGTTGCTTTCCAAGGAACATTCTTTTTTTTTTTAATCATCAGATTCCTTAAAGAATCTCAGTCACTTGGTCTCTAAGCCGTTGAAGAGTAAAGTTGAGTTACAGAGACTTCACACACCTCCAAGCCAAAGATTTGAGAACGTGTCATCAAAGTTGAGTACAAGTACCACTTTGTAGCATTATGAGGTGGCAGTACATGATTGGTAGCATTGCTTATTCTTAACACACTATTATGAGCATTATGTATTTCGGCATAATTTTGCTAATGGCTATTAAGGACCAAAAACTCATTTTCTTATCAACTTGTTTATATAGTTGTTGCACTTATTACTTGTTCTTACCATTTCTAATGCACCGGTGGAATGAGTATTTTTAACTATGAATATTATCAAAATTAAGTTTCACAATAATAAAAAATGTAAGAGAATTTTCTAACAAACTCTTTGATTTTGATTTTGTTCATTGAAAATGAAATTGCTGTAAAATTTAATACATAATTAATCACAAATTTATTGTTATTATTTTATACATTGATTTATGCCTAGCTTAATAGAAAAGGTTGCAAAGCCGGTCTCATGTGTGGAAGTGGGAATCATCTAATTCTAATTTTTAACTTGTATATTTTTTTTTTCTTTTGTGGGCCAAGCAGAACCCATTTCTGGCGATTGCATAGATAATGTGAAGCAATCAAATTGTAAAGTTCCATACTGAATATGACATGAAAGGAGTGCCTTTTGCTATCCATGATGCTGAATTCCTCCTTGACCTGCAAGCGATCAACAAAAAATAAATTTAAAAAAATGATAGTACAACACTAAAAACAGTGATGGAATTGAATTTTTTTGACCTCTTGAGTGATGGAGAAATGTGGAAACTTTGGGAACAAGGACGCGGAGACTTAGTAATATGGGGGAGAACTTTGTTTGGTTCTTGGCCAACACTTCTTTACGTGCATGTAAGATTCTAGAAAAACACGCTCCACTTCTTTCCTTGGTGTTATTAAAATATATTATGGGATTAAATAGAAATGAAAAAGAAGCATCTAGACTATTTGATTAGGACAGGTATATTAAAACGAATACAATTCTAAGCCTATCAAGTTAATACAAAGTATTAGTTAAACTATAAAACTTTCAGCAATTTTCAATAAGAGTTTTTGACGTAGGATTTAGTATAGTGTTTGAGATTTTTTTACATATTATAGATTCGGTTTTAGTTAACTTAATTAGTAAAGTGTTTTGTGGTCGAATAAGAGATCAAGATTTTAATTCTCGTCAATATCAAAAACTAATTGATGTTTTGTTCTGATAATAAAAATCAACTACCAGACATCATAGATTCAAACAATATTTTTTTTAAGCATTAGGTGCCCAAAAAGGAAAATTTACAAGGATTAAATAAATAAGAGTACAGTATTGTTGAGTTTAGGTGAGATGAAGTTGGAGGGTAGGACCAAGATGTGGACTCTTTAGGGGACTGACTTCTGAGTTTTGAGTCGTTTGACCCTGCTAAAGCCACAGGTTGGGAAATCAGCTTTAATTTCTTCCATATAAGTTCGAAGAGCTTATAAGCTGGAAGGTGAGTGGAACCCATCACCACATCCTTACAAATTTTCGTTTTCTCCTACCGTCAGATTGTCCAAAAGCAGTTCAACCAGACATACTATGTGTCCAGTACTTCTTCTAAATAATTATCAAAAAAAAAAAAAAAATTTGCCAGTGGCCTTTCGGCCAAATCAACAATTAATTAGTTATATATCCGTGGATTGGATCTACAACATCTTCGTCTTAAAAGGGGAAAAAAAAAAAATTATGGACCTTTTTATCTATTTATTTTCAATTATAATAAAGAGGGAGATTTAAACCTAAATATCTCGTTCGAAAATATCAAAAAATGGCAGCTAAGTCACATTGCTCTATTATATTAGTCCATATATACAAGTTATTTTTTAAGTGACTAATAACTCAATCTCGAACGGGTATGATGATCTAATTCTAATTTTTAAAACCATTCCTATTAACTCTTTCTCTCTTTTTGTTTTTTATTTTTTGTTTTATTTCAGTTAGCCAAAAACCTTAATGATGTGGACCAATCAGTCACAAGGCTTCCCTACTCTGAAACTAACAAGAGAGAGGGAGAACCTTTTGTTCCCATGGGAAATTCCTCCTTGTTATGCAAGAATTAATTGAACCAAAAGGGTGATGAGATTGAATTGACCTTAATTATTCCTGTGTACTAAATACTTAGTACTTAAACTCAGGAAACTTGTTTTGGTTGCGTTGGAATGGAGCAACTTTTTAAGACTTATGGAAATTAATTGGCCAAAACTACCTCAGAGAACTAATCACATTTCTTTCACAGTGAAATTTCTACATCAAATTCTAGTTTCAAATACTTAATCAACACGTTATTTTTGGTTACGTTGGAAAGTAGAGTTGTACAGATTCAATCCATTACCAATTGTCATAGGAACTATTTTCAAAACTTGATGCAAATGCCCATATATATGAAGCATCGAGAACCATTGTTTCATCTCATTATTTTTGGAATTCAATCCCCATCTACACCAAAAACCAATTGGTGTCTTGATCTGATGATAAAGAGCTACCATCAGGAACAAACATCATAAGTTGAAACTCTCTCCAAAAAAAAAAAAAAAAAATCTCAATAGTATCATTTTTTTTTTAGTAAAAGATGATAGTAATATGTTTGGAAGTGTTTGGATTTCAAACTTTGAAATTTCAAATTTTAGATTTTATCTCTTAAAGTTTTATTCCACTTGTCTTAATAGTCCTTCATCCATATTTTCTATTTAGTGCCACATAAACTTGTCACACACGTTTAGTTTATTTAATAAAATGATGCCACATAAAGAACTTTTTCAGTAAACGACTATAGTCATGCAAATTATATTTACTAGTCACAGGTCCACACAATGCATGATACAGTTACAATTTTTAGTGTCAATATAGTACAGCAAAAAATTTGGTTCTTCTTCTAACCACAAAACATAATCCATCAACATAAAGAACTTATTTCATGAAGCCTTGTCTTATCGTATCAACTATTTTGAGTGTTGGTATAAAAATGTATATGATCATTAATTCCTATTAGAGAATGGAGAGAACAATAAATTTATTAATAAATGAATTTCTACCATGGTATTTTTTTTTTTTTTTTTTGGAGAAAGAAATTGACTTAGTTTTATTGAATTGAATCAACTACATCCGATTGTAAAATTGAAATAATATATGATGGGACATCTTCTATCCATACTTGAAAATCTGGTGTGCGTAATGCATTTTTTGCCAGACTATGAGCTACCCTATTGCCGTTTCTCTTAACATGAGAATACAACAATCTTACAAAATTATTAGCAACCCTTTTCACATTGTCTAATATCAACCTATTGGAGATAGGCTACACTCCGCTAACTTCAAAGCTTTAATCAGATTGAGAGAATCCCCTTCAAGAATAGCTAAACCAAAGGATTCCAAAGAGTGCGAATCTACATTCAAAGCGTTTATAGCAATCTATGAATCTCCCTCTGGGATGACATCTTTCAAACTTAGATCAGCAACAAACTGTAAAGCCTTCGATGTAGCCAAAGTTTCAAGCTCCATGATAGTTAGGGGGAGAGGGATGATTTCGACCATGTGTGCCAAGCCCTTTCCTTGGCAATCTTGGATGATCATTCCAATCCCAGCCCTATCTTCTTCTTGAAACATTGTATCGATATAATTTGTGCCCCAACCCTCTACAACTACATCAATAGTCGATCTCCAAAACAACACTAATCGACCTCCCATATTCGATCTTGGGTTAATGAATAAATTCCCACCCCTCAACACACTTTTTAGCCTAGCTTTATCTGCCCATGTTTTGACTGAAAACACAACAAAGGGATCTTTTGCCCACACCAAATCTGCAGGCTCATTCATTGTACATGGGTTCCCAAGCCCACGACAGTTCCTTACTAGGCATCTCATGGCGATTGGCGGGGCTAATGCATAGCCTCCACCATTACATTTGATGAGCTTTCAGCTTCATTTGAAACCATTCTTCGCTTTTCCGGTAACTCCAAATGATCAATACGACCTCTCTTCCCACCCAAGAGTTTACTCACAATCTTACTACCCGTGCCTCTGGTTCGAGTTTGGTTTTTCCGATTTCTTTTGATGCTCATGAGAGTTGGGTTGTGTGTGTATTGTGAAGTTGAAATTTTCGGGGTTGTGTGAGTAAATTCCATGATGGTTGACTCAGCTGGCTTGCACATGCTCCTAGTATTATGATGAGCATTCTGTTTTTAGGCTGAATCAAAATACTCATTAAGAGCATTAGTTGTATTTCCTTTCATAGACGGAAGCTCATTAAACCGGTTGAGGTCAACATCAATTTCATTTATTTGAATTTCAAATAAATTATCCGTTGGTACCTGAATAGGAAATAAATCCTCCACCAAATCTGTTACACCCTTATTAATACATAGTTTCCTTGAATTATGGGACTCAACTGGAGGCAGCTGGCTTGGCAACGAATTTTGATTTGAATGGATGATTGGAACTGTGTGTAATGTCTCTCTTAATTCACTAACTGCTGTAACGTGCCCAACTGTTACGTTAATTGCTTGGTCTCCTTCAGTTTCCCTGCTTGCCTGACCTTTTTTTGGTCCGCCGTCCACTACTTCTTCACCCGTCACTTCCGAGGTTTTTTTCTGTGGGAAATGCTTTCCTTGTCCAATGATGCTTATTCTCATAGAAACTTGGCACATAAATAACTGCTTTTTCATGCGTCGGGGCTGGAGTTATCTTCAATGAGGAGTTGAATTGCTGATGTTCCGGAGTCAAAGTTCCTTTGCTCTGTATCCCTAGCTTGCAGATGTCCTCCTGGAACTCTGCTAGCTGACCGACCTCCATACCTAGTTCCCTTGTTGCCGATTTCCACTTTGCATCACGAAAGGCTTTTCATGTGAGTGGAAAATACCTTTCATAAAAACCTGGCACAACAATTTCAGTCGTAAAAACCATATCCAACTACATGATTGAATTCCTCCATATTAGTCGACGTAGAAAATGTAGTAGACTCCTCACAAAAAGAAAAATGTTTCCCCAGCCCCATAACAAGTAAACCCCACAAGCTCCATAGATACGCTTGATATAGAGAGACAAAAACATACACAAGACAAATCCAAAACAGAACTCTCCTTCATGTAGAAGGGACAAACAACTTCTACTGTTGAAGAGAAGGAGGAAAATCTCACTTCTCTAAACAACAGAGAGACTTTTACCAGCATTTCCTCATTCCTACTTTGTATGTTCCCTTGCTCTGTAGATTTCCTTGAGAAATTTTATAAGTTGATAGAAAAAATTTGAACAACTTAACCGAAAAGTTTTGCAATATACTTAAATTCTACATTGGTGGGTTTTCTTCTTTGATTTTTGTTGTTCTTGATCTTTCATTTCTACCATGGTATGTTGAACTTGAATAACTTACACATTGCAAGATTGTAGATTATAATACTGAACTTAATATCATAAATCTCTAAATCTCTTATCCCTTTATAAATATAAAAATTAAAAATATATCCTCAATTGGTCTTCAAATTAAAATTATATCATATTAAAACACTAAAATTGTGTAATTCACTCAAAAACTAAAAGACAAATATCAGATAGGAATGGCCGCCGGAGGGGGGGGGGGACGTAAAGAAAGATAATACCACAAATCATTGAATTAAAATAATAATATTATTTTTTGTCATCACAAAGTGGACCGAATGGACCAAAGTGACTCAAATGGACCGAAATAAAATGACGTGGACCGAAATGAACCAAATTATAACTAAGACTGAAGTAGACTGGATGGACCAAAGTGGACCAAATTTTTTTTTTAAAACAAAACCATCACTCATTCATTAATATGTAACCGATCATGATGCAAAGCATATACAGCAAGTATGGGCTCATCTTCCATCCAATACAAATCCTCCACAATGTTCCTAGCAAATCTAGCTAAAGAATGAGCCACCATGTTTCCTTCCCTTTTAACACAACTAAAAGAAACAGATTGCCTACCTAAAATTAAATGTCTAATGTCATCCACAATATAGCCAAAGAAAGAATTATTTGGTAAAGTACTTGAAATTGCTCTCATCGCATTTGAGTTATCACCCTCAATCACTAGATTTTGGAATCCGGCCTCTATAGCAAATTCTAAGGCCTTTCGACATGCCAAAGCTTTCGCATCATCGCTATTTTGCACATATTCTCCCTTTGCTGCCATACCAGCCATCATCTCACCATTAGAGTTTCTAATGATCACTCCAACTCCCTAACAATTCAATTCCGAGAATACAGCTGCATCGAAGTTCAATTTATACACATCCTGAGGCAGGGGCTTCCAGTAGTTGCTCCCTGTTGTTGTTGCACTTGAAATCCCTGAATACGTTTGAGCTTTTTTATATTCTTCAAACAATTCAGTTGCACGGTTTGTCAACCACTATAGATTCTTCATTTGTCCTCCATGCACCACCACATTGCACTGATGCCATATGATCGAAGCTTGAATAAGAAAGAGCTCTGTCTCAGTTGTTGATAATTTGTCCAACAAAGCTTCAAACGGCTGCAAAAAATTAAAATGGTTAGTCTGAAATTTCTGCAGCACATGGAGGTTCCCTGCCCAAACATCTTGGGTTGCACCACAACCCCATATGGCATGTAAGGCATCCTTAGGTACACTCTTACAGCAGTGGCACAAAGAATTTGAAATAACTTTGCGCTTTGCAAGATTCACCCGAGTCGGAAGGATATCATGACAAGCTCTCCAGCCAAAGATTTTTATTTTTCTCGGTAACCTTAACTTCCATAGAGCGCCCCATACATGCTGCCATCCACTTCTATTTGAAGCTTCAGCCCAATACTCAAACCTCAACACCTGTCGTGTAATGTGGTACCCAGACCGCACAGTGTACTCACCTCTTCTATTATGCAACCATACCATACTATCCTCCACAACCCGTTTGCTCAAGGGAATTTCGCAGATAGCCTCAGCTTCATTTCTATTGAAAATATCTCTCCTCCACCAGTGAAGATCCAAATCTATAAGGTCTGAAACTTTCTAGCCCTCCTCCAAATCATTCACTGGGTGTAGCAATTTATTAGAAGGGCAATTTGGGATCCATTTATCATTTGTGGCATCAATGAACTCACCATTTCCCACTCTCCAATAGCACCCACTCCTCAAAATCGGCAAAGCAGCCATCACGCTCTTCCAAACAAAAGAGATATTAGGTGAGTCATTCGCATGAAGAAAGTTGCAGCGGGGAAAATATCTAGCTTTGAAACATTTAAATAATAGAGACTCTTGGTTCTTCAGCAACCTCCAACCTTGCTTGGCTAGCATAGCAAGATTAAAAGATCTCAAGTCTCGAAAACCCATTCCCCCTTCCTTCTTTGGTTAAGTTAAGCTATCCCAACTCTTCCAATGGATTTTCTTATCTTTTCCGACTTGCCCCCACCAAAATTTAGCACACAAGGAATTTAGTTCATCACATAACTTCATTGGTATTTGAAATACTCCCATGGTATAAGTAGGAATAGCTTGGGCAATAGCCTTGATGAGTACCTCCTTCTCGCCTTGGATAACATTGTCCCTTTCCAACCCTGCAACTTTTTCCAAACTCTATCCTTCAAAAAAGAAAAAGTTTGGTATTTTGCTCGACCCACCAATGTAGGAAACCCTAAATAAGACTCAAACCACTCCACCTCTTTCACTCCCAAAAGAGATACAATCTCATCCCTTCGGCTGCCAAGGGTATTACTACTAAAGTATACCGATGATTTTTCCATATCAATACATTGGCCTGAGGCATTAGCATAAGTTTGTAGCAGTTCATTGATCACCCCAACCTCTCCAGTAGTAGCATGACAAAAAAGAATGGAATCATTTGCAAACATTAGATTTGATATTGTTGGTGCCCCTCTACATATAGAAACCCCTTTGATTTGCCTATCCATCTCAGCCTTAGCCAGTAATGAAGTGAACCCTTCAGCACACAATAGAAACAGGTATGGCGATAATGGATCACCCTGATGGGTTGATATTGCCATATGGCTTCCCATTTATAAGAATGGAATAAGAAGGTGTGGTAATACACCCCATCACCCCATTAATCCAATTCACTGGAAAACCCAACCTATCCATTATACCCTGCAAGAATTGCCACTCAACCCGGTCGTATGCCACTAATATCAAGCTTCAAAGCTAGAGCACCTTTTTTACCTTTTTTTCGAGAATGCATAGTGTGTAAAGTTTCTTACGCCACCAATACATTATTTGTGATAAGCCTTCCAGGAACAAAAGCACTTTGTGTCGGCGATATAATGCTTGGGAGGACAAGTTTCAACTTGTTAGCCAAGACTTTGGAGATAATCTCGTAAATAACATTACATAAACTAATAGGTCGGAAATTAGACATTTTCTCAAGAAACTTTATTTTGGGGATCAACACAATATGAGTATGATTTATAGCAGGAACCATGATACTAGAATTAAAATAATCCAGTATAGCATTAACTACAATAGTACCCACTACATGCCAAAATTTTTGGAAAAAAAGTGCATTCATACCATCAGGTCCACGTGCCTTAGTTGGTCCCATTTAAAAAAGTGCAGCCTTGATCTCTTCAGCTGTAAATTCACAAGTCAAATTCTGTTGCATTTCTGGGGTCAGCTTGTGTGGAACAATACTGAGGCTATCATCAATCTAGGAGCATGTACCTACATTAAACAAGCTATCAAAATAATCAGCCGCCACCACAGCTATTTCTTCCTCGTCCTCCATCCAGACACCATCCAGATTTTTAATTCTCTGGAAGTGATTTCTCCTTCTACGTTGTGATGCCTTTGAGTGGAAAAATTTAGTGTTCTTGTCACCATGTTTCAACCAAGCCACTCTATATCTCTGAGCCCAAAAAACTTCTTGTTCCAGCAATAAATCATCCAATGTCTTGCTTATCCCCAAAAATTGAGCCCTTGACACTTCAGTAGTGTCCTCCATGTTTAACACTTCCAATCTTTTTTGAAGTTATTTTATCTCTTCAGTCCTCGGGTTTGTTTTAGCTGAGCTCCAAGCCCCTAAAACTTCACTACGATTTTTTATTTTATGATGCACCTGCTCCAATCCGTGACCATCAACCTCACTAGACATCCATGTATCCGAGACTACTTCTTCACACTTCTCCCAAATCAGCCAATTTTCCTCGAACTTAAAGCCTTTCTTATCCCTTCTCGGCTTCAGCTGTTGTGGACCGAATTTGAAGGCACATTTCAGTAACAATCCTATACATCACAAGCAAATTTACATGTGTGCATACTTTTTTTTTGGAAGTGATAGAAATTTATTGAAATATTATAAAAACGATTGAAAATAAAGCGTCATGCAAAATTGTTTTACTGGCTTCATGGCCGAGTCATAAATTTTGGTAAACTGGAGTTGTGAGGGTTCATATATCAGCCTATTTCGAGCACCCCATGTGGCCCAACCATTTATACCCTATATATATATATATATATATATATATATTTCTCTTATTTGGTTGTTGTGGCCATGTAACAATGTGAAAGGAAGAAGCAATGAATTGAGTAAGAGTAATGAAGAAAAGAAAAAGGGTGGTAGGAGTTCTTTATAAATTAAAGTAAGATGAATGTGTAAATGCAAATAATATGTAAGGTTAAACAGTCCAAAATATAATTAGAGAAAAAAGCAAGATAAATCTATAAAGTCAATTGATTAATATAATTACTATTTTCAAAAAAAATTAGAGGAACAAATTGTGAAGTTATAATTTACAAATATGTTTTTATGTTGACTTTAATTTCGTATCAAATTTGATTGTAATTGTATTCAATCATTTCCCTATATTTTTGTTGGGTTTAATGTAAGGGTTGTATGTCAGAGATTGGTGAAGATTCTGTGAGAGTTTTTGCCAACTTGGATTTCACAAGTCACTTCATGACTTAGGCCAACTTATGAGTGACTCTCTACCTGATGATTTTAAGTGTGTCTTTTCATATACCTTTTCTAATACTATATAAACCCTCACCACCCACAAAATTGAAACAATGAGTTTTTCAAAGAAACTTTTGAGAGAGAAAACCCTAACCAAACACTTGGGAGTTAGAGATTGTTTACCCACAATCATCTACACATTTCTATAAAGTTTCTTTTGCTCCTACTCCATCTACACATCCTTGAGAGGTTCTTAGCCCAAACACTTACCTAACATATTCTAAGTGTTGAGAGAAGTTTTGGTGCATATGGAAAACATTGAAAAGAACCACTAAGTGGTAGATGCAATGGAGCTAATTGCGGGATTTAGACAACTAATGAAGAAATGGCTACATGAAGCCCATTGGTAGCAGGAACTTGGAGGGTTCAAGGTCATTGGGTAAATTAGGCTTGGAGTGTCTCTTCATTATTCATGTATTCCAACTTTATTCACTAGTGGACCGATTTCGGCTTGGAGGGCTGTAGAGAGATTTTTCCCCAAATACTTCGGTTTCCTTTTCGATAACACGTCTCAGTGTTATCTTGTATTTGCATCTCTCTTCTCTACTCTTTAAGCATTACATTTATTATTTATTGTACTTGCTTATACCTTAGAGTAATGTTTCGGTTTTATTGCATATCATTTACTCTTGTTCCACACTTAGTTAAGTTAGAGTAAAAGTAACGAAGCCGTAATTTAAAATTGGGGGTTTAAATCGGCTGTAGTGTTTCACACTATTTGAGCTTTCACAAATCAATAAAAAAAAAATGGTGATATGACTGATGAAGTAGTTTAATAGGAGCGTAACAATATTAAATGTTACACTTCGACTTTTAGATATTATACAGATATAGATGTGCATAGAATAGAATATACCAAAAAAAATAGCTTTATTTTATAATTTAATTTAGGATTTTCATGAAGTAATACCCTTTTTTTATTCAAAGGTACTGTTTTTAAATATTTGAGACATCTGGCCTTTTTCAAAACTAGAGTTTTTGCCTAAATTGCAGTGCTTGGTTCAACAAAGTGCATTTAGACGACAAATTGCATTTAGATACACTTTACTGATTGTTTATTTGTAGAATGTGTGATACAAAAGGAGGTGAAAAGTATATGTTGTGTAGGGCCTACCAAAATTGTTAGGCTTTATTTTGTGTTGGCATACTCTTTGTCAATTTTTTTTTTTTTGTATTTGTCAAGCAAATAATTTGATAGGAGATTAGATCCTTCCCACCCATCATTACCATTATGTTATGAGGGCTAACTAAAGTTTTTGGGAATCATTGGAACTACCACAAATTAGCCATGGAGGCTTGAAGATGCAATTGGTATTCAATTGTGGATCCAGTATCTAGGGTGGAGATAGGATTTGCAAAGTTTGTTGCTAGCAGAAGTTTGAAGGGCTTGAGTACATAAATTAGACTTAGAGGGCTTCATATGTATTCTATATTGCAACTATCTACACTAGTGAATTGTTTTCAATAGTGCAATAGAAAGGTTTTACACTTGATTCTTGGGTTTTCCTCTTCGATAACACATCTGATGTTATCTTTGTTGTATTATGTCTTTAGTTTCCAATGGTTGTCCACTTTATATGCTCAAATTTGTTTATCCATGTATATGTTGTCATCATGCTTATATCAGTTGGCTAATCACTTAAAATTAGTGTTAATTGATAGATTAGCCTAATATTAATTAAGCTATAATTTAAAATATGTGGTCTAAATCATTACCATAATTGTATTTGGTCATTCCCAAAATTAAGTTTAAAAAATTTTTAGAAATGACTTTTTTGCTTGCCAAATGCACACAATAGGGCCTTCTATATGGCTCTATCCATTTTCCATACCACCTTATCATCAACCATCTGGGTATGAAGAACAAGATAATGGGTTGCATGTTCACTTCTATCTATAGGTGTGTTACAACTTACACTAGCAGAGCTACTATAAGCCTATGCAATGTGCTCTATAAAATTATTTCTAAAGTACTAGCTAATCACCTGAAAAGAATCCTTGCAGCAGTGATTGATGAATCGCAGAGTGCCTTTATCCCAAGGAGGCTCATAACAGACTACGTTCTAGTGGCTTTCAAAACAATTCATTGTATTGATCAAAGGAAGAAAGGAAAGGAGGCCCTCATGGCTATAAAGCTAGACATGAGCAAGGCCTTCGATTGGGTGGAATGGGTCTACTTGGAGGCAGTGATGAAAAGGATGGGTTTCCATGACAAGTGGATATCCCTTATGATGATGTGTGTTACCACAGTGTCATACTCAGTGCTGATTAACGGCGAACCCAAAGGCAAGATTATTCCATCGAGGGGACTCCAGCAAGGAGAACCAATTTCCCCATATCGTTTCCTACCATGTGCGGTTGGCTTGACTTCATTGTTGAAGAAGGAAGAGGCAGAGGGGCACATAAAAGGGATTGTGGTATGTAGGGGAGCTCTAAGAATTTCCCACCTATTGTTTACTAATGCTAGCATTGTATTTTGTAGGGCCACCATTGAAGAAGGTAGCAGGGTTATGAAGGTGCTTGAGGATTATGAAGGTGACTCGGGCCAAAAACTCAATAAGGAGGAGACTTCCCTCTTTTTCAGCAAGAACACTAGCAGAGAAGTTCACTTCCTAGTGAAGCATCAGTTCGGGGCTCAAATCATAAGACATCACAAAAAGTATCTAAGGCCACCACCACTAGTTAGAAAGGGGAAAAGGAAAGCTTTTAACTGTATAAAAGACCTTGTGGGGAGAAAAATTTCTAGATGGAAAGGTAAACTTCTATCCAATGCGGGTAGAGAGATCCTCATCAAAGCCGTGGCCCAACCACGCCTACATACACGATGAGTTGCTTTAAATTCCTAGAGACTATGTAAGGAGCCAAACTCCATGATGAGTAATTTTTGGTGGGGGCAAAAGGAAAAAGAAATAAAAATGGCATGGATCTCGTGGGAAAAGTTGTGCACACCGAAGATGGAAGGGGGTATGGGTTTTAGGGACTTCAAAGCCTTCAACATAGCTCTCCTTGCCAAACAAGGATGGAGAATCCAACAAAACCCAGGCTCTTTGTTCCATAGAGTGTTTAAAGCGAAATACTTTGCAAGAAACTCCTTGAAGGAGGCTCAATTGGGTAGTAGAACATCTTATGCGTGGAGAAGCACTATGGCAACTAAGGATATTATTGAGAAGAGGTCCAAATGGGTTATTGGCAATGGGAAACAGGTGCACATATGGGATGATAGGTGGATCCCAACACCAGATCCTTTTAAGGTGGTTAGCTAGAGGGGCCCTTATACTGAGTTGAAGATGGTCTCGAGTCTCATTAATATGGAGAATAGAGGTTGGGATGTTGCCATGGTAAAGAATACTTTCCTTCCCAATGAAGTGGAAGTTATTTTGGGAATTCCAATCAGCCCTCAGCTTCCCTAAGACTCCTTGACTTGGGCATGGACTCCCAATGGCAGATTCACAATAAGAAGTGCATACCAAGTGGCCCAAAAATATGTGAAGAAGAGCAACCACCAAATGGAGAGGGGAGGAAGCTCAGATGATTCAAGAATGAAAGCCTTATGGAAACTGATTTGGAGTTTGAATTGCCCAAATAAGATCAAGCATTTTATTTGGAGGTCTTGTAAGAATATTCCGTCAACAAAGCTCCGTCTCAAGTCAAAGGGGATTGGTTAGGAAGTTAGCTGTGATTTGTGTGGAACTAATGAATCCTCGGGTCACATGCTGTGGGGTTATAGAGTTGTAGCAGAGGTGTGGAGTGCAACAAAGATAAAGCCCCCTTCTCTGCCTGAACCCCACTTGGACTTCTTGGACATGGTGTGGGAAATTAAGGAAAGGTGTCTGAGGGTAAATTAGGATCTGTTTGCTGTTACAGCTCGGAGCTTGTGGAACAACAAAAACTCTGTAAGGCATAGGGGTCAGAGCAAACGGCACGATATAATTGTTAAGGAGGTAGCAGATTACTTGAAGCAAGTTAGATAGGTTAAACAAGTCGAAGTCAGACCTTCTCAGCCCGGCAAGCCTCCTTGGACCCCCCCTAGACTAGAAAGTTATAAAATCAATGTAGATGGAGTTGTGTTCAAAGAGTATGGGTGCTGTGGAGTTGGGGTTGTGATCAGAAATGAGCAGGGATAGCTGATGGCAGCGATGAGCAGAAAAGTGGTTTTGCCGCTGGGTGCATTAGAGATTGAAGCCAAGGTCGTGGATGAAGGGACCCAACTGGCTTGGGACCTTGGACTTAAGGATGTCATCATTGAGAGTGATGCGTAAACGGTGGTGAGCACCCTGAAAGTGCAATGCCCAATGCCAAGTAATATTTAGAAGCTGATTGAAGGAGTCCAGATGGGCCTGAGTTAGTTTAATTCATGGGAGGCTGCCCACATCAGTAGGAGTAGTAATGTTGCGGCCCATCTATTGGCTAGACATGCCAAGTTTGTATATGATTGTATCATATGGGTTGAGGATACTCCTCCTATTCATTATGATGTAACAAATCTGAACTTCGGTTCTATTTAATGAAAGTAAGGCGTACGCTGTTTATCAAAAAAATAAATAATAAATAAGAACTACACTCCCTGGCTCTGACCATGATATAGCCATATAGACTCATAGAGTGATGTATCTCAATTGGAAAAGAATCAATAAGAAAAGAAAATTTGAATTGATCAATTCATTCATCAAAAATAATAAAAAGGAAACGAAAGATGAAGCATGCTAGGATTATATAGACCAAAAAAAAAAAAAAACAGAGAGAAAGAAATTAGAAATTATTTACTTATTTCAATTTTCTTTTTCCAATTTGAAATAATGCTATCTTAGGCGAGGGATAGCTATCTCTTGTTTATGTTTGACCTCAATGAGAAAATAAAATAGAGAACTAACAATGTTAAAGAATGAGAAAATATGATAAGAAACCATACATATATTTTCTAACAGGAATCTATATCTATATATTACTAAAAGCTGAAGCATATCATTTAATGTTGCTACGCTCCTGTTGAGCCACATCAGCTCCTGTTGAGCCACATCAGCAGCCATGTCACTATTTTTTTTTTTCCTAAATTTTTCTCATAATTTAAAAATACTTTTTATAAATATTTCTCATAATTTTAAAATACTATTAAAAAGAAATAATTTCTAACCCTATCTGCACCATAAAGCCAATCTTACGTTAATGTTGTCGATGTTGCTTTTAATGCTAACCCCTCTGTCTCCCCTCCTTCTCCTTTGGCTCTTCTTCTCTTCCACACTTACAAAATTTCAGAATTTCACCTTTCTAATGCCAAACTCTCTCTCTTCCCTCCTTGGTCTCTTCATCTCCTCTGAATCACATCTTCATACCTATTCAGTTGCCACTTTGCTAAAAAAATCACTTCTTCATACCTGTTCATCTCATAAGTACGCATTATCTCTTCCCTTTGTAATTAACATTTTGCTATTCTTTCAACTAATTGAGCATTAATTCAGACCTTCTTCAAATCTATCTCTTGATTAATGGTGATTCTTCCTATTCCCAATCAAGAGGTTTTTCAAAACGTTCAATTGTTGCCTATTGGAAATAGAACACCCACTTCCTTATTTTTCTATATATATATATATATATATATATATATATATATATATATATCTGCAATCTCTTTGCCTACATAGATAAAGAGCCTATCAGCTAACCTATACCAATAGAAAATCCAATCCTTCCCACTAATAAGCCCCCACGAAATTATCATATTTAAAGCAATGGATATTTGTTGTGGGGTTCTCAGCAAACAAATAGACCAAAACAGAAAAACAAAAAAAACAAAAAAAAAAAAAATCAAAAGCTTTTAGAATCAAAGCTCTTCAACCTCCAAACCAAAACATTGTCAACGTTGAAGAAGTGCTTAAACAATTTGTAATTCGGCATCTCCATCTTTTTCTCTCTCTTCCTATTCGTCTCTCTCTTCTCTGATACAGAGCAAGCAAACCACCACACCACAGCAACAATCACACCATGACAATCACACCACAGCAATCACACCAACACACCACAGCAACCCACGGATCAACAACCTACCACCACCGACCCATGGATCAACAACCACCACCACCGACCCACAGGCCATAATCCACCGACCCACATCCATGAAACCCACTGATCCATAGGCCACAATCCAATCAGACCACACCTACAACACAAACACAAACACAAACACAAACTCAGCACACATACAATCCAAAATCCAAATCAATTCATACCTACCTACATGACTTGCGCAAATGAACAAACCCATAAATACAAAGTGCTTCATCCACCGGAAGCTGACCCATTTGAAATCACCAAACCCATCTCATTTGGCTTCTCCTTAGGCACCAAATCAAAGACCGATAGAGGCCAAGAAAGAAAATTACAAAGAGCTTTGGGTTTGGAGACCATCCGCTAGTGGTAAGCAGTGTCAAAGGAACTTAGGGAGTGGTGAGTTTTAGTTATGGAGGCAGACCAGATAGAGAGGGAAAGAATTAGATCAGAAGGAGGAAAAAGAGAGTAGATTGTTTTATCTTTGATTTTTAAAAAAAATAAAAAAATTAGTCTCAAGTGTTAGCTTATGTAGAATTCCATGTGGCATAAAAGTAATATTTTAATAAGATTGTTAGTCACATTAGCATTTTTCATTCATCACTTAACGGTATGAACCATTTTAATACAATACCAATAGGTTAGGGACTAGATTGACACATTTGAAAAGTTAAGGACCAAATTGAAAAATAATAGGAGGGCAATTTTATCCAAACAAAAAAAAAAAAGTCTCAATTATGGCTTTGTACCAAAAAAAAAAAAAAGTGTAGCAAATATGCTATTGCAATCCTGCTTTGTTTTTGAGTAGCTGTTTGTTTATTTTATTTTGGCCATACAAGGAATGCACATTGCATTGAAGAGTGCATTGTCATTTGTTGTTGGACAAATACGTTTTTCATATAAGGTTTTTTATTCTATTTTAAAAATCAATGGACACTAGCCTTTTTAGATATTGAATATAGACTTCCAAAGATATGCTTGCTATTTTTCTACTTGAAATTTCCTATGTTGTATGAGATTAGAACTTCTCTTTAAGGAGGTGAATGAAGAGCCAGTCAAGGAAAGACGAAATGTGGCCTGGAGCAAGAGAAGATTGTTGAACCATTCAAAAGGAATTGTTAAGGATAAATATTTAATACTCACAAATAAGGATAAATACAATACTAATACTCTCTTTTTCCCGGTGATAACTTATTCTTATCCCACATATTACCAAAATAACTTTAATTATTTATCAGCCCAAAGTATCTTTAAACTTTACTGTGCTAAAAAACATAAGCTAAAATATTAAGTGAGCTCAACAATTGTAGATCCTGTTTCTCCTCATCTCAAAACTAGACATGGCACTAGCCTTTTTTCAAAGCCATCTATTATGCAGGTTTGGGCATTATATTTAGAGATGGTCATGGTTCTCCTTTTATAATCCATAATTAATTCATTGCCAAGGAAACCCATTGTGGATGGTTGCCATGCTCTATTAAGTGTTACACTCCTATCACGAATTATGGATCGGGGATTTGATTGCGGAGTTTGCCAACTCAATTGCTAGCATCAATTAGGTTGTAGGAACTATGCTTAAAGGAGATTTTGGATGTGTTAGAACAAATTCATGCTTTTTGTGAAATAGGTAGGACATATATCTTATAGGAAAAACTATTTAGGATGTTTCATAAATATTTCATTTTTGGAATTTTTCCGTGCATCGCACGAGCTAGCGACTAGTATATCTAAAAGCTGAAGCGTAGCATTTATTATTGCTACGCTCCAATTAAGCCACATCAGCTTCCACCTCATTATCATTTTCTTTCTAATTTTCCTATAATTGTTTTAACATTTACTTTTTATTTTATTTTATTTTAATATTTACACATTTTCCAACATTTCTCCACTTCTACCTTTTCATCTCCCCACTACCCTCTACATAAATATTATTCTTCTTATTTTCATCTCCTCACTACCTTCTACATAAATAATATTCTTCTTCTTTCTCTTCATCTTCCTCTATTTTGTCTCTTTTTATTCACACCCTCTTACTATAAATTTGTAACTATCGATTCCATCCTATGCATGGTTTTCTCTCACAAAAAAATGTTCTCTCTCTCTCTGTCTCTCTCAATTTTTCGATGAATTTTTTATACATTCTTCTATTTATGCTAAATTACTAATCTTTGGGAGTCCTTTCTTTTCTTTTTCTTTTTTTTTTTTTTTTCTACACTAGAATCATTATGCTTATTTTCTAACTTAATTTAATGAGGTGGTTTGTTGGAATTCAAAAAAAGGTTCTCTCTCTCTCTTTCTCTCTCAATTTTTAAATGAATTTTTTATAAGTTCTTCTATTTATGCCAAATTACTAATCTTTGGGAATTCTTTCTTCTTCTTTTTTTTTTTTTTTTTTTCTACACTAGAATTATTTTGCTCATTTTATCACTTAATTTAATTGGGTATTTTGTTGGAATTCAAGTAAAACCAGACAATAAGGAATTTTACGGCATTGGAGAACGGTTAAATATATACCAGTCAAAAGTTGAAAGTTAGCAAATTAGTGGAGCTATGATTTAGCTTCAAATGGGATTGATGGTATTGCCAATGTTCTTTAATTAGCATCTTTATTTCTATTTCTCTATGTATGTTTCCTAGGATTAGTATTAGTCTCATTTTTATTTTCTCTATTATATTCTAGGTAAACCAAGAGTTCTTTAAAACTCCATTTTAATTAATGCCATTTAGATTTTTTTTTTTTAAATTGTTTTATTCTCTTTTAACTGTTAAAATTTATCCTATTTTTGTTCTTTCTTATAACTCTAATAAATGTTGATGGTTCTTTTTTTTTTTTGGGATAATTAAGGTTGATGATTCTTTCTTACAAAGAAAAGAAAAAATTGAAAACAATTGAATTCCGTATAAACTTGTACCTAAAAGGGAGAGGAGTCTTCGTTTATTTGATTAGAGACAATATATTAAAGGCGCATATCCTTTGCTACTTCTGAGGTTGTTAGAAATACTCAATTCAATAGTATTGTATTTCTTACTGAAAGAATATACATGAGTGCCTTTATATAGGAAGCATATAAGTGCAGTATAAGTAAATATGTGCTATACAAGTAAAACTAGTTGGGCCTAAAGCCCATAACACTATACATGCTAACAGCCTCCCTCAAACTCAAGGTGGATGTGAAACCAACTTGAGGTTGTCAACCAAAGTACGAATGCATCCCTTAGGATGTGACTTGGTGAAGATATCTGCAAGTTGATTTGTAGAGAAGACTGAGATTAGCTTGAGAGCACCATGGACAAGATGATAACGGACTGTTAGGAGAGGGCACTGAAAGGGTTTATTGACCACAGAAGTTAAGACATCGGAAAATACCTGCAAAACAAGGCTGCAAGACACAAGAAAATTAGAGCAGTGGCTCTAATACCATGTTAGAAATACTGAATTCAATAGTATTGTATTTCTCATTGAAAAAATATACATGAGTGCCTTTATATAGGAGGCATATGAGTGCAGTACAAGTAAATATGTGCTATACAGGTAAACTAGTTGGGCCTAAAGCCCACAACGCTATACATGTTAACAAAGGTGAAGGGTGTCATAGGGCTTGTGAGCAATGCAAGGTCTTTCACCTCTCAAAAAAGCTTTCCAATCACACGTTCTAATTTGGAGGTGCGTTTATCAGACTTTTCCATGAAATCTGGATATTTCATAACACGCAGATGATGGGGTATTTCAGCAACAACACCACTTTTTTGGGGAGTCAACCGCACTTGAGTGTAGTTTTGCAAGCTCAATACATTTAGGACTCATTGCCCTACGGGCTCACTATCTGCAAAGACAATGTGGGCATTATTGATGATTCCCAAACAGTCGTTGACTATGTAGTGGACAAAATACTCTTGAACTTCCTGTAGCACAAGGGTGACATGCTTTGTTATATAAGGTATAGGAGGATGTTGCTGCAAATGGGATGGAAAATATGAGGAATCAATGCAATCTTTAAATGCATTAGTGTGGAACGTGTAGTGCATTACTACCTAGTAGAGAGAATTAATACCATTAAGTATGACTCACTCTAGCCTAGATCTCTCTATCACTCAAAATGTCAAGAAGAACAAATGGAATGACCTCAAGGCATAGGATTTCTAGGTTTGATCATGATAAGGCAATTCTACTTAGTATTTCCAGATTCCAAACGAATTCCAGAATAGCAAGACAGAGCCTTTAACAAAATCAAACATATTTATTGCAGACTTTTCTCAATGATCCTAAATATCCAAAAAAGAGTGCTTCAATCAAGCATATATGATATGTACATAGCTTATTCTTTTGTGCTTATATTAATAGTATTGAAGAACACAGTGCATTGGCGAATAATATAACATGAACAGAAAAGATAGTTGTTTATGAGTATTGAAACAATACTTTTCCTCTTAACATAAAAAAAGTCTAGAAACAGTTTCGTAAATGACTGCTCATTAGATGCACAAGAATATAAACATATATATATAAACTAAATGCTTAATCGTCTTTTAACATATAGAAAATTCAAGATCGCAAAGGCTAGATGATGGAAACACGGTGTCTTCTCATCAAGTGGTACAAGCAAATGAATAGACATTTGTTCAGAAAGAGCTATTATACCCTACTTTTATATTGCAGTTTTATGCATATCAATTACAAAGGTAAATTAAAATGTGGTGTGCTTAAAATTTGCATGGCTTGTTCCAACATATAAATTGAGATTACCTCTATTGTACCATCATGATCAAGTGGCTTAATTTTTGCTCCGATATACTCCATTGGTTGAATTTGTCGAGGAGGAATAAGATTAGGGTCCCAACAAACGAAGTACAGATCTCCATCCAAGTCACTCCCAAAGCAATCGTTCGGATGAGGTCTAATACAGTTGGTCATACTAATGTTAGTGAGTAGAGTATTCCCAAAGAATTTTTTATTTATTTAATTACGTGTTGTCTTGCCAAGGCAAGAGAACAAATAAAGACAAATAACACAACAACCTAGTATGAAAGTACAATATAAAAATTATTTGATGAGCATGCCAAAAAGGTTAGATTTTTTCCATCCCAGAAGAGGTGAAAAGGACATTGTATGTCTACAAACTTAAAATCAAGTAAGTTAAGATAACAACATCTATATCTATACTATATATAGGAGGATTTTGTTTTTCTTTTAACTGGACTTTTTGGTGGTTCAAAAATACTCTCATTAATGAAGTGTAACTTCATTTAGAAATAGGGTCATAAATGTCAAATAATAAATTTCATTTTGAATTCAAAAAAGAACTCCTAAAATTTTGGATTTTTTTTCTTTCGTGTTCAAAAAAGAAATTATAGTTACTGCTTATCTCTAAAGTTTATCATTTTTATATTTTTTGAAAAATAAAACATATATTTTTAAATTATAATAGATGCAAATTATTAATTTTTAATACAAAAAAATAGAAGAGTCTTTGAGCTTATATATAGACATACAACTAGAAAACCTATGATCATGGTAATTAACCTACTGGAGGAGAATGTGTTGCATATCATTTAAATAAGATACATATTACATCTATGCATGCAACATACAAGTACATATGAATCATTATATAGCTCACATATGCATGTGCACGTAAAGGTATACATAAATGTGTATAAACTGATGCTGGCATAGGATTATGTATAAACTCTAAATGTATGTGCATTTGTCTATGCAAATATTATAGGATTTCATGTCTTAGAATTATCTACTAGGGTTTGGCTTATTTCTAGTACATTTTTAATTAGACATGTCATTTTGTTTTAAATATACAATGGCAAGTGGTAATGAATTTTAATTCCCACCTTTTATTTAATTAGTAAATAATGTGGTAGTCTTTTATTAAAACAATGGAAGATTCAATTTAAAAAAATACTGGAGGTAAACCAAACCCTATGATATCACACTATTATCTTTTCCCCTTTTGGGGAAAAGCAACATAATCTGTCTAGAGGTGCAAAGCCGGCACATCAACAGCCTTTAGAACACACACATCTCCCAGATGCAGACATGGGTTTTTGGCAACAACTACCTCACCCTCAGAAATTAAATTGTTCAGGTTTAAGTTGCTGGTGTAAAACATATCGAAGAAACCATTAGAAAGCAGCCTACTAGAGCGAGAAATTTGGACAAATACTTCACCATATTTCAATGTCCTGGTCTCATCTAGACATCCCATCATACATCTTCCATTTGGAACAAATATCCTACTTTTGAGCCGTAATTCTAGCAACTTATATGCACGAAGTGTTTGTAGCATCATTGAAAGAAATGGTTCTGTATCAGGCTGATAACCACACAAAAGCATTTCCTTAAGAACCTTTGTCCTCTCTCTTGGGAATATCAATTCTAATGCTTCCTGTAACCTCAACGGATCTGTTAACAAGGCATCTAGTTGTTCTATTTCCTTCGTTTGCTTCTTTTCAAAAACTTGATCCTTAACTCTGAGGGTAGACAAAAGAGTGATTTTCTGACGATTAAGAAAACAAGGTTAATACCTACTCCATTCCAAGAAATATGTTTGGCATTGTTGTTTAAACAACAGTTTTCAGTGTTTAAACAACAATAATACTTCTGACTTGTATTTCTATAACACTTAAATCTGTATTTTCAAAATACTGAAAACTAAACAACAATACTTAAACACTGTTACCAAACAAGCCCCTAGTATTATGTTTCTGATTTGTACTTGATAGGCCCAATGAATACCCTTGTCCAAATGCACCCATCAAGCACCATCGTCCACTCTTCAACCACATAGACGAGGGAAGGTAAGCCATAAAGAGGAGAATTTAATACCTTGGACAGTTACAAACTAGCTGTCAAACTGTTGGAAGCTCATCAAAACTGAGCCTAGAGGCATTACAAAAAAAGCTCTAAAGCCACAATAAAAGCCACAACGGCTAGAAGCAAGGGAGAGAGAGAGAGAGAGAGAGAGATATATATATATATATATATGTATATATACACCTTTCAGAACTAAACGAGGTACATTTTTTCATACACATACGCTAAAGCACTAATATTTTCTAGTTCTCATAATCTTCTCTTAGCTTCCGCTCGCTAACTTTATCATCAAAAACTCCATGGCCGGCACCACATCAGTGACCACCCAGAAAGGATTCTTTTCACGACCTTACAAGTATAGAGACAGAGCTCGTGTTGACTCATCTAGACAAACCTACTTAACTAATGATCTCGGCATGATTAATTTGGTGCCATCTGTGGGAATGACATTTTTGTACTTAGGTTTAAAAGCATAGTTCAATTCAACTCTAGAGTCCAAATGGAGTCCAGCACACCATAATATTCTGCAACATTAGCCCTATAGATCCAAACACTTATAGCCAGCATGGAGGAGCTTACGAGACAAAACTAGGAGATGAGGTTGCAGTTTCAGCAAGAAGATAATCATTCTGTGAGCAATCGGAACAATGATGGAGACAGCCAAAGAAGGAATGACCACCGACAACCAACTACTCTTGAGGTAGCGAACTTATACCTCCTTAAGGAAATGAGAGGGGAAATGCATGAGCGGAGAAGTGCAATAAGGGAAAAACAGATCAGAGCTTAGACAGGATGGTCAAAAGGACAGACTCACCCTTTACAACAACGGTCCTAGAATACCCAATGCCTTTAAAGTTGTGTCTCCCACAACTCGAGTCGTTCGATGGTCTGAAAGACCCTCTAGACCACTTCAACACCTTCAAGACAACTCTAGGTCTTCAACAATCCCCTGACAAGATACTATGTTGTTCCTTTCCCACCACTCTTAAAGGAGTAGCGTCGAAGTGGTTCACTAAGCTACCAACATCGTCCATCGACAACTTTGAGCAGTTGGGCAAGTCCTTTTTATGCCATTTCGTCGGTCAACAATGTTCGAAAAGGCCAGTGGACCACCTGCTCACCATCGGGCAAGGGGAGAAGGACATCTTGAGGTCATATGTGAAGCGTTTCACCAAGGAAACCTTAGAGGTAGACGAAGCAGATGACAAACTGTAGCTAATGACCATCAAAGCTAGATTAAAGTCTTGAAAGTTCATGGTCGCACTCGTGAAAAGCCCTCCTCAGATGATGGCGAAAATGCTCCTAAAAGCGTAGAAGTATATGAACGTCGAAGATTCCCTAGTAGCAATCAGGGATGAAAAGAAGCCCAAGGAGAGGAAAATAAAATCAAAAGACTGAAGGGGAGGAAAAAGTGAAAGGGGAGATCGTCAGGGCATTGACGGGAACAAGTAAAGAGACAATAAAACCCCTCGGATTGTAAAATTTACCCCTTTAGTTATACCTGTTGACAAAATTTTAATGTAGATTAAGGACGAGCATTACCTCAAATGGCCAAGGCCGTTGTCACATAATGTGCGTGACAAGAAGTACTTCCATTTCCAGAATGATCATGGCCATTACACAGAAATTTACAAATATCTGAAGGAGCAAATAGAGGAGCTCATTCGGAAAGGGAAGCCGCAGACGTTTGTAAAAAAGGGGGTTTCTAGCAAATCTAGAGGTGATAACAAGGATAAGCACAAAGATGTTCAGAGGTATGAGGACCACACGTTCAACCATCCACAAAGCACGATAGAAGAGATAAGGATGATCATAGGAGGACCATCCATAGGTGGGTTGTTTAGATCCCTCAAAAAGTCACAATAAAGGCAAGTAAACAACATCCATAAGATACCACCCTTGAAGCAAAGGAGGACAGAAAAGGACTTCCTATTTTCAAAAGAAGATGCCAGAGGGGTAAAGCAGCCATATGATAACCCCCTGGTTATAATGTTTATGATAGAGGGGTTCAACATTAGGAGAATCCTCATAGACAACGGTAGCTCTGCGAACATTATCTACATCTCTGCTTTTCAAAAGCTAAAGGAAGATCCCGAAAGATTGCGGCTTTTTAAGTCCTTCCTCATCAATTTCAGTGGAGATAGGGTGTATCCCAAAGGCATAATGACATTAACGGTCACGGTGGGATCTTACCCTCAACAATTGACTTGTCAAGTTGACTTCTTGGTGGTAGACTATCCTTCCTTGTACAACTTGATGATTGGAAGGCCTACACTCAACCGTTGGAAGGCAACCACATCCATTTATTGCCTGAAGGTAAAGTTCTTGATGGAGAATGGCATGGGCGAAGTCAAGGAAGATCAAGTACTGGCTAGGGAATTCTACCGGTGGTATTAGCTACAAATAAGAACCATACGTGAATGATTGAGAAAAAAGAGGAAGAAAAGGTGGAAGCCTTGGAAACCATGGAGCTGATAAACGGGGAACCAACGAAGACTACAACGATAAGGACGACTCTGAGCGAAGAGATGAAGAAGAAACTAGTTCAATTCCTTAAGATCAACTTGGACGTTTTCCCATGGAGTCACAAGAATATGCCAAGCATAGCCATTGAGGTCATCCAACACCAACTGAATGTAGATCCTAAGAAGAAGCCCGTCCAACAAAGGTGACTAGTTTTTGCTCCTGAACGAAACCAGGCAATCATGGACAATGTAAACAAATTGTTGGCAACAGGCTTCATTTGTGAAGTTTATTAATCAAACTGGCTAGCCAACGTCGTCCTGGTCAATAAGGCGAATGGGAAGTGAAGGGTGGGCGTAGACTTCATGGACCAAAATAAGGCTTGCCCGAAAGATAGTTTCCTCCTGCCAAGGATAGATCAGCCGGTGGATTCCAAAGTAGGACATAAGCTTCTTATGTTCATGGATGAGTTCTCTGGATAAAACCAGATCAAGATGTCAGAAGAAGACCAAGAGAAGTCTGCCTTCATCACAAGGCAAGGGCTTTACTGCTACAAAGTAATGCCCTTTGGACTGAAAAATACAAAAGCAACCTACCAAAGGTTAGTGAATAGGATATTCAGTAAGTAGATTAGGAAAAACATAGAAGTGTATGTAGATGACATGGTTGTCAAGAGCAAGGGGCAATCTGCACACCTGGACCACCTCGAAGAGACATTCACTTTTCTCAGGCAATATTAGATGAAGCTGAACCCCAACAAATGCACCTTCGGGGTAGCTTCTGGGAAGTTTCTAGGGTTCATGGTATCTTAGATGGGGATAGAAGTAAACCCAAAAAAGGTGTGAGCCATATTAGAGATGGCATCACCCAAGACAGTGAAAGAAGTCTAGAAACTAACAAGAAGGATAGCAGCACTCAACAGATTCATCTCTAAAGCAACAGACAAATGCTTGCCCTTCTTCAAAACTCTGAAGCAGGCCTTCACCTAGACGGAGGAACATGAAAAGGACTTCTAGGAGCTTAAACACTACTTAAGCAATCCACCTCTCCTAAGCTCATCAAAAGAAGAAGAAGACCAATATTTATACTTCGCAGTATCGGTTATTGAGTGCAACCTTGATTCGAGAAGAGAATGAAACACAACTCCCGGTCTACTATGTCAGTCAATCATTCCAATGAAATGAAGCAAAGTACCCACAGATCTAGAAGATTGCATTCCCCTTGATTGTAGCTTCATAAAAGCTGGGCCCCTACTTCCAAGCAAATCCTATCCTGGTAATGACGAATCAATCAATAAAGAAGTCAATGAATAAGCTCGAGGCTACAGGAAGAATGGTTCAATGGGCAATTGAACTTAGCCAATTTGACATTGAGTACCATATAGCCATCAAAGCACAAGCACCGGCAGACTTTATTGCTGAGTTCACCATCCTTGACAAAGACGGGCACCGAACGAAGCGGAAAGACGGATGATCTAGGCTGATGGGTTGTCAACCCAAAAAAGGGGCGGAGTAGGGGTTATTATCACCACCCTAGAAGGAGATACACTCAGATATGGAGTTTAGCTTCAATTCTCCACCACCAATAACGAAGCGGAGTACGAGGTAATATTGACGAGACTAAGGGTCGAAAAGGCGTTGGGAGCTAAAAACTTACTCCTCTAGAGTGATTCTAAGTTAGTCGTGGGATAGATAAAGGAAGAGTATGAGGCAAAGGAAGAGAGGATGCAGAAATACCAAAGACTAACAAGGCATCTATCTCAAGAATTTGATCGAGTAGAGTTCATACAGGTCCCTAGGAGCTAGAATATGGGGGTATAGGAGATAGAGAAGTAGGCATCGTCAAAAGTAGGATCGACAAGCACAGACTTAAAGATGGAAGTCCAAAAGCATCCCAGCATTGAAGAGATCCACACCTTCACAATTCAAAGTGAAAGCAGTTGGATGACCCCAATTCTATCTTTCCTTTAAGATGGATGACTTCCACAGGATGTCGAGGAGGCCAGGAAAGTTAGGAAGAGAGCAACCAGGTTCACTATCTTGAATGATGCTCTGTACAAAAGAGGCTCTTCCATGCCTTACTTGAAGTGCATCGACAAAAGTGAGGCTAAGTACATCCTAGAGGAGATCCACAAAGGGATATGCGAAGACCATGCAAACCTAAGATCCCTGGTAAGTAAGATCATTAGAACATGTTACTTCTGGCGTACTATGTAGAAGGACACTAAAGAGTTCATCGAGCGATGCAACAAGTGTCAGAGTTTTGGAATGTTTAGCGTGTCCCAATGGAGAAGTTAACACTAATAACCTCCCTATGGCCATTTGCCTAATGGGGAATTGTTATCGTGGGCCTACTACCCCAAGGTAAGAGACAGGTAACGTTCCTACTGGTCACTATTGACTACTTTACAAAATGGGTTAAAGCAGAAGCACTACCAACTATCACGAAGGCAAATATCCAAAACTTCATGTGGAAGAACATAGTTTGCAGATTTGGGATACCACGAACGATCATATCAGATAATGGATGACAATTCGATAGCCAAGACTTTAGAGACTTTTGCTTGAGATCAGGGATTAAGAACCAATTCTCATCCCTAGGACATCCACGAGCCAACGGATAGAAGGAAGTGATGAACCGAACTCTGGTGAAGATTATCAAAGCTTGGTTGGAGGAAGCAAAGGGCGCATGGCCAAAAGAACTGTCTAATGTCCTATGGCATATAGAATTATGGCCAAAACCCTGATAGGAGAAACTCCCTTCAGGCTCACCTATGGCACCGAGACAGTAATTCCAGTCGAAGTAGGACTTATTAGCATGAGAAGAGAAGTTTTTAGTGGAAACAATAATAACTACCAATTGAGAGTCAACCTAGATTGCCTAGACTAAGTGAGAGATGGAGCATCCCAATAGATGACGAAATACCAGCAGAAGATGGCTGAATACTACAACAAGAGAGTAATGCCCAGAAGACACAACATAGGAGATCTCGTCCTACGCAAAGTCACGCCAGCTACTAAGGATCCAATCCAAGCGAAGCTTCATCCAACCCAGGAAGGACCTTACAAGATCATCCATTACTCAAGACAAGGTAACTAACACCTAGAGATGATGGATTGGAGGAAACTGCCGTGGCCATGGAACATTGAGCATTTGAAGAAATATCATCAATAAATGTAAAAAATGATTGTATCCTCATTTGAAATAAAGCAATAAAAGCACTATTCAACCAATATTCCAGCATATTGTACGCAAGTCTAGAACACCAATAAAAAAAAAAGAAAAAACATGCATATATGTGTACTAGACAGGTTCACGCAGCAGCTTCGTCACCACTAACAGGAGTGGGCTCTAGAGCATTCCCTTCGAGAGCAGTAGTAGCAGACTCAGAAGCCTCATCCGCCGCCATCTTCTTATCTACCTCCTCCAAATCTAGGCATTCCAGGTCCACACCAGTAGAGTGCTTGATGAAATACCGCCAAAGGAGCTCAAAGCCCTTATAGTACAAACTGAAGAGCACAGTGTTGTACTCATCAATTTGTTGAAAGGCTTCAACGAACTTGGCAACAATGGTCTTGACCCTCTCTTTTTCAGTCTGGAGTTGTTTGTCCTTCTCCAAGGTCAGTTGCCTCTCAACCCTTAGGTCGTCAGCCAAAACCTTAGCCTTTTCCTTGGCAATGTTAGCCTCGTCCATGGCAGAAATGAGGTCCTTCCTCAGCTTCGAATTCTCCGCCTCCAAAACCTCCACCTTAGACCCCATTGATGTGGCCTTCGCCTCTTGGCTCAGGTACTCCGACGTAACGTGGATGGTTTCCCCCAGCACCTGAAAAGAAGATCACACAGAACACTCACAGAGAGGAAAGAGTAAGTGATACAAACACATCACCTGGACGAGTTTATGGATGTGACGATCCACAATCTCATTGGACGGCACGCTAGAAAAGACCTTGAGCTTTTTAGTAGTGAAGGCATCTTGCGCCCTTGTCAATGCCAGGCCGAAATTGTCCTAGATGCTCGATGAGCGTGAGTCTACCTTCTTTTTTCCCTTATCCGCCACGCACTGCTTCTTAGGGTGTGGAGTAATCTCCTTCACCGAGGTGGCTAAAGAAGCAGTCCTCACAGTTTCAAGGATAGTGGTAACAGGAGTGATAAGAGTCCCCTTCTCTGCGACACACACCAACCTCTTCCTAAGGTTGGAGAGAGACTCGTTCTTCTTGGCCCTCATCTTGACGTACATCTCCTGATTGAATTTCGTTGTTATCTCTGCAAAAAAAGAAACACCTGTTAGAAAAAATAAAAAATAAAAAGAGAGAGAGGATAATCCAAGGAAATGATGAGTCAAAATAAACACTTACTTTTCTCCTCGATTTCAATGGCGCATAAGATGAAAGAGGAAGGCTCATGACCTAGGCAGCGATGAGCCAAAGTTCTTGGATCAACCAAGTTGTCGAAATAGTTAATCATCTTGGTGTATCCAGTAGCTACTTTTATGCGCCTTCTATACCTGCTCTTGAGTTTTGGACACTTCTTAACTGGGCAAACACAATAAACAGAAAGATTAGCGACGAACAAAAAAAAAAAACGGAAAAAGATGAAAGAAGAAGGAAAGAGGACTTGTAGAAAGACGACGCACCTAGACTTGGGGCTCTCCAATGATGAAGCAACCTAGGAATATCATCCCAGAGTCCATTGGAAGGAGTCTCCCATCCATTTCCAAACACAAAAAAGAACCTCAATTTCCAATATCAGAAGGATGTTGGTAGATTGATGATGATCCTAGCATTCTTAGCCTAGGGCACAAGTTCATAGTACCCATACTCCTTTGACTCCTTCAAACGATACAAATATGTGAACTTGTCCACCCTAATCATGCACCCTTCAGTGATGGTCATCCACATCTCCATACAACTTATCACAATCCTCCATAAATTTGGCATAAGTTGCCTAGGAGCGATGTTGAAATGATTTAGAAGCTCCATGATGAAGGGGTGGACGAGAAACCTAAGGCCACACTAGAAAGCAGCCTCATAAAAACACACTTCCCCAAACAAAAAATGACAGGATCGTTCCTTTCCATGAGGAAGACAACCCGAACCCTCTTAGGGAATTGGAACCTATCCCTAAACCTAGAGAGGGTGTTAGGATCCAGACCACACACCTCTCTGAGGGCATGAAAAGCCTTAACCTCTCGTGGGCCAAAAGTCGTGATATCCTCCTCGACCTCAACAGGATCGTTGCTAGATGACAACTTCGTTTCTATCTCACTGAACCTCACTTTCGACATAAGTCTCCATTCACCCACTATTCTCTCAAACCAATCCACTGACTCACGAAGCAAAGGAAGCAAATCAGCCAACACTAGACCTAAGCCACTACCCCCAAGCATAAAACTTTCAATTGAAGAGCCAAAAGAATGAGAAGAACCAAGAGAAGCCCTTAAGTGTGCAAATAAAAACAAAAAGGAAGGACAAAGTCTCCTAACCTCAAAGCTATCTACCATGGAACCTAAAGGAAAGAAAAAATGGGGAAAACTCCAAATCCCAAAACAAGAAAAGGAAAATACCAGTAATCTTTTGCCAGTAAAGTTCGCTACAAAGAATAAAGCAAAAGGAAAGAAATAGTACCTCAAAAGGAATAGTTCTAGAAAGGAGAAATGCGATAGGAAGCTCGAAGAAGAGAAACATAGAGTAACAATGGCGCAAAAGAAAGAAAGTAAGGAGGAAAGAGAAAAGAAAGGTAGTTTAAAAAAGCTGAATATGAAAAACTAAAAATTAGTGGGAAACCCAAAGGACACATGAGTGAAGCATTAAATTTCACCAATTAAAATGTGTCACCACGATGCTTACGGTGCCGCCACTATGCATTAAATGTGGTTGGAAAAGAACCCCAAAGGTCACGTTTATGCAAGAAAACTTTCATTTTCTGGTGATCGTTATGACACGTAAGGACAACCACAAAACCTGGGAGGGGGGGGTAGCTGATAGGCCTAACGAATACCCTTGTCGAGATGAACCCATCAAGCACCATCATCCATTCTTCAACCGCGTGGACGAGGGAAGGTAAGCCATAAAGAGGAGAATTCAATATCTCAAACAATTAAAAACTAGCTATCAGACCATTGGAAGCTCATCAAAACCCACATTAATGTGCTAAGAGGTGTTACAAAAGAAGCACTAAAGCCACAAGAAACAAGGGAGATTTATATATATATATATATATATATATACACCTTTCAAAACTAAACAAGGTACATTTTTTCATACACATACGTTGAAGCACTGATATTTTCTAGTTCTCTTAATCTTCTCTTAGCTTGCACTTGCTGACTTTATTATCGGAGACTCCATGGCCGGCACCACACCGGTGATCACCCAGAGAGGATTCCTTCCACGACCTTACAAGTATAGAGAAAGAGCTCGTGCTGACTCATCTGGACAAACCTACTTGACTGACGATCTCAGCGTCATTGGTACTTATAAATACTCTTTCTTAATGACAACTTTTTCAATGAAGTTGGATCAACAGCTACAACACCTTTGTACCCACCATATCATATTTAAAATGCAAATGGAACAGAATTTTATAGGCCACATTCCTTAGCCAATTCTACAAATATCTTACCTATACCATCAGAGAAATAGTATGGGACTCCATTCCTTACAACTTCTACGTCAAGAGTATTTTCAACTTCTGGACTACTAATGCTCACTATTTCTCTTGAAGAGCTGAAAGATTGACCCAAACTGGTAGCATATTTTGCCATATTCCTAATCTCGTGGAAATCACCCATCCACTCTCTGATATTTGCTGCAGTCATGCCAATTCTTGAAGCAAAACAGAATTTTCTTGTTATTGATTGTTTGAATATGCAAGAAACTCAAACTTCTTACCACTAAAAAGAGCACTAGCATTGGGGGTGTAAACACCCCCAGTTGCTATTTTACATCCAAAACCTCAAAAATTGCCCTCCATCCTAGTATAGGTTCTTAAAAAATTTTGCAACCTATTAACAGTTGGTTCTTATATATAGGACCTATTATTCACTTGGTTGTAAAAAAATATTATTATTTTAATGGAAAATATTTACATTCTCTCTTCTCATTCACTCTACACGATACAAACCCTTTTCTCACTCATTCTCTTAGTCACTTTTCTCCCTCACTGTCCCAAGTGCAAAAGCTCCATCACCCATGCCGCTCAATCACTCTCTTTCCCTCTACCTTTTTTCCCTCTTTACTATATTGATCTATCCCCAAACTAAAGATTCAAGGGTTTGTTGGTTGGTTTAAATTTGGGTTTCATTTGGAATTTTTGGGTTTCTTCGTGGAGCATGCATTTGGTTGCTTTTGGGTTTGTGGTTTCTCAATGGCTGGATCGGTGATGGTTGTTATTGGTGTTTCTTTTTCCTGTTCATGTATTGCTCTAACCCCAAACTGAAGATTCAAGGGTTTGTTGATTAGTTTAAATTTGGGTTTCATTTGGAATTTTTGGGTCTCTCAGTGGAGCGTGCATTTGGTCATTTCAAGGTTTGCGATTTCTCGGTGGCTAGATCAGTGATGGGTGTTGTCTGTGTTTGTTTGAATCAGTGGTGTAGACACTTGATTTTCTACCGATGATTTAATAAAGGAGAATGACTCGAATGACTCGAATGACCATCCATGTACCAAAAAAAAAAAATCATAATTGCATCACATGCATCATTCTGTTCTTGCATTACATACATCATTTTGTCTTTGCATTACATGCATCATGTCATTCATTACATATCATGAAAATGATCTTGAGATTCTAAGGGTTACAATGGTGTTTCCAGTTTCTAAATCGAACCATCGAATCGAAAGATATCGCATGATCAAGTTTGCACAGTCCATATGCATTGTGTCTAAGAAGAGTCGACCACACACGATTAATTTAAATTAATTCTAATTGGTCAAACAATTAAAATTAATTAAATAATTTTGTGATTGATTGATAATTAGTGTTTAAGATAGAGAAGCATGCATAGGACTAAAAGGGATGATTGGAGAACAATAAAATTGTGGATAATATGAACTTTATCAAGATTTATTTTGAGAGATTTATCCACAAGATAATGGGTCAAGATAATTGTTCTTAAAAAGCCTAAATTATCTAGAAAAGAGTAAAAAAGATTATAGACGGAGGATGAAAATGCATTTAGATACAAGGATCGGCCAAACAACCCTAAAAGAGGAGTCCAAATGGCACCTGAACACAAAAGTGCATTCGGTCTCCAAAAGCCAATTCGGCTTATTTGGAGTGTCGAATGGCACTATAAAAGTGCCAAATTGCACTTGGATGGGCTTTGGCCTAATAGCTTTCGGATGACGATAAAACACACCATTGTCGACCTTTTCGCAAAAGGATGTGTCTAGATTCAAACCCTAATCGTCCATACCTATTTTTTAGAATACCTCTATAAATAGGGATTAAGCCTCATCACTCAACACCTTTTTTTTTAATGCTCTGAGGGCATACATTTTAAGACTAATAAAGTGTTGATATTATTTGATCCTCTCTGAGAATTGCTACAAGAATTAGGTTTTTTAGATTTCAAGGATAACTGAATGAGTTTCTTTGAACCCTAAGACATCCTCTTAAGAGCAAAGAGTGCTCATGCAAGAGGTTATTTCCTTTACCCTATCTTTCCATACTCCTTTTTATGTTGATGAATGTTTATTTTCATGACATGAATGATTCGTAATTGTTTTGTTTAAAGCATGATTGTTATAATCTTTTTCTTGAATGTCAATAATTTGCATGTGAATAATGCTTGTTCTTGAAATAAAAACAGATTTACATCTTTATAAGAAGTAGATCTAACTTTTTCAACGTAAAAACAGGTCTGCATCTTTATAGATGTAGATCTGAATTTTTCTCAATACAAAAAACGGATCTGCATCTTTTCTAGATGTAGATTTGAATTTTTCTATATATAAAAATAGATCTACATCATTTCTAGATGTAGATCTAAGTTTTTCTTAAATCAAAACTGATTTGTATCTTTCTCAAGATGCAAATCTGAATCTTTTTATATACATGTAAATTGTTGAAATAAAGGAAGAGATCATGTACTACTATGTTTATTTTTGTGTTTGTTTTAATTCATGAATGTACAAATTCAAATTATGAGTAAAATTCTTTTCAAAAAAACCATTTTTTAAATTACAAAATTAAAACCATTTTTTTAATTTATCAAAAACATATTTAATTTTTTTTTTTTTTTATGAACCCAAAAATCCAATTTTTTTATCATCATAAAAAAGATCTGAATTTTCTCTCTAGAAACCACTTTTTTCTAAATACTACAAAATAGATCTGGTATTTTTAACAAACCCAAAATCAATTTTTTTACCAACAAAAACATATCGGAATTTTTAAACAAAATAAGAGATTTCAATCATAAACAAATTTGTGTGATTTTGTGTTTATCATTCACATGTTCAACACATCATTCATGTTATGCATAAAATGGTACATTGGTCACAAAAATCTAAAAGACCAAACTCTGTTTGGGCAGAATGGGTGCCTAACACCTTCCCAAGCCATAACATAGCCTCTGAATTTAGATTTTTAGTTAAGTAGACGTAGGCTTTATCTTTTTTTTTTTTTTTTTTTGGGTGGATTGTAACTAGGACAAAAAGCCATGTATATTTGGTAGATTGTAACTAGGACCTAAAGCCATGTAAAGTTCAAATTTTCGAACCTGTATTTCTTTTTATTTATTCAATCAATGAATGGAACATTCAGTCATATAAATCTTTATTTAGTTTTTCTTATTTTTTATACATAAAAAATAAGTGGCGACTCCACATCACTTACCCAAAAGAGAAATGCCCTAAGGTAGAAGCTCATGAAACTTACTTTATTCAAAAAAGAGATAATGCCCAAAGGCTTGGTTTATCTTTACTTCAAAAGATGACCATTGTAGTTAGGATGCTTGCATATGGGGTAACAACTGATTTTATGGATGAATATGTGCGGATTGGAGCAAGCATTGCAATGGAGAGTTTGAAAAAATTTGTTGCAGTAGTGGTTGATATTTTCTCTATGGAATACTTGAGGTCACCAAATAATGAAGACATTGATAGATTGTTGGCCCATGGTGAAAGTCATGGATTTTCAGGGATGCTAGGAAGCATTGATTGGATGCATTGGAAATGGAAATGGAAAAATTGTCCAACTGCATATAAAAGTTAGTTTCATGGTCATATTTGTGTGCCAACCATTATTTTGGAAGCAATGGCATCATATGATCTTTGGATATGGCATGCATTTTTTGGGTTACCTAGGTCAAATCACGATACTAATGTGTTAAAAAGGTTTAATATATTTTCTGAGCTAGCAAAGAAATGTGCTCCGACAGTTAATTACTCAATCAGTGGCACACAATGGGATACTAGCTTGCCAATGGCATATATCTAAAGTGGTCAACATTTGTGAAAACAATTTTAGCTCCACAAGGAGGAAAAAGAATATTATTTGCAAAAACTCAAGAGGCTTATAGGAAGGATGTAGAGCATGCATGTGGAGTGCTTCAAACAAGATTCGTAATTGTACGTGGACCTGCAAGATTTTTCTTCCCTGCAACACTCAGAGACATAATGAAAGCGTGTATAATTCTCCTTAACATGATCATCGATGATGAACGAGATGAAAATGAAGTAGTTGAATTCAATTATGAACAACTCGATGAAACTCCCTAAATACAAGTGTCTAATGAGCAGACAAATGAATTTACTGCATTCATCCAAAGTTATCTACACATTCGAGACCAAGAAATTCATTCTCAACTCCAATCTGACATCATTGAGCATTTATGGCAAAGACAAGGTGATTTGTAGGAACTTGAATGTATGACATTATGTATGTGACTTATTACTATAATTTGATATAATATGTATGTAAGTATTCTATAGACTACATTGGTATTAATGTTCAACTAAAACTACTTCTTGGCAGGTTGATTTTAATATTGATATGTATTCACCTTTTGATATAAGTTTTGAAAGCTGTTGATACCGTATTTTGTCTGCCCTCAATTTGCGTGCTGGGCCCCCAGAAAATCCAAAAATATCATTTTCTCTCCATGGGTCCATGAGAGCATCTTGAACAACGTGGCACAACCCGTTCGGGCATCGGAGCACCAGAAGTGTCTTTTTCAGCTAAAATGACCAAAATGTCCCTAGCTAGCCCTAGGTTTGACCGAAGGCCAAACAAGGTCCAAACTCTCACAAAAAGACGTTTTTCACAGTTTTACATCAAACCCAAGTTTCTTAGATATTTTTAACAACTTTGACCAAGTTTGACCCGAAGTCGATCTTAGGTAGGCCCAAAAACCCTAATTTTGATCTGACTTCCAAAACAGGTTAAAACCAAAGTCATTGCAAAGATGATCAAATTCTCATTCCAATGACTATTCATGGGCCGAAATTGTAGTTAGAACGGCCGAGATATCACAAAAACTAGGATGGCACGCCGATTGATGCACCACAATCTTCCAAGAACCATAACTTTTGATCTGACCGTTGGATTTTCAAGTTCCATACCTTTTTAGAAATAGGAAGTCATGACCTTTCCAAATGTGTAAAGATCAACCCAATCAAAGGGAGTTTGAGGCTAGCAGCCCACCAAGGGTCGTCGCCTCGAAGTTTGTATCGGGGCTATAAATAGCCCTAAACACTCTTCAAACCAGAAAGACCACATTTTTGCTAAGTTTTGCTCTCTGCCTAGCTTCTCTACACATTTTTTTTTCTTCCAAACACCAAAAAATACCTAGAAAACACATCAAAACTTCTTGATTCTACACTTTGGATTTAGCGTTTAGGGGTGTGGATGTAGATTTTTAGCTATCATCCACACCCCTCCCCTAAACTTCTAAATCTCTTTCTATCATTAATCTTGCTTTTTTTAGCTTGAATGACATGATTTATTGCTTTCTTTAGCATGCTCCTTGCTTTATGTGTGTTCCTTGCTTTGATCTACGTGTTTTTGTGCTTTTTGTCATTTTTTATGCTTAGATCAACATCCTTACATGCTTGTATGCTTAGATCTACATGCTTAGGGTATTATGCCATGTTTCCTTTGTTTCATTCCTCATTTTTCTCTATGTTGATGTTAGGGTTATATGCTTACATGCTCGTATGATGTTGTTGGCTATGCTTTGCTCGGATCTATGTGTGTGTGCTTTTTGCCATGTTTCATGCTTAGATCTATATCCGAACATGCTTAAATGCTCGAATCCATGTTCTATCATGTCTATGTGCTAAGCTTTCACATGTTCACATGTATATTTCCATGCTTATATGTCTAGATCTAGGTTTCCACATGCTTGTGTGCTTGGATCTATGCTCTACTTGCTTCATGCCATCTTCCATGTGCTTGTGTGCTCCTTGCCATGTTTGTGTGCCTAGACCTAGGCAATGTTTGTCATGTCATGTGCTATTGTAGCCATTTTTTCGCTTTATCTTTCTTTCTTGTGTTTTGGCCTCTTGGTTAGGACTCGATCTAGACCCTATGGTCTTTGTCGTCGTCCATACACCTTAGCCCATATCAAAAGGGTTTGGATCACCCATTTTTCCTGTCTATGCTTGCTTGCTTCTATACTCTATGCTTGTGTTGGCCTCTCTTGTTCTAGGTCTTGCCATGTTTGATGCCCTTAAGGATTTGTGGTTGTGTGGTCACATCTGACTCTCACAAGACCTTGTTTAGGTGTAACCACTTGGGATGCATCTCTGGATGCCAAGTCACTCTGTGCAAACCTTTCCCCTTTTCCGCTCTGTGTGATGATATGCTTACTATGCTTGTTTATGCCACCCATTGGCTTTCTATGCATTTCTACACGCTTGCTTATATGTCCATGCATGAGTCTTGCTTATTAGTGTGTCGTCCACGCTTCAACACAATGAAATTATGGACATTTGATTTAAATCTACATTTGTCCCTCGTGGACACCACCTTTTGTTTGCTTTCTTGTTGGTTTCCCTTCTTGCTTATTGGTTAGCTTTCTTGCTTTTGCCATATGCTATGCTTGACATATCCATCTTGCTTGTTTGTTTCGCACCCTTTTACCATTATCTACACATTTTCCTTCCATTACTTGTCTACTGGTTTCTTGTCTTTGCCTTTGTATGTACGCATATGGAGCAAGAACGCACGAAGCTAGGGCATGGTCTCCCAAGAACAAGCAAAGAGGGTGCGGCGCAAGCATGTTGATTTGAGCCAAGCAGTTGTGTTTACTAGGTTTAGGAGTTTAGTGTTTCCCTTTGGTTATGTACTCTTTTGAAACCCCTTCCTTCCTCCTCCCTTTCTCCCTTAGATGGTTTGTATTGGGTATATCATGCCATGTACCATTCGTTCTCATCTCTAGAGTATGGCGACTCTTGTTTATTTTCTTGCATCTATATTTTGGGCCATGCTCTAGGGATGTAGGCATTTACTTTCCTGTTCTGTGTGCTTGCATTATGCATGATGTATGTATATATATACCCACTCGCCCCCCTTCGGTGTGATTGTCGTAGTCTATGTCACCTAAGGCCAGCGATGCCTAATTTTCACCGCGAAAGTAAGGTGACTTGTCGCTAGATTTTTGCTGTAGAAATCTGGCACTTTGCTCGAATGCCATAGGAAAGCATAAATTAGGACCACACCCACTCAAAAGCCAAACCTCAAATCTCTCATGCATGCAAAGGCCCGAAAGTCAATGCCAAAATCATGTTTTTCACTGCCAATTTCCAAAAATTAAGGTTTTATCAAAACAAAAGATTGACCTTTGATCCAACGGGCCCCGCACGTGAGGGAGCTATCGTCACGGCAGGTGGTCAAACAAAGGCCCACAACGGCGGTTTTCTGCTCTGATCGAGGTCAGGTTTCGACAAAAGGTTCATAGCATAGTTTATGTTCTGCTTGCGTTTTGCATAAATAGAATTTGATAGGTTCATAGTTTGTGTTTTGCATATAGGGAATTTGACAAGTTCATTATATAGTGTGTTTTGCATAAATGAATTTTGACAGGCACATTATGTAGTGTGTAAATGAAATTTGACTAGTTCATTATATAATGTATATTTTATGTAAATGGATTTTGATAGGTTCATTATATAGTGTTTTGCATAAATGAATTTTGACAAGTATATTATGTAGTGTGTAAATGAAATTTGATAGGTTCATTATATAATCTATGTTTTATGTAAATGGATTTTGACAAGTTCATTATATGGTGTGTTTTGCGTAAATGAATTTTGATAGATAGGTAAATTATATAAGGTGTAAATGGAATTTGACAAGTTTATTATATAGTGTATGTTTTATGTAAATGGATTTTGACAGGTTCAATATATAGTGTGTTTTGCGTAAATGAATTTAAACACATTTTTTCCCCAAAAAAATAATTTTTATAGAAATATGAATTTTTAAAAATATGATTATTTGATAAAAAAAAAATCTCCATTAAGAAAAGTCGAGTCAGGTTTTAAAAAATATGACCATTATTTATTTGAAAATATGACTGTTGGAAACAAATAATAAAGAAAGAATAAAAATGAATACTTAAATGAGATGGTATAAATATAGAAATTAGGATGTTGGGTGTATTGTAAAGTGAGTTGGTATAATAGATAAAGTAACTTTTAAAGTGATAAAATAAAACTTTTTTGCCCACCCTATACTAGTGCTCTAACTCTGCCATTTCGTAAAGTGGACAGTATCGTGTTATAAATGCCAATTTGCCTCTCTCCATTTGCCAAAGATGTACACGATGATAAAATAAAACTGTTGCACGCAGTTTATCCAAGTCCTCATCAACAAACGAAACACAAAGAAAGTTATCAATATCCTCAAGGTAATTGCATAACACATGACTGGACAGATTCACCTTAGGACCACAGAAATACACTTTAGATGGAGTTATTTGAACCCTGCATATATATACCAACCCATCATTTAAAGATATGGCAACAGTTTTAAAAAGTCACATCGATGTGGCATATTTTGTGTATTGCTCCTTAAGCCAGCATACAGGTTCATAGCAGCATTCTTTCAAATGAGACAGTTTGTCCCAGGCACTTTCTATATACTCAATTGTTATTCTCTTAGGATCGACCAACCGACAAAAACTTTCATCCAAATTGGTAGAGCCCCTTGTCTTCTTTTAAATAGGTTGAACCTGCACAGATTTATGTGATATTGAAAATTGAATTCTTTTTTCTCATCTTAGTGAATTTTTCTTTGCATTGTTAGTTACTAGGAGCTCCTCGAATTTATGTAGAAGATCATACTCATCATTGGGTCCGAGAAGTTGATTTCACTCCGTCGTGCTGCATTGGCCAATCTTCTGCTCTATGTATGGAGCTCCCACTGGAGGGTCAGCTTCCAAAATTTCGTGGAGATTTTGTCTCTTACAAGAAAAATGAGGGCCTTCTGTTCTGAAGCAAGGTATTGCTCTCTCTTGCATTTCAGGACTATTCCCTATTGTGAATCCACCCAATGGTTTTGGCTTGCCTCATAAAATCATGTTTAAGATCAACTCTTTAATTCAGCATGGTTATCTTCCTGGGCAATCAATTGATGAAAACTGTTGCCATATCTTTAAATGATATGGCAATAGTTTCATGGTGACTTTGTCACTACAAATTGGCATATTTCTTGTACTGATCCTTCACCCAGCTTACAGGTTCATAGCAGTATTCTTTCACATTAGATAGTTTGTCCAAGACATTTTCTATAATTCTATATACTCAACAATTGATATTCTCTTAGGATCGACCAACCTATAAAAATTGGCATCAATTGCTTGGCCAGGAAGACAGCCATGCTGAATTAAAGAGTTGATCTTGAACAAGATTTTATAAGGCAAGTCAAAGCCTTCTGGAGGATTCACAATAGGAACTAGTCCTGAACTGCAAGAGAGAGTAGAACCTCGCTTCAAACAAAGGGCCTTCGTTTTTCTTATAAGAGACAAAATCACCATGAAATTTTGGAAGCTGTTCCTTCTGTGGAACCTCCAAACATAGAGCAGAAGATTGGCCAATGCAGCGGAGTGAAATCAACTTCTCAAACCCTATGACGAGTATGATCTGCCACATAAATCCGAGGAGCTCCAAGTAACTAACAACGCAGAGAAAAATAATTTGTTAGAATGTAAACTAACTACAAAAAAGCATGGTGCATGAGCAGAAAATTGTGAAAAATTATAATTAATGTTTAAACTATCTAACCAGAATGAGAAGAAACTTTTTAGCTTGACCACGTGGTTGATGGTTCTGAATCTGCCAAATGTTCTCATAAGAGATTTCAAGCTTGTATATTCCAGAAAGATAAGGGAAATCGAAGTACAAATTTCTCTTTTTTGAGTCAAATTCGACAAAAACATTTTCCTGTTTCCAGAGCACAGAAAAACTTTCCCTTGAAGTCTGATATCCTAAGTGCAATGCTATATTATGCATGGTATATTATCTAGAGCACAGAAACTCGTGTTGATTATTGAAGAAGACTATGAAAAAGCAAAGCAAAGCAAAGAGAGAAGTAGAGAAAATATGTTGCAGTGAAAGAATTAAGGCTAATGATCAAACTATATATAGACAGAGTAGAGAGCAGTGAGCTGTCGTGATATATGAAGCTGACGTATACATTATCTGTGGTAACTGACACATGGCGGCATATGATTTCTTTCCGTGGAACATTGTCAAAGGTTGTTTTTTTGTTTTAACTTTTATTCTTTTTTTGTGAAACGTAGAGACCAAGGTTAGAGAAAATCTGAATCACAACGTTAATGCATCAGATTCCTCAAAATTACTTTTTTTCTTTTGTTGCAAACCCTTTTCTAATAACTTATTGTTTCCTTCTGTAATGTGGAAACTTTAAGAAGAAGGAGTACATTTATTTATTCTTTGGCTTTGAGCTTTTTCAACATTGGCCAACGCTTCTTTATGTGCATAGAAGATTCTAAGAAAACACGGTCTACTTCCTTCCTTTGTGTTATTAAAATATAAGGGATTATATAGAAATGAAGAAGGATCTAGACGATTTGATTACTGCAAGCATATTAAAATGAATACAATTCCTTGGCTTCGAAGTCATTCATTCGTTACCATATATGTTTCTAAGTACATCCAAGTTATAATGGAGAAAATGAACCTTATATGTCACTATTAAAAACATTAAAAAGTGTCAATTGTATTATAAGAATTCTAGCGGTTTTCAATTACAATTTAGAGTATAAAATTTAGTATCTAGTACTTAAGATTTTCTTACACATTAAGGTGCCCAAAAAAAGGAAAACGTAAAAGAAATCTAAAAAAGGAAAAATTTCAAAAGAAAATAAATAAATTAATAAAGAAGGGTAAAGTATTGAGGAGCTCATGTAAGATGAAGTTGGAGGGTAGAACCAACACGTGGACTCTTAGGGAACCGTCTTTTGACCCAGCTAATAAAGCCATAGGTTGAGAAAATCAGCTTTAATTTCTTCCATATAAGTGTGAAGAGCCTACAAGCTGGATGGTGAGGGGAACCAATCACTGTACATACTCGATTTTGCACATATAATTTAATTAAGGAAGATGACTAGAGTGACCATTCATGTACCCAAAATTCATAATTGCATTACATACATTAATTTGTTCATTTCATATCATAAAAATGATCTTAAGATTCTAACAGTCGTGACGGTATGCCCAGTTTCCAAGTCAGACCGTCGGATTGAAAGATATCGCATGATCAAGTTTTCACAGTCAACATGCATTGTGTCTAGGTAGAATCAATCACGCATGATTAATCTAAATTAATTCTAATTGGCTAGACAATTAAAATTAATTAAATAATTTTGTGATTGGTTGTTAGTTAGTGTCAAAAATAGGCTTGCTTGCATGGCAATAAAGGGGATAATTGGATAATAATAAAATTGTGGATAATCTAGACTTTAGATTACTTATCTACAAGATAATTGTTTTTGAAAAGACCTGAAGAATCTAGAAAAAAGAGTTTAATTTTTAGAAATATTGATTAAAAATATGTCTAAGTGCAAGTCTCAACTCAAAAAACCTAAAAAAAAAGTCCAAAACGACCAAACTCAAACAAGGGACCAGAACCCAAAAGCACCATTCAGCACTTTTGGAGTGCCAATCGGCACTTGAAAACGAGGGACCAGAATTGACAGGCCACAAACGCGTTGACCCCTTATGATAAATTACGTTGATTAATTAGCCAAGTTATTAATTAATCAATTTAACATGCAATATCACGTGGCAGCACAAACAAATCACCAAAACTAAGTAAAGCAGCGGAAAATAAATAACACGGTGATTTGTTCACGAATGGGGAAAACCTTACGGCAAAAACCCCACCGGGTGATTTAAGGTCACCACTCCCGAAACTCCACTATTATCACAACAAGCAGTTACAAGTAAGGAATCCCAAGTACCTCACCAACCTACAGTTGAACTCTTACCCCAATACCCAATTGGACTTGTTCTGTAGTGACAGTCTCTCCTTTCAATGCACGGCTCCCAAGTACGTGACTAACCAGATGCGCGGATCCCAGTACGCGACTTCAAACACCAACTAGAGAGAGAGAGAGAGTTGGCTGCAAAGTTCTTCAAATCATCAAGGATGAACTAGGGCACGAACTTTGTCTGTCAGATCACAAATTGCATGAACAACAAGTTCTCAATGAATGTGCAACTTTTATCTTGTGATCTCCCTTTTTACGGCCCTTAAAATAATCCTTTTATATGTCTAGGGTTAGGAGAAAAGAAGTCCCAAAGACACACTCACGGATTGGACTTGAAACAGAATAGAAAATCTGTTTCTTTTAATTATCGACAGATAGAGGTGTCGAGATAGCTGTCGAGGCTCGGGCAAAACAGCTTCTTTAAAGCTCGATAGATGTATCTGTCGAGGTATGTGTCGAGATTTAAAATCTTGCACTTCCTTGCTTGTTTCTTGGACAGACTTTGACGGCTTCAACACTTAATCTTGAACCACTGTTTCTTGAAGTGTTAAACTCATCCTAAATCTACCCAATTACAAGTAAAGTGCGTTTTGTCTAAGGATAAGCCAATTACATAAAATAACGACATATGTTCACAGACTTGAACGACATATGTCCTAACAATCTCCCCCTTTGGCAATCCGTGACAAAACCACAACAAACAAATGAAGATATGAGAGAAGTCATAAATCACTTTAACTCATATTCACTTGTTACATACAGTAAAATCTATCCTAACACAAACTCTTGAAAAACTTTGCAAGAAGAGAGTTTATGGCAAGTAGACTTTGACAACCTGTATTTCTAAAACACTTATAAACAAAACACATCAAGGCATCTTTGTGTGAAACAGAAATAATAGATTGCATATAGTAAAGAAGCATGTGTATAAAGATAGAAAAGAAACAACACATGAAAGGTAGGTGAAAGAAAAACATACATCATCATATATAAGAAGAAAAACATACATCATATAAATATAAGAAGAGAATAGCTACAATGTATGTCAATACGTGATCAATGTATCTCTAAAAGAAAGAAAAAATACATAGATCACCTCACTACATCCCTCAATCCACACTCCCCCTAACAAAAATGTCCTATGTCCTATGCTAACACTCCCCCTAAGAATGACTACTCTCATACAAAACTACTCCCCATTTTTTGTCACGAGTGACAAAGGGTAGAGTGTCAAGTAGACATCTCATCCGAAGAGCTCGCATCTCCATCATCATCATCACTGGAAGCATCATCATCATCGCCGTCATCATCCTCAGTCTCAGACGACGCATGAGGTGGCGGAGGAGAAGCCTCTGGTGCAAAGCCGCCCATGGTCGCCTGTCGCCTGGCGATGCGACCAACACGGACGTTCACCTGATACAACTCTGTGGAGAGTGTATCTAGGCAAGCATCCATGCGTTGTAGCTACGCCATGATGTCTCCCAAGCTGACGTTGCTCGAAGAAGTAGAAGCAGATGCTCGAGCAGATCTGGAGGTGGCCGGACGGGTGGAAGGAGTGGCACCGTCAGTCTGTCGCGATCTAAACTGTGCCTCGCTACGTTTTACGGTAGCAGCGTCTATGGCGGACATGACGTGGTAAAGATCGGACGAAGGGAAAGGGATGGAAAAACGACTCAGAATCCTCGTGATAGCGGAAGGGAAAATGAGCTTATCACGGGTGGCCGTATCTCTATAGACATCGATAATGGAAAAGATGAAGTTTGAAGGAAAGTCTATAGAAAGATCCTCTAAGTGGGACAACAAAAATCGAGCACGAGGATCTGTGATAGAGTTATAGTGAAAAAGTGGGTGCAAAACAAAGGTCATCACCATGTTAAGGAAACGAGGACCTTTAGCAAAAGGTCGACATGGTGTGTACATGTCATCTCCCCAAGAGGTAGGACGCTCACAGAACGCCGAGATCATCTCGTCTTTGGACACAGTCCAAAGACGCTCACAGCTAGGATAATCAGGATGATCCACCCTAGGGACATGAAGAACCTCAGAGACTAACTCTAGGGTGACACAAAAGCGCGTACCTCGGACGCAAGAGTAAAAATGAGATACTGAAGAATCTATCCCGTGGATGTTGGAGTAAAACTCCTGAATCAACACGAGAGGAGATGTGACCGGGACGTCACACAGTGACTCCCATCCCCGAGTGTGAATGACATCGGGAAGGTCGGTGTCGGCAAAATCTGCCAGGACTACGTGGCGTTCCGAATGAACACCGCGTTTAGAAAAGTTCTCCGAGAAGTCCTTATGGGCTTTCTCATCACGGAACCGGACAGAAAGAGGGGTAGAGTCAGAGGAAGACTGTCCCTTAGAACGCAAAGGGTTCTGGGACAGAGTGGATTTACGCTTAGGTGCCATAGACACTACTAACGCAACCATAGAGAGGGGGAAAGAGAAAGAGACACACAGAAAAGTTCCAAACAGTTCAATATTGGCAGAATAATATTGAAAAGAAAGAACGTATGCATGGAGAATGCATGAACATGTGACATGCAACATAAAAACATCATGGGCTCAGCCCAATCCAAACCTAACAGCACATAATAGAGTTGCACACATCTAAATGCATGAAAATACACTGAGAATGCTAATGTGATGCAATGCATGTGGTTTTGAAGATCAAAACTAGAAAAACAACCCAAAAATTTCATGAAAACCCCAACAATTTTGAAAACTCCCAAAAATTTTCAAAAACAGAAAACCTAGGGTTTTAAAACAATGAAATGCATGAAAAAGAAGGATAAAGTGCTTACCAAGAGATGAAAATCGCAAAGAAACTCTTGAGAAAGCCTTGGGAGAAGGTTTGGAGGGAAAAGGAAAAGATTTTGAGAGAGAACAGTGAGTTTCGAGCGAGAGAGATCGAGCAAGTGAGAAGAAAAATCGCGACTGCTATATATATAGCTTCTCATTAAATCTCGACAGATGATGCTATCGGGAGGTGTCGAGCCTGCTGTCGAGGGCATGTGTCGAGAAATACACATGGACAGATGAAGCTATCGAGATCAGCTATCGAGGAAGAAGAATAAACAAGAAGGAACCTCGATCGATCCAGAAGCTATCGAGAAGCTATCGAGCAAACAGAAAGTTTCTCGATCGATCCAGCAGGTGTCGAGGTATCTGTCGAGACTGCGATAAGAAAAGGTCTAAGGAGCTCGACAGATAGCCTATGTATCGAGAGGTATCGAGAAGGTGTCGAGATGCCTTTAAAAGCAGTTTTTCAAAAGAAGAAAAACACAGACATGAATGCAATCATGCATGCAACTCAACCAAAGATACAACCAACACATTAAGCTCTCAAACTCATCTCTCAACAAAAATTTTGATGCACATGTATCTCAAAACACGCACACACACACTAAACAAGTCTAACCAATTTTATGTTTCAAAAACAAGTTATGACAGTTTAGTGAGCATACATTAACGTATGTAAACTTTGTGATGGCCAAATCACATTGTACCTGCACATGTATCAAGAATAGCAAAGAATATTGCGTGTTGTGTGTGAAAATATCGCAAGATTGCATATGTGTCTCAATGTTATGACGATTTGAGATATGAGAAAATCACTTTAACTCACACACAATCATAACTGTTTGATGGGGACTATCACCTTCGAGGTACATCCTATAACTCCCATATCTCCTAGAAAACACACTTGCAACCATATTTTAAAGCATTTTTGATCTTTTTGCTTTTTATTTCTTTGCATATTTTCTTTTTAACAAGCATATCATGCATGGGCATACAAGAGAAAGAAAAGAAATACCCAATTATGTTAAGCTTTTGACACTACACTTTTGCTATACCGAAGCATACAGGTATCATTGACATTGCACTTTTGCTATGCCGAAGCATACAGATGTCATATTATGATTGGCGAGTAACAGTGGTGAGATGGTTATTTATGCCTTTCTCTTAGGATTTTCTAGTTCAACCCGTCAATAAGAGTGATACGAGTGTTAAGAAGAAGAGATCACTTATTCTTACTCATCACAAACAAAGAGCTACAAAGCTCACTTGCTTAGTTGTGCAGAAGAATGCTCATCTAAGCTACAGGTGATACAAAGTTTAGAAAACTCTGTTTCAATGGCCATTTTAAAAGTTCACACGAACTAATGCACAGAAACACACACTGTTTTTGTATTTTTCAATTTTTCAATTTTTTTTTTTATTTTTATCAGAAAAGAAAAAAATAAAACACAAAACTGAAAACACACAAACAAAAACATGTAAAGCAAAACAATGCATAAAACTAGACTGACTCAAAACAGTAAAAAAACACACAAGTAATGCAACACACAAAAACAGGAGAGAGAAGAAGAAGTGACTGAAATCACTTAGATCCCTTTGCCTTCCACACTTTGGAAGATCCTTTCCTTTTGGTCGATTCTTGAACTGGTGAAGAGGGAGAAGAATATGAACCGTTCAAGTTCAAAAGGAACATGAGGGCTTTTAGAATGTCTCCAAGAGGAGCGAGAGAAGACTGAAGCTGATTCTGGCTCCCAGATGCTATTGTGCCATTGCTCTGTTGAGTGGCACGCCACTTGTAGCAATTAGGTCGAGTGTGACCGGCAACACCACAATGATAACAGAGATGCAGCTTCTTCTGTTTGGCCTTTTGAGAGTTAGCCTTCTTAGTCCTAGGGTTTCTAGCTTCCCTTTTCTCAATTTTAGGGGGTGCTCCTAGAATGGACTTGTCCTTGTCTACGTTCTCGCTAGCTAATTCAGATTTAACATTCTTTTCTTCATTTTCAATGTTATTAGCAGGTGGAACAAACACAGTAGTACTAGAAGTAGGAGTATTAAAGAGAGAGAATTCATACCCCAATCCAGTACGATCTGAAGAATATCTCTGAGCACTCAGCATCTCGTCCAGTTTAGCACTTAACGTCATCTCCAGTTGTGCTCTGACTTGAAACAGCTCCGCTTCAAGCTTCTTGGTCTTCTCAACCAAGAAATTGTTTTCGAACCTCAGTGCTCCAATGGTTTGATTCGCTTCATCGACCTTTGTGGACAGCTCCTCACGGTTGAGTTTCACATCACTGAGCTTCTTGGTGGCCAGCCTATAGAGCTTCTCATGTTTCTCAGAAAGCTTGTATAGCTTCTCATAGGCGGTATGGATATCATCTTGATCATCCATAATCTCAATCTTGGAGTCCACCAACTCCTCTTCTTCATCCACTTTCTCGGTAACCCCATCAGTAGGATTAACAGTGGCAGTGAAGGCATTCAAGATTCCGTCGTCTTCATCCTCGGAATCGTCCTCGAGCTCTGTGTCGCTTAAGGTAACAGCAAGTGCCTTGCTCTTCCCTATGCTCTTGAGGTACGTAGGACACTCTTGTTTCATGTGTCCGAAGCCTTGACACCCAAAACATTTTGGCCCAGCAGGAACAGTGTACTGACCGCCATCCTTGACATCCTTCTTCCCTTTATCTAAATTCTTGAATTGTGAAGAACTGGATTGTCTACGGTCTTTGTTGAAGCCCTTTCCGTTGGCATTCTTCATAAACTTCTTGAATTGCCTTGTGACGTAGGACTTCATCTTGGAATCATCATCATCTGACGAGTCATCCGTATCACTGCTCTTGGCCTTTAGTGCCAAACTCTTGCCCTTGCTTGACTTGCCTAACCTAGTTAACCCTAACTCATAGGTTTGCAAGTTTCCAACCAGCTCAGTCAAAGGAATTCTGTCAATATCCTTCGACTCTACGATCGCCGTGATCTTAGCATGGAATCTTTCGGGTAGCGATCTGAGCACTTTCCTTACTATCTTGGGTTCAGGGATGGTTTCCCCAAGATTGAAGGCTGAGTTCACTATATCCTTGAGCTTGGCATAGAACTCATCAAACGACTCATCCTCCTCCATCTTAATTTCTTCAAAGCGTGTGGTGAGCCTCTGCAGCTTTGAATCTTTGACAGCCTTAGTGCCCTCATAGGTTGTCTGGAGGATGGTCTATGCTTCCTTAGCAGTTTCAGTTGAGGAAATTTTCTTGAACTCCTCATTGGTGACTGCACTGAATAGGGCATTCAATGCTCTGCTGTTGAAGTTGGCCGCCTTGATCTTAGCTTCATCCCAGTCGGCCGGTGCTTCTGTAGGCTTGGTCCAGCCTATCTCCACAGCTTGCCACACTTTCTCATCTAACGACTGCAAGAAAGCTCTCATGCGTACTTTCCAGTATGCATAGTTAATTCCATCAAATAAAGGAGGAATGATTAGAGATTGTCCTCTATCCATGACAGCAGGGGTCAATGGATCACACACAATAGATTAAACACTAATCAGAGTGTGCTTGCTCTGATACCACTTGACAGGCCACAAACGCGTTGACCCCTTGTGATAAATTACGTTGATTAATTAGCCAAGTTATTAATTAATCAATTTAACATGCAATATCACGTGGCAGCACAAACAAATCACCAAAACTAAGTAAAGCAGCGGAAAATAAATAATAAGGTGATTTGTTCACGAATGGGGAAAACCTTACGGCAAAAACCCCACCGGGTGATTTAAGGTCACCACTCCCAAAACTCCACTATTATCACAACAAGCAGTTACAAGTAAGGAATCCCAAGTACCTCACCAACCTACAGTTGAACTCTTACCCCAATACCCAATTGGACTTGTTCTGTAGTGACAGTCTCTCCTTTCAATGCACGGCTCCCAAGTACGTGACTAACCAGATGCGCGGATCCCAGTACGCGACTTCAAACACCAACTAGAGAGAGAGAGAGAGAGTTGGTTGCAAAGTTCTTCAAATCATCAAGGATGAACTAGGGCACGAACTTTGTCTGTCAGATCACAAATTGCATAAACAACAAGTTCTCAATGAATGTGCAACTTGTATCTTGTGATCTCCCTTTTTACGGCCCTTAAAATAATCCTTTTATATGTCTAGGGTTAGGAGAAAAGAAGTCCCAAAGACACACTCACGGATTGGACTTGAAACAGAACAGAAAATTTGTTTCTTTTAATTCTCGACAAATAGAGGTGTCGAGAGGTGTCGAGATAGCTGTCGAGGCTCGAGCAAAACAGCTTCTTTAAAGCTCGATAGATGTATCTATCGAGGTATGTGTCGAGATTTAAAATCTTGCACTTCCTTGCTTGTTTCTTGGACAGACTTTGACGGCTTCAACACTTAATCTTGAACCACTGTTTCTTGAAGTGTTAAACTCATCCTAAATCTACCCAATTATAAGTAAAGTGCATTTTGTCTAAGGATAAGCCAATTACATAAAATAACGACATATGTTCACAGACTTGAACGACATATGTCCTAACAAGAACCCAAAAGCGCCATTTGGCACTTTTGGAGTGCTAATCGGCACTTTTCAAGTGCCGATTGGCACAAGCTTGGGCTTCGGCCTGAGGGCACTTGGATTAGAGATAAGCCCGGGCCTCGGCCCAATGGCACTTAGATTAAAACACATCATTTTCAATTCTTTAGAGATAAGGATGCATCCCAGGTCATATTCTGATCATCTAGCTAAATTTTTGAACTCCTTAGGCTCTTTAAATAGAGGCTGGATCTTAGAATTCAGCACACTTTTTCACGCTCTTAGATTTCCCCTCTTTTTTACTTTCCTATCTATAATTCTCCCTATTACGTTAAAGACGCTTTGGAGGCTCTAGTCTTAAGAATTTCTTTTTTGTAAGCAAGCTATTTTAGGTTTCAAAGATAATTGAACAAATTTCTTTGAACCCTAAAATGTTTTCTCAATAAGAAAAGTACGTCCATGCGAGAGGTGGTTTTTTCTTTACCCTTTTTCTTCTGTTTCTTTTAATTTGGTGGTGCATGAGTAAATATTCTTTTAGTTTTAATTTCTAAATGCTCATATCATGTGTTGTCAATATTTTGTTGAAATATGTTCTTGATGTCTTTATTGTCATGATCTATTTTTTTTTAGTTTCATAAATCTACTTATCATTACATCTTTTTCAAAAACCAAAAAAACAGATTTGTGTCTTCCTTAGATGCAGTTCCAAAATTTTCTAACATAAAAACAGATATATATATATATATATATATTTTCTTAGATGCAGATCTGAATTTTTTTCTAACATAAAAACTTATCTGTATCTTCATTAGATACAGATCTGAATTTATCTAACATAAAAAAAAAAAAAAAAAAAAAAAAAAATTGTATCTTTCTTAGATGCAAATCTGAATTTTTCAAAATCTAAAACTGATTTGTATATTCCTTAGATGTAGATCTGAATTTTTCATTTAAAAACTGATCTATATCTTCTTTAGATGTAGATCTAATATTTTTTTAATCATAGCAGATTTTGAAATAAAAAAAGAAAATAATGAGTAGTGATGTTATGTTTGTTTTGTTTGATGCAAGTAGCGTAAGTTTATTTTATGAGTGTAGTCCTCTTCTAAAAAAAAAATTATTTATTTCACATAAAAAATAGATCTAGTTTTTTAAAGCTCTCTACAAATCTAGATTTTTTGAATAAAACGGATCTGATTTTTTTACAGGTAAATAATGCAAACCCAAGTGCAGTTTTTCACAAGTTATATATATTGGTGAGTTCGATGTCAATCCATAGGGAATGATTGACACTAATGTAAAAACCTCTATTATTAAGTAGTAAAATAAAATATGTGTTCGTTTGTTTTTCCACCCATAGATGGAGCAAGATAATATTGAAACTACAATTGAAAATAGCAAAATAAATCTAAAAGAAATTAATGGAGAGAAAACACTAGGGATTCAAGGATCCACCTAATATTTTATCATATGAACTTGGATTATTTTTAACTCAATTAGGATAGAGAGCCAACTCGCCTAATCGGAAAATAAAACAATAAAGTACTCAAATAAGGTATAAAATAGATTGAATACGAGTGATTGAGCAAATCATTCAATTGTCATGTTACCGGGGAGATTAAGCATTCAATATATTCTAAAATCATAACTAATTAAGGAGTTCAAACATTCGATATAAATAAAAATCATATTAAATCTTAAAAACTTGACAAGATGCAATGATTCCAAATAGAAAATCAATCTCAAAATTGAATCATCAATCCATAGAAAGCACATAGAAAACCCAAAAAAAAAAAAATTTGATAAAAATATTAGGTTTCACCTCTAACTCTATCTAGAGATTTAGTTTAGCCACACATAGTTATGCAAAAAAAAAAATACATAATAACAATACTAAACGTCTAAAAAAAAATAAAACAAAAGATGAAAAACATTCTAAGGTTTTTCCCTCCTATAATCCCAGTCCCCTTCAAAAGAAAAAGAGAAAATCCCTCAAATTTATGATGGGAATCCCTTTTCGGAATTTTATCTACTTTCAGCTTCCAGCCCACTTTTGACCTTCATAAAGATTTTTATGGAATTTTTGGTAAACTAAAAATTTGTAGATATTCGAGTCTTATTTTGGTGACAGCAAGAATCAGGTCAATCAGAAATCTTTGTAAGAATTTATGGTAAAAATACTAAAACAGAGCAAGATGTTTCCATATTAGGATTTTTCCAATTTTGGCTTGAATGAATTTCTTTCTTCCCTTTTATATTCTCATACACTTTTGACTTATTTCATGTTTCAAAAACCATGCTCCAATTGATCTTGACCCTTGTATTCTCTTGGCTGTATGTTTGTATGATTAGCCTAATGGTTTTTATCTCCTATAAGAAAAAAATACACGTAATAAGCATATTTTTTTTGAAATATTTCAAACTTACATATTTACATATAATTAAACATGAAATTGATATGATATTTCCAACCAAAACTACGATAATAGTGCAAATTTAAGCACCACCATAGCACCTTCCTTTGATCGGCACTATCCAAATCATGCCGGAAAGCTTCCCTGACCATCACTAGCATCACAGCTCTCCACCAAGAAGCCCTCCTCGTGACTTTCTTTGTTTGTGCAAGATGGATAGGGAGAAGGGAGAGATAGTCGACAAACCTGAGACGATGAGTGGCTCGGTGGGCTTAGTGGGTTTGGTTTATAGGAATTGGGAAGAAGGAATTTAAGAGTGAAAGGGAAGGAGAGTTGTTGTGAGACAAGTGTAAAATGTTTTGCACTTGATTTAGGCGTAACAAATTTTACACTTGGGGTTTGTTTGGGATCCGCTTATTTTGCTAAAATCAAAATCTTTTTGCTGAAAGTACTGTAAATAAATATAAAAGATAGTTGAAATAGTATAGTGGGACCCATGAATAGTATCAAAAAGTATAGTGGGGCTCATGAATAATAGTAAAAATAAGCTGAATAGTAAAATAAGTTGGTAAAAATAATTTTTGCCAAACACACACTTGGAAGGCTTAATTTTACAATTTGACTATGTAATATTTTACAGTTTACCAAATTTTACATCCAAACAAACATGGTAAAATGTGTAAAATATTTTATTTCGAAACAAACGGAGTATTAGAGTCCGCAGCTTAGAAGCCCTTTAAATAGTGATATAGATAACAAACTATAAGCACCTAGATTCTCGTGAAATATTTGTAACTAAACATGGGTTTGTTTAGCTAAGAGATTATCTGAAACCAAACAACTACTCAAGTTGTGTCTTGTTGTATCAAGACCCCCAAAAGGCTTGATCTTGCCATGATGCTTGGCTCCATACACTCAAAATATTTCCAACTTCCTCCATCCGTATATCATAAAAGGGAAGATGCACATATTGAATGCAAGAGATACCCACTTTGCTTGAGAGGCTTAGATATGCGTTAGTTATCCTTTGCCTCACCTTATTGTGGATGACTAAATTTTGAGTTTGAAACAAAGTCAAACAAGTAAAATAGTTTCACAAATGTGAATTTGTATTAATGAATATGTGGTACAATTCTCTGAAATTATAAAAAAAAAAATGATCCTTTGATTCGATCTCTTTGAAAGATTTGTTAATCAGAATTATGGTAATATGATTTTGATTTGAACACAAAATATACTTCAATTTGGCTAAAGAATGGATTGAAGGTCTTTGAAACAGAATTACAATGAATTTCTGGCTATGAGCTTGTTAAAAATTTGTTGTTCTTCATGTTCTTCATATGTTCTTCGTCTTCAAAGGTTCGTGGTAGAAGGCTTAAATCCATAGATCTTCACCAATTTGTGGTTTTTTAAGGTTTCTAGAAGCTTTTAAGCTTGACACCAGTGAACTTTGAGATCTAGGAAAATGATTCGAATGATTTCTCTTCAAATGTTCTTTGTATTCAAAGGTATGTGGCAGAAGTTCTTTGGAGCTTTGGAGGCTTGAATTCATAGAGTTTTGCTGATTTATGGTTTCTTGAAATTTTTGAAGGCTTTTGGACTTAATTCCAGCAAAATTTAAGATCTAGGCAGGTAGTTTGAATGATTCTACTTCGAATGTCCTTCGTATTCAAAGTTGAAGTTCTTGAACTTCTTAGAGGCTTCAGAGCTTGATTCCAGCAGAGCTTCTGTACCTCTAAATCTTCTTTGATGCTGCTTGTAGCATGGATACCTTGGTGTCTTCCAATATCTCTCCCAAGATGTCTTGGTGTGTATCCCAAGATGCGGTGGTGTGTAGAAATGTCTTAAGAAGGCTTCTATTTATAGGAGTTTGGGGATGGGTGAGCAACACAAGGCGGAGTCTGATTAATGACATGTGTCACAATTTGATTGGAGGAGCTTTAGGACTTTTTCTCCAAGACACATGACATTTTTTGATTGGCCAAAATGTCTTGATTTTCAAGGTGACATATGTCAACACTCGATTGGACTGCTTATATCATTGCTTATACACGCTAGACTGCTTATGTCATTGCTTACACATGACAATGTGTGATTAAGTTTTGCATGCTTTTTATGCTTTTATTTCAATGACACTTGGCAATTTTTTGTTGGTTTCTAAACGGTTATAGTAGAACCTAGTAGTAGTACGTAGCGCTTTGTAATTGGCCGTACTTTGTGGATTTGGTAGTATGATGTGTCAGCTTGTAATAGGTTGAGAATTTTTCCTCTCTACACTTATCATTTATACATTTACATGCCTATGTAATTCTATACACATTATGGAAGAACCGAAGAACACAACACACATGCATTACATATAAAATACTTAAAACAAATTTGTATAATAAAGTACCACTTACTCAAATATTAAGTGATAATTTAATGTTTGATTACCCATAAAAAAAGATATCATAACAATTAAATTGTATCTATTTGTTAGATTTTATTTAATCTAAATAAGTTGTGTTGTAATTTTTTTATAATGGAAATTATTTAATCCTCTTATAATAATTTTAGAAATTAGATAAACCTATAATTTATATAAATTTTTGTTAAACTTATAAAATAATTAAATTATAACATTTTTAAACCATGTAGCAATCATTTTGTGGTCTATAATTTTATAGTTTCACTTGAAAAAATATCAATTTATAAAATTATTATATAATTACTTCCAAATTTTATTACTTATACATAATTTTATATGTGGCAGACTCTAACTAATCTAATGAGGATTTATAGCCAACACTAAAATTTGGAATTAAGGTTTATTGTTGTTGTTGTATACACAATTTTATATATAAAAAAAATTTACTACATAAATAATATAAAAGTCCTAACATTTTTTAAAGGTAACAATAATTTTTGTTCATTTTTTCTCTTCATTAAAATTTTTTTTTCCTATCATTTTTTTTTCTTTTTATAACTTTTAAGTTCTAAAAACATTGATACACATAAATTTTTTATTTTTTATTTTTTATTTTTACAGTTTGTCAATGATACTTTTTTTTTTTAAGGGAAATTTCAGCAACTTCATTTAAAACAAAGGTCTTAGAGCATTTTGATCAACCTCAATAAGAATTTTAGCTAAACTAAACCAAAAAAACAAAGCCTCTACTATTTAACAAATGACCACATACATCCATCTCAAAATTTATTTCTCTACTTAATTTAAATATTATTTTTTGTCTCCAAAAATAAATAAATATTTTTATTCTCTTCCCCATACAACACTACCTTCTCCAGACACAAATGCACTTTCTCCTTCATAAACACAAACTGCAACAACCTAAATTTAAGGAGAAATGATATATTCACAATATTTTCACAACATTTTCACAACAAATCCTAAGTGGCAGGTTGTTACTAGTTGTTATTGTCGGGGTAAAAAAGTAATTTTCGTGTTAGGTTCAAATTTGAACCAATAACAACTAACCACCTATGATTTGTTGTGAAAATATTGTAAATTTATTGTGGACGTAGCCAGAGACGGAGGCATACTTGGACCAAAGGGGACAATGACCCCCACTAAATTTTTTATTTTTTTAAATACTAGTATTATATAGGTATTAATTTTAGTAATTTTGTTTTATAAAATTATACTTTACCCCCCCCCTTAACAATATCATTGATTCCTTTACGAGTAATGTTATAGTCACAAAATTTTTCTACAATATCTTTATAAACTATTGAGGTAGTAAATTCTTATTGATTCGCATCTAAGCTCACCACTTGCATCAATTTTTTACTTACCAATAACCACTCACCACATTAGAAATTTATTAAAAATAAAGTTTGTAACTCTAGCACTTTCTTCCTCTTAAAGGTCATAAAAAAATTGATTTAAAATCTAAAACAAAATATACAAACCCAAAAAAATTTAGCCCAACAACAAACTTACCAATGGTAAAGCTAAATACAAACAGCCCGATCCTTTAAAAATTTTCAAATGAAATAATTTTGTCCTTACCTAGAAGCAAGGCACACATCAAAAACACACACAAATTTATATATTATTAAAAGCTGAAACGTAGCATTTAATGCTGCTACTCTCATGTTGCGCCACATCAGCTGCTACGTTATTTTAAAAAAATATATATATAATTTGTCCTACAATTTTAAAATGTTTTTTTACAATTTTCAACCCTATAAATGCAGCCCACTACTTATTTATTTACTTCCACTATCATCTATATCTATATATTACTAAAAGCTGAAATGTAGCATTTAATGCTGCTACTCTCACGTTGCGCCACATCAGCTGCTACGTTATTTTAAAAATATATATATATATATATATATATATAATTTGTCCTACAATTTTAAAATGTTTTTTACAATTTTCAACCCTATAAATGCAACCTACTACTTATTTATTTACTTCCACTATCACCCTATAATAAATGCAGTCCACTACTTATTTATTTACATTCACTATCACCCTATAATAAATCTGTATAATTAATTCAGCTCACCTCTTATTTATTTAGTTCCACTATCAAGCCCAATCCAAAACCTTTTCGGTTCAGTTTTAGGATTTTGTGTGAGCCTATTTAGCTTAAAGGAAAAAAAAAAAAAAAAAAAAAAGCTGAAGCGTAGTGTTTAATACTGCTGCTCTCACGTTACGCCACATCAGCTGCCACGTTATTTTTTAAAAAAAATTATAATTTGTCCTACAATTTTAAAATGGTTTTTACAATTTTCAACCCTATAAATGTAGCCCACTACTTATTTATTTACTTCCACTATCACCCTATAATAAATGCAATCCCCTACTTATTTATTTGTATCCACTATCACCTGAGAAATTATTGTGTACTCTTGGAATACCATAAATGCATGCTCCCTCCTCTCACATGAATGGTAAGTCCCACTAACTAAATTTATGGTGGGACCTACCATTCATATAAGAGGAGGGAGTACGTATTTATGGTACTCCGGGAGTACCTAATAATTTTCCCTATCACCCTATAATAAATTTGTATAATTAATCTAGCCCACCTCTTATTTATTTAGTTCCACTATCAAGCCCAATCCAAAGCCATTTCAGTTCATTTTTACGGTTTTTTGTGAGCCTTTTCGCTTAAAAAAAAAAAAAAAAAAAAAAAAAAAAAAAAAAAAAAAAAAAAAAAAAAAAAACCGTTGAAGCGTTTCAAGCTTTAGGTTTTTTTTTTTTTTTTCCAATTTTCCTATAATTATTTTTAACATTTATTTTTTTAATATTTACACTTCTCCAACCTTTCTTTCTTCCTTACCATTTCATCTCTCCACTACTTCTTCAATATTTCTCTCTCCCTTACCTTTTCATCTTGACAGACCACAGATGCGTTGACCCCTTGTAATAACTTCGATTAATTAAATTAGCCCAGTTATTAATTAATCAGATTAACATACAATATCACGTGATAGCACAAACAAATCACCAAACTAAGTAATGCAGCGGAAATTAAATGACACGGTGATTTATTTACGAATGGGGAAAACCTTACGGCAAAAACCCCACCGGGTGATTTAAGGTCACCACTCCCAAAACTCTACTATTATCACAACAAGCAGTTACAAGCAAGGAATCCCAGTACCTTACCAACCTACAGTTGAACTCTTACCCCAATACCCAATTGGACTTGTTCTGTAGTGACAGTTTCTCCTTTCAATACACGGCTCCCAAGTACGTGACTAACCAATTTGATGCGCGGATCCTAGTACGCGGCTTACTCCTTTGCACGAATCCCAATACGTGACTAACTCCACAGCAACCCTTTGATTGTTGTAGTTGATTTGCAGCAGCTTCACATAGAAACACCAATAAGATCTTCAATGTTGGTGCAAAAGACTTTGCTTGGTTACAAAACCCTAAGGCGTACAAGAAACGCAGTAAGAACTCTTTCTTCTGTAGGAGGAGGCTAGGGTTTCAAAAAGAAAACCTTATGAAACTCTCTAGGGTTGGGTTTTTCTTTTTCCACCTCCTTTAAATAGGAGCTTAATGGGCTCTCCTATTCCAAATAGGTTTACACAAACCTTGGATTTTCCTAATCCAATAAGAATTATACAAACCCATAAACAATTAGCCTTTTAGAATAAAAACGTTGCTGGCTATAATCTGAAACCTGTAAGCTCGATCGATCGGGACATCTGTCGAGCTTTAATGAATCTCGACAGATCGAGATTTTGTCGAGGAGGTATCGAGACCTACAGTTTGCACTTTTCTTGAGCAGTTCTTGAGTAATCTTCATGTCTTCAATTTAATCACTTGTAATGATCATCTTGAACCTACTTAGATTTACCCAAATACAAGTAAAGTGCGTTTTGTCAAAGGATATGCCAATTATAAAATATGTCCCCAACAATCTCCCCATTTGGCAATTCGTGACAAAACCACAAGAGTACATTGAATGTCCTAGAATACATTCTACTCAAGAATAAATAAGCCTAGTCTAAAAGATTTGAACCTTGGAAGTTGCTGCAAGAAGAAGGTTCGGAATCTTAACTTGGCTTTAACTTGTCTTTCCTGAAAGGCACTAAACAAAACACATCAAGATACCATGTGGAAAGTAATGACAAGTTAAATAAACAAAAAACATGTGTATAAATAGAGAAAAGAAACAACACATGTGAGATAAAGAGTGAAACACATATATCATTACATATACCACTTGATAAGTATCATGTATGTAAAAAAAAATGGTTACAAAACCAAAAGATACACAACACAAAAAAATATCAATATTAATGTGTATCAAACTAACTCTCCCCCTAAGTTAACTACATCAAAAACTTTCTTTCCTTTAACATGAAGTTCTCCCCCTAAGTCTATTACTCCTCCTGAGGAATGACATTCAATTCTCAAATTTCTCCCCCTTTTTGATACGATTGTCAAAGGGTATAAAAAACCAAAATACTTGACCAGAGAAAGACTAAAAAACAGATAAAGAGGGAATGAGGAGAACAAGGAACCATAGACCTACAAGAGAAAGAAAAACAAGATGCTATGGACACAAAGGGAAAAACATGCAAAACAAAGAAGGATGAAATGCATGCAAAGGTATCTCGATGGATCGAGAGGTGTCGAGAAGCTATCGAGCATACCTTGATGGATCGAGAAGGTGTCGAGGATCTATCGAGACAGCTATCGAGAAAAAGCACTTCGACAGATAAAGCTATCGAGGTCATGTGTCGAGAAGGAAGAATCAACCAAGAAGGAACCTCGATCGATCCAGAAGCTATCGAGCAGACAGAAAGTTTCTCGATCGATCCAGCAGGTGTCGAGGTATCTATCGAGACTGCGATAAGAAAGAGTCTATGAAACTCGACAGACAGCTATATGTCGAGAGGTATCGAGATACCTTTGAAAACAGTTTTTCAGAAGAAGAAAAACATAGACATGAATACAATCATGCATGCAACTCAACCAAAGATACAATCAACACATTAAGCTCTCAAAATCATCTCTCAACAACAATATTGATGCACATGTATCTCAAAACACGCACACACACACTAAACAAGTCTAACCAATTTTATATTTCAAAAACAAGTCTAGACAATTTAGTGAACATACATTAACGCATATAAACCTTATGATGGCCAAATCACATTGTACCTGCACATGTATCAAGAATAGCAAAGAGTATTGCGTGTTGTATGTGAAAACATCGCAAGATTGCATAAGTGTCTCAATGTCATGACGATTTGAGATATGAGAAAATCACTTTAACTCACACACAATCATAACTGTTTGATGGGGACTATCACCTTCGAGGTACATCCTATAACTCCCACATCTCCTAGAAAACACGCTTGCAATCATATTTTAAAGCATTTTTGATCTTTTTGCTTTTTATATCTTTGCATATTTTCTTTTAACGAGCATATCATGCATGGGCATACAAGAGAAAGAAAAGAAATACCCAATTATGTTAAGCTTTTGACATTGCACTTTTGCTATGCCGAAGCATACAGATGTCATATTATGATTGGCGAGTAACAGTGGTGAGATGGTTATTTATGCCTTTCTCTTAGGATTTTCTTGTTCAACCCGTCAAAAAGAGTGATACGAGTGTTAAGAAGAAGAGATCACTTAACCTTACTCATCACAAACAAAGAGCTACAAAACTCACTTGCTTAGTTATGCAGAAGAATGCTCATCTAAGCTACAGGTGATACAAAGTTTAGAAAACTCTGTTTCAATGGCCATTTTAAGGTTCACAAGAACCAATGTACACAAACACACACTGTTTTTGTATTTTTTCAATTTTTCAATTTTTTTTTGTTTTGTTTTAAAAAAAATTAAACAACCAAACAAAAACAAACAAACAACATGAATGCATGAAAGAAAGATGCATATGCATGAAGGCATGATTTCAACAGCAGAAAAGAAATCAAGCAAAGAGAGTCCTACTTTAGATAGAAAGAATTAAAGCAAAAGACAAAGAGAAAAGACAATTAAGTCTTAGGCTCCTTTCTCACCCACACAGCACGAGTCTTTGGCCGTGAAGATGAAAAGGCACGTGTCCTAGTATGTCTACTAAAGGACATAGAAGAATTAAAATTCTCCTGAAACTGAGTTAAAAAGCTCAAGACCTTTAATAACTCTCCAAAAAAAGGTGTAGGTCCTTGAGAAGAAACCTGTGACCGTTTGGACAATTGCTTATGAGGATACAACTTAAAGCAATTAGGATGAATGTGTCCAGAAACACCACAATGGTGACAAACATGAGCAGTTTTAGAGCTACTCGGCTTCCTAGAAGGAGGTCTAACCTTAGAGGTTGACAGAGTCCTCAGCTTAGGACAATTAGGCCTAATATGACCAACAATGTGACAATGATGACAAGTGGGGACAAATTCAGAATTTTTATTCAACCTAGGAGGAGTTTTAGACATAGGTTTAGAAACTTCAGCGTTAACATCAGATTGTTTACCTTTGTCTATCCTAGCAATATTAGCCTTCAACTCTTCATTATTCCTTTTGAATGGGGGAATATAAAAATCCTTTTCTTTTGAGTTAGGCTCAACTACAGGTTTGACACTAGTTAATTTTTCAACTTCAGTTTTAAATTCAACTAGTTGCTCTTCCAAACTCTTAATTTTGTCCACCTGAGATGAAATTTGATTTTTAAAATTCTCATTCAGATTAGTGGCTTCATCCAATTTTGCAATCAAATCATCTTTTTCAAGTTTGACCTTTTTAAATTTAGCTTTTAATTTTGTAGAACACTCAAGAGATTTCATACAAAAATTATAAAGCTTGCAATAGGCATCATGAATATCATCATCATCATTCAACACAAAATCATGCAAATCAAAACAATCAAGAGTTTCCATGACAACAAGGGTCAATGGATCACACATCAAAGATTAAACCCTAATCAGAGTGTGCCTGCTCTGATACCACTTGACAGGCCACAGATGCGTTGACCCCTTGTGATAACTTCGATTAATTAAATTAGCCCAGTTATTAATTAATCAGATTAATATGCAATATCACGTGGTAGCACAAACAAATCACCAAACTAAGTAATGCAGCGGAAATTAAATGACACGGTGATTTGTTTACGAATGGAGAAAACCTTACGGCAAAAACCCCACCGGGTGATTTAAGGTCACCACTCTCGAAACTCCACTATTATTACAACAAGCAGTTACAAGCAAGGAATCCCAGTACCTTACCAACCTACAGTTGAACTCTTACCCCAATACCCAATTGGACTTGTTCTGTAGTGACAGTTTCTCCTTTCAATGCACGGCTCCCAAGTACGTGACTAACCAATTTGATGCGCGGATCTCAGTACGCGGCTTACTCCTTTGCACGAATCTCAATACGTGACTAACTCCACAGCAACCCTTTGATTGTTGTAGTTGATTTGCAACAGCTTCACATAGAAACACCAATAAGATCTTCAATGTTGGTACAAGAGACTTTGCTTGGTTACAAAACCCTAAGGCGTACAAAAAACGCAGCAAGAAGTCTTTCTTCTGTAGGAGGAGGCTAGGGTTTCAAAAAGAAAACCTTATGAAGCTCTCTAGGGTTGGGTTTTTCTTTTTCCACCTCCTTTAAATAGGAGCTTAATGGGCTCTCCTATTCCAAATAGGTTTACACAAACCTTGGGTTTTCCTAGTCCAATAAGAATTATACAAACCCATAAACAATTAGCCTTTTAGAATAAAAACGTTGCTAGCTATAATCTGAAACCCGTAAGCTCGATCGATCAGGATATCTGTCGAGCTTTAATGAATCTCGACAGATCGAGATTCTGTCGAGGAGATATCGAGACTTGCAGTTTGCACTTTTCTTGAGCAGTTCTTGAGTAATCTTCATGTCTTCAATTTAACCACTTGTAATGATCATCTTGAACCTACTTAGATTTACCCAAATACAAGTAAAGTGCGTTTTGTCAAAGGATATGCCAATTACAAAATATGTCCCCAACACATCTCTCCACTACCCTCTACATTAATATCATTCTTTCTCTTTCTCTTTCCTTTCATCTTTCTTTATTTTTGTCTCTTCTTATTCACACCCTATTACTATAAATTTGTCACTATCTCTTTTATTCTATGCGTAGCTTTCTCTCACAAAAAAATGGTTCTCTCTCTCTCTCTCTCTCTCTCTCTCTCTCTCTCTCTAAATTTTTTGGTGGATTTTTTTCCCTAGCATCTCTACTTTAGGTTGATAATTTTTTATATTCTTTAAAACTCTATTTTGGGTTAATGCGATTTAGTTTTGTTTTTTAAATTGTTGTTGTTGTTTTTTATTTTAATTTTTTTATTATCTTTGATTGTTAAATATTATCCTATTGCATTCTAAAGAATATAATATTATTTTATTACATAGCATGATTTGGATAATTTGGTATTTATTCTATTACATAGCATGATTTTTTATAGTGCTTAATTTAGATGTTAAACTATGAGACTTTACTAATTTTTGTTTATTTTTCAATCCTTTGTGGTGGACAAAGTACTCTTAATAGTTGTATTAGAAATACTCTATAATGTCATTCATTTAAAGAAAAGTAAAGGTTAGCCAAACGAAAGTAATTAGATAGGTGACAAATTTTAACTTTTGCAATTTTATTTTTATTATTATCATTATTATTTTATAACAATGCACGTATAGAAATTTAATTCTTAGATTTTGCTAATAATTGTTTATTTGATAATATATTTTGGGTGGCCGAAATTTTAATTTCTACAAAGAAAATAACCTTAATAGATAGTCAAAAATAAAATTTTATCTTCATATTGGTTCAATTAATCATTGTTAAGTTTTATTAGTTTTTTTTAGTTTACGTTTTTTTGGTGCTTTGGATTGTTCCTATATTACATTGAAGATTGTTCCTATAATAAATAAAAATATAATTACAAATACATTACTCATTATTAGATTAGTTTAAATTGCAAAAAAAAAAAATTAATAAAACTACCATAAAAATAATTATCACGGGCAATGCGCGAGTTCGCAGATAGTAAATAAATAAAACCCCTTCGCAGTCAAGTAGCAAAGCCAAAAGTCAAAACTTTATACACAGCCAACAACAGAGTCGCCCCTCCAAATTCCAAGTTCTAGCACCGTCCCTGGACATAGCATCTCTCAAATCTAAGAGGTACGGCCTGAGAAAAAGGAGGAAAAAGAGTCTGATATATGAGATTTTTGAGGGTCTTTAGCTATATTTTTAGCATCCGGCTAGAACTAGCCTGATGTAAATCCTCTTAAAATTAGGTGCAACGCACGACCAAACCAAAAGTTCGGACTAAAGCACTACTAGACTTTTAGTTTAGGCTTAATAGCAAAAGTTTGGGCATTCTATGAAATTTTACATTTGAACAGCACAATAGCAGCAATACACGCATAGACCCATTGATCAATACATCTCAATCTGAAAATAATCAATAAGAAAAGAAAATCGGAATCGATCAATACATTTAAAAAGAAAACCCAAAAAAAAAAAAAAAAAAAAAAAAAAAAGCAAAAAGGAAATAAAAGATGAAACGTACTAGGATTATATTAACAAAAAAAAATAAAATAAAATTTAAGTTATTGCTTACTTATTTTAATTTTCTTTTTCTGATAGGGAACATTTCAATTAGGCCTCTCCAATAGGCAATAGGCAAATTTGACCCATCCCACAAGGACCATGCATTGATATGAGTCGTCCGACATCTTGACATATGAGTCGTCTGTTATAATGTGCCAAGATATTCTCAAGCATATGCTCAAATAGTATCAAGCTTTATTGACAAGGAGAAATAGATCTAAATGCACCACTAGATGTTGATAAAAAATAAAATATGACAAGAAACCATACATATATATACTTTCCAACAGGAATTGAAACATAATTATAGCCCCAACTAACTACCTGGAGCATTTATATGTAGTTTATCAACAACCATATACCAATTACAGTAAGCAAGGATAAAAAGTAATTAAAGAAGCAAATTGCTTAAATACATACTTAGGATCTTATTCTAAACTTCTCAATCCAAGATCAATTCAGGACTCAACTAATGCTCCAATTCTGATAAGTCTCAAGCTTTGATGTTACATGATTTATCCTTCTTGATCTGGATAAGCTTGTCAAAGACACACCATGGAAAACTGAGGAAATGAGCTCTATCCATTCCCTCATTGCAGCAACCCCAATAGCTATAGTGATATGTCACATGGTACCAAGCTGATGCTTTTGCTTTTGCGTTGACAATATCAGTTTCAGAATTCGACTCACTTCCCTTGTAGAACCAACTCCTAGCTTCCTTTCTTAGTGCCATTACGGAATAATTAATTTGTTCCAGATCCCTCCTCTTATCAAAAGATTTTGAAATTTTCATTATGTTTCCACTAAGTATTTCAGCTTCAGCTTCAATTCCATAGTAATCCATCAAACTCCCCAGTTTGTGATCATACTCCCTTTTGTAATAGAAAGCATCACTGATGTAGTCCTTGAAGCCGTCTACTTCCATGTCAGGATCATAACACTGCTTTGCTACTTCTGAGGTGAAGGGTGTGACAGGGCTAGTGAGCGATGCAAGGTCTTTCACCTCTCGAAAAAGCTTTCCTATCACACGTTCTGATTTGTAGGTGCTTTTATCAGGCTTTTCCATGAAATCTGGATATACCTTAACACGCAGATTATAGGGTATTTCCGCAATAATACCACTTTTTGGGAAGTCAACCGCAATTGAGTGTAGTTCTGCAAGCTTAATACATTTAGGACTCATTGCCCTACGGGGCTCACTATCTGCAAAGACAATGTGGGCATTATCGATGATTCCTAGACGGTCATTGAGTATGTAGTCGACGAAATACTCTTGAACTTCCTGTAGCACAAAGGTGACATGCTTTGTCATGTAAGGTATAGAAGAATGTTGTTGTAGATGGGGTGGAAAATATGAGGAATGAATGCAATCTTTAAATGCATTAGTGTGGAACGTGTGTTGCATTACTACCTAGTAGAGAGAATTAATACCATTAAGTATGACTCACTCCAGCCTAGATTTCTCTATCACTCAAAATGTCAGGAAGAACAAATGGAATGGCCATGAGGCCTGGGATTTCTAGATTTGATCAAGATAAGGAAATTCATGCTTAGAATTTCCAGATTCCAAACTAATTCCCGGATAGCAAGGCAGAGCCTTTAATAAAATTAAACATATTTGTTGCAGACTTTTCTCAATGATCCTAAATATCTCAAAAAGAGTGTTTCGATCAAGCATATATGATATGTGCATAGCTTATTCTTTTGTGCTCGTATTAATATTATTAAAGAACACAGTGCATTGGCGGATAATATAACACGAACAGAAAATTTTTTTTTTTTAGATTATGGAGACAGTACTTTTCCCTCTTGACATAAAAAAAGTTCGGAAACAATTTCGTAAATGTCTGCTCATTAGATGCACAAGAATATACACAGCCATATATAAACTAAATGCATAGTTGTCTTCAACATATAGAAAACGCAAGGGCTAGATGATGGAAACAAGGTGTATTCTCATCAAGTGGTGCGAGCAAATGAATAGACAATTGTTCAAAAAGAGCTACTATACCCTACTTTTATGGTGCAGTCTTATGCATATATTAATTGCAGAGGCAAATTAAAATGTGGTGTGCACAAAATATGCATGGATTGTTACTAAATATAAAGTGAAATTACCTCTATTGTAACATCATGATCAAGTGGCTTAGTTTTTGCTCCAATATACTCCATTGGTTGAATTTGTCGGGGAGGAATAAGATCAAGGTCCCAACAGACGAAGTACAGATCTCCATCCAAGTCACTCCCAGAACATTCATTTGGATGAGGTCTAATACAATTGTTCACCAAATGTTAGTAAATTTTATATTTATTTAATTAGGTGGTATCTTGCCAAGGCAAGAAAACAAATAAAGACAAATAACACAACATCCCAGTACGCAAGTACAATATAAAATTATTTGATAAGCATGCCAAGAAAGTTAGATTTTTTTCTATCCACCATCAAGTAGAACCAAGTATGTCTGCAAACTTAATGTAAAATAAGGTAAGATAACAACATGTTATATATGGACATACAAATAGACAAGCTACCATCATGGTAATTAACCTACTGGAGGAGAATATGTTGCGTATCGCTTAATTAAGGTACATATTATATCTATGCATGCAACATAGAAGTACAAATGGCTCATTGCATATCTTACATATTCATGTATATGTAAGTAAAGGTATACATAAATGTGTATAAAGTGATGATGGTATAGGATTATGTATAAACTCTGTATGTACTTATGTATGTGCATCTCTCTGTGCAAATATTATAGGATTTCATGCCTTTGAATTAACTACAATGGGATATCACAGTATTACCTTTTTCCCTTTTGCGGAAAAACAACACAATCCGCCAGGTGGTGCAAAGCCGGCACATCAACAGCCTTTAGAACACGCACATCTCCCGGATGCAGACATGGATTTTTAGCAACAACTACCTTACCATCAAAAATTAAATTGCTCGGGTTTGAGCTGCTGGTGCGAAACATATGGGAGAAATCATTAGAGAGCCGCTGCCTACTAGAGCGAGAAATTTGAACAAATACTTGTCCATATTCCAATGTCCTGGTCTCATCTAGACATCCCATCATACATCTTCCATTTGGAATAAATATCCTACTTTTGAGCCTTAATTCTTGCAACTTAGATGCACGAAGTGTTTGCAGCATCATTGAAAGAAATGGTTCTGAATTAGGCCGATAACCACACAAAAGCATTTCCTTTAGAACCTTTGTCCTCTCTCCTGGGAATATCAGTTCCAATGCTTCCTGTGAGCTCAACGGATCTGTTAACAAAGCATCTAGCTGTTTAATAGCCTCCTTTTGCTTCTTTTCAAAAACTCGATCCATAACTCCGAGGGTAGACAAAAGAGTGATTATTTGACGGTTAAGAAAACAAGGTTGATACCTACTCCATTCCAAGACATCTAGTTTGATGTTTTTAGATTTGTACTTGCACATGCTCTTTCTCAATGACAACTTCTTTGAAGAAGTTGGATCGACAGCCACAACACCTTTGTACCCACCATATCGAATTTGAAATGCAGATGGAACTGAATTTTCTAGGCCACATTTTGTAGCCACCTCTCTTGCCAATTCTGCAGATATTTTACCTATACCATCAGAGAAACAGTATGGGATTCCATTCCTTTCAACTTCTACATCAGGAATATTTTCAACTTCCTGCCTAATAATGCTCACTGTCTCTCTAGAAGAGCCGAAAGATTGACCCAATCTGGCAGCATATTTTGCCACATTCCTAATCTCGTGAAAATCACCCATCCACTCTCTGATATCTGCTGCAGTCAGTCCAGTTCTTGAAGCAAACATCCAAACAGAATTTTCTCGTAATTGACTGTTTGAATAGGCAAGAAACTCGAACTTCTTGCCACCAATAACGATGCCATTTCGTAAAGTAGACAGTATCCTGTCATAAATGCCAGTTTGCCTCTCCCCATTTGCCGAAGATGCACACGATGATAAAACTGTTGCGTGTAGTTTATCCAAGTCCTCGTCAACAAACGAAACGCGAAGAAAGTTCTCAATATCCTCAGGATAGTTGCGTAACACACGATTGGAGAGATTCACCTCAGGACCACAGAAATACACTTTAGATGGAGTTATTTGGACCCGGTGTACATATACCAACCCATCATTTAAAGATATGGCAGCAGTTTTAAGAAGTCGCCTCGATGTGGCATACTTTGTGTACTGCTCCTTAAGCCAGCTTACAGGTTCATAGCAGTGTTCTTTCAAATGAGACAGTTTGTCTAGGGCACTTTCTATATACTCAATTTTTATTCTCTTAGGATCAACTAACCGATAAAAACTGGCATCAATTGCTTGCCCAGGAAGACAGCCATGTTGAATCAAGGAGTTGACCTTGAACAAGATTCTGTAAGGCAAGTCAAAGCCTTTGGGTGGATTCACAATAGGGACTAGTCCTGAACTGCAAGAGAGAGCAATGCCTTGCTTCATAACAAAAGGGCCCTCATATTTCTTATAAGAGACAAAATCTCCATGAAAATTTGGAAGCTGGCCCTCCTGTGGGAGCTCCAAACATAGAGCAGAAGATTGGCCAATGCAGCACGACAGAGTGAAATCAACTTCTCGGACCCAATGATGAGTATGATCTTCCACATAAATCCGAGGAGATCCAAGTAACTAACAATGCAAAGAAAAATTCGTTAAGACAAGAAAAAAGAATTCAATTTTCAATATCACATAAATCTATGCAAATTCAACCTATATAAAAGAAGACTAGGTGCTCTACCAATAACATTGATAGGCATTATTACAAAAGTAATGAAGTTAAGCATTTTTTACATGAAAATGTACATAAGTATATTTTTGTGATACCCTGGATTTGATTGAATATTGAATTGAATTAGTTGAGTGTGTGTTGTGTGGGTCTAAGTCCTACATCGAGTATATACAAGATCGATCTAAGCTTTATGAACAACTATGAGGTCTCAACTATTACTTGACTATATATTCCTTTTGAGGTATGGTACAATTTATTTCGTCTTTTGGTATTAGTTAAAAAAAAAAAAAAAAAAAAAAAAAAAAAAAGAGTTAGCAGTTGTCTCTAATCACTAAGTGATACTATTTTTTTTTTTTTTCTTTTTTGAGAATACTAAGTTAATCACGAAGTGATACTAGGTTCTACTTGATGGGGGGAAAGAACAGGGGTGAGTTATATATATCTTCATATCTTGAGTGGGTAGAGAAAGGATCAGTTCATGGTATATAAATCAAAAGAGAAGGGTTGGTAGTCAGATTTGTGTCGTGGATGCCCTTCGATGTTGTGATGTGGTGACCTCCACTTTATGAAGTCAGCTAACAGTGGAGCCACAAGGTAGGGTGTCCAACCAACCAATATTAAGCTGTGGAATGTGAGAGATATATAGCTGGGATGGGATCTTTGTATTTAGGCTAAAGGGAAGAGAGATGTCAAACAAATAAAATGGATATCCTTCTGGTTTTATCTTAAAATTCACGGAAGAGTTCTCAAGAAGTCCACCATCAAGATATGGAGACCACTCAAGCATCAGCGTTTCCCCTAATCTTCTTCGTCAGTGTTTGTAATGTGAAAAAATAATAATAATAACAATAAAACCAAGGTGAGGATAAGAGTCCACTTGCCTTGTGGAAATCGTTTTCTTAAAGTAGCACAACAACTAGACCTTAGGACCACAAGAAAATTATAGCAGATCAAAGAGGAATAACAAGAAACCATTGGACAGGTTGTGTAATAGGTAAATCATAGACACACCATGCTTTAGAGCAGGATTGAACTATCCAACTAGAAGGCAATCATAAAAAGCTTTTGTTCCCCCTTACAAAGTGCATTCAAAAGGTGAAAAATGTAATTCTCTATTAGTCTATTATGTAAAAAGTTATCACACTGGAACCTTAATCTTAGCTTCCCTAATTCTACTTCTCAAGAAATATTTATATTACTAACACATACAATATGGAGTTCCAGCATCTGAAAAGGGAGCCAATAATGCTTTCATAACCAAAATTTTGTTGAAAATTGAAACTTTCACCAATCATTCTTCTCCAACCCCATCAACAGGATGATAAGTATGACTAATTGCGAAAAACTTTAAAGTAAGACATGAATAGCGGAGCATGAATGCTTACACATGCTAAGAAGCCTAAATTAGGTCCTTTTAATTCCCATTGTAAGGATATACAACACCTGTTTCCAAGGAAGACCAAATTCCAGTATTCACTAGTGGCTCTACACCATTTACTACCACATTCTTGATCAACAAGAGAGAGGTTGTATAATATACGGAGTTCTTTACCCATTTTATATAGCTAGTAGTTTGCCTTATTTCTTAAATCCAGATGGAACACTCGAGAATGTAATTACGAACTGTAGTTGCAAGTTAAAGGTGTCATACGGTAAAATATGATTAGTAGACTCAATACATGTTAGCGCGCGCGCACACACACACTCACTGTTACAAGCAACAACCATAATTAAGGGAGAAATATGATTACTAACTCTATGCGTGTCAGCAGAACTATGAACACACCCACACTTTGTGATGTGCTAGGCCATTTCCTACTTGATTAAAATTTTCCAAATTAGGACTATCACCCCCATGTCTATCTATTCCTCATAGCTTTGCAAAGGAAATTACAACAAGAAGAATAATTTGTTTGAATGTTAACTAAAAAAAGCATGGAGAGCAGCAAATTGTGAAAATTTATAATCAATGTTTTAAGAAGTTAACCTGAATGAGAAGAAACTTTTTAGCTTGACCATGTGGATGACGGAGCTCAATCTTCCAAATATTCTCATAAGAGAGTTCAAGCTTGAATTTTTCAGAAAGATCAGAGAAATAGAAGTACAAATTTCTCATTTTCGAGTCAAATCTGACTAAAACATTTTCCTGTTTCCAGAGCACAGAAAAAGTTTTCCTTGAAGTCTGATATCCAGAGTGCAATGCTATATTATCCATGGTATATTATCTGGAGCACAGCAACAGGTGTTGATTATCCAAGAAGATTATGGTTTCTGAAATTCTGCAAATTGGCTGTCATTAGAATCACATTTCCAATTAAGGCATTCAATGAAAAAAGTTCAAAAACTATTAATCACAGTAAAAAAATTAGACAGGCTTACAATGTAAATAATTTGAACAAAAACAAATAAAAAGCAAATTGAAAGGGGTTCAAATATCCCCATTCCATTTTTTTTCCATGTCTTTATATATATGTCCCCGCTGGTTATATTACTGTCTAGGAATGGTTTACAGTAGTTCCAAATACTTAGATGCATTTAGTCTTTCCATGGATTGATTTCAGCCAGTAAGACCATTAGCCAGGTAGGGGAAGAACTAAAACAAAAATTTAAAACTATATCTCTAAAGCCTATCAACCTAAATGAAACTACATAAATATTAACAGCCTAGCTAAGTAATACCGGTTCAAGTTTTACAAATCACTGCTCCTTAAACATGAAGTATTATCATATACTATTTAGAGAGAACCCACAAAACTAAATCAAAGTGACTACATGGATATCTTTCAAGACACAAAAAGAATAATAATAATAAATGGAGCCCAAAGAAATAAACAGGAAAACAATAGAAAACTACTTCAAAAAAAACTCTTCTTTCATGTGCATTTGAAAGTGAAAATCAAAAATCAAATTTAGCTGACTGTCATGCTCAAAAAACGCGAAGGTTGCAACATTGATGCAATCAAATCATCAAAACCATTTTCAAAATTTTAACACAAGTACTAAACAAATATTCAATGCATATTAATGTACTTCGAAGAAATTAAATCTCGAAGTAATACTAATTCTTCAACCAGGATGATCCGAGGCTTCAAATTCTAGTTTTTCTTGACATTCTTCAACCATATATATGAAAGTGTGATTAAGAGAAATGGAAGTGAATGATTGAAAGTAAGCAAGAGAGTCTCACCTTAAAAGCTAAGCAAAGAGAGAAGTAGAGAAAATATGTTGCAGTGAAAGAAGTAAGGCTCATGATCAAACTATATATAGACAGAGTAGAGTGCGGTGTGGCGCCAAGATAACTGTCATGATTCCCTGCTTCGCGGGCACTATTGTATATGAATTACTTCTGCTGATATGGGAAGCTGACGTAGACATTTTCTGAGGTAATTGACATGTGGCGGCGTTCGATTGCTTTTCCAAGGAACATTGTCAAAAGCTATGATATCTGTCGTTTTTTTTTTCTTGTAACAAATTTCATCATCAGATTCCTCAAAGAATCTCAGTCACTTGGTCTCTAAGCCGTTGACGAGGAAGGATCTAATGTGAGAGTTACACAAACTTCACACACCTCCAAGCCAAAGATTTGAGAACATGTCAGCAAAGTAAAGTAAGAAGAAGCCTATAAGTTAATATAAATATAACAATAAATAAAGTAGTAACAAGCCTATAAGTTAATGGGTGTTATTTATTAATAAATTATTTTAAGAAAATTTTAATATTATTTTTATAAAAAATATATAGAAATAGCATAAAAATACTACATAGAATATCCATATATATTAATATAAGTAAAACTAATATTTAAATTTTTTTATAATTGTTTTTATAAAATTATAAAATCCTAAGTGATTAATTAGGTACGGCATCAGAAAAAAGATATTCTTTTTTAAGCGCCGTTGTATTTAACTCCAACACCACCATTTTTTTAAAAGATATTCTTTATTTATTTGTTTATTACTACTTTATATACTACTTTGTAGCATTATGTGGTGGCAGTACATGATTGGTACCATTGCATATTCTTAACACACTATTATGAACCTTATGTATTTCGGCAAAATTGTGCTAAACTGCTAATGGCTAGTGAGGACCAAAAACTCTTTGCTTATCAACTTGTTTATATAGTTGTTGCCCTTATTACTTGTTCTTACCATTTCTAATACTACTGTGGAATGAGTAGTTTTAACTATGAATATTATCAAAATTAAGTTTCGCAAAATAAAAAATAGAAGAGAATTTTCTAACAAACTCTTTGATTTTGATTTTGTACATTGAAAATGAAATTGCTGTAAAATTTAATACATAATTAATCACAAATTTATTGTTATTATTTTATACATTGATTTATGCCGAGCTTAATAGAAAAGGTTGCAAAGCCGGTCTCATGTGTGGAAGTGGGAATCATCTAATTCTAATTTTTAGCTTGTATATTTTTTTTTTTTTCTTTTGTGGGCCAAGCAGAACCCATTTCTTGCGATTGCATAGATAATATGAAGCAATCAAAATGTAAAGTTTCCCACTGAATATAACAAGAAAGGAGTGCCTTTTGCTATCCATTATGCTGAGTTCCTCCTTGACCTGCAAGGGATCAACAAAATATATATTTAAAAAAATGATAGTACAACACTTAAAACAGTGATGGAGTTGAATGTTTTTTTGACGTCTTGAGTGATAGAGAAATGTGGAAACTTTGGGAACAAGGACGCGGAGAGTTATTAGTAATATGGGGGAGAACTTTGTTTGATTCTTGGCCAACACTTCTTTCTGTGCATGTAAGATTCTAGAAAAACGCGCTCCACTCCTTTCCTATGTGTTGCTAAAATATACTATAGGATTAAATAGAAATGAAAAAGAAGGATCTAGACTATATTTGATTACTGCAGGTATATTAAAACGAATACAATTCTAAGCCTATCAAGTTAATAAAAAGTGTTAGTTAATTACAAAACTTTCAGCAATTTTCAATAAGAATTTAGAATAAGGATTTAGTATAGTGTTTGAGATTTTTTTACATATCGTGAATTCAGTTTCAGTTAACTTAATTAGTAAAATGTTTTGTGGTCGAATAAAAGATTAGGATTTTGATTTCTGCCTACATCAAAAATTAATTAATATCTTGTTTTGATAATAAAAAATAATTATCAGTAATAGACATCATAGATTCAAACAAATATTTTTTTTAAGCATTAGGTGCCCAAAAAGGAAAATTTACAAGGATAAAATAAATAAGAGTAAAGTGTTGTTGAGTTTAGGTGAGATGAAGTTGGAGGGTAGGACCAATATGTGGACTCTTTAGGGGACTGACTTTTGACTTTTGACCCAGCTAAAGCCACAGGTTGGGAAATCAGCTTTAATTTCTTCCATATAAGTTCGAAGAGCTTACAAGGTGGAAGGTGAGTGGAACCCATCACCCCATCCATACAAATTTTCGTTTTCTCCTACCGTCAGATTGTCCAAAAGCAGTCCAACCAGACATACTATGTGTCCAGTACTTCTTCTAAATAATTATTAAAAAAAAAAAAAAAAAAAAATTCTGCCAGTGGCCTTTCGGCCAAATCAACAATTAACTAGTTATATATCCTTTAATTGGAGCTACAACATCTTCGTCTTAAAAGGAAAAAAAATAATAATAATAAAAAAAATTATGGACCTTTTTTATTTATTTATTTTCAATTATAATAAAGAGGGAGATTTAAACCCTAAATGTTTCAAGTTTGAAAATATCAAAAAATGGCAACTAAATCACATTGCTCAATTATATTAGTCCATATATACAAGTTATTTTTTAAGTGACTAATAACTCAATCTCGAACGGGTATGATGATCTAATTCTAATTTTTAAAACCATTCCTATTAACTCTCTCTCTTTTTTCTTTTTTGTTTTATTTCAGTTAGGCCAAAAACCTTAATGCTGTGGACCAATCAGTCACAAAGCTTCCCTACTCTGAAACTAACAAGAGAGAGGGAGAACCTTTTGTTCCCGTGGGAAATTCCTCCTTGTTATGCAAGAATTAATTGAACCAAAAGGGTGATGAGATTGAATTGACCATTATTATTCCTCTGTGTACTAAATAGTTAGTACTTACACTCAGGAAACATGTTTTGGTTGCGTTGGAATGGAGCATCTTTTTAAGACTTATGTAAATAGATTGGCCAAAACTACCTCAGAGAACCAATCACATTTCTTTCAGAGTGAAATTACTACATCAAATTCTAGTTTCAAATACTTATTCAACACGTTGTTTTTGGTTGCGTTGGAAGGTAGAGTTGTACAGATTCAATCCGTTACCAATTGTCATAGGAACTATTTTCAAAACTTAATGCAAATGCCCATATATATGAAGCATCGAAAACCATTGTTTCATCTCATTAGTATTGGAATTCAATCCCTATCTACGCCAAAAATTAATTGGTGTCTTGGTCTAATGATAAAGAGCTACTATTAGGAGCAGACGCCATAAGTTGAAATCTCTAAAATAAAAAATCTCATTAGTATCATTTTATTTGTCTTTAGAAAAAGAAGATAGTCATGTGTTTGGAAGTGTTTGGATTTCAAACTTTGAAATTTGAGAATTTAGATTTTACCTCTTAAAGTTTCATTCCGCTTGCATTAATAGTCCCTCCATCCATATTTTCCATTTAGTTCCACATAAACTTGTCACACATGTTTATTTCATCAAATAATATAATGCCACATAAAGAACCAATTAGTGTCTTGATTTGATGAAAAATGGCTATCATCAGGAAGTCATAAGTTGAAACTCTCTAAAAAAAAATCTCATTAGCATCATTTTTTTTTTTAGTAAAAGATGAAAGTCATGTGTTTGAAAGTGTTTGGATTTCAAACTTTGAAATTTCATAATTTAGATTTCATCTCTTAAAGTTTTATTCCACTTGCATTAATAGTTCCTCCATCCATATTTTCCGTTTAGTGCCACATAAACTTGTCACACATGTTTAGTTTATCTAATAAAATGATGCCACATAAAAAAAATTTTCAGTAAAGGACTATAGTCATGTGAATTATTTAATAGTCATGGGTCCACACAATGCATGATACAGTTACAATTTTTAGTGTCAATATAGTTCTGCAAGAAGCTTGGTTCTTCTTCCAACCACACAACATAATCCATCAACATAAAGAACTTATTTCGTGAAGCCTTATCTTATTGTATCAACTATTTTCAGTATTTTGAGTGCTAGTATAAAAATGTATATGATCATTAATTCCTATTAGAGAATGGAGAGAACAATAAATTTATTAATAAATGAATTTCTATCATGGTATGTTGAACTTGAATAACTTATACATTGCAATATAGTAGATTATAATACTGAACTTAATATCATAAATCTTTACATTTCTTATCTCTTTATAAAAATAAAAATTAAAAATATATCCTTAATTGGTCTTCAAATTAAAATTATATCATATCAAAACACTAAAATTGTGTAATTCACTCAAAAACTAAAATACAAATATCAGTTAGGAATGGGTGGGGTGCGGGTGGGGGGAGAATGTAAAGAGAGATAATACCACAAATCATCGAATTAAAATAATAATATTACTTTTTGTCATCTTGGACCAAAGTGGACCGAATGGATCAAAGTTACCCAAATGGACCGAAATGGAATGACATGGACCAAAATGAACCTAATTATAACCAAGACTGAAGTAGACTGAATGGACCAAAGTGGACCAAATTTGAACACATATCAGTAACAATCCTATATATTAATTTAGTTACAAGCAAATTTACATGTGTGCATACTTTTTTTTTTGGAAGTGATAGAAATTTATTGAAATATTATAAATACGATTGAAAATAAAGCGTCATACTTTATATATAAAAAAAAAATTATATATATATATATATAAAAGAATCTAGTATGTAATTTTCTTTTTCTCATTTTTAGTAATTATTACAAAGCATTGAAAGTACTAAAAATATTTCCCCATTGAAGCTTTGCCTTGAATGCAAAATTGTTTTACTGGTAATATGTCAGTAGCCAGTAGCTTCATGGCCGAGTCATAGATTCTGGTAAACTGGAGTTGTGAGGGTTTATATATCAGCCTATTTCTAGCACCCCATGTAGCCCAAATAGCCATTTATAGCCTCTCTCTCTCTATATATATATATATATATATATATATATATATATATATATATATATAATTCTCTTATTTGGTTGTCGTGGCCATGTAACATATATATACGTCGTGGCCATGTAACAATGTGAAAGGAAGAAGCAATGAAATTTTTTTTTTTTGAACGAATGGTAGAAAAAGAAGCATGAACTGAGTAAGAGTAATGAAGAAAAAAATATGTGGAAGGAGTTCTTTATAAATTAAAGTAAGATGAATGTGTAAAGGCAAAGTATATGTAAAGTTAAACAGTCCAAAATATAATTAGAGAAAAAGCCATCCAAGATAAATCTATAAAGTCAATTGATTAATATAATTGCTATTATCAAAAACAAATTAGAGGAACAAACTGTAAGGTTATAATTTAAAACTATGTTTTTATGTTGACTTTAATTCCGTGTCAAATTTGATTGTAATTCTGTTCAATCATTTCCCTATATTTTTGTTATGTGTAATGTAAGGGTTATGTGTGAGAGATTGGTGAAGATTCTATGAAGATGAAAAATTTGTGACTGGCTCGCAAGTGCCAACCCGCAAAAAGACCACATGAGAAGCACATGCCGGAATTTGAAGAATTTTTGCCAAGCTAGATTTCGCAAGTCACTTCACGACTCAAGCTAAGTTGCAAGTGACCCACGAAACTCTCTACTTGATGATTTTAAGTGTGTCTTTTCACATACTTTTACCAATACTATATAAACCCTCACTACCCACGAAATTGAAACAATGAGTTTTTCAAAGAAACTTTTGAGAGAGAAAACCCTAACCAAACACTTGGGAGTTAGAGATTGTTTACCCACAATCATCTACACCATTTCTCTAAAGTTTCTTTTACTCCTACCTCTCTATCCACACATCCTTGAGAGGTTCTTAGCCCAAACACTTACCTAACTCATTCTGAGTGTTGAGAGAAGTTTTGATGCATATGGGAAGCATTGGAAAAAGTCATTGAGTGGTAGATGCAATGGAGCTAATCGATGGATTCGGACAACTAGTGAAGACATGGCTCTATGAAGCCCATTGGTAGCAAGAACTTGAAAGGTTTGAAGTCATTAGGTAGATTAGGCTTGGAGTGTTTCTTCTTTATTCATGTACTCCAACTTTATTCACTAGTGGATCGATTTCAGCTTGGAGGGCTATAGAGAGATTTTTTGCCAAATACTTCGATTTCCTCTTCGATAATACGTCTCGGTGTTATCTTGTATTTGCATCTTTCTTTCCTACTCTTTAAGCTTCACATTTATTATTTGTTGTACTTGCTTATGCCTTAGAGTAGTGTTCCGGTTTTATTGCGTATCATTTACTCTTGCTCCGTACTTAGTTAAGTTAGAGTAAAAGTAACTAAGCCATAATTTAAAACTGGGAGTTTAAATCGGCTATAGTGTTTCACACTAATTGAGCTTGCACAAATCAATAAAAAAAAATGGTGATATGACCAATGATGTAGTTTAATAGGAGCGTAACAACATTAAATGTTACAGTTCGAAATTTAGATATTATATAGATATAGACGTGCATAGAATAGAATATACAAAAGAAAAAAAAAACAAGTAGCTTTATTTTATAATTTAATTTAGGATTTTCGTGAAGTAATACCTTTTTTTTTTATTCAAAGGTACTATTTTTAAATATTTGAGACATCTGCCCTTTTTCAAAACTCGAGTTTTTTCCTAAATTGCAATGTTTGGTTTGACAAAGTGCATTTAGATGACAAATTGCATTTAAATACACTTGAATGTTAGGCTTTATTTTGTGTTGGCATATTCTTTGGCAAAAATTTTTGGTATTTATCAAGCAAATACTTTGATAGGAGATTAGATCCCTCCCACCCATCATTACCATTGTGTTATGAGGGCTAACTAAAGTTTTTGGGAATCATTGGAACTACCACAAATTAGCCATAGAGACTTGAAGATGCAATTGGTATTCAATTCTGGATCCGGTAGCAAGAGTGGAGATTGGATTTGCAAAGTTTGTTGCTAGCAAGAGTTTGAAGGGCTTGAGTACATAAATTAGACTTAGAGAGCTTCATATGTATTATATATTGCAACTATCTACACTAGTGAATTATTTTTGATAGTGCAGTAGAAAGGTTTTGCACTTGGTTCTTGGGTTTTCCTCTTCAATAACACATCTGATGTTATCTTTGTGGTATTATGTCTTTAGCTTCCAATGGTTGTCCATTTTATATGCTCAAATATGTTTATCCATGTATATGTTGTCATCATGCTCATATCAATTGGTTAATCAATTAAAATTAGCGTTAATTGACAGATTAGCCCAATATTGATTAAGCTGTAATTTAAAATATGTGGTCTAAATCATTACCATAATTGTATTTGGTCATTCTCAAAATTAAGTTTAAAAAATTTTTAGAAATGACTTTTTCACTTGCCAAACGAGCACGGTAGGGCCTCCTCTATGGCTTTATCCATTTTCCATACCACCTTATCATTGTTGAGGTCTAAAAAGAAATCATGATAAAAGGCCCAAAGAGTCATTTATAGCCTATATATATATATATATATGGGTTGGGTTTAAGTTACACCTGGTGTAACTCTAAGTAATGTTACACCACTCAATATATTTTAATTGGATGCGAATATTGACAAATCCACCGTTAGATTTCATTATCTTTGTATATTTTTTATACTTGCAAAATTTCAAGGTAATCAAAAATTAATATCCATGTCATCAATCAATTGTTAAAATTCAAATTTTTGTAATTTAAAATAATGCATAAAATATGAGTTTATGGATTAAATGGTAAATAACATCCAATTAATATGAAAATTAGCATGCATGTTAAGAACATATAGAACATGTAATTCAACGGTTGGATTTTTAAAATATTAATTCAATAACAAGTTATTGAGTGGTGTAATATTGCTTAGAGTTATACTAGGTGTAACTTGAACCCAACTCTATATATATATATATATATATATATATATATATATATATATATATATATATTTCTCTTATTTGGTTGTCGGTGCCATGTAACATATATATACGTCGTGGCCATGTAACAATGTGAAAGAAGAAGCATGAACTGAGTAAGAGTAATGAAGAAAAAAAAATGTGGAAGGAGTTCTTTATAAATTAAAGTAAGATGAATGTGTAAAGGCAAAGCATATGTAAAGTTAAACAGTCCAAAATATAATTAGAGAAAAAAGCCATCCAAGATAAATCTATAAAGTCAATTCATTAATATAATTGCTATTATAAAAAAAAAAAAAAAATAGAGGAACAAATTGTAAAGTTATGATTTAAAACTATGTTTTTATGTTAACTTTAATTCCATGTTAAATTTGATTGTAATTCTGTTCAATTATTTCCCTATAACATATATATACATCGTGGCCATGTAACATATATATATATCGTGGCCATGTGACAATGTGAAAGGAAGAAGCAATGAATGTTTTTTTTTTTTTTTTGAACGAATGGTAGAAAAAGAAGCATGAAGTGAGTAAGAGTAATGAAGAAAAAAAAATGTGGAAGGAGTTCTTTATAAATTAAAGTAAGATGAATGTGTAAAGGCAAAGTATATGTAAAGTTAAACTGTCCAAAATATAATTAGAGAAAAAAGCCATCCAAGATAAATCTATAAAGTCAATTGATTAATATAATTGCTATTATAAAAAAAAAAATTAGAGGAACAAATTGTAAAGTTATGATTTAAAACTATGTTTTTATGTTGACTTTAATTCCATATCAAATTTGATTGTAATTCTGTTCAATCATTTCCCTGTATTCTTGTTGGGTGTAATGTAAGGGTTATATGTGAGAGATTGGTGAAGATTCTGTGAAGATGAAAAATTCGTGACTGGCTCGCAAGTGCCAACCCTCAAAAAGACCACGTGAGAAGCACATGCTGGAATTTGAAGAGTTTTTGCCAAGCTGGATTTCGCGAGTCACTTCACGACTTAAGCTAAGTCGCAAGTGACCCACGAAACTCTCTACTTGATGATTTTAAGTGTGTCTTTTCACATACTTTTACCAGTACTATATAAACCCTCACTACCCATGAAATTGAAACAATGAGTTTTTCAAAGAAACTTTTGAGAGAGAAAACCCTAACCAAACACTTGGGAGTTAGAGATTGTTTACCCACAATCATCTACACCATTTCTCTAAAGTTTCTTTTACTCCTACCTCTCTATCCACACATCCTTGAGAGGTTCTTAGCCTAAACACTTACCTAACTCATTCTGAGTGTTAAGAGAAGTTTTAATGCATATGGGAAGCATTGGAAAAAGTCATTGAGTGGTAGATGCAATGGAGCTAATTGCGGGATTCGGACAACTAGTGAAGACATGGCTCTTTGAAGCCCATTGGTAGTAGGAACTTGAAAGGTTTGAAGTCATTAGGTAGATTAGGCTTGGAGTGTTTCTTCTTTATTCATGTACTCCAACTTTGTTCACTAGTGGATCGATTTCAGCTTGGAGGGCTGCAGAGAGATTGTTTGCCAAATACTTCGATTTCCTCTTCAATAACACATCTCGGTGTTATCTTGTATTTGCATCTTTCTTTCCTGGTCTTTAAGCTTCACATTTATTATTTGTTGTACTTGCTTATGCCTTAGAGTAGTGTTCCAGTTTTATTGCGTATCATTTACTCTTGTTTCGTACTTAGTTAAGTTAGAGTAAAAGTAACTAAGTCATAATTTAAAATTTTGAGTTTAAATCGGCTATAGTGTTTCACACTATTTGAGCTTTCACAAATCAATAAAAAAAATGGTGATATGACTAATGATGTAGTTTAATAGGAGCGTAATAACATTAAATATTATACTTCGACATTTAGATATTATATAGATATAGACGTGCAAAGAATAGAATATACAAAAAAAAAAAATAGCTTTATTTTATAATTTAATTTAGGATTTTCGTGAAGTAATACCTTTTTTTTTATTCAAAGGTACTATTTTTAAATATTTGAGACATCTGGCCTTTTTCAGAACTAGAGTTTTTGCCTAAATTGCAATGTTTGGTTTGACAAAGTGCATTTAGATGACAAATTGCATTTAGATACACTTGAATGTTAGGCTTTATCTTGTGTTGGCATATTCTTTGTCAAAATTTTTTTGTATTTATGAAGCAAATACTTTGATAGGAGATTAGATCCTTCCCACCAATCATTACCATTGTGTTATGAGGGCTAACTAAAGTTTTTGGGAATCATTGGAACTACCACAGATTAGCCATGGAGGCTTGAAGATGCAATTGGTATTCAATTCTGGATCCGGTAGCAAGAGTGGAGATTGGATTTGCAAAGTTTGTTGCTAGCAAGAGTTTGAAGGGCTTGAGTACATAAATTAGACTTAGAGAGCTTCATATGTATTATATATTGTAACTATCTACACTAGTGAATTGTTTTTGATAGTGCAGTAGAAAGGTTTTGCACTTGGTTCTTGGGTTTTCCTCTTCAATAACACATCTGATGTTATCTTTGTGGTATTATGTCTTTAGCTTCCAATGGTTGTCCATTTTATATGCTCAAATTTTTTTATCCATGTATATGTTGTCATCATGCTTATATCAATTGGTTAATCACTTAAAATTAGCGTAAATTGACAAATTAGCCCAATATTGATTATGCTGTAATTTAAAATATGTGGTCTAAATCATTACCATAATTGTATTTGGTCATTCTCAAAATTAAGTTTAAAAAATTTTTAGAAATGACTTTTTCACTTGCCAAACGCGCACGGTAGGGCCTCCTCTATGGCTTTATCCATTTTCCATACCACCTTATCATTGTTGAGGTCTAAAAAGAAATCATGATAAAAGGCCCAAAGAAATGGCACATTGGGCCAATTCATGGGAAGTAAAAAATGAGTAAAAAAGAAAGATGGGGCTCACAAAAGAAAGAAGGATGATGGACTTGAGGCCTAGCTCGGTGAAGAGGCAAGGAGTCCATAAAAAAATAAAAATAAAAAATAAATAAAAACAAAGGGAGAAAGGAAAGAAGTCAGCCCACCAGAATCAAAGGAGAAAAAAACAAAGAAAGTCTAGAAGAAAAGGACTGGGCCAGGATACCGGAGACTACTTAGGACCCCTGGGTGCACAGCACGGCCAAGGTGGGATTAAGATAGCTCAAGGGAGGATTAAATGGCACTAGGAACGAAAGGCAGATGGGTCCTTCTCGAGCACTCAGCGATGCAGCATAGAGCCATAGGGCTTGGAGAGCAACGACTCAAGAATGAGAGGACTGTACCTCGGGGAACCCAGAGTAAAAAGACCCACGAAAGGAAATAGCTGGGAAAACCCTCGATTTGGCAGAAAAGGACTTGGCTTACTGGGAAAAGTGACAAAAGGAGAGGGGCGGCTAAAAAGGGGCTAAGCCTGAAAAGAGAAAAACAGAGAAAATTGGGAGGGAGCAAAGTTAAAGGTCAGCTCCCCAAAAGGGACCTCAAAATGGAAGGTCAGCAAGGCGCTTTTGAAGGAAAAAACACTAAAAAAAAAAAAAGAAAAAGAATTATGGGAAACAAGGAAAGAATCAGTCCTCAAAAGGACTGGGACAAACAGAGGCTCTGGTACCCAGGAAGCCAAAGGGAAAGAACCAATGGTACCCCAGAACCCTAAAGTGACACTATAAAAGGAAGAAGCAACCAACATTGAGGGGCATTCAAAAAGAAGGAAATCAAATAGAATCATCAAGAAAAAGCTCTGTAAAACTCAAAGAAAACAGGGAAATATCTCCCGGTATCCCAGAATTATCCACTACAGTATATAGTTGGATTCAAAAGGATTTAAACTTTACAAGTCTTAGAGGCTTAGAGAGTCATCTAACTCTGTAATTTTTGAGCTTATTTGAACCTTGTGTTAAGTCTTAGTGAGTTCATTGTAATCCATAATTAAGAAAATTAATGAAGTATTTCTTATTCATTTGAGGATCCCGAACAATTATTTTTGTGTTTTCCTTTATTACATATTGTCTTCCTTTACTATTTTCTTGTCAATCAATACATACATTCTCGCTTGCTAGTGTATACGTATTGCAGGAGTTTTGCCCTGTGCACCACTTGGTCTATAAATAGCCCATTTAGCTACTGTGAACCAAGCATAGTCCCTTCAACTACAACTAGAGGGTCCGGGGTCCTTGTTTAAATTTGGGTCTGGATACTGTTCGAAAACCGACTCTCACAATCATCAACCATCCGGGTATGAAGAACAAGATAATGGGCTGCATGTTCATTCTATCTATAGGTGTGTTACAACTTACACTAGCAAAGCTACTATAAGCCTATGCAATGGCTCTATAAAATTATTTCTAAAGTACTAGCTAATCGCCTAAAAAGAATCCTTGCAGTAGTGAATGATGAATCACAGAGGGCCTTTGTCCCAGGGAAGCTCATAACAGACAATGTTTTGGTGGCTTTCGAAACAATGCATTGTATTGATCAAAGGAAGAAAGGAAATCAGGCCCTCAAGGCTATAAAGCTCAACATGAGCAAGGCCTATGATAAAGTGGAATGGGTCTACTTGGAGGCAATGATGAAAAGAATAGGTTTCCATGACAAGTGGATATCCCTTATGATGATGTGTGTTACCACAATGTCATACTCATGTTGATTAATAGCGAACCCAAAGGCAAGATTATTCCATGGAGGGGACTCCGACAAGGAGATCCAATTTCCCCATATCTTTTCCTACTGTGTGCGGAGGGCTTGACTGCCATGTTGAAGAAGGAAGAGGTAGAGGGGCACATAAAAGGGATTGTGGTATGTAGGGGAGCTCCAAGAATTTCCCACCTATTGTTTGCTAATGACAGCATCGTATTTTATAGGGCCACCATTGAAGAAGGCAACAGGGTTATGAAGGTGCTTAAGGATTATAAAGGTGACTTGAGCCAAAAACTCAATAAGGAGAAGACTTCCCTCTTTTTCAGCAAGAACACTAGCAGAGAAGTTCAGTTCCTTCTGAAGCATCAGTTCGAAGCTCAAATCATAAGACATCACGAAAAGTATCTAAGGCTGCCGCCACTAGTTGGAAAGAGGAAAAGGAAAGCTTTTAATTGTATAAAACACCTTGCGGGGAGAAAAATTGCTAGATGGAAAGGTAAAATTCTATCCAATGTAGGTAGAGAGATCCTCATCAAAGCTGTGGCTCGGCCACGCCTACATATACAATGAGTTGCTTTAAACTCCTGGAGACTATGTAAGTAGCTAAACTCCATGATGTGTAATTTTTGGTGGGGGCAGAAGGAAAAAGAAATAAAAATGGCATGGATCTCGTGGGAAAGCTGTGCACACCGAAGATGGAAGGGGGTATGGGTTTTAGGGACTTAAAAGCCTTCAATTTAGCCCTCCTTGCCAAACAAGGATGAAGAATCCAACAAAACGCAGGCTCTCTGTTCCATAGAGTGTTTAAAGCGAAATGCTTTGCAGGAAACTCCTTTAGGGAGGCTCAAATTGGGTAGTAGAACATCTTACACGTGGAGAAGCGTTATGGCAGCCAAGGATACTATTGAGAAGATCTCTAGGTGGGTTATTGACAATGGGAAACAGGTGCATATATGGGATGATAGGTGGATCCCAAAACCGGATTCTTTTAAGGTGGTTAACCAGAGGGGCCCTTATATTGAGTTGGAGATGGTCTTGAGTCTCATTAATATGGAGAATAGAGGTTGGGATGTTGCCATGGTAAAGAATACTTTCCTTCCCCATTAAGTGGAAGTTATTTTGGGAATTCCGATCAGCCCTCAACTACCCTAAGACTCCCTGACTTGGGCATGGACTCCTAATGGCAGATTCACAGTAAGAAGTGCATACCGAGTGGCCCAAAAATATGTGAAGAAGAGCAACCACCAAATGGGGAGGGGAGGAAGCTCAAATGATTCAAGAATGAAAGCCTTATGGAAACTGATTTGGAGTCTGAACTGCTCAAATAAGATCAAGCATTTTATGTGGAGGTCTTGTAAGAATATTATGCCAACAAAGCTCCGTCTGATGTCAAAGAGGATTGGTCAGGAAGTTAGCTGTGATTTGTGTGGAACTAATGAATCCTCGGGTCACATAATGTGGGGTTGTTGAATCGCAGCGGAGGTGTGGAGTGCAACAAAGATAAAGCTCCCTTCTGTACCTGAACCCCACTTAGACTTCTTGGACATAGTGTGGGAAATTAACAAAAGGTGTCCGGGGGTAGATTGGGATCTGTTCGCTATTACAGCTTGGAGCTTGTGGACAACAGAAACTCTGTAAGGCATGGGGGTCAGAGCAAACGGCACGATATAATTGTTAAGGAGGTAGCGGATTATTTGAAGGAAGTTAGACAGATTAAACAAGTCCAAGTCAAACCTCCTCAACATGGCAAGCCTCCTTGGACCCCCACCTAGACTAGGAAGTTATAAAATCAATGTAGATAGAGCTGTATTCAAAGAGTATGGGTGCTGTGGAGTTGGGGTTGTGATCAGAAATGAGTAGGGACAGCTGATGGGAGCGATGAGCAAAAAAGTGGTTCGGCCGTTGGGTGCATTAGAGATTGAAGCCAAGGCCGTGGATGAAGAGGCCCAACTGGCCTGGGACCTTGGACTCAAGGATGTCATCATTGAGAGTGATGCGCAAACAGTGGTGAGCCCCCTGAAAGTGCAATGCCCAACACCAAGTTGTATTCAGAAGCTGATTGAAGGAGTTCAGATGGGGCTGAGTTAGTTTAATTCGTGGGAGGCTGCCTACATCAGTAGGAGTAGTAATGTTGCGGCCCATCTATTGGCTAGACATGCCAAGTGTGTGAATGATTGTATCATATGGGTTGAGGATACTCCTCCTATTATCATGAATCAAATTCATTATGATGTAACCAATCTGAACTTCGATTCTGTTTAATGAAAGTAAAGCGTATGCTGTTTATCAAAAAAATAAATAATAAATAAGAACTACACCCCCTGGCTCTGACCATGATATAGACATATAGACTCATAGAGCGATGCATCTCAATTGGAAAAGAATCAATAAGAAAACAAATTTTGAATTGATCTTTCATTCATCAAAAATAATAAAAAGGAAACGAAAGATGAAGCATGCTAGGATTATACTGACCAAAAAAAACAGAGAGAAAAAAATTAGAAATTATTTACTTATTTCAATTTTCTTTTTCCAATTTGAAATAATGCTATCTTAGGCGAGGGATAGCTATCTCTTGTCTATGTTTGACCTCAATGAGAAAATATAACAGAGAACTAACAATGTTAAAGAATGAGAAAATATGAAAGGAAACCATACATATATTTTCCAACAGGAATTATAACATAATTTATAGCCCCAATCATCTGCCTGGAGCATTTACATCTAGTTTATCAACAAGCATATACCAATAAGAATAAGCAAAGATAAATAGTAGTCACACATGCAAATTTCTTAAATACATACTTTGGATCTTATACGAAACTTCTCAATCAGAGCGCAATTCATGACATAACTAACGCTCCAATTCTAACATGTGTCAAGCAATTATGCTACTCACTTTATCCTTCTTGATTTGGATAAGCTTGTCAAAGACACACCAAGGAAAACTGAGGAAATGAGCTCCATCCATTCCCACATTGCTGCGACCCCAATAGCTGTGGTGATATGTAACGTGGTACCAAGCCGATGCTTTTGCTTTTGCATTGACAACATCAGTGTCAGAATCTGACTCACTTCCCTTGTTGAACCAGCTCTTAGCTTCATTTCTTAGTGCCATTACAGAATAATTAACCTGTTCCATATCCCTCCGCTTTTCAAAAGATTTTGACCTTATCAATATGCGCCCACTGAGTATTTCAGCTTCAGTTTCGATCCCATAATAATCCATCAAACTCAACATCTTGCGATCATACTGCCTTTTGTAATAGAAAGCATCACTGATGTAGTCCTTGAAGCCGTCTACTTCCATGTCAGGATCATAACACTGCTTTGCTACTTCTGAGGTGAAGGGTGTCACAGGGCTCGTGAGCGATGCAAGGTGTTTCACCTCTCGAAAAAGCTTTCCTATCACACGTTCTGATTTGTAGGTGCGTTTATCAGACTTTTCCATGAAATCTGGATATTCCTTAACACGCAAATAATGGGGTATTTCGGCAACAACCCCACTTTTTGGGAAGTCAACAGCAATTGAATGTAGTTTTGCAAGCTTAATACATTTAGAACTCATTGCCCTACGGGACTGAATATCTGCAAAGACAGTGTGAGCATTATCGATGATTCCTAGACGGTCGTTGAGTATGTAGTCGACGAAATACTCTTGAACTTCCTGTAGCACAAAGGTGACATGCTTTGTTATATAAGGTATAGAAGGATGTCGTTGCAAATGGGATGGAAAATATGAGCAATCAATGCTATCTTTAAATGCATTAGTGTGGAACGTGTGTTGCATTACTACCTAGTAGAGAGAAATAATACCATTAAGTATGACTCACTCCAGCCTAGATGTCTCTATCACTCAAAATGTCAGGAAGAACAAATGGAATGGCCATAAGGCCTGGGATTTCTAGATTTGATCAAGATAAGGAAATTCATGCTTAGAATTTCCAGATTCCAAACTAATTCCCGGATAGCAAGACAGAGCCTTTAACAAAATTAAACATATTTGTTGCAGACTTTTCTCAATGATCCTAAATATCCAAAAAAGAGTGTTTCAGTCAAGCATATGTGATATGTACATAGCTTATTCTTTTGTGCTCATATTAACATTATTGAAGAACACAGTGCATTGGCGAATAATATAACATGAACAGAAAAGATAATTGTTTATGAGTTTGGAAACAATACTTTTCCCTCTTAACATGAAAAAAGTTCAGAAACAGTTTCGTAAATGACTGCTGATTAGACGCACAAGAATATACAGAGCCACATATAAACTAAATGCTTAATTGTCTTTTAACATATAGAAAATCCAAGATCGCAAAGGCCAGATGATGGAAACACGGTGTCTTCTCATCAAGTGGTATAAGCAAATGAATAGACATTTGTTCAAAAAGAGCTATTATACCCTACTTTTATATTGCAGTTTTATGCATATATTAATTGCAGAGGTAAATTAAAATGTGGTGTACGTGCTCAACATATGCATGGCTTGTTACTACATATAAATTGGGATTACCTCTATTGTAACATCATGATCAAGTGGCTTAGTTTTTGCTCCGATATACTCCATCGGTTGAATTTGTCGAGGTGGAATAAGATCAGGGTCCCAACAGATGAAGTATAGATCTCCATCCAAGTCACTCCCAGAGCATTCGTTCGGATGAGGTCTAATACAATTGGCCAATCTAATGTTAGTGAGTAGAGTATTGCCAAAGAAATTTTTTTTTTTTTTTATTTAATTAGGTGTTGTCTTGCCATGGCAAGAGAACAAAGAAAGACAATATAAAATTATTTGATGAGCATGCCAAAAAAGTTAGATTTCTTCCATCCTGAAGTGGTGAAAATGACATTGTATGTCTGTAAACTTAAAATCAAGTAAGTTAAGATAACAACATCTATATTTATACTATATGTCAGAGGATTTTCTTCTTTAACTAGACTTTTTTGTGGTTCCAAAATACCCTCTTTAATGAAAGGTAACTTTATTTAGAAATAGGGTCATAAATGTTAAATAAAAAATTTTATTTTGAATTAAAAAAGAGAGCTTCTAAAATTTAAGATTTTTTTCCTTCTACGTTCCAAAAAGAAATTATAATTACTACTTATCTCAAAAGTTTATCCTTTTTATTTGTTTGAAAAATAAAAATATATATTTCTAAATTATAATAAATGCAAATTATTAACTTTTATCTAAAAAAATAGAAGAGTCTCGTACGTGTTCAGAAGCTAGCATTATATTTAGACAGACAACCTATGATCATGGTAATTAACCTACTAGGGGAGAATATGTAGCACATTATTTTAAAAAGATACATATTATATCCATGCATGCAACATACAAGTACAAATGGATCATTATATATCTTACATATGCATGTATCTGTAGACAAACAACCTATGATCATGATAATTAACCTACTGGAGGAGAATATGTAGCATATTATTTAAATAAGATACATATTATATCCATGCATGCAACATACAAGTACAAATGGATCATTATATATCTTACATATGCATGTATCTGTAAGTACGTAAAGGTATACATAAATGTGTATAAACTGATGCTGGCATAGGATTGTGTATAAACTGATGCTGGCATAGGATTATGTATAAACTCTAAATGTATGTGCATATGTCTATGCAAATATTACAGGATTTCATGTCTTAGAATTATCTATTAGAGTTTGGCTTATCTCTAGTATGTTTTTAATTAGGCATATCATTTTATTTTAAATATACAATGGCAAGTAATAGTGAGTTTAATCCCCACATTTTATTTAATTAATAAATTATTTGACAATCTTTCTTTAAAACAAATGAAGATTTCTTAAAAAAAAATAAAAATAAAAATAAAGTAAGTCAAATCCTATCTACTATGGAATATCACATTATTACCTTTTGCCCTTTTGGGGAAAAACAACACAATCTGCCAGGTGGTGCAAATCAGGCACATCAACAGCCTTTAGAACATGCACATCTCCCGGATGCAGACATGGGTTTTTAGCAACAACTACCTCACCCTCAAAAATTAAATTGTTTGGGTTTGAGTTGCTGGTGCGAAACATATCGGAGAAACCATTAGAGAGCTGCCTACTAAAGCGAGAAATTTGGACAAATACTTCACCATATTCCAATGTCCTGGTCTCATCTAGACATCCCATCATACGTCTTCCATTTGAAATAAATATCCTACTTTTGAGCCTTAATTCTTGCAACTTAGATGCACGAAGTGTTTGTAGCATCATTGAAAGAAATGGTTCTGCATCAGGCTGATAACCACACAAAAGCATTTCCTTAAGAACCTTCGTCCTCTCTCCTGGGAATATCAATTCCAATGCTTCCTGTGAGCTCAACGGATCTGTTAACAAGGCATCTAGTTGATCTATTGCCTCCTTTTGCTTCTTTTCAAAAACTCGATCCTTAACTCCAAGAGTAGACAAAAGAGTGATTATCTGACGATTAAGAAAACAAGGTTGATACCTACTCCATTCCAAGACATCTAGTTTTATGTTTTCTGAATTGTACTTACACATGCTCTTTCTCAATGACAACTTCTTTGAAGAAGTTGGATCAACAGCCACAACACCTTTGTACCCACCATATCGAATTTGAAATGCAGATGGAACAGAATTTTCTAGGCCACACTTTGCACCCACCTCTCTAGCCAATTCTGCAGATATCTTACCTATACCATCAGAGAAACAGTATGGGATTCCATTCCTTACAGCTTCTACATCAGGAATATTTTCAACTTCCTGCCTACTAATGCTCACTGTTTCTCTTGAAGAGCTAAAAGATTGACCCAACCTGGCGGCATATTTTGCCACATTCCTAATCTCGTGAAAATCACCCATCCACTCTCTGATATCTGCTGCAGTCAGACCAGGTCTTGAAGCAAACATCCAAACAGAATTTTCTTGTAATTGACTGTTTGAATAGGCAAGAAATTCAAACTTCTTGGCACCAATAACTATGCCATTTCGTAAAATGGACAGTACTCTGTCATAAATGCCAGTTCGCCTCTCGCCTTTTGCCGAAGATGCACACGATGATAAAACTGTTGCTTGCAGTTTATCCCAGTCCTCATCAACAAACGAAACACGGAGAAAGTCATCAATATACTCATGATAATTGCGTAACACACGATTGGAGAGATTCACCTCTGGACCACAGAAATATACTTTACATGGAGTTATTAAAACCCTGTGTATGTATACAAACCCATCATCTAAAGGCCGAGCAATAGGTTTAGGAAGTCGCTTCGAATTGGCATATTTCTTGTACTGATCCTTCACCCAGCTTACAGGTTCATAGCAGCATTCTTTCACATTAGACAGTTTGTCCAAGGCACTTTCTATATACTCAATTGATATTCTCTTAGGATCGACCAACCGATAAAAGTTGGCATCAATTGCTTGGCCAGGAAGACAGCCACGCTGAATTAAAGAGTTGATCTTGAACAAGATTTTACAAGGCAAGTCAAAGCCTTCTGGAGGATTCACAATAGGGACTAGTCCTGAACTGCAAGGGAGAGTGGAACCTCGCTTCAAAACAAAAGGGCCTTCATTTTTCTTATAAGAGACAAAATCACCATGAAATTTTGGAAGCTGATCCTTCTGTGGAACCTCCAAACATAGAGCAGAAGATTGGCCAATGCAGCACGACGGTGTGAAATCAACTTCTCGGACCCAATGACGAGTACGATCTTCCACATAAATCCGAGGAGCTCCAAGTAACTAACAATGCAGAGAAAAATAATTTGTTAGATTGTTAACCAACTACAAAAAAGCATGGTGCATGAACAGAAAATTGTGAAAAATTATAATTAATGTTTAAACTATCTAACCTGAATGAGAAGAAACTTTTTAGCTTGACCACGTGGTTGATGGTTCTGAATCTGCCAAATGTTCTCATAAGAGATTTCAAGCTTGTACTTTTCAGAAAGATAAGGGAAATCGAAGTACAAATTTCTCTTCTTAGATTCAAATTCGACAAAAACATTTTCCTGTTTCCAGAGCACAGAAAAACTTTCCCTCGAAGTCTGATATCCTAAGTGCAATGCTATATTATGCATGGTATATTATCTAGAGCACAGAAACTGGTATTGATTATTGAAGAAGACTACGAAAAAGCAAAGCAAAGCAAAGAGAGAAGTAGAGAAAATATGTTGCGGTGAAAGAAGTAAGGCTAATGATCAAACTATATATAGACAGAGTAGAGAGCAGTGAACTGTCGTGATATATGAAGCTGACGTAGACATCATCTGAGGTAATTGACACATGGCGGCATATGATTTCTTTCCGTGGAACATTGCCAAAGGTTGTGTTTTTTTGTTTTAACTTTTATTCTTTTGTTGTGAAACGTAGAGACCAAGGTTAGAGAAAATCTGAATCACAACGTTAATATATCAGATTCCTCAAACTTACTTTTATTCTTTTGTTGCAAACCCTTTTCTTATAACTTATTGTTTTCTTCTGTAATGTGGAAACTTCGGGAAAAAGGAGAACATTGCTTGATTCTTTGGCTTTGAGCATTTTCAACATTGGCCAACACTTCTTTATGTGCATAGAAGATTCTTAAAAAACAAGCTCTACTTCTTTCCTTTGTGTTATTAAAATATAAGGGATTATATAGAAATGAAGAAGGATCTAGACTACTTGATTACTGCAAGTATATTAAAATGAACACAATTCCTTGGCTTTGAAGTCATTCATTCTTTGCCATATATGTTTCTAAGTACATCCAAGTTATAACGGGAGATTTGAACCTAAACGTCTTCGTTAAAAATATTAAAAAATGTCAATTGTATTACAAGACTTTTTACTATTTTCAATTAGAATTTAGGGTATAAAATCTAGTATCTAGTATTTAAGATTTTTTACACATTAAGGTGCCCAAGAAAAGGAAAACGTAAAAGAAATCTAAAAAGGAAAAAATTGCAAAAGAAAATAAATAAGTAAATAAGAGTAAAGTCTTGTGGAGTTCATTTAAGATGAAGTTGGAGGGTAGGACCAACATGTGGACTCTTAGGGGACTGTCTTTTGACCCAGCTAAAGCCACAGGTTGAGAAATCAGCATTAATTTCTTTTATAAAAGTGTGAAGAGCTTACAAGCTAGATGGTGAGTGGAACCCATCACCACATCCATACAAATTTTTGTTTTCTACTTCAACTGTTAGATTGTCCAATGCAGTCCAAACCAGACACACACACGTGTGTGTATATATATCCTATGAAATTTTTTATTTCAACTACAACAAGTGAAAGATTTGAACCTTAAATATCTTATTTGAAAAAAAAAAAAAAAAAAAAAAAAAAAAAAAAAAAAAAAAAAAAAAAAAAAAAAAAAAAAAGCAACTGAGTCATAACATCAACCCAAACAGTTTGAAACTTATGTATATGCTACAACGTTGCTCTTATTCTAATTTCTAAGCGTAACGTGGCCATGTTTTAAAACTTTATAAGTAGGAGCCCTCATGATATAACTTGGCTGCTTGTACTTTATTACACATATAGATTGAAATAATTTTTTTTACATTTTATCCAAAATAATAATAATAATAACAACTTCGCCCCTCTTCTCCAATTACAATTTGTTTTCTGTTCTTATCTTTGGGTGAATTTCTCTAATGTATTTATATATATATATATATATATATATTAGTTTTTCTATGAAGACGATAAGATTTAAACAAAATGGGAAAAAATAACATTATTATTACTATTATCTCTGAAAGCTAATATTAAAAAAAATTAAAAAAAAAAAAACAACTGATAGAACCTTAAAAATCACTTTGGTATACACTTGGATTGCTTTTTGTATCAAGTATTATGTGCGTGCGCACGCGTGCATGTGCATATATGTTTATAAATGAAGAGGGTGAAATTAAAGTAGATGGCCAGAATTTATGAAAACCTACCACGGGTAACTTCACTAGGTTGATGGATAAAAAGATGAGGTGACAACGACACCTCAAAGGTGGACAGATGACTTGGGGAGAACGGATCATCTTTAGTGGACGGATAGCGGTTCGGACAGATACTAAGATTAATGGTGGCAAAAAGCCACATGACAATGACATGGCTTATTTAGCCCTCAAGAAACTTCAAACGGCAATAACTTGTGCTCCATGATTAACCTTAGTCAAGAGAGCCACTATATGGAAAAGGGTTTCCTTAAATTATGCACACTTATGAAGATCTTTTCTATAAGAAAATATCCCTCTTCATCAAGGAACCAAGATTGGTTCCCCACTACTATAAAAAAATTTAAAAAAAAAAAAAAAAAAAGTGAAAACCACCAGAAAACGAGGTACACATAATTTCCCCCAGCTCTAGCACTGTAGAGTTGTGATAATTTTCTGACTTAGCCTTCAGATGGCATTTGGCCGGTACTACGCCAATACTCTCTTGAGGTCTTTTCTTTCTTGTTGTGCAGGTGTTGTTTGGGACGTAAAGATCGTGCAATTCACTAACGATTTTCGACATCATCAATAAAAATTTTGCCTTCTCTAGAGTTAAATCCTAGCTCTGCCACTGTGTGTGTATCTATTTCTATATATATATATATATATATATATATAGATATATATATATTCCTATTTCTATAAAGCAAACCTGCCAATGGCCTTTTGGCCAAATCACAATTAACTAGGTAAATATTTGTGATTCAATTCACAACTTCTTTATCCTAAAAGGAAAGAAAATGTAAATACCATGGACCTTTTTTTTTATTTTTTTGCAACTACAATAAGGAGATATATTTGAATTCTAAATGTCTTCTTTGAAAATATTAAAAGATATCAACTGAGTCGTAATGCTCGGTCATATTGGTTCATATGGTTATCTTTTAAGTAACTAATTCGATCTCAACAGGGCATGATAGTCTAATTCTAATTTCTAAAATCATTCCTATTAACTCACTTTTTCATAGTTAGGCCAAAAACTTTAATGATGTGAGACCAATCAGTCACAAGATTTCCCTACTCTGAAACTAACAAGATAGAGGAAGTAACTTTCGTGCCCCATGGGAAATCCCTCCTTCGGATGCAAGAATTAATTGAACCGAATGGATGATGAGAGTGAATTGGCCTTTATTCCACTTTATACTAAATACTTTTAGTACTTACGCTCGTGAACCGTGTTAACGCGTTGGAATGGAGCAGCTTTTTAAGACTTACGTACACGGTCGGCCTAGCCTAATTTGGGGTCTAAGGCAAAAAAATTATATGAGACCCTTTATATATAAAGATTAATTAAATAAAATTATTTAATATTAAACAAACTGTGGTTAATTTGATGTATTAAATACATAATTTAATAAATAATTTCATATAGAGAATTGAATATCATAATTGAAAAATAAATTTAACAAAAAAAATTATTTTATTTTTTAAAAAGAAAATTTATTATCTTGAATTTATGACGTTACACAGTTAATTACATTTATAATCTAATTTGTAATCTATGATATTAATTGATGTGTGACTTTGTAGTAGATTAGTTTACAAATATTAAAGTTTCAAACTATTAAGGGAGATTAATCATCATTGATGATCTAACACATTTGCAAATTTTTTAAGCCTTGTTAGAAATGAAAAAGGAAAATGCTAAAGGTACTACAAAATGTTCACAATATAATATGACAATAACTATGATCGATGAGTTTCAATAATGTAATTAATGAATATTTAAAATACTTTTTGTGATTCGTAACATGTCAGTTTGTAAATCTATAATAAAATTTGTGATATTTCTAACATCACTAATAATAATAAAAAAATTCACAACCATTTGAAAAAATTGATATTTTTTATAAAATTTTGAGCCTTTTACAATGGGATGGGACCTTTTTTTTGTAAAGGGTAAATATTTTTTTGTGGTGGGAGCCTTAGGCCTTGGCCTAAGTTGCCTAAGCCTTGGGTTGGCCCTACTTACGTAAATGGATTGGCCGAGAGACTACCTAAAATAACCAAATCAAATTTCTTTCAATGTGAAACTACTACATCAAATTCTAGTTTCTAATACTTAATTTTTTGGTTGTGTTGGAAAGTAGAGTTGAACAAATTCATTCTGATACCAATTGTCACGGGAACTATTTTCAATACTTAGAGTGTGTTTGGATACCACTTATTTGCTAAAAACTTATTGTTGAAAACACTATAGCAAAATCATTTTTAAAGGTGTGAATAGTATTGTGGTACCCAAATCTACCTAGAAATCTGTGTTTTGCTAAGTTTGATTGTTTGTGAACAGTACCCTTGGGACCCACTAAAAAAATGCAAAACGCACGAATTGAGCAAATCGCCCAATCCAAACGCACACTAAATGTAAAGTTAAACGGTCCAAGATTTAATTTGAGAAAAAAGCCATCCAAGATAAATCTATAAACTCAATTGATTAATATAATTACTATTATCAAAAATAATTAGAGGAACAAATTGTAAAGTTGTGATTCATAACTATGTTTTTATGTTGATTGTAATTCTGTTCAAACATTTCCCTGTATTTTTGTGGAATTTAATGTAAGAATTATGTGTGAGAGCTTGGTAAAGATTTTGTGAAGATGAAGAATTCATGACTAGCTCGCAACCAACTCGCGACAGGCTTGCAAGTGCCAACTCTTGAAAAGGCCACGTGAGAAGCTCATGCTTGAATTTGAAGAGTCTTTGTCAAGCTGGATTTCGCGAGTCAATTCGTGACTTAGGCCAAGTCGCGAGTGACCCATGAAACTCTCTGCCTGATGATTTTAAGTGTGTCTTTTCAATACCTTTACTAATACTATATAAACCCTCATTGCCCACGAAATTGAAACAATCTTATTTCTTTTTAACCTTAAGGTAATTAGGTTTGATTCAATGTTATTAATTCCAATCCGTTCCGGCCGTCACGGCTAGAAAATACCATGCTGGAAAACCAACCAGAATAGTAACCCACCCTATTTCACTTTGAAAAAAATTTCGAGTCATTCTAGTCTATTTCATATGTTTCAGGGTGTTTCAGTAAATACCAGCCAAAATTCAAGATTCGGCCGGCATGAAGTTTGTGCTTAAAAACAAAAAAATTGTTCTTGAAACCAAAACAAATTTGCATTTTGTAAACCAAAAAACCTCAAAAGGAAAAGAAAAATGAAAAGAAAAGAAATGAAGAAAGGTACATATACAGTTAAAAAAAAATCGTAATGAGAAATTTGAGACTGAAAACTTAAGAAGAGGCACTGCCGCACTGGTACTAATAGAAGACACTGAAGTTACGAACAATGAGGAAGGCAAACTGTAGATGTAAAAGTGTAGATGAAGATGTGATAAAATTTAAAGTATGAAGTGTAAAAATCGGAGAGACAGAAGACGTGTATGGTAAAGAATAAACAAGAAAAAATAATTAAAAATGAGAAATAAGTAATATATGTCTGGTGAGGAAAAATAATATTGTAATAAAAAAATAACAAAAGGTTGAAAATTGTGTTGTATTGAGCAGTGTGCTTAGTCGAAGAGAACAAGCCACAACCCAGGCTATAGTAGTTTTATTATATTTTTTTTTTTTTTTGAGTTTTTCCTTTTTGCTTGAAAGACCCTAATATATTGTTAAGTTCCTCAAACAATGGACCAAAATTTAATTTTCTTGGTATACAAAAATTCGGGATGGTCCCAAAAAAATTTTTAAAGGTAAATAAATATAAAATTTTTAATTATTATATATAATTTTTTTTTTTTTTCAAGTCAGGGTGGTCCTAAGACCACATTGGCCATAAGGTGGCGCCACCACTAGTATAAGCAAATGAATAGACATTTGTTCAGAAAGAGCTATTATACCCTACTTTTATATTGCAGTTTTATGCATATATTAATTGCAGAGGTAAATTAAAATGTGGTGTGCTCAAAATTTGCATGGCTTGTTACAACATATAAATTGAGATTACCTCTATTGTAACATCATGATCAAGTGGCTTAGTTTTTGCTCTGATATACTCCATTGGTTGAATTTGTCGAGGAGGACTAAGATCAGGGTCCCAATAAACAAAGTACAGATCTCCAACCAAGTCACTGCCAAAGGATTCATTCGGATGAGGTCTAATACAATTGTTCAAACTAATGTTAGTGAGTAGAGTATTCCCAAAGAAATTTTTATTTAATTACGTGTTGTCTTGCCAAGGCAAGAGAACAAATAAAGACAAATAACACAATAGCCCAGTATGCAAGTAAAATATAAAATTATTTGATGAGCATGCCAAAATATTTTGATTTTTCTGCATCCCAGAAGTGATGAAAAGGACATAGTATGTCTGCAAACTTAAAATCAAGTTAGTTAAGATAACAACATCTATATCTATACTATATATAAGAAGATTCTCCTCTTTCAACTGGACCTTTTTGTAGTTCAAAAATACTCTCATTAATGAAGTGTAACTTCATTAGAAATAGGGTCATAAATGTCAAATAACAAATTTCATTTTGAATTCAAAAAAGAACTCCCAAAATTTAGGATTTTTTTTCCTTTCTTGTTCGAAAAAAAAATTATAGTTACTGCTCATCTCTAAAGTTTTTTTTTTTTTTTGGAAAAATAAAACATATATTTTTAAATTTTAATAGATGCAAATTATTAATTTTTAATACAAAAAAATAGAAGAGTCTCTGAGCTTATATATAGACATACAACTAGACAACCTATGATCATGGTAATTAACCTACTAGAGGAGAATATGTTGCATATCATTTAAATAAGATACATATTATATCTATGCATGCAACATACAAGCACATATGAATCATTATATATCTTACATATGCATGTGTATGTAAAGGTATACATAAATGTATATAAACTGATGCTGGCATAGGATTATGTATAAACTCTAAATGTATGTGCATCTGTCTGTGCAAATATTACAGGATTTCATGCCTTAGAATTACCTACTGGGGTTTGGCTTATTTCTAGTACGTTTTTAATTAGACATGTCATTTTGTTTTAAATATACAATGGCAAGTGGTAATGAAATATTAATTCCCACCTTTTATTTAATTAGTAAATGATCTGGTAGTCTTTTATTAAAACAATGAAAGATTCATTTTAAGAAAATACGGGAGGTAAGCCAAACCCTATGATATCACACTATTATCTTTTCCCCTTTTGGGGAAAAACAACACAATCTGCTAGGAGGTGCAGAGTTGGCACATCAACAGCCTTTAGAACAAGCATATCTCCCGAATGCAGACATGGGTTTTTAGCAACAACTACCTCACCCTCAAAAATTAAATTGTTCAGGTTTGAGTTGCTGGTGCAAAACATATCGAAGAAACTATTAGAAAGTAGCCTACTAGAGTGAGAAATTTGGACAAATACTTCACCATATTCCAATATCCTAGTCTCATCTAGACTTCCCCTTATACATCTTCCATTAGGAAAAAAAAAAAAACCTACTTTTGAGCCATAATTCTAGCAACTTAGATGCACAAAGTGTTTGTAGTATCATTGAAAGAAATGGTTCTGCATCAGGCTGATAAACACACAAAAGCATTTACTTAGGAACCTTTGTCCTCGCTCCTGGGAATATCAATTCCAATGCTTCCTATGAGCTCAACGAATCTGCTAACAAGGCATCTAGTTGATCTATTGCCTCCATTGCTTCTTTTCAAAACTTGATCCTTAACTCTGAGGATAGACAAAAGAGTGATTATCTGACGATTAAGAAAACAAGGTTGATACCTACTCCATTCCAAGACATCTGTTTGGCATTGTTGTTTAAACAACAGTTTTCAGTATTTAAATAACAATAACACTTCTAACATGTATTTTTGTAACACTCAAACCCATATTTTCAAAATACTAAAAACTAAATAACAATACTTAAACACCGTTACCAAACGAGCCCCTAGTTTTATGTTTTCTAGATTTGTACTTGATAGGCCCAACGAATACCCTTGCCCAAATGAACCAATCAAGCACCATCGTTCACTCTTCAACCACGTGGACAAGGGAGGGTAAGCCATAAAGAGAAGAATTCAATATCTTGGCTAGGATGATGTAAGAGTGAATATCCCCAGCAATAAGAGGGTTTTCTGCTACTAAGGCCCTCTGTGGCTAGTATGATGAATAAGAGTGAATATGCCCAACAGTAAGAGGGTTTTCTGTTGCTAAGGCCCTCTGTGACTGGTATGATGAATAAGAGTGAATATCCCCAGCGGTAAGAGGGTTTCTGCTGCTGAGGCCCTCTGTAGCTAAGATGATTGATAACAGTGAATATACCCAAGGGTAAGAGGGTTTTCTGCTGCTAAGGCCCTCCGCGGCTGGGATGATGAATAAGAGTAAATGTACCCAGTGGTAAGAGGATTTTCTGCTGCTAAGGCCCTCTGTGGCTGGTATGATCAATAAGAGTGAATATACCCAACGGTAATGATAAGAGTGAATATCCCCAGCGGTAAGAGGGTTTTCTGCCGTTAAAGCCCTCTGTGGTTGGGATGATAAATAAGAGTGAATATCCCCAGCGGTAAGAGGGTTTTCTGCTGCTGAGGCCCTCTGTAGCTAGGATGATGGATAACAGTGAATATACCTAGCAGTAAGAGGGTTTTCTGCTGCTAAGGCCCTTTACAGCTAGGATGATGAATAAGAGTGAATGTACCCAGTGGTAAGAGGGTTTTCTACTACTGAGGCCCTCTATGGCTCGTATGATCAATAAGAGTAAATATACCCAGCAGTAATGATAAGAGTGAATATCCCCAGCGATAAGAGGGTTTTTTGCTGTTGAGGCCCTCTGTGGCTGGGATGATAGATACGAGTGAATATACCCAGCAGTAAGAGGGTTTTCTGCTGCTGAGACCCTTTGTGGCTGTGATGATGAATAAGAGTGGATATACCCAGCGGTAAGAGGGTTTTCTACCGCTAAGGCCCTCTGTGGCTGGGATGATGGAAGATCTTCTTTTATGTGGTCAATAATCTCATAATAAGAATGTTGTAGTCATGGAGTTGCTTGAATGATAGAGAGACAAGTGGAATAGCATTTCCATGAACAAATATGAGATAATATAGTTGCGACTCAGCACCGTGAGCTGCTAGGTCAAGATATTTTGAGTATTTGGAGTTGAGTTCTCCTTTATGATATGTGATTCTAAACTTTGAGAGCATGATACGGCAATACAAGCAACTCCCCAGTGGAGTCGCCAAATGTTCGGGGGCCTTTTTCGGTAGCTTGGCCACGTGTGTTCCTTTGGAGGGGTAACCTTACTAGGCCCAGGTTCTTTTTGGGGAGTTGCATCCCAGAACTCAACATTGGGCCACGTGGTCCAACAGCTACCGGTGTACTTTTAAACTTACCAAACCATTAAAGTCAAAGTCTAAGAATCACGATAAGGGTTGAATAAATATACAATATGTAATATGCCTTTGATATGATAGCTTTGATTAGTAGTTGTGATAGCAATTGAGATAAATTAGTATTTGTTTAAGAGCAAAGTAACCATGTACTCAATGATGCAAATTTAAAGATATAGAAGCAAAGTCACTTATCTCTGTATGGTTTGTAGCCCAGCCGTGTAGCATCAGTGAGTTGATAGGATTCAAGCAGGATGCCAGCGATAGATGCTAGTTAAGCTTGCCCCTCTTATCATGCATTTAAATGAGTTTAAGCCTTGGTTAATAGTTGGAATAAGGTAATATGTATTCAAATGTGAAGTAATCATGTATTCAATAATGTAAATTTAAAGATAAGGAGGCAGAACCACTTATCTTTGTATGGTTTGTAGCCCAGCTGTGTAGCATCAATGAGCTGATAGGATTCAAGCAGGATGCCAAAGGTAGAGGCTAGTTAAGCTTGCCCCTCTTTTGTATGGTTTATAGCCCAGCTGTACAGCTTCTGTGAGTTGATAATATCCCAGCAGAGTGACCCCAGCGGTAGAAAGGCAATTTGCCATGATAACTTCAAGATTAAGGGGAAAAATGGGTGCAACTTGGAGGGAGAGAGAGTATGACCAGCTGTGTGTAAGGGCTGGTTAAGCTTGCCCCTCTTATCATGCACTTAAATGAGTTTTCCCCTTGACAATACTTTTTTAGTTGTTGTGAAGTTATGAATAGTGTTGTCTTCCATGAGAAGGGTTTTTGTATGAAGTATTTGTGCCTTCTAAGAGAAGGATTTTATGGAAGATGGATTTGTGCCTTCAATGAGAAGGGCTTTGATGTGAGATTTTGATGCCTCTTAGGAGAAGGGCTTTAGTAGTAGAGGTTCATGCCTTTTACGAGAAGGGCTTTTATAAGAGAGATACAGAAGAGTATTGATATGTGTTTATGAGCAGCAAAACAGTAAAAATTTCTGAGTAAAAGAGTATGAGAGTGGATTTTAGATGAATGTAGTGAGTCATATGTAATGGTGTAGTAAATGTGTATGAGATTATGTAAGAAAAGTGGAGAAAGAGATGTTTTGTGGGATGTAGTATGATATATGGAATTATGAAAGATATGATGGTTAAAGATAGTAAAAATATTAGATTATAACCATCGCAGAAGTTGTAGAGATTGGTTTCCAAGAGGAAATATTTTGTAAGAGAAGAGTATAGAGATATGTATAGGCATTTGGAGATGGGAGCAGTAAAATTGGTGTATTTTCTGAGTATGAAGAGTGAGAGAATGAGTACAAGAGATGTAATAGGGCTGTAGAGTGTTTAGCAAAACTGCTGGGATTTGCTGCCGGAATGTACTGCTGGGATTTTGTGCTATAAGGTGTACAAAACGAAAGGCATTTATGAGGTAAGGGGTGAAGAGTTTAGTCCCTAATTTGGAAACTAAAAATCCAGAACTTCTTTGAGAGCTTCAGAAGATAAATAGAGGGAGTGAGAAGTTTTATGAGAGAGTTGTTCTTCTCCCCTTTGGTTGTCCTCCCCTTTAAGGTGTTGATGAAGGGTCCTATTTAGCTGAGTTTAAGCGATATTTCAGCAAATAATATCAGCCAAAATTTGTCCCAAATAGCAATGAATCTCCAAAAAATCCACCTTAAGATTTGGACCAAAAAAGGTTCGTTTAGCTTCAAGGTGTTCTTGCTATTTTTGGTAAGAGCTACTAGGGAAAAAGCAGTAGAAAAAGAAGGTATTATAGCAAGAAAAAGATAGTTACTTTGGTTGTTTTTTGTTTTAAACAAATGAGGAAAAAAAAAGTACTGCCCAGGCTGCTGGGTCAGCTGTCACAGCTATTCAGAAAAGGATGTCCCAACTGTCAGGAAAAGCTGTTACAACTATTATGAGACAACTCACTTTGGGTAGAAGCAAAAGAGGTCAGCATGGTGACTTCAGAGTGTTGGAGAGGTCATTTAGCATTTATTTTATGAACTTAGCTGAAAATGGTAAGGTCTCTTTCAAGGGTATCTTGCTATTTTTGGCATAGTAGCTGGCAGCTGTGATTTCAGCATTAAATGGCTGATAACATCACTCCCAGCCAGGTGTCAAGTGCTGAATGCACTACTAGGGTTCAATTGAAAATGTTTCCCTTTTGGGTGTTTGTGTTTTTGGTGTAAGGTTCTATTACAACACATTTCTAGTAAGCAATAGAAAGATTGGTTGAAAGTTAAGGAAGCTTTAGAGATTTAGTCAATGCCTCATTCTGTTGTGACTTAATCTTGGTGAGCAAGAAGAGTATTTAATGCTCAGTTCTGGCAGCTGGCAGAGAAATATATGGTCTGATTGTGGCAGACAGTAGCTGGGTAAAAGTGATATCATTATTATTGTGTATATAGTTGAAGATAAAAGATAGCCAATCAGATTAGGACATGTGTTTAAGTTTAATTTTAGCTAAAAGCAGTAATAAGATTTATGTAGAATAATATAATGAATTATCTAAATCTGTATAGCAACAGCTGGGGATTGAATAAGCAGTTATTTTCCCAGCAGTTAGATGGCTGGGGATATTGAGTATGAGTCATGTGATGAATATTAAGTTTTAGGAAAAGAGCAATGGGGAATTTTATTATCTAAAGTGTTATGTGATAAGAGATGATTACCATATGTTACCCGCTACACACGGACTCGTCAGAGTTTAGGGAGTTGGAGAAGACATGCCAAGCAACATGTTTTTTTTATCAACTTTAAACCACTGGAGCTTTACTAAACATATCTCTTGGCCCTCCAAACCACGACCCCCAAAGTTTCCCCAAGGAGACTTATGAGCTTGGATCATAAGCTGAAGATGAGATGACGTACCTCGGGTTTTGTTTTCATTTTGTGTGAATATGGGATCTTATTGAAGAGGCTGCTTGCCATGAGTGTAAGAGATGTAATATGGGCCATGAGCTTTGATTCATTGCTTAAACTCGATCCATATGTTGATGTTGATGATGTCATGAGTTATGATCCCAATTGATGAAAAGGAAATGTGGACCATGAATTTGCCTCTTGAAGTAAGGATCTCACGAGCCATGTAAGCCCAATTCATGTAGTCGAATGAGATATGAGCTTATTTTGGGTTTTATAGATTTACCCCAAAAATTAATAATATGTTGATGTGGCATGGGTTGCCAATGAAGAGTCCTTAATAGCCACAACGGCTAGAAGCAAGGAAGATATATATATACACCTTTCAGAACTAAACAAGGTACATTTTTTCATACGCGTACACTAAAGCACTGATATTTTTTAATTCTCATAATCTTCTCTTAGCTTCCACTCGCTGACTTTATCATCGAAAACTCCGTGGCTAGCACCACACCAATGACCACCCAGAAAGGATTCCTTTCATGACCAACTACTCCTGAGGGAGCAAACTCAAACCTCCTTAGGGAAATGAGAAGGGAAATGATGAGCTGAGAAGTGCAATAAGGGAAAAAACAAATCGGAGCTTTTACAGGACGGTCAAGAGGACAGACTTGCCCTTTACAACAACGGTCCTAGAATGCCTAATGCCTTTAAAGTTTCATCTCCCACAGCTCAAGTTGTTCGACGGTTTAAAAAACCCTCTAGACCACTTTAACACCTTTAAGAAAACTCTAAGTCTTCAACAGCCCCCTGACGATATATTATGTTGTTCCTTTCCAACCACTCTCAAAGGAGTAACACGAGAGTGGTTCACCAAGCTACCAACATCATCCATTGACAACTTTGAGTAGTTGGGAAACTCCTTTTTATGCCATTTCGTTGGTTAACAATGCTCGAAAAGGCCAGCGGACCACCTACTCACCATCAAGCAAGGGGAGAAGGAGATCCTGAGGTCATATGTGAAGCGTTTCACTAGGGAAACCTTAGAGGTAGACAAAGCAGATAACAAAGTGCAGCTAACGACCTTCAAAGCTAGATTAAGGTCCAAAGAGTTTGTGATTGCACTCGCGAAAAGCCCTCCTTAGAAGATGGCGGAAATGCTCCTGAAAGCGTAGAAGTATATGAACGCCAAAGATGCCCTAGTAGCAATCAGGGATGAAAAGAAGCCCAAGGAGAGGGAAGGAAAATGAGAAGATGAAGGGGATGAAAAAGAGAAAAGGGAGATTGTCAGGGCATTGACGGGAATAAGTGAAGAGACGATAAAACCCCTCAGATGGTAAAATTTACCCATTTTAGTTATACCCGCTGACAAAATTTTAACACAAATTAAGGACAAGCATTACCTCAAATGGCCAAGGCCATTGTCACCTAATGTGCGTGACAAGAATAAGTACTGTCATTTTCACAAGGATCACGGCCAGTGCATAGAAGATTACAGAGACCTGAAGGAGCAAATAGAGGAGCTTATTTGGAAAGGGAGGCTACAAAAGTTTATAAAGAAGGGGGACTCTAGCAAATCCAGAGGTGATAACAAGGTTAAGCACAAAGATGTTTCAAGGGACAAGGA